>CM055118.1:452882010-454082010 GCA_029206835.1 Rana muscosa
AAAAAAAAAATATCATGGAGTGCAAATTTTCTATTGTAAGGCTGTCCCTGTGCTGGAAAAGCAAAGACGGCAGGCTGCAAATAAAATGCTTATAAGCAATCACATTCATAAAATATTATATGTTCAGGTCGGGCAACTGTGTGTAGGTGGCCGAACACGTACTTGATGTACTTGCCTGCTCTGCTGCATTTGCCATGTCAGAGAGGGTCTTCAATGCAGCAGGATGAATTTGTGACTGAGAAACTACAGTTAATATGCAAGGGTGAGAGTGTTAGTTTTTTGGGTCTACGCCATTTTACTGATCACATACATTACGTTTTGGGTGTTCAAACTGGACCACTGCATGCATGTATAAAGCATGTCACTTCAAAAAGTAATGATACAAAAGTACACAAAGTAGAAATTTATTTTACACACACAGAATAAAACATTCCATAGTTTCAAAGTACATGATGCAATTTTTTGGTGATAAGACTAAATAAACCATTGACAAACTGACATATAGCACACGATTGGTAAAATAAATTCATAATGTATGAATGCATAATAATATTTACATGAGCAAATACATGATAGATGTAAGTTGTAAGAATCAGACTGTCTTGACATTCTAGAACTCTACGTGTTTCGTGGATCTATCCACTCATCAGGAGTATATTGCCAGAAATATCTATAGATGTAGGTAATAAACAAGAATTGTATTGGTAAAAAATCCCCTATATTGGTCAAAGAAGAGAAGGTCTTAAAAGGAAACAAGGTCTGATACTTACATGTCAGCTCAAAAAAATTGGCCCAGCTATTAAGAGGGTAAACGGGGGGTGTCCGATACAGTGTCTGACCCGGGGCTGAGGCAGGAGCACCCCGTGTCCAGACCAAGGGAACAGCCAAGGAACAGGCCAGGTTTCCGCACTATTCTGGAAAATATACAAGTGTAAAGGTATATATAAGGTAAGTGTATATAGAAAGAAAACGCGTGCTGGTGTCTTAAAAAAGATGTGTCAAAAATGCCCACAAAAGAACATCAAGGTATGACCAGAAAGTAAAGGGGGAAAAAAAGAGAGGAATAAATGGAAACACCACCACTACACATCCATGGAAAAGCTAATAAAGTGGAGTGAAAAAAAACTAGTGTGTGTCAGTGGAATCAAAAGACCACTGACAAACCAGTAAAAAAAGATTGAAAAATTGCTAAAAAAAAGCGTAAAAAATATATGTTGATGAAGTCACATAAGACCCTGCAGGGATGACTTACATGTGTAATTCCATAGAGTGGACTAAGGTGAACGTGTCTCTCCAGTGAAGGGAACACCAAGAGTGGTCTGCTGGTCAGCCTAGGCTATAAGTACCAGAGACCCTGGGCGGAACCCCCACCAGTGTCATGCTGGACGCCAACTAAAAGGAGGGGAGGCGAAAAAAAGAGATCCCGTAGCCGGCGCATGCGCCAGGAAGTGAATCCACACACACCCAGTGGATAGATCCACGAAACGCGTAGAGTTCTAGAATGTCAAGACAGTCTAATTCTTACAACTTACATATATCATGTATTTGCTCATGTAAATATTAATATGCATTCATACATTATAAATTTAATTTACCAATCATGTGCTATATGTGAGTTTTTCAATGGTTTATTTGGTCTCATCGCCAAACAATTGTATGGCCAAGTGGCCAGCTTCTGTCAGACCGGCTGCCAAACACTTGGGCCGTAATTCAGCCATTTTTTTTTTAACCCAGCCGATGTTGCCTTCGATTCAGCCCGTGTGTACTAGGCTATAAACAATTAAGAGCAGTAGTAAAGTAAAGTACCCCAAACAGCAAAGTCACAGATCAGCCGGACAACAGGATTAATGGCAATCTGGTAATAAGCAATCAAGTGTGAGGTCTGCTAGAGGAACCATTGAGACCTGAACCAACTGTACAAGCAGAGAAGTTTGGGGGTAAACAAAAGTAAAGTACAGGGTGATCAATACATATTATACACATTTTTAGAGAGAGTGCAATGGCTGTTTAGGTGTGGAGTGTAGCAGGATTCAAGCAGAGAGGTAGTAGGAAACAGGGGGAAAAAAGCAGAGGGGTGGAGAGAGTATGGGGTTTCTTAGGGGTCTAGCTGAATACTGGCTCAGAATAAGGGGTATCTGATTGTATTGGGGCACAGTTATTTAGGGGAGCAGCAGAGCGTCATCAAAATGTAGAGGTAGAAAAAGTCACCCAGAGTTGCCACAGCCTAGTGCAGTGTTTCTCAACTCCAGTCCTCAAGGCGCCCCAACCGGTCATGTTTTCAGTATTTCCCTCAGATGAAAGGCTGAGGTAATTACTAAGGCAGTGAAACTGATCAAATCACCTGTGCAAAATAATGGAAAGCCTGAAAACATGACCTGTTGGGGCGCCTCGAGGACTGGAGTTGAGAAACACTGGCCTAGTGTACTTCGCGACTTTAAAGTCTGGTGCAGACTTTAGCAAGTAAAAGTACTTTAAAATGTTCATCCAGACGAAGCTACGCAATCTCAAAGTAAAATGCGTTGACGTCCCTAGCACGTGACGCCATGTTCAACATGTCCCAGAAGGGAGCCAGCATTAGCCAGGGATGATGATGTGGTGGTGGAGACTGGGGTAATCTGAATAGCATTCGTGTGCAGCATTCATGTGCTTACCGCAGGCAGAACGAACATTGTGGAGCCCCAAACCACCTACACTGCTGAATGCACAGAGGATCTATTGTCTATGCGTGGGACTCAAGGTGGGTAATGTACCCATATCGGTTGCCTTGATTTGTCTGTTAGCCGCTCTACTCTTGAGATCTATGGCATGCATAGACAAAATTATTACCTGCAACTCAAATGTCATGACTGACCAGGTATCTGATTTTTCACCCGGTGGTGTTAATTCAAGCATTGGATCTGTGGCAGTGTGGGCCTTGATGGTGGTATCCTCCTTTTAATAACGGTCATATATGCAATTATGATATCAGAGACTCTGAAGATTCCATCCATATTGATATATTATATTCCAGTATTTGACTGAAGGAACCTATACCAACTTAAGTGGGTGTTGCCCAAGTGGACTATCAGCGGTGTGGATATATGGCATTTATGAACTCTTGGAGATCTGCTGTTAGTTACCAATACTCTAGTGATAAGGATGCTTAGAATTTTCTTCTCCTTTATTCTTTCCCCTCTTTTCTCCTCTTCCCCACCCTCCAGTGGCTCGAGCACCCAGGTACTTCTGCTTGGGTGGTTATACCAGTTTACACTCCCCCGTATTATTTTGATACGGCTTGTTGCCATGGTGTAACCACTTATGCATGAATCATCTGGTGTCCGGACGATTGTTTTTTATTTATGTTATGTGTATTTATTTTGTCACTGTTTTTTGTTTTTGTTTTTGGTTTATGAATTTTGGTTTTGCCAAGTACCCACAAACGTACACTGAGCCTGGCATCTTATTAACCTCATCTCCTTTTTAGAGGTTGATCCATGTGGTTTTATTGATTATTATTAGAGCAATATTAACCCTAACACTGTGTTGTGTGACACTCTTGTGGCCATCTTTCTCTCCACAAACCTTGAGGAGTTGCTCCTTTTTGTGTATATGCTTTAAAATGTAACCAGCAATTTTATATATACTGTATATATATTTTAAAGTGGAGTTCCACCCAAAAGTGGAACTTCCGCTCATCGAATTCCTCACCCCCTCCGGTGCCACAATTGGCACCTTTCGGGGGGAGGGTGGACAGGATACCTGTCTTTGACAGGTATCCTTTCCCACTTCCGGGAGTCCGGGCCGCGGTTCGTGACGTCAGCACGGGGCTCCCTCCTCCTCCCCCAGCCGCCGGGCCAGTAGGAGAGAGGATCGGGCCTCGTGCATGCATAATAGGGTTCCCGGCGTGAAGCCGAAAGGCTACACTGCCGGGTACCCTTACTCGCAATGGCAGCGGCAGCACCCGACATCAGCTGCAGGGCCGACATCGCTGGACTCCAGGACAGGTAAGTGTCCATTTATTAAAAGCCAGCAGTTGCAGTATGTGTAGCTGCTGGTTTTTAATTTTTTTTTTTATATATTTTTTTTTTTTCAGCGAAACACCGCTTTAAGTTTTGCTATGTTAATGGGAACATGTTACAAATTTGAAAAGAGGTTTCAAAGTGAACATTTCTGAGCTGGGGATTATCGTCTATGTGATAAACACTAGTTTTAGACTCCAAAAGTTTTCAATGAAGTTGACAAAAAAAATAGGGCACATACATAAAAAAATAAACTTGGCTGGATTTTTTTCATTTTGCAAAACTTTGTCAAAAGTTAGTTGCAGACTTGAAAGTTGTGAAACTGTCCTTTTATTCAAAAATATTGGCAGACAGTTATTAATATGCTGTCTATCAGGGATGAGCTTCGTGTTCGAGTCGAACATACGTTCGACTCGAACATCGGCTGTTCGATGAAGATCGAACGATTTGGGCCGTTCGCGCCAAATTCGAGTGACGCGAACGGCCCACAATGCACTACGCCATCGCAGTGTCATCCAGGCGCTGTGATTGGCCAAGCATGCACTGTGACCCCGCATGCTTGGCCAATCACAGCGCCGGCAGCGAGGAGAGCAATGATTGGCCACAGGCAGGATGCCTGTGGCCAATTATTGCTGAGGGTGTTTAGTACACGCCCCACACTATAAAAGGCCGCCAGCACAGCCTAGTGTAGTGTATTCCGGAGCAGGGAAAGAGAAGCATAGGCAGGGACAGTGACATATTTTTTTTCTTGCTTAACCTGGATTCCTTTAGTTTAGGGAAAGAGAAGGATAGGTAGGGAGAGTGTCAGTGTGTTATTCTGTGCTAAACCTTGTTTGTAGGGACAGAGAAGGACAGTGAGGGAAAGTGTCAGTGTGCTATTCTGTTCTAAACCAATCTTGCTGAACCGTATTTGAAATCCTTGAGTTTAGGGACAGAGAAGGACACTCGTGGAAACTATCAGTGTGCTATTCTGTGCTAAATCTTGTTTGTAGGGACAGAGAAGGACAGTGAGGGAAACTATCAGTGTGCTATTCTGTGCTAAACCTTGTTTGTAGGGACAGAGAAGGACAGTGAGGGAAACTGTCAGTGTGCTATTCTGTTCTAAACCAATCTTGCTGAACCGTATTTGAAATCCTTGAGTTTAGGGACAGAGAAGGACACTCGGGGAAACTGTCAGTGTGCTATTCTGTTCTAAACCAATCTTGCTGAACCGTATTTGAAATCCTTGAGTTTAGGGACAGAGAAGGACACTCGTGGAAACTATCAGTGTGCTATTCTGTGCTAAATCTTGTTTGTAGGGACAGAGAAGGACAGTGAGGGAAACTGTCAGTGTGCTATTCTGTGCTAAACCAATCTTGCTAAACCATATTTGAAATCCTTGAGTTTAGGGACAGAGAAGGACACTCGGGGAAACTGTCAGTGTGCTATTCTGTGCTAAACCTTGTTTGTAGGGACAGAGAAGGACAGTGAGGGAAAGTGTCAGTGTGCTATTCTGTGCTAAACCAATCTTGCTGAACCATATTTGAAATCCTTGAGTTTAGGGACAGAGAAGGACACTCGGGGAAACTGTCAGTGTGCTATTCTGTTCTAAACCAATCTTGCTGAACCGTATTTGAAATCCTTGAGTTTAGGGACAGAGAAGGACACTCGTGGAAACTATCAGTGTGCTATTCTGTGCTAAATCTTGTTTGTAGGGACAGAGAAGGACAGTGAGGGAAACTGTCAGTGTGCTATTCTGTGCTAAACCTTGTTTGTAGGGACAGAGAAGGACAGTGAGGGAAAGTGTCAGTGTGCTATTCTGTGCTAAACCAATCTTGCTGAACCATATTTGAAATCCTTGAGTTTAGGGACAGAGAAGGACACTCGGGGAAACTGTCAGTGTGCTATTCTGTTCTAAACCAATCTTGCTGAACCGTATTTGAAATCCTTGAGTTTAGGGACAGAGAAGGACACTCGTGGAAACTATCAGTGTGCTATTCTGTGCTAAATCTTGTTTGTAGGGACAGAGAAGGACAGTGAGGGAAACTATCAGTGTGCTATTCTGTGCTAAACCTTGTTTGTAGGGACAGAGAAGGACAGTGAGGGAAACTGTCAGTGTGCTATTCTGTGCTAAACCAATCTTGCTGAACCATATTTGAAATCCTTGAGTTTAGGGACAGAGAAGGACACTCGGGGAAACTGTCAGTGTGCTATTCTGTGCTAAACCTTGTTTGTAGGGACAGAGAAGGACAGTGAGGGAAACTGTCAGTGTGCTATTCTGTGCTAAACCAATCTTGCTGAAGCATATTGCAAATCCTTGTGTTTAGGGACAGAGAAGGATAGGCAGGGGACAGTGTCAATGTCATTGTTGCTAAGCCTCCTGCACAGTATACACCTGAAGGTAGCCCTTATTGCTGTTTTTCCCATCTCCCTGCAGGCCATCCATTAAAATGTCTGGAAGGCAAACAAGGAGAGGCAGACAGTCAGGAGGCAAAAAAAGAGGGCAAGCAGGCTCTGTGTCTGGGGGCAACAGTGCTGGTCGTGGACGCGGTGCATTGTCATCAGCACATGGCCATGGGACACGCTTGTCCTTCTTTTCGGCAGCTGGACATGTTGAGCCACATCATGCCGAAGACTTGGTAGAGTGGATGACCAAGCCCACCTCATCCTCCTCATCCTCTCTCACCCAGGCTCAGGGTACTGGCAAAGCAGCTGCCAAAGCGTCCTCTTCTCTGGTATCAATGTCATCATTAGTCAATCCTTCCCTAGACCCACCATGTCCTCCTCCTGAGGAGTCCCCCGAACTGTTTGAGCACAGTGTTGGGTACATGCTCCAGGAGGATGCCCAGCGTTTCGAAGGATCTGATGATGATACCCAGATAGAGGAAGGCAGTAGCGTGAGAGCAGAGAGAGGGGATGCTCAAGAAGGACACCAATCTGGCAGTCATGCTCCAGCAGCTGCAGCATACTGCCAGATTGGCTCCAGTGATGAGGAGGGAGGGGATGATGAGGTCACTGACTCCACGTGGGTGCCTAATAGGAGAGAGGAGGAGGAGGAGGATGAGGAGGAGGCACATCTCCAACGAGGCAGGATGCCCTTGGGTGGCCAGCGTATGGGCAGCACACCGACGGAATCACACCGCAGAGCTCCGCCTGTGCAGGGCGCTGTCTCTGCCCGTCATTCAAAAAGTTCTTTGGTGTGGGCCTTTTTTGAGGCGAGTGCATCAGATCGCACAGCTGCTGTTTGCAACATATGTCTCAAGCGTATATCGCGTGGCCAAAACATCAGCCGCTTGGGCACCACATGCTTGATCAGACATATGTTGACCTGCCATGCAGCTCGTTGGCAAGCCTACCTTAAAGACCCACACCAAAGAACAAAGCTGACCTCTTCTTGCACCGCATCAGCTGGGATCTCCAACCCCACTATACCTTCAGTCCTCTCTGAAACCTGCACTGAGAGGAATGAAGGTGTAGAATTAGGTGTGTCACAGCCAAGTACTTGCGGCCACTCTGCTAGCAGTACACCGACGTCCGATTCTAGCAGGCAAATTTCCCTGCCCCAGCTGCTGGACCGTCGAAAGAAGTTCACTCCCAGCCATCCACATGCCCAGCAGTTGAATGCTAGCTTGGCTAAATTGCTAGTGCTTCAACTGCTGCCTTTTCAGTTGGTAGACTCGGCCCCCTTCTGTGAGTTTGTGCAATGTGCGGTTCCTCAATGGCAGGTTCCCAAACGCCACTTTTTCTCACGGAAGGCGATTCCGGCTCTCTACAGGCATGTGGAAGGCAATGTCTTGGCCTCGCTGGACAGGGCGGTCAGCGGTAAGGTGCATATTACCGCTGACTCATGGTCCAGCAGGCATGGACAGGGACGTTGCCTTTCTTTCACGGCCCATTGGGTCACTCTTTTGGCAGCTGGGAAGGATGCAGGACAAGGTGCAGTAGTGTTGGAGGTTGTTCCACCGCCACGCCTCCAAAATGCTACTACTGGTTGTGACACACCTCTCTCCTCCACCCCCTCCTCTTCTTCTTCCTCCATGGCCTCTTCCTGTGCTTTGTCCTCGGAACCAGCGGTGCTCCGTAGGCGTTCAAGGGGCTACGCAAGTACGCAGGCAAAAAGATGCCATGCCGTGCTTGCGCTGGTGTGTTTGGGGGACAGGAGCCACACTGGGGCAGAGGTCCTGTCTGCTCTGCAGGGGCAGGCCGAGAGGTGGTTGACGCCACGCCAGCTTAAGCCAGGAATGGTGGTTTGCGACAATGGCACCAACCTCCTCTCCGCCCTCTGACAGGGACAACTGACCCATGTGCCCTGTGTGGCTCACGTCCTTAACCTGGTGGTGCAGCGGTTCTTGGGCAGGTACCCGGGCTTACAGGATGTCCTGAGGCAGGCCAGGAAAGTCTGTGTGCATTTCCGCAGATCTTATAATGCCAGTGCTCGCCTGGCTGAGCTGCAAAAGGAGTTGAACCTGCCCAAGAACCACCTTATATGTGACATGCCCACCAGGTGGAACTCAGAGGGCCATCAATGAGTACCTGTGCGACTACGGCACCAGGACAGGGTCAGGGGAGCTCGGTTTTTTTTCACCACGCCAGTGGGGCATGATCAGGGATGCATGCACTGTCCTGGCACCATTTGAGGAGGCCACGAGGATGGTGAGCAGTGACAGTGCATGCATCAGTGACCCTGTACCTCTTGTCCACCTGTTGGAGCACACGCTGCGTGGAATAATGGACAGGGCACTTGAGGCAGAACAGAGGCAGGAAGAGGAGGACTTCCTTGCCTCTCAAGGCCCCCTTTACCCAGACAGTGTTCCTTCTGTCCCACCCATCGCACAGGAAGAGGAGGAGGAGGAGGAGGAGGATTGTGTCAGCATGGAGGTGGAGGCTGGCACTCAGCATCATCAGCAGCAGTCTTTTAGGGATGATTTACAGTCCCAAGAAACCAGTGGACTTGTACGTGGCTGGGAGGAGGTGGCTGCGGATCATGTCGTCCTTAGTGACCCAGAGGACTCCGGACTGAATGCCTCAGCTAACCTACGCTGCATGGCCTCCCTGATCCTGCAAAGTCTGCGGAAGGATCCTCGTATTCTTCGGATCAAGGAGAGGGACCATTACTGGCTGGCCACTCTCCTTGATCCACGGTACAAGGGTAAGGTTGCGGACCTTATCTTACCGTCGCAGAGGGAGCAGAGGATGAGACAACTCCGGGAGGCCTTGCAGAAAGGTCTGTGCAACGCGTTCCCAGAGACTGGGAGGTTACAAACTCCTGGTCCTGGACAACGAGTTGCTGAGGCTTCGGCCAGTCAAAGAAGGAGCGGTGGGGAAGGTGGCCATCTGACCGATGCGTTCAGACAATTCTTTAGTCCGCAGCCCCAAAGTATGATAGGTTCCAGCAACCATCGCCAGCGTCTGATATACATGGTGCAGGAATACCTAGGGGCAAGGTCAGACTTGGACACCTTCCCCACCGAAAATCCTCTGGCTTACTGGGTCTTGAGGATGGATCACTGGCCAGAGCTTGCACAGTATGCAATTGAGCTACTGGCCTGTCCTGCATCCAGCGTTCTTTCAGAACGCACATTCAGTGCTGCTGGAGGATTTGCCACGGATCACAGGGTGCGCCTGTCCACCGACTCGGTTGATCGACTGACTTTCATCAAGATGAACCAGTCTTGGATCACCACCAGCTACCACACACCTGATGCTGATATAACAGACTAATTGATTTTAAAATGTCACATCCCTTCAAGACTGATGCTGATGCTGAGTGCCTGTGCTGTTATGTTGACTGGCTATCCTCCTCCTCCTCCTCAATGATCCGATTAATGATGATAGCTTGGAAGATCATTTTGGTTTATGGGTGCCGCCACCAGTGGCTAAGGCACAATTTTTCAGCCCCTGTTTAACAGGGGCGTGTAATTACAATTTTTGATGCAATACTTTGCAACAGGGCTCATTGCTGTGCTCCAAGTACAGTATCTGTGAGGGGTTGCAGTGTTGTGCCACCAGTGCCTAAGGCCCAATTTTTCAGCCCCTGTTCAACAGGGGCATGCAATTATAATTATTGATCTAATAATTCACAGCAGGGCCCATTGCTGCGCCCACCAAGAGTAACTGTCAGGCCTTACAGTGTTGTGTCAACACCACCACCACCACCACCACCAAAGGCCCAATTTTTCAGCCCCTGTTCAACAGGGGCATGCAATTATAATTATTGATCTAATAATTCACAGCAGGGCCCATTGCTGCGCCCACCAAGAGTAACTGTCAGGCCTTACAGTGTTGTGGCACCAGCACCACCATCAAAGGCCCAATTTTTACTACCACTGTTCAACAATTATATGTTATTACAATTCCTGATATAATAGTTGACAGCAGGGCGTTCCGGCACCCACCAAGAGTAACTGTGAGTGCTTACAGTGTTGTGCCAACACCAACACCTAAGGGGCCAATTTCTGCAGAGTATATACGGCAGGTCCCTACTTTCAAACATCCAACTTACAAACGACTCCTACTTGCAAACGGAAGAAGACAACAGGAAGTGAGAGGAAATCTACCCCTAGGAAGGAAAATTCTCTCCTGTAAGAATTAATATGGGAGAAAGGTGTCTCCTCTCTACTGATGCTTTATCACCAATCCTTGTTTCAATAAAAACACCACATTTCAAAAACAGTTGTCATTGGGACGCAAAGTGAGGTGAAATGTTCTGAACAGGGGCACAGACAGCAAAACAAATGTTACAGGGGTGATAACCCTTCCCTATGTTTTCCAAAAAGCTTAAAAATAGATTTTTTTGGCTGGAGCTACACTTAAACAATGTACGTGTTCAAAATTACAAACAGATTCTACTTAAGAACAAACCTACAGTCCCTGTCTTGTTTACACCGCCTGTATACTGCTGTTCAGAGTATATAGGGCCTTTTTTATTTTGTGTTGCGGGGTTCCCCTTAATATCCAAACAAGACCCAAAGGGGCTGGTAATGGGCTGGGGTAGGGGGGGGGGGGGGTGATGGGGTAGCTATGCCATTTTTCTTAAAGATTTTCATCCATATTACCGGGACCAGACATTACATTAAAGCCGCAAGCAGTTTTAAATGGCTTTTTTTTCCTTTAGAAATGTAATTTTGTGCAGGGACAGTTCTAAACACGGGAAACACGTGGCACTTCACAGGCATACTTTAGACACCCCCCAGGTACAATATTTAAAGGAATATTTGACTTTTTTTTTCACTTTATGCATCATTAAAATGACTGCTCCCGAAAAACGGCCGTTTTTAAAACTTCTTTTTGCATTGATACATGTCCCCTGGTGCAGAACCCGGGTTCCCAAACTCTATTTAGGACAATAACATGGATAATAGTCGTTATAATTAGCACTTTAGAATTCGAACGTTCGCATCCATTGTATTTAATAGGGTTCTAATGTTCGTGCGAACTTTCGGTCCGTTCGCGGGTTCTGGTGCGAACCGAACCCGGGGGTGTTCGGCTCATCCCTACTGTCTATAATACAAAAAGATATAATCCAGTTTGGTCCTTGGGTTATTCTATTTCACCTTACTTCACAATCAATATCTAGATATAAAAACTCAACAACCTTGCATTTGTTAAACACAGCAAAATCCTTATGTACTGGAAGCAAAAGTCTACACCGAACTTAGCTCAATGGTTTTGAAAAATAGATGATATATGTTATAAAGAAGAATTTAGGTACAATACCAAGGGCATGGTTGACAAACATTAAAAGATATGGGCATGTTGGTTTGATTTTAAAACAACTTTGTTATATTATAATATGATATTAGATCCCTGATATTATAGTATTCTAATGACATAAAGATGTCAGATGATGTAATATATAATATTTAGATAGATAGTGTGCAATAGAAGTTCAATATTCTTGTTATTTGTAATCCCAGGACTGGGATTGAATGCAGTGCATTGGCATTTATCCCCCTTTTTCTTTTCTTTTTTTGTCCTCCCTTCCTCCTTCCCTATTGATTTCCCTTCTTCCTTTTGTTGTTCGAAAATTTGCTTTTGTTGTTTTGTTGTTCGAAAATCCTTTCGTCTGTATGCAATTTCGACTGGAAAAAAACGATGCATGCTCGGAAACAATTTGACGCATGCTCGGAAGCATTGAACTTATTTTTCTTGCCTCGTCGTAGTGTTGTACGTCACTGCGTTTTTAACGCTCAAAAGTTTAGAGAACTTTTGTGTGACCGTGTGTATGCAAGCCAAGCTTGAGCGAAATTCCGTCGGAAAAACCATCCAACTTTTTTCTGACGGAAATTGCGCTCGTGTGTACAGGGCATTACCTGTAGCTACCCTGGATATCTCCTAAATCGGCACATGCGCACTGAAGTAATGGCACGTGCGTGCCGTTGCTTCAGTTAGTGTGCCGATACCGGCGGCTCCCGCGCACAGAGCCCAAAATACCCGGAAGTAACTCCGGGAGCAATGTCGCCGGCCGGAGCGGTGTACGAGGACCGCTGCGTAGGCTTCGATCTAAGGTAAGTAATTCGAAATGAGCTAGTATGCTCATTATCTTGCATTTTTTTTCTTATTTAGTGGGTTTACAACCACTTTAACCACTTACTGATCTGCCGTCATTATACTGTGTCAGGTCGGCACGATCCCGGGAACCGTCGTAGCTGTACGTCGGTCCCTTTAAGCAGGATAGCAGGCGCAAGCCCGCTGCACTGCGGCACTGCGGGGGTGCCGATGCGTGTGGCCGGCGGTCGCAATGACCACCGGCCACACGCAATCATGGGTGATCGCGGGCGATCGCGGGCACAAGAGGCAGAACAGGGACGTGTGTGTGTAAACACACACATCCCTGTTCTGTGAGGAGAGGAAAGGCAAATCGTGGGTTCCTACAAGCTAGGAACCCACGATCTGTCAATTCCTCCAGTCACTCCCATCCCCCATACAGTTAGAACACACACTAGGGAACACAGTTAACCCCTTGATCGCCCCCAGTGCCTTTCCCTTCCAGTGTCATTTATACAGTAATCAGTGCATTTTTATAGCACTGATCGCTGTATGAATGCCAATGGTCCCAAAATGGTGTCAAAAGTGTCCGATGTGTCCGCCATAATGTCACAGTCCCAATAAAAATCGCAGATGGCCGCCATTACTAGTAAAAAAAAAATAATAATAAAAATGTCATAGATCTATCCCCTATTTTGTACACGCTATAACTTTTGTGCAAACCAATCAATATACGCTTATTGCGATTTTTATTACCAAAAATATGTATAAGAATACATATCGGCCTAAACTGAGGAAATAATTCGCCTTTTTTCCCAAAAAATTGGGATATTTATTATAGCAAAAGGTACAAAATATTGTGTTTTTTTCAAAATAGTCGCTCTTTTTATGTTTATAGCGCAAAAAAAAACACAGACATGATCAAATACCACCAGAAGAAAGCTCTATTTGTGGGAAAAAAGGACGTCAATTTTGTTTGGGTACAACGTCGCACGACCGCGCAATTGTCAGTTAAAGCAATTGTCGTATCGCAAAAAATGGCCTGGTCATTGAGCAGCCAAATCTTACGGGGGTGAAGTGGTTAATATTTAACCACTTAAGGACCGGACCAATACGCAGCTTAATGACCAGAGGTGTTTTCACAATTTGGCACTGCGCTGTTTAACTGGAAATTGTGCGGACATGCAATGTTGTACCCAAACGAAATTTGCGTCCTTTTCTTCCCACAAATAGAGCTTTCTTTTAATAGTATTTGATTGCCTCTGCGATTTTTTTTTTTTGCGATATAAACGGAAAAATACTGAAAATTTTGAAAAAAAATTATATTTTCTACTTTTTGTTATAAGAAAAATAGAATAAACTAAATTTTAGTCATACATTTAGGCCAAAATTTATTCAGCCACATGTCTTTAGTAAAAAAAATGTCAATAAGCGTATATTTATGGGTTTGCGCAAAAGTTATAGAGTTTACAAACTAGGGTACATTTTCAGGAATTTACACAGCTTTTAATTTATGACTGCCTATCTCATTTCTTGAGGTGCTAAAATGGCAGGGCAGTACAAACCCCCCCCCCCCCCCAAATGACCACATTTTAGAAAGTAGACACCCAAGGGAAATTGCTGAGAGGCATGTTGAGCCCATTAAATATTTTTTTTTTGTCCCAAGTGATTGAATAATGACAAAAAAATAAAAAAATTACAAAAAGTTGTCACTAAATGATATATTGCTCACACATGCCATGGTTATATGTGAAATTGCACCCCAAAATACATTCTTCTGCTTCTCCTGAGTACGGGGATACCACATGTGTGGGACTTTTTAGGAGCCTATGAGTAAGCGTCAATTCGTGACGTGAAACGCGTTAGCCACCCTTCCCTGCATGCACACTATCTGCATTTGTTGTTTTGGATTTATGGATTTATTTTGAATTTGGGTTTTTTACTTGAAATTTTGGAATAAATAACTGTCTATACAGAGTGCGGCAGTCCAGGGTTTCTTTTTCTCCCAGATACCACATGTGTGGGACTTTTTAGGAGCCTAGCCACATACGGGCCCCCGAAAACCAAGCACCGCCTTCAGGATTTCTAAGGGTGCAAATTTTTGATTTCACTCCTCACTACCTATCAAAGTTTCGAAGGCCATAAAATGCCAAAATAGCACAAAACCCCCCCAAATGACCCCATTTTGGAAAGTAGACACCTCAAGCTATTTGCTGAGAGGCATGGTGAGTATTTTACAGCTCTCATTTGTTTTTGAAAATGAAGAAAGAAAATATTTTTTTTTTTTTCAATTTTCAAAACTTTGTGACAAAAAGCGAGATCTGCAAAATACTCACCATACCTCTCAGCAAATAGTTTGGGGTGTCTACTTTCCAAAATGGGGTCATTTGGGGGGGGTGTGCCATCTGGGCATTCCATGGCCTCCGAAACTGTGATAGGCAGTGAGGAGTGAAATTTACACCCTTAGAAAGCCTGGAGGCGGTGCTTGGTTTTTGGGGTCCTGTACGCGGCTAGGCTCCCAAAAAGTCTCACACATGTGGTATCCCCGTACTCAGGAGAAGCAACAGAATGTATTTTGGGGTGTAATTCCACATATGCCCATGGCATGTTTGAGCAATATATCATTTAGTGACAACTTGGTGCAAAAAATAAATAAAAAAAAATACATTTTATTTTTTCCACAACTTGTGTCAACATATAAAATATTCCATGGACTCGACATGCCTCTCAGTATATATCTTGGGGTGTCTACTTTCCAAAATGGGGTCATTTGGGGGGGTTTCGAACTGTCCTGGCATTTTATACACAGCATTAGGAAGCTTACATCCACTCTTCTAACCACTTGAAGACTAAGCCCTTTCTGACACTTTTTGTTTACATGAAAACATTTTTTATTTTTTTTGCAAGAAAATTATGTTGAACCCCCAAACATTATAGATTTTTTTAAAGCAAAGGCCCTACAGATTAAAATGGTGGGTGTTGCATTTTTTTTTTCACACAGTATTTGCGCAGCGATTTTTCAAACGCATTTTTTGGGGAAAAAATACACTTTTTTATTTTAATGCACTAAAACACACTATATTGCCCAAATGTTTGATGAAATAAAAAAGATGATCTTAGGCCGAGTACATAGATACCAAACACGTCATGCTCTAAAATTTCGCACAAACGCGCAGTGGTGACAAACTACATACATTTTTAAAAGCCTTTACAGGTTACCACGTTAGATTTACAGAGGAGGTCTACTGCTAAAATGACTGCCCTCGATCTGACCTTCGTGGTGATACCTCACTTGCATGATGCAATTGCTGTTTACATATGATGCCAGACCGACACTTGCGTTCGCCATTGCGCAAGAGCAGGGCGGGACAGGGGTGCTTCTTTTCTTTTTTTTTTTATTATTAATTTTGCTTTTTTATTTTATTTTTAAACTGTTCCTTCCATATTTTTTTTTTTATCATTTTTATTGTTATCTCAGGGAATGTAAATATCCCCTATGATAGCAATAGGTAGTGACAGGTACTCTTTTTTTGAAAAAAATGGGGTCTATTAGACCCTAGATCTTTCCTCTGCCCTCAAAGCATCTGACCACACCAAGATCGGTGTGATAAAATGCTTTCCCAATTTCCCAGTGGCGCTTTTTATATCCGGGGGGGGGACATTCCCTCCCACTGCTTGTAAAAGCCGTCCAGAGACTAATTAGCCACTAGGATTTCTTTTACATAAAAGCCGGCCGCTGGCTGAAAAGAATGATACCAAGATGATACCTAAACCCGCAGGCATCAATCTGGTATAACCATTCAAAGTCCAGCAACATACCAGTACGTTGCTGGTCCTTGTTGGACATGTATTGTAATCTTTTTTTTTCATGCAGCCAGGTGGCTGAACGAAAAAAAGAGATTGATCGGTGGGTATGCCCACCATTAGAATACCTCCCTTCATCCACCCACTTCTAACGATGGGCATACATGCACCATTTATATATGCCGAAGCATGGGGGCATCCTTCCGCAAAAGTTATGCCGCGTACACATGGTCAGACTTTTCCACGGGCAAGCCTCCGTCGGAATTTTGACCGTATGTACGCGGCATTAGGAGCAAAATCGCTCCTCCGCTCCTCCGCCCCTGCTGCCCCCATGCTTCGGCATATATGCCTTTTTTTTTAAACTGTGGTGGTGAAATCACCTCCTACAGCACTGGAGTCGCAGGGATCAGGCCTGTCTCTGCGAACGCTGCAGTTATGTGTGTTGTGTTTTGTAAGTGACAGTGATCAATCGATACTGCACTTGGGTGGCCTGGGCTGGACGGAGGGGCAAAACGCAGGTGCTAGCAGGTATCTGGGCTGATCCCGCTAACACTGCGTTTTTGGGAACCCTAAACTGCTGGGGACGCTAGTATAGATCTGATCAGATCAGATATTGATCTGTTCAGATACTATACCACTAAGGGAGGTGTATGCTTCACGCGTGGGTGTTAGCGTTACTGGCACTAACCTGACGCTGCCTGGGGTGTGACGCAGACCCTCTCTGACGCTAAAACCTAATTGATATCACCCACCGGGCGATCAGGGGGTTAAACCTTTATTGGGTTATATACGGCGGGTGCCCTGACACTATAAAAAGCATCACCAGCGTCACCCGTAACACTTATATGGTGATCACTGGTGAAAGGGTTAACTAGGGGAAATCAGGGGGTTAAACCTTTATTAGGTAATATATGGGGGTACCTGACGCTATATAAAAACCTGACGGGGAACCTAAATAACAAAATAACTAACTGGCTAACCAGTGTCACCAGTAACACTTATACGGTGATCACTGATGAAAGGGTTAACTAGGGGCAATTAGGGGGTTAAAACCTTTATTAGATAATATATGGGGGTACCTGACGCTATAAAAACCTGCCGCGAACCTAAAAAAAATAACTGGCTACCTATCGGCACCACCGACACTAAGACAGCGATCAGAAAAACGATCGCTTAGTGACACTGGCAAAAGGGGGTAAAAGGGTTACCTGGGGAGTGATCAAGGGGTTAAACCTTTATTAGGTAATATATGGGGGTACCTGACGCAATAAAAACCTGCGGCAAACCTAAAAAAAATAACTGGCTACCTATCAGCACCACCGACACTAAGACAGCGATCAGAAAAACGATTGCTTAGTGACACTGGCAAAAGGGGGTGAAAGGGTTACCTGGGGGGCGATCAAGGGGTTAAACCTTTATTAGGTAATAAATGGGGGTACCTGACGCTATAAAAACCTGCGGCGAACCTAAAAAAAATAACTGGCTACCTATCGGCACCACCGAAACTAAGACAGCGATCAGAAAAACGATCGCTTAGTGACACTGGCAAAAGGGGGTGAAAGGGTTACCTGGGGGGGCGATCAAGGGGTTAAACCTTTATTAGGTAATATATGGGGGTACCTGACGCTATAAAAACCTGCGGCGAACCTAAAAAAAATAACTGGTTACCTATCGGCACCACCGACACTAAGAAAGCGATCAGAAAAACGATCGCTTAGTGACAGCGGTGCTAGGGGGTTAAAGAGTTACCTGGGGGGCGATCAAGGGGTTAAACCTTTATTAGGGGGGGTTAGGGGGCTACACTGGACCTAAAACGAACTGCCCTGACACTTTTACAGTCACAAATGTCACTGATTGCAGTGATCAGTAAATAAATGGTCACTGCAATCAGTGACACTGTGACTGGGGGCTGGGGGGTGATCTGGGGGTGTCTGGGGGGGCCTGGGGGGCGATCGTGTGCCTATGTGTGCTGGTGTCAGTGTGCTGTTTAGTGCACTAACCTGTGTGTCTTCTCTCCACCGCGCTCGGTATATGTGAGAGCAGGAGAGATGACATCACTTCCTCCTGCCTGTGTAAACATTACACAGGCAGAGGAAGCTTTTCATTCGCCGGGAGCGATCGCGAGGGGGTGGCCAGAAACTAATGGCCGTCCCCTCATCACGGATCGCTCCCGAAGCGATCCCGGCCGATCACTGTACCGGAGGGGGGTCCGATAGGACCCCCCACCTATACGAAGGCAGGCACGTACAGGTACGTGAGTTTGCCTGTCCGTGCCATTCTGCTGACATATATGTACAGTGAGCGATCGTTAACGGGTTAAATAACATACTTGTTGTTTGTTTGAATTGTTCCCTTTTTTTTTTTCTGTAAGAGCTAAAATGCCTGACTACATTTTCCTGTTCTTTTTGTATTTGTGTTTGAAATGGTAATAAAAAGTAAATACCGTATATACTCGAGTATAAGCCGAGTTTTCAGCACATTTTTTTGTGCTGAAAATGCCCCCCTCGGCTTATACTCGAGTCTGTGTCCATCTTCAACTTGGTGCGCCTGATCCCGGCCAGCCTTAGGTCTCTTGGACCCCAAACTTGGCACACATGTAGCCCCACTCTTCCTCTACAAGTGTGCAACGTTTGTTGTCCAGGGGACCTACGGCTGGGGAGCACCAATTTTTCAAAATCCGGGCACCCCTTCCATAGACTCCAATGTTAAACTGTAATTTCTCCGGTGATTTTGGGGACTCGGTACCGGCCAGCCCTAGGTCCCCTGGAACCCAAACTTGGCACAAATGTAGCCCCACTCTTCATCTACGGCCGGGGAGCACCGATTTTTCAAAGCCAGGCACCCCTTCCATAGACTCCCATGTTAAAGGTCAGTCTAGTCACACAGCGCCGGAGATCAGGTAGGGAGATTGGGCACAGTGACAGTGAGGCATTGACACAGTGAGGCATGGACACATTAAGGCACAGTGAGGCATGCACATGGACACAGTGAGGCAACGTGAGGCACAATGAGGCATGCACATGGACACCCTAGGCTTATATTCGAGTCAATACGTTTTCCCAGTTTTTTGTGGTAAAATTAGGTGCCTCGGCTTATATTCGGGTCAGCTCATACTCGAGTATATACGGTAAATAAAAAAAAGAAAGTTGTGAAACTGGTACCTCGAGAAACTATGCTTTTCTAAAACAAGGTGTCATTGTATTATTTGTTTATTTATTTTTATTGCATTCTATCTGGAAGGCACAAGTGAAGATAAACCAAGCTGTAGAAAAAAAAAGAAGAAAAAAAAACTTTTTTTTTTTTTTTTTACAGCTTTATTACTTTTTTTTCCACATTTAAAAGCTTGAATCGCATTCATCAAGAGATGGCCCGTCTGACCCCAATTAAACAGCTTGCATAAGCTTTCCCTGTGTTGTAATATAAAATTGGATTCAATTCTGTAACTTGATTATGCCAATTTACATTTACAACTTGTGCCTATGTTGCTCAAACAAGAAAATAAAGTTGGGTTGCTTATTTTTCCAGTTTATTCACTGTCTTTAATTCATGTGCCATGGTAAAATTGACTGTAACCCAAAAACAGCTTTAATATGGAATCCTATAAATCTCATAGGGCCATAACTCATATAAACACAAGTTCTTTTTGGCACAAAATGTAGACCGAGACAGCAGACAAATGAGTGGGAGGTAGTTAATGTGTTAGCAAGTTTGTGCATACAACTGGCCACTAAGTATCACATTGTGGCTTTAGTATCTGACTGAAGTTGCAACCACGATGAAGATCTGGAGATGTGGGCTGCTACAGGCTAGCAAGTCATATATTTACAGGAAGTCCTTCCTGTCATATGCAGGAGTAAAAAAATCTAAAATCCTCATATTGTCTCCCAGGCTTACAACTTAACTCAATACTTAACCAGTTGCTGACCACCCTATAGCAGCTTTTAGACATGTGCAATTTGTTTAGTTTCAAATGAGTTTTTTAACGAATTCCGACAAATTCGTTAATTTGGAAATATTCAAAATTCGAAAATTTGAAAATCTGAAATAACTAACCAATAATAACTTAAATATTACTAACTATTAAATTCTAGGTATTGGAATTTCCTTTCAAATTTGGCTGTTAGTGAACGCAACGAATACGAATTTATCTGAAGTTACGAATTATCCGAAATAACGAATGGCGTAGCTAAACGAATGGAGCGTAACAAATTTAATAATAATAATAATAATATAATTATTATTATTGTTATTATTTATTATTAATTTATTCCGTTCCATTTTTTTAGATGCCGCATTCCTTATTTTGGATAATTCGTAACTTTGGATAAATTCGTATTCGTTGCGTTCACTAACAGCCAAATTTGAAAGGAAATTCCAATACCTATAATTTAATAGTTAGTTATTACTAGTTAGTTAGTGATTCTTTCGAATTTTTGGATTTTATTTCTTATTTTCGGACTTACGAATTTTTGATTTTACGAATTGCAATCATAACAAATGACCCGAAAAACAAAACAAAAAAACAAACGAATGAAACTAAAACTAAAACGAATACATTTTTGGGCAATGCACATGTCTAGCAGCTTTACTGCACTGCTACAGGGCGGTTGCTCTGTGCAGAATCACATATATATACATGACATGATACTGCACCTCCAGGTAGAGGGCACGCGTGCGCTGCTTCTGCTGTGATTAGTCACAGCACAAGCCAATCTGTGGGTGGCAGCCAATGGATGACTGACGGGAACCCGCTGATCATCATCGAGGAGACACATTGGATGGAGCTCAGAATATTCAAAAGAGAAGTATGGGAGGGGGGGGGGGTTTCAGAATCATACTTACCTAGGTGGATGCAGGATCGATGCGATCAGTGAGCCGTTGAGAGCCTGAGCCGGTCACTGGTCCAGGCATGTGGGAGGATCCTGACTTCATTGTCGCAATCTTGCCCCAGCCTGGACCAGCTCTGTGGAGTTAGCTTTAATAGCCCTTAGAAATTATAACTTTGGATAATATTAGTGGTAAGAAAATAACCTAGTCCTTTTTAAATTCCATTATTATTATTTTTTTCATGCAGTAAATCATTTTACAGTTTAAACACTCAGTAAAGAACCCCTTCTTAAATTGATGGAGCAATCATTTTTCTTCCATGCATGACTGACATCCCCTCGGCCTATGTAAAGACCTTGACACTGAAAGTTCATTTGCCAGATCTTTATAGTGATAGACCTGATCATAGTAGTGAGGACCTTGTAGTGATATAGTATAGTGTGTAGATACCGGTAATTAAGATTTAGTTATTATAATGAGGATGTAAGTTATGTTATCAACACATTCCACAGTGACCTTAATAGTCACAAAAACTTTTATCTTCATAAAGCTCACAATTCAGCCCCCAGACAGACAACAGAAAAATAACTACCGTATTTATCGGCGTATAACACGCACCGGCGTATAACACGCACCCCAAGTTTAGGAGGGAATTTTAAGGAAAAAAACTTTTAGGAGGGAAATTCAAGGAAAAAAAACTTACATTTAAATGCAGCATGCAGCCTTGCCCAGTGTCCATCTGCAGCCTTGCCCAGTGTCCATCTGTCCATCTGCAGCCTTGCCCAGTGTCCATCTGTCCATCTGCAGCCTTGCCCAGTGTCCATCTGTCCATCTGCAGCCTTGCCCAGTGTCCATCTGCAGCCTTGCCCAGTGTCCATCTGTCCATCTGCAGCCTTGCCCAGTGTCCATCTGTCCATCTGCAGCCTTGCCCAGTGCCTTTGCGATCTTGTCAGTCTCTGGGTTTTTTTAAATTTGGCGCCGATTTCTGTGGAGAGGAGCGAGCGGGGCCAAGTGTACTTCGGCTAGACTCGGCTCCTCTCGCAGTCCCGCCCATCTCCACTGACTGCGCCGCTGACGGAGAAAGCCGAGTGTACTTCGGCTAGACTCGGCTCTTCTCACAGTCAGGGGCAGGACTGCGAGAGGAGCCGAGACTAGCCGAAGTACACTCGGCTTTCTCTATGTCAGCGGCGCAGTCAGAGATGGGCGGGACTGTGAGAGGAGCCGAGTAAAGCCGAGTGTACTTCGGCTTCGGCTCCGCTCGCTCCTCTCGCTCGTTTTCAGCAGGGGAATTCGACGGAGTATCGGCGTATAACACGCACCCACGATTTTCCCCTGATTTTAAGGGGAAAAAAGTGTGTGTTATACGCCGATAAATACAGTAAATGCTGTGACCAAATGTGCATAGTTTAAATCTCTGTTCTATTGCCTAGACTCATTGCAAAATTGTGCCTGCTCGCGAAATGGCGACAAACTTTGACCCTTAAAAATCTCCATAGGCGACGTATAAACATTTCTACAGGTTTCCAGTCTTGAGTTACAGAGGAGGTCTTTTGAGAAAATTATTGCTCTCACTCTAACGATTGCGACGATACCTCACATGTGTGGTTTCAACACCGTTTACTTATGCGGGCACGACTTATGTATGCGTTCGCTTCTGCGCGCAAGCTCAATGGGACGGGCTGCTTCAAAAAAAAAAAATCTTATTTATTTTACTTTTTATTTTCACACAGTCCATTTAAAACATTTTTTTTGGATCACTTTTATTCCTATTACAAGTAATGTAAACATCCCATGTAATAGAAAAAAAGCATGACAGGACCTCTTTAATGTAAGATCTGGGGTCAAAAAGACCTCACATCTCATATTTACACTTAAATGCAATTAAAAAAAAATCTATATTTTTTTTCAATAAAAAAAATGTCCCCTTTAAGACCGTTGGGCGGAAGTGACGTTTGACATCGCTTCCATCATCCAATGGTATGGACCCGAGTGGGGGTCATCTTTCCCTCACTCGACTTCATGTCTCACAGGGCAAAGGACCCGATTGTCTCCGGCGCTACCGACGGCTCCAGAAAGCGTAGAAGACCACCAGAGAGCGGCGGGAGGGGGTGACCTCTCCTGCCACCAATAAAAGTGATCTTGCGGAGAATCCGCCACAGAGACCACTTTTATCTGAAAGCAGACCACTCACTGTTGAACCACTTCCCGCCCGCAGTACGTCATATGACGTCCTTGACTTTCAGGGGGGATATCTGAATGATGCCTGCAGCTACACTGCAGGTATTGAACTATCAGAAAAAAACAAAAAAAGAAAACGTAAAAAGTAATGGGGGGGGAGGGGGGACAATGTTCAGTCAGGGCTGTGGAGGTTTTTTTTTCTACATTAGTTAGTTCTCTGTGCAGGTTTGCCCGGGCCCCCCTGCTGGCCGGGCCCGGTACAACAGGGCCAGTTGTACAGGCCTATCAGCGGCCCTGGCTACAGGCATCATTCAGATATCATTATTTTCTGCCGGCGATTCTGTGCACGATAAGAATGATCATCATTCTTACAGGAGACGGGAGAGGACATCCCCCCCCTCCGGCCGCCATCTGGTGCTTTTCCGGGCTCTCCTGTGCCATCGGGGACCCAGAGAAAGAATCGGCCACCACCGGATGACGACCATAGAGATTTCTGGTGACCAGATGGTCACCAGTCATCTCTATGACCATCGGAGGCCCAGGCGCGACGTTATGGCGTCACGTTCGGGCCGCGGATGCAAACAAAGCTGCAATCGCGGTTGGCAGCAAGAAATCGGTGAATTTTTTTCCCATCTCATGCTTTCCAGCCTGGAGGAGAGATGTGGGGTCTTATTGACCCCGCATCTCTCCATAAAGAGGAGCTGTCACAATGGATTCCTATTACAAGGGATGTTTACATTCCTTGTAATAGGAATAAAAGTGATAAAAAAAAAAATGTAAAAGTAAAGTGTAAAAAAAATGTAAAAACGTAAAATAAAAAAAAATAAAAAAATGTAAACGCCCCTGTCCCCGGTAGCTCGAGCGAACACACATGTAAGTCCCGCCCATATATGTAAACACCGTTCAAATCACACATGTGAGGTATCACCGCGTGCATTAGAGCGCAATCAACAATTCTGGTACTAGACCTCCTCTGTAAGGCCCCTTTCACACTGGGGCGGGCAGGTGCGGTGGCGGTATAGCAGCGTGATTTTCAGCGCTGCTATACCGTCGTTCTTACCGCGGTATGCGGCCGCTAGGGGTTTGCGGGCGGTATTACCGCGCTGTCCCATTGATTTCAATGGGCAGCCGCGGTAAAGGAGCGGTGAACACACCGCTCCTTCACCGCTGTAAAAAAGCGGCTAGCAGGACTTTTGGAGCGGTCCTGCTAGCGCACCGCTTCAGTGTGAAAGCCTTCGGGCTTTTACATTGAAGGCTACAGCCACTAATTTTTCATGCAGTATAATAGCGCTAATATTAGCGCTAAACCGCATGAAAAACGCCCCAGTGTGAAAGGGGCCTAACTCTAAACTTTAAAAAAAATGTAAGCGTTGCCTATGGAGATTTGTAAGTACCGAAGTTTGGCGCCATTCCATGAGTGTGTGCAATTTTAAAGCATGGAATGTTGGGTATCTATTTACTCAGCGTAACATCATCTTTCACATTACACAAAAAAATTGGGCTAACTTTACTGTTTTGTTATTTTTTAATTCATGAAACTGTTTTTTTTTCCAAAAAAAGGGCGTTTGAAAAATGATTGCGCAGATACAGTGTGAGACAAAAAGTTGCGATGACCGATATTTTATTCCCTATGGTGTCTGCTAAAAAAGCATATATAATGTTTGGGGGTTCTGAGTAATTTTCTAGCAAAAAAAATATGATTTTTACATATAGGAGAGGAGTGTCAAAATTGGCCCGGTATGGAAGTGGTTAAAAAGATACTGGGGTTATGGCAGCTATCTGCTGCCATAACAACGGTATCTAGCATCAAAGAGCCAACCTTTAACGACGGCGGGCGGTCTGTAAGTGGTTAATAAAGATTTTTATATATACTTTCAAACTTTAGGGCCATTTTTGCATACCCCTGGTCTATCCATATACCACTGTATACTAATACAATTTGTATGGAAGCAATAATCATGCATCCTATAATGACGCCCTTGATGCTTCGCTACAGGTGCTGGCCGTCCTTTCGTGCGCGCCCCTAGGGGTGCCTTTCTCCCCAGCATGACTCCTTGTAAGTCGCAAATGGCTTGGCGACGCCGCGCTCCGGGAAGTCCAGCGGCTGGGAGACTACTGGGATCTCTTGGAAAGAAATTTAGTGGAACTCCAGTCATAAATAAAGTTTTCAACAACACAGTTGATTGGTAAATATATACTTTGTTTTCTAACCATTGGATACACACCTAGGTTAAGAATTGAAACTCACTACATAATCTCTTACAGCAAACCATAATTCCTCTGAAGATCCCACATTGGGGATCGAAACGCGTCAGCATTTCAACATATACAGAGGTCCTTGAAATGTACAACTGTGTTTGCAATGTTGTGTTTGCTACTGTGTGTATTATATTTTTGTAACTGGAGATTCAAATTTTTATAAAAAATCATTTTTATTTTCATGACTGTGCCACAATGTAAAGATTTAATAAATCCTTTTAACATATATCCTTGCAATTGTTGGAATTTTCGCTGCTTAAAAACCCAACTGGGGAAACTTTCCATGCCATAATATATCGGCGTGTGCAGCGCTCTTCACCCTCCATATATGTGTCTTTTCCATTTCAATAAAAAATGTTAATGCAATATAAAAATGAATGGATCCAAATCAATTTGGATCATTTATTATGTTGTTACGTTATTTTGGATCTGAACAAAACAAATTCATTTTGTTGTTTCATTATTACTTATTTCAGATTCCTTGAAATTTGTTATTATTGTGATTCAGATATTAGGATAACTCAGAATCTCCGAATAATGAAAATTTAGTCTGAATTTAGCTTTGTAATGAAATGAATCACAAATGTCTACACTACACCACTCTTTTTCCAAAACACTACAAAGACTTCAATAAGATATAAGATTATACCAATAAATATCCTTTATATGATGCTATCTCTCCTTCTGTAGGTGAAAAGGTTGTACAACTTCATTTTGCCTCTTTGATCAATGAGCCTATCTGTGTTTTTTTTGAGAAGTAGACTTATGAACGTAAAAGTAGAGTTTGCTTTATGCTATTATAACTGTAACATATTGCCATGATTTACTCTGATTCCATTGCTATGTAAGTGTGAGGCATAAATTCTATGTAAAGAAGGCTGTTTCAGATACCATATTTTATGGGGGAGTTAAGACATAAATTTTAGTGATGGAAGGTCCCTGTAATATTTGACTCATAGTAGGAATTTATATAATCCCTGAAAATAAAATGATTTGAGGGGTAAGTTTCTTGGGTCATACTTTCCATGTTTCAGCTCACCTGCAATGAGCACATTTATTCTTATATTAGCTGAAATGTTCTTCTGTCCTATGCTATTTAAATGTTTATTTATGGTAGAAACTGATTCTTGAATGTCCACTTTTGTGTCATTGAAAAATGATTTATTACTGTAGGATTTAATGAAGAAATGTTGTACTGGAACAGACAGTTCTGCTCTTCTGTCGCTATTTGCTCAAATCCCTACAATTTAGTGCAACATAAAAATGACTTACTAACCACTAGGTCACGTTTGCAAGCAAAACAAAAGGCAAAAGCCATGTAAAAATAATCCTCTGAAAATCCACCACCAAGGATTTCTGGACTACTGGGGGAATATTTATGCTGTAACGAAGCCCAACCAGTGGCACAGAGACTACATGTTGTCCTCCAAGGCCACCTTGAAGAATCCCAAGACCCTTGTTCAAAGAAAAATAAGAAGTAACTAGTAACTTAAGACCCCTTTCACACTGAGGGCGTATTGCAGGCGCTATAGCGTTAAAAATAGCGCCTGCAATCTGCCCTCAAACAGCTGCTCCGTTGTCTCCAGTGTGAGAGCTTGTGGAGCGTTGCGCTAGCAGGACGGTAAAAAAAGTTCTGCTAGCCGCATCTTTGGAGCGGTGAAGGAGCGGTGTGTTTACCGCTCCTCCACCTCTGCTGGCCAATGAAATCAATGGGACAGCGCGGCTATACCGCCCACAATGCGCTGCTTCAGCAGCGCATTGTGGGCGGTCTTAACCCTTTCTCGGCTGCTAGCGGGGGGTAAAACGCTAGTGGCCGAAATGCGCCGCAAATCCACCCATAGCGCTGGTGGTAAAAATAGCGGCATTTTACCGCTGACGCTATGGGCGGCTCAGTGTGAAAGTGGTCTAAATGCGTATAATGGACTTTCTTTTTCATACTATGGTCAGGGTTAAAAATTACGTTAGGTAAATAAAACATGATAACATTTTGCATTCTTCTTTTGATCAAGCAGGTGAAGCTCTAGGCTACTTTTCACGTAATCCAGGGTCTTCCAGGACCACCCCTTAATATTGAGTAGGTCTCACTTTTGCTGTCAAAACACCCCTGAACCATAAAAGCACGATCTCCACTAGACAAAGCATCACACTGCCTCTGTTGACCATCCAGATGATGTAAAAAAAAATGTGATTAATCACACCAGGCTACCTTCTTTCATTGCTTTATAATCCAGTTAGGATACTCACATGACCATTGTAGGCACTTTTGGCTGAGGACACGGGTCAGCATGGGCACCCTGACTGGCCTGTGGCTATGCACCCCCATACACAACAACCTACAATGCATTGTGTGTTCTGACACCGTTCTATCTGAGCCAGCCTTAACTTTTTCAGCAATTTGACCTACAGTAATTTTTCGATTGAATTGGACTACATGGGCCAGCTTTCTCTTCCCACATGCATCACAGGGTCTTGACCCACCCATGAGACTGTCGACGATTCACCAGTTTTCCTTCCTTGGACCACTTTTGGTCGGTCCTGTCCACTTTAGACTGGGAATATCCTACAAGAGCTGCAGTTTGGGAGTTGCTGTGACTCAGTCATCTAGCCATTACAATTTGGACCTTATCAGAGTTGCTCAAATTGGCAATGGGTTTGCCCTTTATTTTTGCTTTTAACACATTAACTTCAGGGACAATATATTCACTTGCTGCCTAATATATGCCATCCACTTTCAGGTGCAGTTGCAACAAGATAATCAATGTTATGCACTTTACCTGTTGGCGGTCATACTGTTTTGGCTGATTGGTGTATACTGTATGTACACTATATTACCAAAAATATTGGTACGCCTGCCTTTACACGCACATGAACTTTAAAGGCATCCCAGTCTTAGTCCGTAGGGTTCAATATTGGGTTGCGGGAGCCATTGGCGGAGGGAACTGGGGACGGGGCCAAACCTGCTCGAGAGCGAGTCCACACCAGGGCTCCAAAGCAAGCAGCTTACTATGGTGGGCACTCGGTATAGGGAGGAGCCATCAGCGCCGGAAAGGGATCCCAGAAGAGGAGGATCAGGGCTGCTCTGTGCAAAACTGTTGCACAAAGCACAAAATTGAGAGTTTGCAATCACTTTAAAAGAAATGGAAACCAGCATTGACGATTGTTACGGGAGTTACTTTGGGCGGGGGGCTTGTGGAACCCAGCTTACCTTGGAGAGTTCTAGAGACCCATTTTCCAGCTCCCCTGGCCCCTCCTATGTCTATTAGTGGCACATGGTGACCGAGAACCCCACTAGGGTCTGCACTAACCAGACAACTACACCAGACATGTTACCCCTGTTATCCAGGGTTCTATATGTGTGGTTTGTGTTTAAAGAATGAAGGGGCTCTTTAATATTTCTGAACAATATCCTCAAAAAATACTGTATATGAAGATACATTAATTCCACCTTTCCGACTGCTGGAATATTGTATGAGCTTGGTCTCATAGACTGTTGTATATTTTTTTCTAGATCGTTTGAGGTGTGGCTGTATCCCATTGGTCTATTGTTTCTGTCTGCCTTGGGAGAAACCTATTATGGGATGTATATGTTTTTGTGACTTGGCTTACATGTTAATGAAACCCCTGTCAGCTATTAGATGCTAGAGGGGAGGGGGAGTTTCTCCAGCAGTCCCCCCTTAAAGACTGCCTACTGGAAAGTTGAATACACCTTTGTGTCATGTTACTGGAGGAGGTACAGTTTACCCCGCCCTGTGTCATTATGCAAAGAAGGGGGATTGTCCCCTGAGTGTATATCTCTTTGTATCTGTGTTTGAATAAACAATCTTATGTTTGTTACCACCCTACACTGATGTCTCCACAAGTGACTGGGTAGGCTAAGGGATCTTGGATCGTGCTGGTACCAGGCAAGGGAAGCTTGTACAGCGGACATACTCTACTTGAGTATGGGGGGTCCTTTACAATGACAATCCATGCAGTGAGAGATCATCAGTGCTGAACAGCTTGCACTTGTCCTTTGTCAGTTAAATGTGAACGATCTATGTAAATTAATAAACAAGTTATGGCCATTTTTGCATTACTTTTAGTACAGCCACCATATATAGTGACAGATAGCAAAAAGAATGTAAAATGATGCCAATAAAAGAAACCTGCATGAAAAAATAAACTGTTGAATACTTTACTATTGGTTTTGTTTGCAATGTTTCCCCTGCCCCAGCAGCAAAATGCAATGCCTGTCTGAAGGCATGAAGGCTGAAGCTCTTTGTGTGAGCAGTGGTCTCTTTACAGAGGTCTGGCATATACCGTATTTTTCGGACTATAAGACGCACTTTTTTCCCCCCAGAAATATGGGGGAAAATGTCCCTGCGTCTTATAGTCCGAATACATGACAGGCCCCGCCCCCCGCCGTCGCTGGCACCGCCCCTGCCTTCTGTTCTCATCGCTCCCTGTAGCCACTGGAATCCCCTGACCGCCGCCACTGGCTCCGCCCCCCCGCCGCCACTGGTAAAGCCCCTTACTCTGCTTGCATTGCGGCAAATCCAATTAGAGACGCTTTCTCTTTCTTTTCTCCCTTCGGCTTACAGAAAGGGAAGGGGGGTGGCGGGGGGTATACAGACAGCCCGCAGCTCTCCTCTCCCTGTCACAGGGCCACTGCCGTGTTCTCTGGCAAATAGAGCAGCGGCGCTGTGACAGGGAGAGGAGAGCTGCGGGCTGTCTGTGTATCCCCCGCCACCCCCTTCCCTTTCTGTAAGCTGAAGAGAAAGAGAGAGCGGCTCTAATTGGATTTGCTGGGCCGCCACCCAGCTTCCTGCCCGCTGTTTCCCTCCCTATGATTGGCCACAGCAGAGGGCCAATCACAAGACACTGGGGGGCATCATGGGAAATTAAGTCCCTGCAGAGTTCTGGCACCAGTTCCCCCAGCATGCAAGCACTCTGCTGGAGGGGAGGGAGGGGGTGTTAGGAGAGGAGCAAAAGAGAATACTCTGCTGGGGGACACCACCAGAGAGCCACGCTGTACCCCGCACCGCCAGAGAGCCATGCTGTACCCGCACCGCCAGAGAGCCACGCTGTACCTGCACCGCCAGAGAGCCACGCTGTACCCCGCACCGCCAGAGAGCCACGCTGTACCCCGCACCGCCAGAGAGCCACGCTGTACCCCGCACCGCCAGAGAGCCACGCTGTACCCCGCACCACTAGGGAGCCACGCTGTACCCCGCACCACCAGGGAGCCACGCTGTACCCCGCACCACCAGGGAGCCACGCTGTACCCCGCACCACCAGGGAGCCACGCTGTACCCCACACCACCAGGGAGCCACGCTGTACCCGCACCACCAGAGAGACACGCTGTACCCACACCGCCAGAGAGACACGCTGTACCCACACCGCCAGAGAGGGAGCCACACTGTTCCCGCACCACCAGAGAGGGAGCCACACTGTAACTGCTGTACCCGCACCACCAGAGAGGGAGCCACATTGTACCCGCACCACCAGAGAGGGAGAAAGACTGAGCCACTGCCAGGATACAGACATGCTACACTACTGACTAGAGTCACCCCGGGCAACCCAGAGTGATCGAACGTCCAGCCAGAGGGATCACTGTTGCCCGGGCGGTGTGTTTGGGATCATTGTCATGCTGAAAGACCCAGCCACATTTCATCTTCAATGCCCTTGCTTATGGGAGGAGGTTTGCACTCAAAATCTCACGATACATGGCCCCATTCATTCTTTCATGTACATGGATTAGTCGTCCTGTTCCTTTTGCAGAGAAACAGCCCCAAAGCATGATGTTGCCACCCCCATGCTTCACAGTAGGTATGGTGTTCTTTGGTTGCAACTCAGTATTCTCTCTCCTCCAAACACGACGAGTTGTGTTTCTACAAAACAGTTCTACTTTGGTTTCATCTGACCATATGACATTTTCCCAATCCTCTTCTGGATCATCCAAATGCTCTCTAGCAAACCTCAGACGGGCCCGGACATGTACTGGCTTAAGCAGGGGGACATGTCTGGCACTGCAGGATCTGAGTCCCTGGCGGCGTAGTGTGTTACTGATGGTAGCCTTTGTTACGTTGGTCCCAGCTCTCTGCAGGTCATTCACTAGGTCCCCCCGTGTGGTTCCAGGATTTTTGCTCACTGTTCTTGTGATCATTTTGACCCCACGGGGTGAGATCTTGCGTGGAGCCCCAAATCGAGGGAGATTATCAGTGGTCTTGTATGTCTTCCATTTTCTAATTATTGTTCCCACAGTTGATTTCTTCACACCACTAAATACTTTTTTGCCCCACTGTATATTCTCTTCTATTTCTATTCTCCTTCTAACTGCTCCTCCATTTGCCACTGCTATGTTGCAAAGAACTTTTGGGAGGCATGGACAGATCTAGTGCTGGGACAAGGTCATCCAGTGCCTAGGGTAAAGATGCCTAACTGTTCCCCCCCTTCCCTTAGGGTTAGGGTTGGGGGCACCCCTATCCCTGCAATAAACCATTGTGCCCAGGGCAGCTGTCCCTTCTGCCCACCCCTTGTCCCAGCCCTGAACTGATCCTTCATACATATTTCAATTATAGTTAACCAGTTCCAGTAAATTTCATAAAAAAATCCAGATCCAGCTGTCATTGTAACTATATTCAAACAATCAAACATGCCGAAATTTATTTTCCTGATATTTCTCTTTCATCTCTGAAATACAAAATGTTTTCAAACACACTGGAAATGATTACGACTGATTATGCAATGTTTTGTTGGATCTACAGCATTGTTATCACTTGTGTCCCAGAACCTACACTATTTTATTATATACGACATTGTTCAGATTGATGATATCACAAAGAAATGGGGTTTGCCAAGAACTAAAGAAAAGAGAATTAAAGAAAGGAGTGCAGGCAATGGGTGCTAAGAATTTCTGGTAAGGAATGATATGATGTCTTTGGAAGAAAACCTCTAGCAAAACATGTATCGTAGCCAAATCACATATTTAGTTTGGCATGATTTATTTTAAGGGTTGGTTACCATTACAGGTAATTATAGTTTATTTGTGACAAACATTCTAGAACATAAAGTTTAAAAGAACCAAAGTGCTCAATGTGAATATCTATCCTAGCATGTATTCCCATCAACTGGAAACAAACAAGCGCACCAATGCTGAGCCACTGGTTTGCCAGGTTGAATGATATACAGACTATGGAAAACCTCACCCCTGCCTTTGGGAATAAGTTGGAAGAACACACAGCCAGATAATTCTACTGAGAACACTTTTGATACTCCACTGGTTATCTGGATTACAACTGAAAAAACTCTTTGCATCAGAGGCTTGTTGAGGTCACACTCTCCTCCCTTAGCACCTTGTCCCCAAATACCCCCCTTTCCCCATTACCTTTTTTGGTCTTCCATCTGCTGTTCCTGCTGCCATTCACTGCTTCAGCTATTCAGTCCAACTCTGGTGACCCACCTACCACACACCTCTGTGACCAACGGAAGATCTTGCAGGAACTCTTACCTTACCGTGCTCTCGTGGCCACTGTCGCAACACCAGCGGCCCTTGAGCCGAGGCTGTACAAGAGGTCTCCCTCTACATGTCAGGCTCTGCCATAAGGTACGTGATAGACAGTCTCCAGATGCAGAGAGCAGCGCTGATGTAATGATGTCAGTGCCAATCTCTGCATCAACATTAGGGATGAGCCTCAGTTTGGTTTGCATCAGAACATGCGAACAGGCAATAAATTTGTTCTAACATCCGAACACCGTTAAAGTCTATGGGACTCAAACATGAAAAATCTAAAGTGCTAATCTTAAAGGCTTATATGCAAGTTATTGTCATAAAAAGTGTTTGGTGACCCGGGTCCTGCCCCAGGGGACATGTATCAATGCAAAAAAAAAGGTTTAAAAACGGACGTTTTTTCATGGGGGAGTCGTGATTTTAATAATGCTTAAAGTGAAACAATAAAAGTGAAATATTCCCTTAAATTTCGTACCTAGGGTGTGTGAATAGTATGCCTGTAAAGTAGCGCTTGCTTCCCATGCTTAGAACTGTCCCTGCACAAAGTGTATTTTCTGAAGGAAAAAAAGTAATTTAAATCACTCGCGGCTATAATGAATTGTCAGCTCCCGGAAATACAGAGAAAAGTCATTGAAAGTCATTGATAAAAAAAAAAAAATGTGTGGGGGTCCCCCCAAATTCAATTACCAGGCCCTTCAGGTCTGGTATGGATTTTAAGGGAAACTACACCCAAAATAAAAATAAAAAATGGCGTGGAGTTCCCCTCAAAAATCCGTACCAGACCCTTTATCCGAGCACGCAACCTGGCAGGCGGCAGGAAAATAGGGGGGGACGAGAGAGTGCCCCCCCTCCTGAACCATACCAGGCCACATGCCCTCAACAACGGAAGGATGCTTTGGGGTCTGTGACCCCTCAAAGCACCATGTCCCCATGTTGATGGGGACAAGGGCCTCATCCCCACAACCCTTGCCCGTTGGTTGTGGGAGTCTGCGGGCGGGGGGGCTTATCGGAATCTGGAAGACCCCTTTAACAAAGGGGACACTCAGATCCTGCCCCCCCTATGTGAATTGGTAAGGGGTACATTGTACCCCTACCATTTCGCAAAGAAAGTGTAAAAAAATTGTAAAAAAACACACAGACACTGTTGGGAAATGTCCTTTATTAAAAATAAAAAATAAAAATAAAAAAAAGATACCAGTGGTGGTAATCCACTCTCGATCTCCACTCCAACGCTGTCGGTATCCTGCGATGGATGCTCTCCTCTCCGGGGTCCAGCGGTGGATGATCTCCTCTCCATCCAGTACCAGGCTCCAGCGATGAGATGTCCAGCGCAGTGCATCCTGTCTCCACCTGGAGACACCCCGGGAATATCGTCGCCGCAGCCTGACAGGTCTTATGTAGCTGAGGACGGGGTGACCCGTCATGTGACCCTGTCCCCCTCGACGAAAGGGGAAACCCGGGCTTACCCAGTGACGTGCGGGTGACCCCGCTCCCCTCTGATGCAAGGGAAACCTGCGTTACATCAGAGGGGGCGGAGTCACCCGCACATCACTGGGTAAGCCCGGGTTTCCCCTTGCATCAGAGGGGGACGGGTCACGTGACGGGTGGCCCCGTCCTCAGCTACATAAGACCTGTCAGGCTGCTGTGACGATATTCCCGGGGTGTCTCCGGTGGAGACAGGATGTGCTGCGCTGGACATCTCATTGCTGGAGCCTGGACCTGGATGGAGAGGAGATCATCCACCGCTGGACCCTGGAGAGGAGAGCATCCATCGCAGGATACCGACAGCGTTGGAGTGGAGACCGAGAGTGGATTACCACCGCTGGAATCTTTTTTTTATTTTTATTTTATTTTTATTTTATTTTTATTTTTAATAATTTTTATCCCAATGGTGTCTGTGTGTTTTTTTTACAATTTACCAATTTACATAGGGGGGGCCGGGATCTGGGGGTCCCCTTTGTTAAAGGGGTCTTCCAGATTCCGATAAGCCCCCCGCCCGCAGACCCCCACAACCACCGGGCAAGGGTTGTGGGGATGAGGCCCTTGTCCCCATCAACATGGGGACATGGTAACTTGAGGGATCACAGACCCCCAAAGCATCCTCACCATGTTGAGGGCATGTGGCCTGGTACGGTTCAGGAGGGGGGGGCGCTCTCTCGGCCCCCCTCTTTTCTTGCGGCCTGCCAGGTTGCGTGCTCAGATAAAGGATATTTGGGGGAACCCCACGTCATTTTTTTTTTTTTATTTGACGCAGGGTTTCCCTTAATATCCATACCAGACCTGAAGGGCCTGGTAATTGAATTCGGGGGGACCCCCACGCTTTTTTATTTTTTGACTTTCAATTACTTTTCTCTGTATTGCCGGGAGCCGACAATTCATTATAGCCGCGAGTACTTTTGAATGACTTTTTTTTCTTCAGAAATGACACTTTGTGCAGGGACAGTTCTAAGCAGGGGAAACAAGCGATACTTTACAGGCATACTATACACACTCCCTAGGTACAAAATGTAAATGAATATTTCACTTTTATGGTTTCACTTTAAGCATTATTAAAATCACTGCTCCCGAAAAAACGTCAGTTTTTAAAACTTTCTTTTGCATTGATACATGTCCCTTGGGGCAGGACCCGGGTCCCCAAACACTTTTTATGAATAACTTGCATATAAGCCTTTAAAATTAGCACTTTAGATTTCTCCCATAGACTTTTACAGGGTGTTCCGTGGCTTTTCGAATTTGCCGCGAACACCCCAAATTGTTCGCTTTTCGGCAAACGGGCAAACAGGCAATGTTCGAGTCGAACATGAGTTCGACTCCAACTCGAAGCTCATCCCTAATCAACATACTGTGAATGAAGGAAACTGTGGTGGTGGGCTCATGATGCTCTGCATTTATAGCATTGTCCCCAGTCTACCAGGTTGAGTGACGCTACTCGTCATTCAACCTGGAAGACTGAGGACATCTTCTGGATTATCATATAAGGAAAAAAACATGACCCAGAGTTTGGCATTTAATAACATAAGAGTTTCATTATCTCTTAGGGATGCAAGTGCATTTCAGTTCTTCGTTCTGTGCACCAGGCATGGCAATTACAATGAGGTCCATGTCTCCCTATTGGATAATAAATGCATTTTGCATTACTAAGAATGAAACAAAATTAGTGGGGACAATTGAAATTGGAAGGGAAAATCTACAACTACAAGGCAGGCACAGAGCTAGAATCTACAGCAAAGAGTGTCACCAAGAGATATAAGAGCCTAGGAGCAATTTAGCCTACAGGCAGTGGCAGCCGCTCATACGGGACGCAGGGGCTCTGCCCCCCTAATCCATGCACCTAGCCTCTAATCTGCATGCCAGACACATGGATTTCAATGGGTTTTTTATTTTATTTTTGAAGCACATGATTAGAGCCTCAGGCCTCGTACACACGGCCGAGATTCTCGTTGAGAAAAACATGTCGTTTTTTTCGACGAGATTCTTGGACAAGAAACTTGTCCCGGCCGAGTGTACACACGCTCGTTTCAAAGAACCCGCGGTTCTTTGAAAGGAGTGTACGCGGTGACGTCATCGACTACGTCGAGCATGCGCTCGTCATATTCGATGCCGTCGCCGCCATCTTGGTATACCCTACGTATGCCTAGGAAGCTACCGCGCATGCGTCAAATTCATTTCGAACATGCGCGGGCTTCCGGGCGGACAGGTAAGTGTACACACACTCACTTTTCTCGTCGAGAAACACGCCGAGGAGAATCTCGACGAGAAAATAGAGAGCAGGTTCTCTATTTTCTCGTCGAGGTTTCTTGTCGGTTTTCTCGACGAGAAACACGCTAGCAGCGTACACACGACCGATTTACTCGGCAAGACCTCTCTGCCAGCAAGTTTCTTGCTGGTTCTTGCCGAGAAAATCGGTTGTGTGTACGAGGCCTCAGGCTCTATTTGGCTTCAAAAAGGGAGGGCTCGAGGTGAGTCCACCCAGTTGTGTGACATTAGCAAATTAATATTCACTAATGTCTTCCTGTTTCTCCTCCTGGCCAATCAGGAAGCGGGTCCTGAGACCCGATTGGCTGGGAGTCCTAAGACCCAATTGGCCGGGAGGAGAAGCGACCGCCGTGACTTGGTGGGAGACGCAGGGGGGAAGCTGCCGAAGACGCAAGAAAATTGAGCACCAGCTGCCATTGCCTACAGGATCTCATGACCATGACTGAAATGAAATTATTAAGTAGACTGACATTTTATATTTCTTGGATAACCACTATTGCTATGATATTCTTATACTAAATTAAAGGGGTTGTAAAGGTTCGTTTTTTGGTTCACTTACCTTTTCCTTTGATTTACCTTCTAAATTTTTTTTTTCTTTGTCTGAATTTCTCACTTCCTGTTTCTCCTCACTAAACTTCACACCATCATCAGAGTGGTGTGGAGTCAGCCAGAACAGCTTACTGAACAGCTTACTGAGGAGGAACAGGAAGTGAGAAATTCAGACAAAGAAAACAAAGAAAAAAAATATTTAGAAGGGAAATCAAAGGAAAAGGTAAGTGAACCAACAATGCACTAGCTTAAAGGAACCTATTTAGAAAATAAAAAACAAACCTTTACAACCCCTTTAAAGATATTAAATAAAAAAGGTAGGTAAGAATCACCAGCATTCCCACTGACTTTAGAATGGAGCAGAACAATGATTTGTTCCCGTGATTGTTATAGGGCAGATCGATTTTCCATAACTAGGAAAGCGAGTTACTTTACAGAGAAACATGAAGCAAAACTCAATTTGCCGTGCACTGTCAGTTTATTGTCTCTTGTTACCCTGTACAGATATGTCATCATCACAGTCCACTTGTCCCTCCCTGCAGTGCTCTGAACAGAATTACATTTACAGGGGTTTACCAATAATCACTGCTGTCTGATGGGTAATGATTTTTCTTATGTTTTTCATAGTAAGCAAACCTTTCCAGATAAAAGGGCATATTGCAAGAAAGTTTAGCATGAGAGACAATGCATCACTTTAACAGGTAGCAGTATTATTAAAATCTTTATTCGCAGGGAATAAAACATCACTTAAAGGTCAGCTAAACCCAAAAGTGGTTATTTTTTGGTTTCGGAGCATTTGCACGAATACCGATACTCGTGCAAATGCTTAGTATTGGCATCGATACTGGTATCGGTGCAACCCTACCTCAAAGTCACATGGTACCATACTTTAAGGGGAGCGCTATATCAGCTAAACCCAAAAGTGGTTATTTTTTCAATAAAATAAAATTAATATGTATGGTCAAACCTGTTTTTTTGGGGGATAGAGTAGGGATGTGTTAAAGAATATTTCCAGGCACTGTATATTGTTAGATGTGGTAAAACAGTGAGTGTGTGTGTGAGGGGGGGGGGGGCTGGGGTGTTTGAAGTGCCACCAGCCACCGGGGGGGGGGTTGTTTGCCGCCTCCCCCCCAAAAAAGACACCAGCCGCCACTGGTCACTTCCGGTATTGGTTTCGGAGCATTTGCACGAATACCGATACTCGTGCAAATGCTTAGTATTGGCATTGATACTGGTATCGGTGAAACCCTACCTCAAAGTCTATATTGGCAATCCTTAATGAAGAGCATTAATATTTAAAGTGTTAGTTAGTGCTTAGAAAAAAAATAACTGAACTAATATTTATATGCACTTTTTTTTTCATTTTGCTTAGTTTTATTTATTTTTGTGTGTGTTGCTTTAACTTTCTAGTTTGCTAAGTTTACTTTTAAAAAAAAATTGCTTCTGAAAATTCTGAACAGGCAAGATGAATCCATCCATAGATTTTTTCACCCTGCTGCATTCTCAGCGTTTGAGATAATCACATTCAGTCCTAGTTTTCCGTTTCATTAAACTGTGATTAACAACAGTTAATTTGGAATGAATGAACACTTCGTTACAAAGTATATATTGACAAGAAGTGAAAAGTGAAGCCGCTGAAAATGCTGAGAATTGCAGTCACATTCTGTGAATTACAATGGGGAAGCGTCCACGGCACAAACCACTGTTACATACATCGGTTGTGCAGCTGCTTGGATCCTCTACAGGACCTTGTGCTAGACGCTAGAGGGTCATTCCGTGCATGGAAAAGCAAAAGCATGTTGCTTGCTTGATTTATCGAAGTAGCATTAGGAAACACATGGTGGATGATTAGGAATAATGACTGTGCAGGTACAGATTCTGTTGTCAAGTTGAAAGTTCAGAAAAACAGGCTACAGAACATACATAATATATATACAGTATAGTACATGCTAAAACATATGCCTATTTGAAGAGCAGACATATTGGAGATGATTAATCTTAATCTATCCTTCCAATCCTATCCTTTTTTTCCTATTCCTTATGCTACCAAATCCTATACTTTATTATAGGATTCAACAGAGGGACGTCATGACAGGGGCTAACGGGGCGGAGCTTAGGGGATGCAGGGTTAGCATGGGGTTGTCAGATCTAGGGGGGAGGAGGAGTCTCAGTGAGGTTAGGAGGAAGAGGAAGGAGAGGGCTAGTTCGCTCCATTGTGGTGAGAAATACTGGAAGTTTATATAAAAGGTTATTGGGTTATTATGTTAATTGTTGAGAGTTATATATATTTTGGTTATATATATGTAGCGCCCCTTTAATTTTCAGGGGTGCTATGTGCCTAAATTTAGGGGTTGGTCTGAGTTAGTAGCCAGGCTCAGACCGCTTTGATTGTCAGGTATTTGCTTCTGCCTATGTGATGCTGCCTGTGTGTAGTTCCCTGTGGCCTGTAGGTGGCGCTGCCATATCAGGTCAGGGTTGAACCGTGGGTGACATTGCTACGCCTTGGGGTGTCCTCTCTCGGCAGCGGTACAGTGGGCATGGTTAACCTGCTGTGCATGCCAGGAGAAGGTACTTAAGGGGCAGACGTAATTTTAGAGGGGAGTCGCGGAGGGGAGTCAAGGAGGAGCAGGAGTGAGACGCGTACCCCACCTTCGGTGGCCCTCATGGCCAGGGGTACGTGTGGGTGTGATCAGACCCAGGCACATTTAGCCTGGGGCTGCAACTCTACTAGTAGGCCCAGCACCTTTAGCTAGGGCCTACCCCCGAAAGAAGAGTCCCAGGGTGCCCATGTGAGGGTACCCGCTCTGACCGAAGGGAAGCCAGGGGAGGATCGGTCCCATTAAGGAGATGAGTGATGGAAGATCGCTGTCTCGGGAGAGGCCTGGTGACCTGTCAGAGGGAAGGATTCTTCACTCCGCAAAGCTAACCTTGTAGAGTGCCCATTGGCATTGTTCTGTTCTCCAAGTTCTACAGAGGTTAAAGGATTTCCTGTACCCGTCCCTGGAGGGGATAGGGTGGCAGAGCTGTTCGAGCATCACTCCGGCTGCTAGGACTGTGAGAGAGGACTATCCGGGTGAGCTAAACCCACTCGGGATCGAGTGGTGACAAAGTTACTAGTTTTGCTTGGACCTAATCCCTCACACCTATTATTTCTCTCATCAATGTTTCCTGTCTACTACGCAGCAATAGAAAATAAACTCTCTGTTGGAGTTAAAGTGTTTCTGGACATTGGCCTTCTTGGGGGGAGAAATAGAGACTTGTCCCCATACGCTGGGGAAGAGAACCAGTGGAGGAAGGTAACTCGCTGCAGGACCCAAAATTTGTGAACACAGCTTAACCTCTTCAAACAGGAGGGTATGGGCATATAGCACGGTGTGCCTTAACTTGCAAGTGAGCCAGGCAGGAAAAAGGTCAGTGTGCTAGATATATTTTGGTTAATAAAATGGCTGTTTTGGCCAATTCCCTCCATCTATGTGTTGTGTGATTATTAGGGGGAGGGATGGGGTCATTGGTTAGTAGCATAAGCCGTAGTTAATACCATAGTCAAGCACCCCTGCCCATTAAAATCAATGGGTAGCGCCGCCGAACCGCCGGATAAGCTTTGCAGGCAGTTTTAACACTTTTTCGCCCACTAGCAGGGGTTAAAAGCGCCTGCTAGCGGCCGAATAGCGCCGCTAAAATGACAGTAAAGCACCGCCGACATCCCCACCGCCCCAGTGTGAAACGGGTCTTACATACAATTTTGTCAGTTATTGAAATATTGAAGATATGTGTTTAACCGCTTGCCGACCGGCTGTGCAAATGGGCGTACAGGTACATCCCCTTTAAATCGCGACATAGCGGGCGCTGTATATATACCAATGATCCCAAAATAGTGTCAAAAGTGTCTGATGTGTCTGCCATAATGTCGCAGTCACAGTAAAAATTGCAGATCGCCGCCATTACTAATAAAATATTTTGTAGATGCTATATCTTTTACGTAAACCAATCAATATACGCTTATTTTTTTATTTTATTTTTTTACCAAAAATATGTAGAAGAATACATATCAGCCTAAACTGAGGACATTTTATATATTTTTGGGGGATATTTCTTATAGCAAAATGTAAAAAATATTGCTTTTTTTTTCAAAATTGTCGCTCTTTTTTTCTTTATAGGCTATAGCGCAAAAAATTAAAACCGCAGAGGTGATCGAATACCACCAAAAGAAAGCTCAATTTGTGGGAAAAAAAGGACGCCAATTTTGTTTGGGTTCAACGTCGCACGACCGCGCAATTGTTAGCTAAATTGATGCAGTGCCGTATCGCAAAAAGTGCTCTGGTCAGGAAGGGGGTAAATTCTTCCGGGGCTGAAGGGGTTAAACAGTAAGGCGACGGCCGGGGTTAATTTCAGCTGTAGAAATCGAATATCATAAAGAAAACGTTTTGCCTATGTTGACATAGTCGCTAATGGAATATACATGCAAAAGAATCTGATTACATTTGGAGAGGGGACGGTACTCTTTTCTGGGGTTTTATCAATGTAGTGACTGGAAAGGTAGTAGAGGGAGATGAAAGAAAAAGGGGAGGAAAGATGGAGCGGGCGAGAAGCATATAGAAGACAGGTGAGTGAACGAGTCTGTACGATATAGAAATAAACGTCGTAGTGTTGTACGTCACCAGGTTCTTGACGGTCGGAATTTGATGTGACCGTGTGAATGCAAGACAAGTTTGAGGCAAGATTCCGTCGAAAAAAAATCTACGGTTTTCTTGTTGGATTTTTCGATCCTGTGTACGCGGCATAAAAGGTAAGAAATATAAAAAAACAATATATAAATACTGTATATATTTTTAGGCATGTAGTGAATGGGAACACATAACAAACATGTATGGAGTCATCGCACAGGGAGCCCAATGTCTCAACAGGCCCTGTCGGCAGAAACCAATTCTTCTATGTGGCAGACAGAAGTCCCATTAAATTGCTAATTAATGCAACTAGTCAGAGTCAGCCACAAGTGTCCTGCCGGGGAATCGAACTCTGGACCTTGTGTCTAATAAGTTGGAGGCCAAACCAGCAGAGCCACAGCAAGCAACATATCCTATATAGAAAACTAATTTTGGGTTTTCTCAAATTTGACCTCAAGAGTGGAAATATACTTTGAATTTTAATTTTTTTTACTTTTCCCATGGCAATTCTTCCCCAGTCTGGAATGTAGATGACCAGAACATGCTCTAGCAGTAAGATCCCAGGGGTCTCCAAACCTTTCAGTATGAGAGCCACAGAGCCAGCAGAAAAAATAAAACAGGTTTATACATCAACAAATTCAATTAAAATAAATTAATACATTTTACTTTTTTGTAATCAGCAAGATATGATTTAGAACAACAGAGAAAACTTCCGTAAAACAAATAAAATTCCAAATAAACTTGAGCCCATCAGAGTCTAGCCGCACTCCAAAAAAGTTTTTGCCTTTTATTCAAAAAATGAAATCAAAAATACATGCCACAGCAGAACGGACAGAAGAGCTGACGCGTTTAACACTAACAAACAGTGCTTAGTCATGACTAAGCACTGTTTGTTAGTGTGAAACATGTCAGTTCTTCTGTCCGTTCTGCTGTGTCATGTATTTTTTTATTTCATTTTTTGAATAAAAGGCAAAAACTTTTTGGAGTGCGGCTGTCCAGAACTTCTTCCTGTTTCATTGCTTCATGCATTTCCAGCACCTGGGCTTCTAAACTGGAGGAGAGGTTTTCACCTTCATTTGACCTACCTAGAGCGGTGATATCCCTTTCCCTACCCATCAGAGTCTACATACCCATGAAAGTCCACCCTTGAGCCCTGGTTCACACTGGTGCGATTTGGCATGCGATTTGACATGTCAAATCGGCGGCATTTGCCAGCAATGGCACCGTCCTTATCGGTGCAACGCCGCATCTGCTGCGCTGCACCTATTTCAAAAAGTAGTTTCTGTACTACTTTTTGCGATTTCAGCTCGCGATTTACATTGACATCTGTGCAGAAACGGCAAAGATGTCTTTGTAATCGCATCCGAAATCGGGACTGACTGAAAACTTCACTCCCGCAGCCCAGTGTGAACCTGGGCTAAAGCAGAGTCCCTCCCTTATTTCAAAGTGTCTCCCTACATCAAAGTCTACCCTAATATCAGAGTCCCCCCTTACATCAGAGTCCCCATCAGACTCCCCTTTTACATCAGAGCCCTCACCAGGGTCCCCCATACATCACATACCCCCCTCCCACTTACATTAGACTCCAATGAACAAAAAAAGCATTCAAGAGAAGCTGGGACATTGATATGAGTTATCAGGGGACTCATACTAGACATTAGTGATGAGCCGAACACCCCCGGGTTCGGTTCGCACCAGAACCCGCGAACGGACCGAAAGTTCGAACGAACATTAGAACCCTATTAAATACAATGGATGCGAACGTTCGAATTCTAAAGTGCTAATTATAAAAACTATTATGCATGTTATTGTCCTAAAAAGGGTTTGGGAACCCGGGTTCTGCACCAGGGGACATGTATCAATGCAAAAATAAGTTTTAAAAACGGTCGTTTTCCGGGAGCAGTCATTTTAATGATGCATAAAGTGAAAAAAAAAAAGTCAAATATTCCTTTAAATATCGTACCTGGGGGGTGTCTAAAGTATGCCTGTGAAGTGCCACGTGTTTCCCGTGTTTAGAACTGTCCCTGCACAAAATGACACTTCTAAAGGAAAAAAAAGCCATTTAAAACTGCTTGCGGCTTTAATGTAATGTCTGGTCCCGGTAATATGGATGAAAATCTTTAAGAAAAATGGCATAGCTACCCCATGACCCCCCCCCCTACCCCAGCCCATTACCAGCCCCTTTGGGTCTTGTATGGATATTAAGGGGAACCCCGCACATAAAATAAAAAAGGCCCTATATACTCTGAACAGCCGTATACAGGCGGTGCATACAAGACAGGGACTGTAGGTTTGTTCTTATGTAGAATCTGTTTGTAATTTTGAACAGGTACATTGTTGAAGTGTAGCTCCAGACCAAAAATCTATTTTTAAACTTTTTGGAAAACATAGGTAAGGGTTATCACCCCTGTAACATTTGTTTTGCTGTCTGTGCCCCTGTTCAGAACATTTCACCTCACTTTCCGTCCTAATGACAACTGTTTTTGAAATGTGGTGTTTTTCTTGAAACAAGGATTGCTGATAAAGCATCAGTACAGAGGAGACACCTTTCTCCCATATTTATTCTTACAGGAGAGAATTTTCCTTCCTAGTGGTAGATTTCCTCTCACTTCCTGTTGTCTTCTTGCGTTTGCAAGTAGGAGTCGTTTGTAAGTTGGATGTTTGAAAGTAGGGACCTGCCGTATATACTCTGCAGAAATAGGCCCCTTAGTTGTTGGTGTTGGCACAACACTGTAAGCACTCACAGTTACTCTTGGTTGGTGCTGGAACGCCCTGCTGTCAACTATTATATCAGGAATTTTAATTACATATAATTGTTGAACAGTGGTAGTAAAAATTGGGCCTTTGATGGTGGTGCTGGTGCCACAACACTGTAAGCCCTGACAGTTACTCTTGGTGGGTGCAGCAATGGGCCCTGCTGTGAATTATTAGATCAAGAATTGTAATTACATGCCCCTGTTGAACAGGGGCTGAAAAATTGGGCCTTAGGCACTGGTGGCACAACACTGCAACCCTTCACAGATACTGTACTTGGAGCACAGCAATGAGCCCTGTTGCAAAGTATTGCTTCAAAAATTGTAATGACACGCCCCTGTTAAACAGGGGCTGAAAAATTGGGCCTTAGGCACTGGTGGCACAACACTGCAACTCCTCACAGATACTGTACTTGGAGCACAGCAATGAGCCCTGTTGCAAAGTATTGCTTCAAAAATTGTAATTACACGCCCCTGTTAAACAGGGGCTGAAAAATTGGGCGTTAGGCACTGGTGGCGGCACCCATAAACAAAAATGATCTTCCAAGCTATCATCATCAATCGTATCATTGAGGACTCGGAGGAGGAGGATAGCCAGTCAACATAACAGCACAGGCACTCAGCATCAGCATCAGTCTTGAAGGGATGTGACATTTTAAAATCAATTAGTCTGTTATATCAGCATCAGGTGTGTGGTAGCTGGTGGTGATCCAAGACTGGTTCATCTTGATGAAAGTCAGTCGATCAACCGAGTCGGTGGACAGGCGCACCCTGTGATCCGTGACAAATCCTCCAGCAGCACTGAATGTGCGTTCCGAAAGAACGCTGGATGCAGGACAGGCCAGTAGCTCAATTGCATACTGTGCAAGCTCTGGCCAGTGATCCATCCTCAAGACCCAGTAAGCCAGAGGATTTTCGGTGGGGAAGGTGTCCAAGTCTGACCTTGCCCCTAGATATTCCTGCACCATGTTTATCAGACGCTGGCGATGGTTGCTGGAACCGATCATACTTTGGGGCTGCGGACTAAAGAATTGTCTGAACGCATCGGTCAGACGGCCACCTTCCCCACCGCTCCTTCTTTGACTGGCCGAAGCCTCAGCAACTCGTTGTCCAGGACCAGGAGTTTGCAACCTCCCAGTCTCTGGGAACGCGTTGCACAGACCTTTCTGCAAGGCCTCCCGGAGTTGTCTCATCCTCTGCTCCCTCTGCGACGGTAACATAAGGTCCGCAACCTTACCCTTGTACCGTGGATCAAGGAGAGTGGCCAGCCAGTAATGGTCCCTCTCCTTGATCCGAAGAATACGAGGATCCTTCCGCAGACTTTGCAGGATCAGGGAGGCCATGCAGCGTAGGTTTGCTGAGGCATTCGCTCCGGAGTCCTCTGGGTCACTAAGGACGACATGATCCGCAGCCACCTCCTCCCAGCCACGTACAAGTCCACTGGTTTCTTGGGACTGTAAATCATCCCTAAAAGACTGCTGCTGATGATGCTGAGTGCCAGCCTCCACCTCCATGCTGACACAATCCTCCTCCTCCTCCTCCTCCTCCTCCTCCTCTTCCTGTGCGATGGGTGGGACAGAAGGAACACTGTCTGGGTAAAGGGGGCCTTGAGAGGCAAGGAAGTCCTCCTCTTCCTGCCTCTGTTCTGCCTCAAGTGCCCTGTCCATTATTCCACGCAGCGTGTGCTCCAACAGGTGGACAAGAGGTACAGTGTCACTGATGCATGCACTGTCACTGCTCACCATCCTCGTGGCCTCCTCAAATGGTGCCAGGACAGTGCATGCATCCCTGATCATGCCCCACTGGCGTGGAGAAAAAAAAACAAGCTCCCCTGACCCTGTCCTGGTGCCGTAGTCGCACAGGTACTCATTGATGGCCCTCTGCTGCGTGTGCAGCCGCTGCAGCATGGCCAACGTTGAGTTCCACCTGGTGGGCATGTCACATATAAGGCGGTTCTTGGGCAGGTTCAACTCCTTTTGCAGCTCAGCCAGGCGAGCACTGGCATTATAAGATCTGCGGAAATGCACACAGACTTTCCTGGCCTGCCTCAGGACATCCTGTAAGCCCGGGTACCTGCCCAAGAAGCGCTGCACCACCAGGTTAAGGACGTGAGCCACACAGGGCACATGGGTCAGTTGTCCCTGTCGGAGGGCGGAGAGGAGGTTGGTGCCATTGTCGCAAACCACCATTCCTGGCTTAAGCTGGCGTGGCGTCAACCACCTCTCGGCCTGGCCCTGCAGAGCAGACAGGACCTCTGCCCCAGTGTGGCTTCTGTCCCCCAAACACACCAGCGCAAGCACGGCATGGCATCTTTTTGCCTGCGTACTTGCGTAGCCCCGTGAACGGCTACGGAGCACCGCTGGTTCATAGGACAAACCACAGGAAGAGGCCATGGAGGAAGAAGAAGAGGAGGGGGTGGAGGAGAGAGGTGTGTCACAACCAGTAGTAGCATTTTGGAGGCGTGGCGGTGGGACAACCTCCAACACTACTGCACCTTGTCCTGAATCCTTCCCAGCTGCCAAAAGAGTGACCCAATGGGCCGTGAAAGAAAGGTAACGTCCCTGTCCATGCCTGCTGGACCATGAGTCAGCGGTAATATGCACCTTACCGCTGACCGCCCTGTCCAGCGAGGCCAAGACATTGCCTTCCACATGCCGGTAGAGAGCCGGAATAGCCTTCCGTGAGAAAAAGTGGCGTTTGGGAACCTGCCACTGAGGAACCGCACATTGCACAAACTCACGGAAGGGGGCCGAGTCTACCAACTGAAAAGGCAGCAGTTGAAGCGCTAGCAATTTAGCCAAGCTAGCATTCAACCGCTGGGCATGTGGATGGCTGGGAGTGAACTTCTTTCGACGGTCCAGCAGCTGGGGCAGGGAAATTTGCCTGCTAGAATCGGACGTCGGTGTACTGCTAGCAGAGTGGGCGCAAGTACTTGGCTGTGACACACCTAATTCTACACCTTCATTCCTCTCAGTGCATGTTTCAGAGAGGACTGAAGTTATAGTGGGGTTGGAGATCCCAGCTGATGCGGTGCAAGGAGAGGTCCGCTTTGTTCTTTGGTGTGGGTCTTTGAGGTAGGCTTGCCAACGAGCTGCATGGCAGGTCAACATATGTCTGGTCAGGCATGTGGTACCCAAGCGGCTGATGTTTTGGCCACGCGATATACGCTTGAGACATATGTTGCAAACAGCAGCTGTGCGATCTGATGCACTAGCCTCAAAAAAGGCCCACACCAAAGAACTTTTTGAATGACGGGCAGAGGCAGCGCCCTGCACAGGCGGAGCTCTGCGGTGTGATTCCGTCGGTGTACTGCCCTTACGCTGGCCACCAAAGGGCATCCTGCCTCGTTGGAGATGTGCCTCCTCCTCATCCTCCTCCTCCTCCTCTCTCCTATTAGGCACCCACGTGGAGTCATTGACCTCATCATCCCCTCCCTCCTCATCACTGGAGCCAATCTGGCAGTATGCTGCAGCTGCTGGAACATGACTGCCAGATTGGTGTCCTTCTTGAGCATCCCCTCTGTCTGCTCTCACGCTACTGCCTTCCTCTAGCTGGGTTTCATCATCAGACCCTTCGAAACGCTGGGCATCCTCCTGGAGCATGTACCCAACACTGTGCTGAAACAGTTCGGGGGACTCCTCAGGAGGAGGACATGGTGGGTCTAGGGAAGGAGTGACTGATGATTTGTCTGACATTGATACCAGGGAAGACGACGCTTTGGCAGCTGCTTTTCCAGTACCCTGAGCCTGGGTGAGAGAGGATGAGGAGGAGGAGGAGGGCTTGGTCATCCACTCTACCAAGTCTTCGGCATGATGTGGCTCAACATGTCCAGCTGCCGAAAAGAAGGACAAGCGTGTCCCATGGCCATGTGCTGATGACAATGCACCGCGTCCACGACCAGCACTGTTGCCCCCAGACACAGAGCCTGCTTGCCCTCTTTTATTGCCTCCTGACTGTCTGCCTCTCCTTGTTTGCCTTCCAGACATTCTAATAGATGGCCTGCAGGGAGATGGGAAAAAAGCAATAAGGGCTACCTTGAGGTGTCCTTCTCTGTCCCTTGAAACAAGGACTTTCACAGTGAAAGAAACTGACACTGTCCCTACCTAGAGTTTTCTGTCCCTAGAATAAATGTTTTTTTTAATCACAATATAGCACAAGGACAATTCACTCAATGTCTCTCCAGGTGCCTGGAAACAAGGACTTGCAGAGTGAAAGAAACTGACACTGTCCCTACCTAGAGTTTTCTGTCCCTAGAATAAATGTTTTTTTTAAGCACAATATAGCACAAGGACAATTAACTCACTGTCCTTACAGGTCCCTGGAAACAAGGACTTGCAGAGTGAAAAAAAAAAAACACTCTCCCTACCTACAGTTTTCTGTCCCTAGAAAAAATGTTTTTTTAAGCACAATATAGCACAAGGACAATTAACTCACTGTCCTTACAGGTCCCTGGAAACAAGGACTTGCAGAGTGAAAGAAAAAAAACACTCTCCCTACCTACAGTTTTCTGTCCCTAGAAAAAATGTTTTTTTTAATCACAATATAGCACAAGGAAAATTAACTCACTGTCCTTACAGGTCCCTGGAAACAAGGACTTGCAGAGTGAAAGAAAAAAAACACTCTCCCTACCTACAGTTTTCTGTCCCTAGAAAAAATGTTTTTTTTTAATCACAATATAGCACAAGGAAAATTAACTCACTGTCCTTACAGGTCCCTGGAAACAAGGACTTGCAGAGTGAAAGAAACTGACACTGTCCCTACCTAGAGTTTTCTGTCCCTAGAATAAATGTTTTTTTTAAGCACAATATAGCACAAGGACAATTAACTCACTGTCCTTACAGGTCCCTGGAAACAAGGACTTGCAGAGTGAAAGAAAAAAAACACTCTCCCTACCTACAGTTTTCTGTCCCTAGAAAAAATGTTTTTTTTAAGCACAATATAGCACAAGTAAAATTAACTCACTGTCCTTACAGGTCCCTGGAAACAAGGACTTGCAGAGTGAAAGAAAAAAAACACTCTCCCTACCTACAGTTTTCTGTCCCTAGAAAAAATGTTTTTTTTAATCACAATATAGCACAAGGAAAATTAACTCACTGTCCTTACAGGTCCCTGGAAACAAGGACTTGCAGAGTGAAAGAAACTGACACTGTCCCTACCTAGAGTTTTCTGTCCCTAGAATAAATGTTTTTTTTAATCACAATATAGCACAAGGACAATTAACTCACTGTCCTTACAGGTCCCTGGAAACAAGGACTTGCAGAGTGAAAGAAACTGACACTGTCCCTACCTAGAGTTTTCTGTCCCTAGAATAAATGTTTTTTTTAAGCACAATATAGCACAAGGACAATTAACTCACTGTCCTTACAGGTCCCTGGAAACAAGGACTTGCAGAGTGAAAGAAAAAAAACACTCTCCCTACCTACAGTTTTCTGTCCCTAGAAAAAATGTTTTTTTTAAGCACAATATAGCACAAGTAAAATTAACTCACTGTCCTTACAGGTCCCTGGAAACAAGGACTTGCAGAGTGAAAGAAAAAAAACACTCTCCCTACCTACAGTTTTCTGTCCCTAGAAAAAATGTTTTTTTTAATCACAATATAGCACAAGGAAAATTAACTCACTGTCCTTACAGGTCCCTGGAAACAAGGACTTGCAGAGTGAAAGAAACTGACACTGTCCCTACCTAGAGTTTTCTGTCCCTAGAATAAATGTTTTTTTTAAGCACAATATAGCACAAGGACAATTAACTCACTGTCCTTACAGGTCCCTGGAAACAAGGACTTGCAGAGTGAAAGAAAAAAAACACTCTCCCTACCTACAGTTTTCTGTCCCTAGAAAAAATGTTTTTTTTAAGCACAATATAGCACAAGTAAAATTAACTCACTGTCCTTACAGGTCCCTGGAAACAAGGACTTGCAGAGTGAAAGAAAAAAAACACTCTCCCTACCTACAGTTTTCTGTCCCTAGAAAAAATGTTTTTTTTAATCACAATATAGCACAAGGAAAATTAACTCACTGTCCTTACAGGTCCCTGGAAACAAGGACTTGCAGAGTGAAAGAAACTGACACTGTCCCTACCTAGAGTTTTCTGTCCCTAGAATAAATGTTTTTTTTAATCACAATATAGCACAAGGACAATTAACTCACTGTCCTTACAGGTCCCTGGAAACAAGGACTTGCAGAGTGAAAGAAACTGACACTGTCCCTACCTAGAGTTTTCTGTCCCTAGAATAAATGTTTTTTTTAAGCACAATATAGCACAAGGACAATTAACTCACTGCCCTTACAGGTCCCTGGAAACAAGGACTTGCAGAGTGAAAGAAAAAAAACACTCTCCCTACCTACAGTTTTCTGTCCCTAGAAAAAATGTTTTTTTTAAGCACAATATAGCACAAGTAAAATTAACTCACTGTCCTTACAGGTCCCTGGAAACAAGGACTTGCAGAGTGAAAGAAAAAAAACACTCTCCCTACCTACAGTTTTCTGTCCCTAGGAAAAATGTTTTTTTTAATCACAATATAGCACAAGGAAAATTAACTCACTGTCCTTACAGGTCCCTGGAAACAAGGACTTGCAGAGTGAAAGAAACTGACACTGTCCCTACCTAGAGTTTTCTGTCCCTAGAATAAATGTTTTTTTTAAGCACAATATAGCACAAGGACAATTAACTCACTGTCCTTACAGGTCCCTGGAAACAAGGACTTGCAGAGTGAAAGAAAAAAAACACTCTCCCTACCTACAGTTTTCTGTCCCTAGAAAAAATGTTTTTTTTAAGCACAATATAGCACAAGTAAAATTAACTCACTGTCCTTACAGGTCCCTGGAAACAAGGACTTGCAGAGTGAAAGAAAAAAAACACTCTCCCTACCTACAGTTTTCTGTCCCTAGAAAAAATGTTTTTTTTAATCACAATATAGCACAAGGAAAATTAACTCACTGTCCTTACAGGTCCCTGGAAACAAGGACTTGCAGAGTGAAAGAAACTGACACTGTCCCTACCTAGAGTTTTCTGTCCCTAGAATAAATGTTTTTTTTAATCACAATATAGCACAAGGACAATTAACTCACTGTCCTTACAGGTCCCTGGAAACAAGGACTTGCAGAGTGAAAGAAACTGACACTGTCCCTACCTAGAGTTTTCTGTCCCTAGAATAAATGTTTTTTTTAAGCACAATATAGCACAAGGACAATTAACTCACTGTCCTTACAGGTCCCTGGAAACAAGGACTTGCAGAGTGAAAGAAAAAAAACACTCTCCCTACCTACAGTTTTCTGTCCCTAGAAAAAATGTTTTTTTTAAGCACAATATAGCACAAGTAAAATTAACTCACTGTCCTTACAGGTCCCTGGAAACAAGGACTTGCAGAGTGAAAGAAAAAAAACACTCTCCCTACCTACAGTTTTCTGTCCCTAGAAAAAATGTTTTTTTTAATCACAATATAGCACAAGGAAAATTAACTCACTGTCCTTACAGGTCCCTGGAAACAAGGACTTGCAGAGTGAAAGAAACTGACACTGTCCCTACCTAGAGTTTTCTGTCCCTAGAATAAATGTTTTTTTTAATCACAATATAGCACAAGGAAAATTAACTCACTGTCCTTACAGGTCCCTGGAAACAAGGACTTGCAGAGTGAAAGAAACTGACACTGTCCCTACCTAGAGTTTTCTGTCCCTAGAATAAATGTTTTTTTTAAGCACAATATAGCACAAGGACAATTAACTCACTGTCCTTACAGGTCCCTGGAAACAAGGACTTGCAGAGTGAAAGAAAAAAAACACTCTCCCTACCTACAGTTTTCTGTCCCTAGAAAAAATGTTTTTTTTAATCACAATATAGCACAAGGAAAATTAACTCACTGTCCTTACAGGTCCCTGGAAACAAGGACTTGCAGAGTGAAAGAAACTGACACTGTCCCTACCTAGAGTTTTCTGTCCCTAGAATAAATGTTTTTTTTAATCACAATATAGCACAAGGACAATTAACTCACTGTCCTTACAGGTCCCTGGAAACAAGGACTTGCAGAGTGAAAGAAACTGACACTGTCCCTACCTAGAGTTTTCTGTCCCTAGAATAAATGTTTTTTTTAAGCACAATATAGCACAAGGACAATTAACTCACTGTCCTTACAGGTCCCTGGAAACAAGGACTTGCAGAGTGAAAGAAAAAAAACACTCTCCCTACCTACAGTTTTCTGTCCCTAGAAAAAATGTTTTTTTTAATCACAATATAGCACAAGGAAAATTAACTCACTGTCCTTACAGGTCCCTGGAAACAAGGACTTGCAGAGTGAAAGAAACTGACACTGTCCCTACCTAGAGTTTTCTGTCCCTAGAATAAATGTTTTTTTTAATCACAATATAGCACAAGGACAATTAACTCACTGTCCTTACAGGTCCCTGGAAACAAGGACTTGCAGAGTGAAAGAAACTGACACTGTCCCTACCTAGAGTTTTCTGTCCCTAGAATAAATGTTTTTTTTAAGCACAATATAGCACAAGGACAATTAACTCACTGTCCTTACAGGTCCCTGGAAACAAGGACTTGCAGAGTGAAAGAAACTGACACTGTCCCTACCTAGAGTTTTCTGTCCCTAGAATAAATGTTTTTTTTAAGCACACTATAGCAGAAGCACAAAACACACTGACACTCTCCCTACCTATCCTTCTCTTTCCCTAAACTAAAGGAATCCAGGTTAAGCAAGAAAGAAATAACAGTCACTGTCCCTGCCTATGCTACTCTATCCCTGCTCCGGAACACACTACACTAGGCCGCCGTGCTGGCGGCCTTTTATAGTGTGGGGCGTGTACTAAACACCCTCAGCAATAATTGGCCACAGGCATCCTGCCTGTGGCCAATCATTGCTCTCCTCGCTGCCGGCGCTGTGATTGGCCAAGCATGCGGGGTCACAGTGCATGCTTGGCCAATCACAGCGCCTGGATGACACTGCGATGGCGTAGTGCATTGTGGGCCGTTCGCGTCACTCGAATTTGGCGCGAACGGCCCAAATCGTTCGATCTTCGTCGAACGATCGAACAGCCAATGTTCGAGTCGAACGTATGTTCGACTCGAACACGAAGCTCATCCCTACTAGACATGTGCACTGCCAAAAAATGTGTGTTTTTCGTTTCATAATTTTTATTTTATTTTCGTTTTTCCGGTCATTTGACATGATCAAAATTCATTATTTCCTAATAAATTCGTAAATTCGAAAATCCAGAAATCTGAAAAGCCAAAAATTCTTAAATTTCGGAAATTCAAAAATCCGAAAATTTGAAAACCCGAAAATAACAAAGAAAATCTGAAAATCCGAAAATAAGATCGAAAATCCAAAAATCCGAAATCACTAACTAACTAATAATAACTAACTATTAAATTATAGGTATTGGAATTTCCTTTCAAATTTGTCTGTTAGTGAACTAATACTAATTTATCCGAAGTTACGAATTATCCGAAATAACAAATGCGGCATCTAAACTAATGTAACATAAAGAATAATTAATAATAAATAATAATAATAAAAAGTTTTTATTATTATTATTATTTATTCTTAATAATTAGTTACATTCTATTCATTTAGATGCCGCATTCGTTATTTCGGGTAATTCGTAATTTCGGATAAATTTGTATTCATTACGTTCACTAGCAGCCAAATTTTAAAGGAAATTCCAATACCTATAATTTAATAGTTAGTTATTATTAGTTAGTTAGTTGTTATTTCAGATTTTCTAATTTTCGGTTTTCTAATTTACGGATTTTATTTTTATTTTCGTTCTTTAGAATTTTCAGATTTTCTAATTTCTGAATACTAGATTTTTGAATTTCAAAATCTTCAAATCTTCTCATTTCCGAATTTTCGAATTTTCAATTTTCGAATTTCTGTTATCTCTGAATCTTCGATTTTCGAATTTTGGCAAAATTTGTTAAACGGGTTTTTGTGAATTTAAATATTTCTGAATTAACAAATTTGTCAAATTTAGTTGAAGAACGAATTCGGAACTAAACTAGTTGCACATGTCTAACTCATACAGCTAATGCTCATTTTCATGCAGCTAATGCTCATTCTCGTGTAGCTAAGGCTTGTGCACATGTACCAGCACACAGACAAGCTCAGGCTAATATCCAGAGTGCACTGACACATAGGCCCATTTGTGTGCACCAGCATTGGCGAGTACATCCACGCATTGGCACCAAGCTGTCTATTTAAAGGAGATTGTGGTGTGTGTGCTAATTGCTGGATGTTCTTCAGATTTTCTGTGACCTTTGTTGCTGAGCTGGCTTGTTCATGACCTTGCTCTGAGGATTCTGGGTACCAACCTCAGCTTGCCTCTGACAATTCTCTGCCTGCTTCCCTGGTACTGACCTTGCCCTGCTCCTGGACTTTGCTCTGTCTGCTTCACTGGTACTGACCTCGACCTGCTCCTGGACCTTGCTTTGCCTGCTTCCTGTCCATGCTGTGGCCTCACCATGTATGACCCTGGCTCACCTTGCCTACGTCTCTACCCATGGCAATAACCTGCTACCAAGCTACTGGCAACCTTGCTTCTTTGAGCCTTGTACCTCTGTCACCACATTCAGGGGTACTCGGACCAGAGCCGCAAAGGAAGCCCTCTCATCAACTTGGCCTCCAACCAAGGCATGTGACATAAGTGTATACAAAGTAGTGAGAAGACAAAAACAATTGAAGAGCAAACTGGATCAGGTTACGATGCTCACGACAGACAAGGCTACCCTCTGTTGGGTACTTCAAGCAGGTTACCAGAATAAAAAGGAGCACCAGACCAAAAGATAAGAGTCCAAATGTATTTATTGGTATTATGCTAAAAGACAACCAATGCATTTTGGGGGTCAAAGGACCTCCCCCTTATCAGGGCTTTAATTGAAAATGAGAACCTTGAATGCACCCAAAATAAGGTTTTCCTGTGTGAATCTGTAAAGCAAGGCTAATTGCTGGAATAGAAAAATTACTGGCCAGCAGTATCTGCGTGAGCAATGAAGTCTGACACTCCGTCAATGTGTGCATGTTTTTTTCTGCTCCCCTTACGTGAGAGCCCTCTTTAGAGTCCCCCCTTACATTAGGGTCCCCATCAAAGTTCCCTTTCACATCATAGTCCTCACTAAAGTCCTCCTTACATGGGAGTCCCCATTAGAGCCCCCCAGACAGGGCCTGGACAAGGGGTGTGGGCAGGAGGGGTGGCTGCGCTGGGCATTGTGGTATCATGTGAGATTTGGGGGCACTACAAGGAGATTGGGGGAGGGCAATTTGTGTTGGGAGGGGGAATTTGAGGGATGGCAGGTGGTAAGAATTGTTCTAAGAGTGGAAATTTGGGGAGGTTTGCTAGTAGGGGAGATGGAGGAAGAGGATTTGTGCTAGGATGGGGGATTTGGGAGTTTGTGCTAGAAAAGGTAATGTGGTGTGGAATATGGGGTATTTGTACTAAGAGTGAAACATTTTTTGGGGAGGGGATTTGTGCAAGTATAGATGATTGGGGGACATTTGTGCTTGGAGGGAAAATTTTGGGGAGTGGTGGATTTGTGCTAGGATGGGTGATTGGGGGAGATACATTTTTGGTGGGAGAGGGGATTTAGAGTGGGGGGAGAGGATTTGTTCCCTTTCCCATCAGAGTCCTCACAAAAATTCCCCTTACATGAGAGTCCTCCTTACATGAGAGTCCCCATCAGAGCCCCCCAGACAGGGCTGGGACAAGGGGTGGGCAGGAGGGGCGGCTGTGTTGGGCACTGTGGTATCATGTGAGGTTTAGGGGGACCACAAGGAGATTGGGGGGATTTGTGTTGGGAGGGGGAATTTGGGGGGCAGGTGGTGATAATTTTTCTAGGAGCGTAAATTTGGGGAGGTTTGTTAGGAGTGGGGATATGGAGGGGATGTGTGTTGAGGGGGAGATGGAGAAAGAGGATTTGTGAGTTTGTGCTAGAAAAGGTAATATGGTAGAGATGGGAAGGGTATTTGTGCTAAGAGGGTACATTTTTTTGGGAGGGGGATTTGTGCAAGTATGGATGACTGGGGGACATTTGTGCTAGGAGGGGAAATTTGGGGGGGGGGGACGGGGACGGAATTTGTGCTAGGATGGGTGATTGGGAGGGGAATTTGTGGTGGGAGAGGGGATTTCGAGTGTGGGGGGGAGAGGATTTGTTCCCTTTCCCATCAGAGTCCTCACCAAAATCCCCCTTTACATGAGAGTCCTCCTTACATGAGAGTCCCCATCACAGCTCCCCAGACAGGGCCTGGGACAAGGGGTGAGCAGGAGGGGGACTACGCTGGGCCCCATGTTCTAGAAGGGAACATTTGGGGAGGTGTACTAGGAATGGGGATTTGTGCTAAGAGGGGAATTTGTCTTTGGGAGGGGAATTTGTGCTAGTATGGATGATTGGTGGACATTTGTGCTAGGATGGGGAAATGAGGGAACGGGACTTTGTGGTGGGAGGGGGGTTTGGAGTGTGTGGGGGGGTGGGTATTTGTGCTTGGAGGGGAAGTTTGAGGGGTAGAGGATTTGTGCTAGGGAGGGGGAATTTTTTTCGGGGGCGGGCAGTTGTGCTGGGAGCATATGTGGAATAAGAGGATTTGAGCAAAGCATGTAGATTAACGCTCAATTTTTTGGGGGGGGGGATTTTTACTGACACATAATGCACATTCATCTTGGGGGGGGGGGATGTAATTTGGCATGTTGGCCCCAGGGCCAAGATTACCTTGTCCCAGTACTGCCTTCAGAGGCCCCTCTAAATTACCTTGTCCCGGAACTGCCCCCAGAGGCTAGATAAAAAATTTCAGTGGGCCGTATTTTGATGATTGAATATTTTTTATATACAAAACAGAAAAAAATAAAAAAATAAAAATAATAATAGGTCTTTTTACCCTTTAAGCTAAAACTTTTTATTCAAATACTTGTCATAGTTTTAGCTTTTATCACCATATGAATAGAAGTTAATTTTAAGGCAGACAAAAATGTCAAAGTATTCTTCCAGTGATTGAGAGAATACAACCTTTCCAAACTTGCCTTTAATTGGTCATTTGTTTAGCGCCGCGGCTAAGAATTGAAATTGCATGCTGAGCACCAAGACAATGAAGCATCATTACCGTACATAATGTTTTTCAAGACTTAGCAATCATGTATGTTCGATATGTAAGATGAAAAGAGTGAGATCATTTAGAAAATAGCCCATTTTGTGAGACTGATGCTTCAGTTGCCTTTGGCTTTGATGATTTTTTTGGATAAGTAAAGATTATGCAGGAGAGCTGGAATAAAAAAAGAGATTGTTAGAATGCGCAAACGGAGGTAACCAGGGGCGATAAGTAGCTGGGCTACCAGCGTGACCCCATGTAAATGCATGTCAAGGACAACTACTGGTTCATCTTTCAAAGAGACACACAAGACATATCAGTGCATAAAATTGCTTAAAATCAGACATAATAGCAGTCTGAGGATAATCATTCCTTTGGTTCAAAGCTTTAATTTAAATCACAATAAATGTATAGAACAAGCTAAAGGCACATTTTCATCAGTAAAAATATGTACAAAGAAAGTTGCAGAAATAAAAAAGGAAAAATGTATGGTTAAACAAATGCATACCTCCTTGCAGTTTATGGTTTTTCATGGTTTGAAAATTGTAGACTTGCTTTGTGTGTTTGTGACCTGCCCAAAATAAAGGTGACACATGGGATTTATGTAATCTGGAAGTGCATACTCATCTCACATTTTACACTGTCCACTAGAGCTGCACGATTCTGGCTAAAATGAGAATCACAATTTTTTTGCTTAGAAGATAGATCACGATTCTCTCACGATTCTCGCGAGGCGTAACACCACCTTTCACTTTAAACAAAAAAATTGTGATAGCTTTACTGTTTTGTTTTCTTTTTTTATTAATTGAAGTGTATTTTTTCCCCAAAAATTGCGTTTGAAAGACCACTGTGCAAATACAGTGTGACATAAAATATTGCAACAATCGCCATTTTATTCTCTAGGGTCTCTGCTAAAAAAAAAACTATATAATGTTTGGGGGTTCCAAGTAATTTTCTAGCAAAAAATTCTGATTTTAACTTCGTATGAAACAAGTGTCAGAAAAAGGTTTAGACTTCCCAGGCCTCATGCCCACGGATGTTTTTACAGCCGCGTTTTTGAGCGTTTTTTACAGCTTAAAAACGCCTGTCCATGTTATTGTATAAATTTTTTGACCGTATTTTTTTCGAAAAAAAAAACAACAAAAAAAAAAAACCTGGAGCTCAAAAACGCAATCGCAGCGTTTTTACACGTTTTCGTGCATTTTTTAACGCTTCATTTTTTTTATGCCTAACGCCGACGCCGCGGAACGCACTGGTCCTGGGTTTTTTTACAGCTTAAAAACGCCTATGCTATTTGCAGCTCAAACGCCTAGGTGGGCATGAAGCTATAGACTAACATGAACAGGCGTTTTTAAGCTGTAAAAAACACTCAAAAACGCGGCTGTAAAAACATCCGTGGGCATGAGGCCTAAGTGGTTAAACACAGAAGTTGTATCCCTTTGATCTAAGAAGGAAGAGTTACAATGCTTCTACTTATCTACTAGCACAGACGATGTTGTTAAAAACTTGGCAGACTGCCAGAGTGAGCAGAAAAGTCTCTCCACTTGTTACATAAAAGAATCGGGAAACTCTGCAATAGAGATTGTGAGGGGGGTTGAATCGAGATCACAATTTTTTAATGATTATACAGGTATGTGCAGCTCTACTGTCCACTGTTGCTTAGTGCATTAAGTGAGTGAGTGAGTAACTTGTATAGCGCTACAAATGCGAACTAAAATCGCCTCAAGGCGCTTATTTCCATCCGGTGTCGTCCTTAACCTTCAAAAGAGGTGGGTCTTACGTTTTTTCCTGAAGGCCCGATGATTTTCTTCCATGCGGATGTTCGTGGGTAGAGTGTTCCATAGCCGTGGTCCTTGGACTGCAAATCTTCGCTCTCCCTTTGATTTGTAGCGGGACTTGGGGATGTGGAGGAGGTTTTGGTTAGTTGATCGGAGAATGCGATTGAGGGTGTAATGTTTTATTTTCTCGCATTAGTATTGAGGAGCTTTTCCTTGTGTGCCTTTGTGGGTGAGGCAGAGGGTCTTGAAAGTGACCCGATCCTTTACGGTTAGCCAACGGTGAAGGTGATGGACTGGCCAAGCATGTCTCTAGACCTAAACCCTAATGAGCATCTGTGGGGCATCCTCAAACGAAAGGTGAAGGAGCGCAAGGTCTCTAACATCCACCAGCTCCATGATGTCATCATGGAGGAGGGGAAGAGGACTCCAGTGGCAACCTGTGAAGCTCTGGTGAACTCCATGCCCAAGAGGGTTAAGGCAGTGCTGGAAAATAATGGTGGCCACACAAAATATTGACACTTTAGGCCCAATTTGGACATTTTCACTTAGGGGTGTACTTACTTTTGTTGCCAGCGGTTTAGACATGAATGGCTGTGTGTTGAGTTATTTTTAGGGGCAGCAAATTTACACTGTTATACAAGCTGTACACTCACTACTTTACATTGTAGCAAAGTGTCATTTCCTCAGTGTTGTCACATGAAAATATATAATAAAATATTTACAAAAATGTGAGGGGTGTACTCACTTTTGTGAGATACTGTATGTCACAATGATGGGCACTTATAGACGGCACTGATGGGCGGCACTGATAGGTGCCACTGATGAGGAAGCACTTATGGGGGGCACTGATGGGTCATCAGTCAAAGTCATCGGTTTAGGCCGATATATATTCTACTTATTTTTGGTAAAAAAATTTGCAATAGGCGTATATTGATTAGTTTTGCGCAAAAGTTATCGCATCTACAAACTATGGGATATATTTAGGGACTTTTATATATTTTTTGTTTTTACTGGTAATGGCAGCAATATGCGATTTTTAGCAGGACCGCGATATTATGCGGCGGGAAAATCCGACCCCAAATTACACTTTTTGGGGACCAGTGACAATATTACATTGATCAGTGCTATAAAAATGTACTGATCAATGCAAAATGATACTGGCAGGGAAGGGGTTAACACTAGGGGGCGATCAATAGGTTAAGTGTGTTCCCTGGGTGTGTTGTAATTGTAGGGGGATGGGCTCACTGGGACATGTCAGAAATCACTGTTCCCGATCACTGGAACTGGGAACAGCAGATCTCTGACATGTCATTAGGCAGAACTGGGAATCGCCTTGTTTACATGTTCCCCGTTCTGCCTCTGTACACAGCGATCACGGGTCGCCAACAGACATCGAGTCCGCGGGTTCTGCTGGCATACTCCCGTTGCAGGTGGCGTGCGCACGCCCGCCCGCTATCCTCCTTGCATGGACCGATGTACAGGTATGTCGGTTCACGCAGGAGAGCCAACCTGCCTCATTATATCTGCATGAGCTGGTCGGCAAGTGGTTAAAAGAGAAGTATGGACTTTTTTTATTGTAGAAACATACTTACCTAGGTGGATATAGCATCGGTCCAATGCTGCATCGTTGAGAGACTGAGCCGGGTGGTGGTCCAGGCATGTGGGCAGATCCCGACTTCATTGTCGTGATCTTACCCGAGCTCTGTGACGTCAGCCGACAACGGGCTTCAGACTTCAGTTTCCGCTGTCTGCTGAAAAACAGATCACAGGAGTGCAGAACGAACTGCACTTCTGTGATCCACAGGAGAAGTACAGCCAAACAAGCTTTGGCTGTACTTCTCCTTTAACCACATGCCGACCGGGCCATAGCCGAAAGACGGCTACAGCGCGGTCGGCTTATTCTGGGAGGGTGTCCATGGACGTCCTCCCAGAATCTTGCTCCCACGCGCCCCCGGAAATATCCGTGACCGATGGTTCTGGAAGACCCGGCGCATCACCACTGGCGTTGCAAGGCAAGTGCGGGGAGTGCGGGGGGTGCGGGCCGCACCCAGGTGACACCCGCCAGAGGGGTGACACCGTCACCCGTCATGGCGCTGGATCGAGAGAGGCACCGCGGCTCTCTTCTTTTCCTCCTTCCCCTGCTCACTCCAGTATCTCCTTCGCTCCCCGCAATGTTCGGGGAGGGAGGAGGAGTAAGAATTGTGTTGTGAGGCAGACAGTGCCATAGCCCAGTGCACAGCGCCCGGCACTGCAGTCCACCTATTGACACTCAGGCAGGTGGGGAGAGGTGCCGCCTGCCAATCACAACAAATACATTCCTCAGACCGACGGAGCCTAGTCTCCTCCTCCTCCACACTGACAGTATATCCATAACAGGAGGAGGAGCCTAGGAGGAGGAACGTTCATGTGGACAGAGCGCGCTGATCTGAGGTCTGTGACTGTAGGGAGAGGAGATGATAGGGGAGATTACATTAGGGAGATTGCGGGGGGTTACATTAGGAGGAATACAGGAGGGTTACATTAGGAGGAATACAGGAGGGTTACATTAGGAGGAATACAGGAGGGTTGCATTAGGGGGATTGCACAGGGGGGGTTACATTAGGGGGAATACAGGAGGGTTAAATTAGGGGGAATACAGGAGGGTTACATTAGGGGGATTGCAATATGGGGATTGCACACGGGGGTTACATTAAGAGGATTACATTAGGGGGATTGCACAGGGGGGTTACATTAGGGGGATTGCTCAGGGGGGTTACATTAGGGGGATTGCACAGGGGAGTTACATTAGGGGGAATACAGGGGGGTTACAATAGGTGGATTGCACAGGGGGGTTACATTAGGGGGATTGCACAGGGGGGTTACATTAGGGGGATTGCACAGGGGGGTTACATTAGGGGGATTGCACAGGGGTGTTACATTAGGGGGATTGCACAGGGGTGTTACATTAGGGGGAATACAGGGGGGTTACATTAGGGGGAATACAGGGGGGTTACATTAGGGGGATTGCACAGGGGGGGTTACATTAAGGGGATTACATTAGGGGGATACATTAGGGGGATTGCAGGGGGGTTACATTAGGGAGATTGCACGGGGGGGGGGGCTTACAATAGGGAGGTTGTACGGGGGGGGGGGGGGGCTTAGGGAAATAACCTAATAATATGACAATTTTGTTTTAAAAAAATAAAAAATAAAAAAAATAAAACTGATTTTGCAAAGAATTGTGGGGAAAAAAAAACAACTTCAAAAACCTCACCATGCCTTTTTCTAAATACATTGGAATGTCTACTTTCCAAAAAGGGGTCATTTGGGGGGTATTTATACTTTCCTGGCATGTCTCAAGAAATGAGATAGTGTGGTAAATTTTCAGAGATTGGCACCATAGCTTGTGGACTCTATAACTTTCTCACCGACCAAATAATATACACCAATTTTGATTATTTTTACCAAAGATGTGTAGCAGTATAAATTAAAAAATTACTAATTTGCTAAATTTTAACAGAATTTTCTGTATTTTTTGATTTATAGCTCAAAACATAAAAAAACCCAGCGGTGATTAATCACCACCAAAAGAAAGCTCTATTTGTGTGAAAGAAAGGACAGAATTTTCATATGGGTACAATGTTGCATGACTGAGTAATTGTCATTCAAAGTGTGAGAGCACCAAAAGCTGAAAATTGGTCTGGTTAGGAAGGGGTTTAAGTGCCCAGTGGTCAAGTGGTTAATCTCACTTGAAACAGGATTGAGCCGTTGCGATTGCTCAAATTCGCAAGTCATTTAAATAACATTGTTTTACATTAGTGCCGTTCACATCAATGCGTTTTCGAATCTAAGCTGCGGGAAAAAAGGGTGCTGTGCGAGTTTGATCCGTGTGCGATGCGAATTCAGCTCTATAGACTGGCATTCCCTGAAGTCGCGGCCGCGAATCGCGGCAAGCTCGCGTCTGTGAAATCGCGGTAAAATTGCGCGATTTTGAATGCGCAGCAGTGTGAACCTAGCCTAAGCCCAGGTTCACACTGGGCTGCGAGAGTGAAGCCGTGCGAGTTCAGCTGAACTCGCACGATTTCACTCCCGCTGGTCAGTCCCGATTTCGGCCGCGATTACAGAGACATCTGTGCAGGTTTCTGCACAGATGTCAATGTAAATCGTGGGCCAAAATTGCAAAAAGTAGTACAGAAACTACTTTTTGAAATCGGTGCAGCGCCGCAGATGCGGTGTTGCACCGATTAGGACGGTGCCATTGCTGGCAATTTGCGGCAAATACCGCCGTTTTGACATGCCAAATCGCATGTCAAAATGCACCAGTGTGAACCAGGGCTAAAGGGTGGAAGCTGAATCCAAACCCTGCTGAAATGAATGGAAGGTGAAATCAGTAAAGCTACTTTCACACTGAAGCGCTGGATGCGCTGCGGTAAAGCGGCGCTATTTTTAGCGCCGCTATACTGTTCTTTTTGCCGCGATTTGCGGGCGCTAGCGGGGGGATTTTAACCCTCGCTAGTGGCCGAAAAAGGGTTTAAAATGCAGGCAATAACGTCTCTTTGCTGCGTTTTGCGGGCATTTTGCGGGCGCAAAGGATTGCCAATGTTCAAACAAGCCTTTCATTTTATGTTCCTAGTTTTCCGCTGTGTTCTCTGTTGTTACATGTGCGGTTTGTGATTCTCCTCCATTTCTTAATTTCTCATTAGGGAAAAAAGAATCTTTTTGCCCCATGCTGTTTAATTAGGAATAAAGGAGTTTCATTAATATTAGTCATATGATACAGAGATGATTCACCATGTGTCCAAAGCCAAACTAGATCTAAGAAATAATTAGTCCTAAATGCCTAGTAACTGTGGGAAAAAAAAAGCGATAAATCAGCTGTGCTAATGCAATTATATTTCAGTGGCGGAATATATTCCAAGTAAATCATCTGACAACAGTTGGAAAAGCTATCAATTAAGGATTATCATTCTCTGGTACCATAAAAAATGATATTAAGATGCTGGGAAGCCAGATATAGTTTTGCTGCATGTTAAATGAGGGATCAGCACCTTGAGAAAATTACTCATTGAAGTCCCTCCGCAGGGAGAGGGATGCGGCAATGAAAATAACATTTTGGGCCAGTTTTTCAGGGTGTCACCTTGCCATAAGCTGACTTGACTGATGGCGTTCCAATGCCTCCAGATGTCACCGAGGAAACCTGGCCTGTATGGTATACATTTTTTTTTATTACATATCTGTTTGTATTCACTTAGTACATTAACCCCATAATGGACACCACTGGTGAAACTATATGCTGATAATATAGGATTCACAGTATTAGGCTGCATTCACACCTGAGTGTAGTGTCTTTGAGTGTTTTTCCAGCATTTTTTGTGCTTTTTTTATGCGCGGTTTTGGCACGGTTTTATTCATTTTTCTATACATTGCTTTAGAGCTTTTTTTTATTAGCCAATACAGAAAATTATCATTTGTTGCATCATTTGTTCAACTTTTTTAGCTTTCCATCAGCTTTTATTTCTCTCTTTTTTTATTATTATTATTATTATTATTCATTTATCATTTTTTTTTTTAAGGGGTTAGAGTTAAAGGGTAACTCCACTTTTGTGGGGAAAAAAATTAGCAAATAAAGGAAAAATAATATAACATATACTGTACAATTGCGACACAAGCCATATTGTAATTGAATGTTATTAAATATGACCTATCCTTATAAGCTGTATGGGTACATACACTGTTTAACTCAATCCACTGGATGATAGCATTTAATTGGCACTCACCAACAGTCCCTTGGTCCCAGGTATTAAAGAGGAAGTAAACCCTGATGGGTGTTACTTCCTCTTTGTTTCCCTGCAAAAGTAAAGCATAATGGGCTACTATGCATCGCATAGTAGCCCATTATGTGACACTTACCTGCAGTAGAAGCCCGCGATGTCCCCGTCTTCCTCGCTAGTAGCGAGCGGCCATTCTTCACCCGTCTTCTTCAGGGGCCACAAACTCCGGCTCTGTGACTGGCCGGAGTCGCGTGCGTGCGGGAGCCGCCTTTAACGGCATGACCCGAGATAGAAATGGCACAGCGTGCCCTTTCTAACTCCGGTGTATGCGCAGAAGAGATCGCCGTACGGCGATTTACAAATATCTCCTAGACCGTGCAGGTCTGGGAGATATTTCAAGCACCTACAGGTAAGCCTTAATCACTTGGAGACCCGGCCATTGTAAAAAGACGGCCACAAGGTGGCTCTACAATGCCGGGAGGACGTCTATTGACGTCCTCGGCTCCTCCGGCCACTGGGGGCACGCGAGCGGGTGCCCGCCGTATCACTGAGGTGCCGATACGTGTGCCTGGCGGCCGCGATGTCCGTCAGGTACCCGCGATCGGCCGTTACACAGCCAAGGACGTGGATCTGTGTGTGTAAACACACAGATCCATGTCCTGTCAGGGAGAGGAGACCGATGCTGTGTCCCTTGTACATTGGGACACAGATTGGTCACCTCCCCCAGTCAGTCCCCCTCCCCCACAGTTAGAATCACTCCTAGGACACACACCCATTCCTCGCCCCCTAGTGTTAACCCCTTCCCTGCCAGTCACATTTATACAGTAATCAGTGCATATTTATAGCACTGATCGCTCTATAAATGTGAATGGTCCCAAAAATGTGTCAAAAGTGTCCGATGTGTCCGCTGCAATGTCATGGTCCCAATAAAAATCACAGATCGCCGCCATTACTAGTAAAAAAAAAAGAACTTTTGCGCAAACCAATCACTATACGCTTATTGCGATTTTTTACCAAAAATAGGTAGAAGAAGAATATGTATCGGCCTAAACCGAGAAAAAAAAAAAATATATATATATATATATATATATTTTTTTTAAAATGGGATATTTATTATAGCAAAAAGTAAAAAATATTGTGTTTTTCAAAATTGTCGCTCTTTTTTTGTTTATAGCGCAAAAAATAAAAACCACAGAGGTGATCAAATACCACCAAAAGAAAGCTCTATTTGTGGGAAAAAAGGACGTCAATTTTGTTTGGGAGCCACGTCACACGACCGCGTAATTGTCAGTTAAAGCGACGCAGTGCTGAAAGCTGAAATTTTGCCTGGGCAGGAAGGGGGTATATGTGCCCAGTAAGCAAGTGGTTAATCTAGGCTTACCTGTAGGTTAAAGTGGTTGTAAAGGGTTTACAACCAGTTTAAATAGAATGGATCAAATTAAACTCTCAGAACGTATATACCATACACTCTTCGACACCATGCACATTTTCAAAAAAAAAATGGTCTCCATGGGAGATACCAATTCCTTAAATATCACACTGTAAAGCCTAATAATGTTTATCATTATAAAATAAACCGGAGTTTTCTAAATTATATTACCTGATAGGAAACATACAGTGGGGCAAAAAAATATTTAGTCAGCCACCAATTGTGCAAGTTCTCCCACTTAAAAAGATGAGAGAGGCCTGTAATTGTCATCATAGGTAAACCTCAACTATGAGAGACAAAATGTGGAAACAAATCCAGACAATCACATTGTCTGATTTGGAAAGATTTTTTTTTTGCAAATTATGGTGAAAAATAAGTATTTGGTCAATATCAAAAGTTCATCTCAATACTTTGTTATATATCCTTTGTTGGCAATGACAGAGGTCAAACGTTTTCTGTAAGTCTTTACAAGGTTGTCACACACTGTTGCTGGTATGTTGGCCCCTCCTCCATGCAGATCTCCTATAGAGCAGTGATGTTTTGGGGCTGTCGCTGGGCAACACGGACTTTCAACTCCCTCCAAAGGTTTTCTATGGGGTTGAGATCTGGAGACTTGCTAGGCCATTTCAGGACCTTGAAATGCTTCTTACGAAGCCACTCCTTCTTTGCCCGGGCGGTGTGTTTGGGATCATTGTCATGCTAAAAGACCCAGCCACGTTTCATCTTCAATGCCCTTGCTGATGGGAGGAGGTTTGCACTCAAAATCTCACGATACATGGCCCCATTCATTCCGTGGGCGTTCCCCCACCCACGTCGGGGGTTCCTCCTGGCTTACGCTTTGCCTACATGATGCTGGTGATCATTAGCCTGCACCTGTGTGTGTGTGTGTGTGTGTGGGGTGTTCTCTATTGCCTACACAATGCTGGTGATGATTAGTCTGCACCTGTGTGGAGTGCTCTTATATGAACCTTCCCCAAATACACCTCCACCACTATCCTGAGACGCCATACTGCATGGTTCATGGATCGGTCCCTGCATTTTTGGGACTCCTGGGATTTGAGCATCAGGTCATTTCACCCTTTATTTCCCCATTGTGGTCCTTCCCTCACCGGGCATGAACATGTTTTGACATTTATATTTTTTGTGTCATTTATTTAGATTGCCCTTGGTAGCCACCTCTGGTTCAATTTGTATTATTAACATCAACACTGCATGTTCCGGTGTTCTTAGGAGGGCTGCAATAGTAGGCTTGTGCAATTCGTTTCGTAACGAATTGAAATTCGTCCGAATTTAGCAACTTTCGGACATTCGGAAGCATTCGAATTTCCGAACAAAGCAATTACGAATAAGACCGAATCCGAAATAAATTATACCGCAAATAGCGAATGCCCGAATGTCTTCGGCATAATTCGTTATGAAAAAGTTACGAATCCATACGAAGCACAATAACACTCACTCTGCTCTGCTCTCTGCTTCTCCCACACCGTGCTGAACTCCCTCTCAAAATGGTGTACAGGGGCGGAGGTTATAGCCGCATGTAAAAAACGAAAGTAAAATACGAGATTTCGAATCCATTCGAAGCACAATAACACTCTGCTCTGCTCTCTGCTTCTCCCTCACCGTGCTGAACCCTCTCAAAATGGTGTACAGGGGCGGAGCCTATAGCCGCATGTAAAAAACGAAAGTAAAATACGAGATTTCGAATCGTTACAAATAACCGCTATGTATTTAGAAAAGTACAAATCCATTCGAAGCATATTAGGCATAATAGGCAGCGTCGTTGTGAGAGAGACACGGAAAATTACGAATCAACGAACCCAAAAAAAGTTACGAAAGTAGGAGTTGTGTCCAGAATCAACGAAAAACAACATACTCTACCGAAAGTACGAATTATAAAGCAACAAAAAATTCAACGAAAAATGTCGCTTGCAAAAATACGAATGAGCCCGAACACGAAAAATCCCGTCTAGCAAAATTACGAATGATTACGAATCAACAGGACCGGAAAGAAACGAACCGAAACGCAACGAATTTTTCCGTTGTGCACAAGTCTATGCAATAGTACACCCTGCCTAAGTGCGGCTATATATCACCTCAGCTCCCATGACGGACTTATCTTTGGTCAGGGCTCCATATGTACCACACCCATTGTACCAGATTCCATGTAAGTACCCAAGATGGGCTTTTGTGTTCCATCACCTATTTCCTTTGACCAGCAACCAGATTTAGTTATTTACACTGTATTATATTTTTTAGATGTCCTGAGCATTAGCCCCTGAAGAGTGTAACTTATACACGAAACGCGTTGGGCAATCAGAAAACGCATCAACTCAGTTGACAACATAATCATTTACTTATGCTCTTACTGGTTTTATATGCTCATTTTTTTCATGTTTTTAGCGCTTGTTGCCATGTGATATCTGTACATATGTTATTCACAAAATGTATTCCATTATCCATACGGATCACTGTGTGGCACCTGGTCACACACTGATGTACCTTGTTGCTTATATTGTGCATACCCATACTTATGTGTGTGTAACTCTAGGGAATCGCATCAACCAGAATGTTTTTCCCTCTATGTGATTTCTGTTTGGAGATGTGTCATGCGTTTTATTTTGAATAAACATGTACCTTTTTTACCTACACCATGTCTACAGTCTCACTCAAAGTCCCAAACTTCCATTTATATTTTTTCGAATCAGGGATGGAGGTGCACCACATATGCGCCTCATTTAAAGTCCCAAACTTTCCCCCCCTTGCGTTCTTTCAATAGGGATGGAGACTGTTAGACAGGGTAGGCAGTTTTCCCCTGCCACCCAGGTGTTAGGTTGCCAAGCCCCATTAGGTAATGTGCCTTATTGAGGCTGTGCTCTCTCAGGACATGGTTCATCCATGTCCATGAGAATGGGCAGCATACATGCGTTTTTCCCTGGTTCTGGGATTGGGGTTTGGTCTTATGCATGTCCCTGGCCTTTTTATGTCTGTCATTTGGGAGCTGTGATGCGCTCTGCGCGTCCGCTTTGCTGTCCCCCGCCCACATGGGCGGTGGGTTGTGTGATGGTGGGGCCCGGGCACACAGCGCATCGGCGTCATGCGTCCCGCCCAGCGTGGGACGTCACATGTTGGCGTCTTAACACTGAGCGTGCGTTCATCCATCTTAGCCGGCGCAGCTTGGAGACACGAGCTCCTCCGTGGGCGTTCCCCCACCCACGTCGGGGGTTCCTCCTGGCTTACGCTTTGCCTACATGATGCTGGTGATCATTAGCCTGCACCTGTGTGTGTGTGTGTGTGGGGTGTTCTCTATTGCCTACACAATGCTGGTGATGATTAGTCTGCACCTGTGTGGAGTGCTCTTATATGAACCTTCCCCAAATACACCTCCACCACTATCCTGAGACGCCATACTGCATGGTTCATGGATCGGTCCCTGCATTTTTGGGACTCCTGGGATTTGAGCATCAGGTCATTTCACCCTTTATTTCCCCATTGTGGTCCTTCCCTCACCGGGCATGAACATGTTTTGACATTTATATTTTTTGTGTCATTTTTTTAGATTGCCCTTGGTAGCCACCTCTGGTTCAATTTGTATTATTAACATCAACACTGCATGTTCCGGTGTTCTTAGGAGGGCTGCAATAGTACACCCTGCCTAAGTGCGGCTATATATCACCTCAGCTCCCATGACGGACTTATCTTTGGTCAGGGCTCCATATGTACCACACCCATTGTACCAGATTCCATGTAAGTACCCAAGATGGGCTTTTGTGTTCCATCACCTATTTCCTTTGACCAGCAACCAGATTTCGTTATTTACACTGTATTATATTTTTTAGATGTCCTGAGCATTAGCCCCTGAAGAGTGTAACTTATACACGAAACGCGTCGGGCAATCAGAAAACGCATCAACTCAGTTGACAACATAATCAATTACTTATGCTCTTACTGGTTTTATATGCTCATTTTTTCATGTTTTTAGCGCTTGTTGCCATGTGATATCTGTACATATGTTATTCACAAAATGTATTCCATTATCCATACGGATCACTGTGTGGCACCTGGTCACACACTGATGTACCTTGTTGCTTATATTGTGCATACCCATACTTATGTGTGTGTAACTCTAGGGAATCGCATCAACCAGAATGTTTTTCCCTCTATGTGATTTCTGTTTGAAGATGTTCATGCGTTTTATTTTGAATAAACATGTACCTTTTTTACCTACACCATGTCTACAGTCTCACTCAAAGTCCCAAACTTCCATTTATATTCATTCATTCTTTAATGTACACTGATCAGTCGTCCTGTTCCCTTTGCAGAGAAACAGCCCCAAAGCATGATGTTGCCACCCCCATGCTTCACGGTAGGTATGGTGTTCTTTGGTTGCAACTCAGCATTCTCTCTCCTCCAAACATGACGAGTTATGTTTCAACCAAACAGTTCTACTTTGGTTTCATCTGACCATATGACATTCTCCCAATCCTCTTCTGGATCATCCAAATGCTCTCTAGCAAACCTCAGACGGGCCCGGACATGTACTGGCTTAAGCAGGGGGACACATCTGGCACTGCAGGATCTGAGTCCCTGGCGGCGTAGTGTGTTACTGATGGTAGCCTTTGTTATGTTGGTCCCAGCTCTCTGCAGGTCATTCACTAGGTTCCCCCGTGTGGTTCCGGGATTTTTGCTTACCGTTCTTGTGATCATTTTGACCCCACGGGGTGAGATCTTGCGTGGAGCCCCAGATTGAGGGAGATTATCAGTGGTCTCGTATGTCTTCCATTTTCTAATTATTGCTCCAACATATGATTTCTTCACACCAAGCTGCTTGCCTATTGCAGATTCAGTCCTCCCAGCCTGGTTCAGGTCTACAATCTTGTTTCTGGTGTCCTTCACCATAGTGGAGTTTGGAGTGTGACTGTTTGAGGTTGTGGACAGGTGTCTATTATAATGATAACAAGTTCAAACAGGTGCCATTAATACAGGTAATGAGTGGAGGACAGAGAAGCCTCTTAAAGAAGAAGATACAGGTCTGTGAGAGCCAGAAATCTTGCTTGTTTGTAGGTAACCAAATACTTATTTTCCACCATAATTTGCAAAAAAAAAATCTTTACAAATCAGACAATGTGATTGTCTGGATTTGTTTCCACATTTTGTCTCTCATAGTTGAGGTATACCTATGATGACAATTACAGGCCTCTCTCATCTTTTTAAGTGGGAGAACTTGCACAATTGGTGGCTGACTAAATACTTTTTTGCCCCACTGTACATACCTAAATTGTATCTTTATTGATCTTATTTTGTATTGCTATGTTCTTCTTATATGTACCATTCACCTTATATTAAGTATATGTTTGAAATATCGAATATACCTATGTTTTGGTTACACATTTGTACTAACCTATGACCTTTTACAATAATAAAAATCGTTTGTAAGCAAAAAAAAATTACCTTTCCTTTTAAATCTGCAGCTCTGTAATTTTCTGAAAAGGCAATATGGCTACCTGGAGTTGTTCTGTACACAGAGTGTGTACAGCAAGCCCGGCAGAAACATAATTTCCTGCTTGTGTGATTGGCTCACTGATTTTCCCAGAAGTCTGCACTAAGATACAAGTCAGATTTCAGGCATCTGCTGCAACAAAAATGTCATGTTTGGTGAGATACTCCCAATAGGAAATCACTTCTAAAGGGATGCAGACCCTGCAATTTTCCTCATTAGAGCCCTGCAGGTGCACAGCTGATTGATAATTATGAAACCACTCACATTAGATTCACTTACCCACATGGACACAGACAAACACACAGGGATTTCTTCAGAATAACAAAAGGTTGGAATTTGCAACAAAGTTTGTTAAAATCCTTGTAATGTACAGAGATCACCCAGAGGGGAATGTTTTTTTCTCAATAAAAGTGAAGTTACACTTTAAGGTTAGGTTCGGGTTAGGGGGTTAATATTTTATTTATTGTCTTATTATTTATTTATTTTTTGTTAGGGTTAGGGTGTTAATACTACTACTACTCAGTGGCGGCTGGTGGTAATTTTTTTTCTTGCTGGGGGGGTGGAAAACAGTGCACCCACAACCACACTCCCACCCCCCCCCATCGGTCAGGTAACCCGCTCCACCCCCCCTCCCACCTGGTCCAGTTGGTTGGTCAGTCAGGTCCGGAGCACTTACCCCATCTATGGCGGGCAGCGCTTCTCCCAGGGCATCAGGCGGTGGGCGAAAGGAGGCGGGCATCATGGGCGGCTTCCCCTTAACTAAAATAATTGCATTTCCACGTTCTATGTACTTTGGGAGACCAGATATAGTGAATGCAGGCTCCTGGGTTTAGTAATACTAAAGTTAAAACCTTTTTTTTTGGATAGCGTGGAGAGGGATTAGAGTAACTGTCAGTATTTATTGCTGTCTGTGCCCCCATTAGGGAGATTCCCCCTCTCTATTTGTTCTGAAAGAAGGAAGGGACAAATTTTGGGACTTTAAATGAAACGTGAGGGAATGTTCACGCCTCCATCCCTGATGCTGAATGTAACATAAAAGGGGGGAAGGTTTGGGACTTTGAATGAGGTGTGTTTGTACAGACCAACCAGATCATATGGATAAAAAACATCTACGTGTTTATTGCTAAACCAAAAGTTAGCATAACAAAATACAGCATAACATACATGATACAGTAGATAGACTTGCATCAAATGGTTGAAAATCGCATGGTACATGATAATGAGCAGTATGCATATTGAATATGGAGCAAAATGTAAACAATTAGAAAAATGAATATTTAAAACCATTTATATGTACACTGGATGCATCAGAGTAGGCCCGACGCGTTTCGTGGACTGCATCCACTCATCAGGGGCCATGCATCCATATTCTAAAGAGGGAAGAGAACAATGGATAACCATTATAGTCTGTTGTATAAAAACATGAAAAATTAAAGGGAACTAAATAATTAATTAATTACATCCTGGCCAAGCCAAAGATACTCACATCTGAGCTGAAACATGTAATAGTGTATGGCAGAGACCAGTCAACTATGTCTCGCCCGGGAGCTGAGGAAGGGATCCGATAAAGGAAGTCAGGCATACGACCACAATTCCGCACAAAGAGTGAATCCAAAGTGTCACGGTTAAATAGGAATTCTAAAATGTGTAAAATTAAATAAATATGGGGTATGAGTGACCTTGTCAATATAGAAGTATACAAAGAAAGGCTCATAACTGTGATGAAACAAAGAAGGAATGAGTGAGGCACAATGAAATGAAAAAGGGGGTGTAAAGGTGGGAACAGAGGTGAACAGAAATAGCACGAAAGGAAGAAGCTGGAGTGGAACAGAATCCATGAATGATTGAAAGGTAGATTACCTTCTTACAAGGATGTAGTGAGACATGGAGAAAACAACTCCTAGAACATCAGCATGGAGAATGCAGAGTAGTGCTGGGATTAGAATGGTGAATCTGTGAGGTCTAAGGGTCCCAAACCCAGCATAGCAACCAGAGCCCCTCCAGCGTCACGCTGACATGACACGGAGGGGGAGAAAATCAGCCCGGCCGCCGCCGGAGTGATTTCCCCCTATGTCAGTCAAGCTCTCTATTTGTTCTGTTTACCATTATCATTGAAAGTGAAAGTAAAAGAAAATCCCAAATTTTGGATTGCCCCCAGAAAAATAATAGAAGGGAAATCTTCCAATGGGTGGACCTGGCATTCCCCAAGGAATTCCCTTAATTTTTATGGATGTTTTCTCACTTCCTGTTTGGCTATGGGACAGGAAGTAAAGGGAAATCTCCCTAATGGGACACAGATAGTGAAAACAAAATCTGACAGGGGTTATAACAAGAGATGTGAAGGCCCGGAAAAAAAACTGAAAAATTTAGAAAAAAAACAAAACGTTTTTTTTTTTACCGTTTTTTTCTTGAAGGCTTTTTTGTTTTGTTTTTCCAAAAAATTGGAAAAATTGAAAAAAGAAAAAAAAAATGTGGAATATTTTATTTTAACATGATGAATAAAATATTTTAAGACAGGGTGTTCAAATATTTTTCCAAATCATTTCAAAAAAAAATGTATGATATCAGATTATTCGAATTTCTGTGCACTGAGTGAGGACAAGCAAGTCCTAGGTAACAAACTGAACCCTCCAATGCAAGAACAGTACGCATTTCTTCCTTTAGGAGGTGCTGTGCTGCTATTGTAACAAGAAAAAGGTTTCAGTTTTGCTTTTGCTTGTTAGTGGGTGTGTTTGGTTTGTTCTGTCCTCTTCACTAGGCCTCAAAAGCATTGGAAGAAAATACAGAGCCACAAAAAGGACCTGAAAGTATATACTTAATTAAAAAAGGTAAGAGTTTACATTTATCTGATTCTGAACCCAGAAAACTGAATCATTTAGCTACATTAGTTTATCTTTATAAACTTTTGTGTAAATAATCATTTAATTACCAGTAATCTGGTTCTTCCCCCACCCCCACACACAACCATAGATTAGTGTCTTCTTGCAAAGTAGTCATTTTTTCTTATTTTTATTTCCTACTCCCCTCAGAAAAATGGTGAGACCATCATCTAGCACAGGGCTTGAAAAATGCACTCGCCCGCTCGCCAAATGCGAGCATAAATTGCCGTTGGGTGAGTGCTCAGGTGCCACACACTGGGGGGTGTCAGGCCGGCGCCCCCCCGCGCCCTCCGTGACTGAAAGGAGACAGCGCCGCCGCCGCGGGTTTAACAGCAGATCGCGCGGTGACAGAACATGTCTGCTGTTAAACCCGCGGCGCTGTCTTCTTTCAGTCACGGAGGAGGAGGGGGGGCGAGCAGGTAGTGGCTTTGCAAGGGGTGGGCAGAAGGGGCAGATCCATTTACTGGAGGAAGAGGGGGCGCAGTCAGGGAGAGCAGCCGATCCCCGCCACCCCGCCTTGCTCCCACATTATAACAGGAGAGCGGGACAGCTGCGGGCTTCATGTGCTTGAGCCCGCCCATCCCGCTTCTCCCTCTGTCAGAAGCTGCGGACCAGAGACAGGGAATGAAGCAGAGCAGTGCTCTGTGGTCCTTCCTCCCCACCCCGCCTGGCAGACCCATGTAGCACACAGCCGAGTGAAGTGTTTTGGCTGTGTGCTGGGTCTGATAGCCGGAGACTGCACTGTGATGCACCGCTGAGGTACTGAATGGGGAGGGGGAGTTGCACTGAGGGGGGTCTTGCACTGGGGGGTTTGCACTGAGGGGGTCTTGCACTGAGGGGTCTGCACTGAGAGGGTCTTGCACTGGGGGGGTTTGCACTGAGTGGGGTGTCTGCACTGAGTGGGGTGTCTGCACTGAGTGGGGTGTCTGCACTGAACGGGGGATGTGAACTGAAGGGGGTCTGTGTAACATGCAGGGGGTCCAGAGCTGTGGGGGCTGTATAATGTAAAGGGGTCCAGTGATGCAGGGTGCTGTGTAATGTAAAGGGGTCCAGAGGTGAAGGGGGCTGTGTAATGTAAAGGGGTCCAGAGGTGCTGTGTAATGTAAAGGGGTGCAGGGGGGCTGTGTAATGTAAAGGGGTCCAGAGGTGAAGGGGGCTGTGTAATGTAAAGGGGTCCAGAGGGGCTGTGTAATGTAAAGGGGTGCAGGGGGGCTGTGTAATGTAAAAGGATCCAGAGGTGCAGGAGGCTGTGTAATGTAAAGGGGTCCAGTGATGCAGGGTGCTGTGTGGGGCTGTGGGGACACTGATGTATGGGGGGGCTCTCTGGGGGACACTGATGTATGGGGGGCTCTCTGGGGACACTGATGTAAAGGGGGGCTCTCTGGGGACACTGATGTAAAGGGGGGCTCTCTGGGGACCCCGATATTAACGCTATTGCTGTTATGTTTAAATTAAATAAAGCTATGTTATAATTGCATTTTTTTTATATTTAGGATTCTTTATTCTTAAGAAAAATCTAATTTCATTAGCTTTAAGTGGGGCGGGGCTTTAAGGGGGCGGGGTTGGGGGACGGACCTGAGAAAGGTTTGGTGGGGCAACTAGTGGAGAGTAAGGTTTTTGCCTGGCTAGTAGGTCTAGACTTGAAATTTTAAGCCCTGATCTAGCATATGGAGGCATTTTCACATTATAAGTCCTTCTGAAAAGAAAAATGTGATATGCAAATATTGTCAGATGAAATATGCATTTCCAAATGCTACCAGGATGACAAAACACATTCTTGTATGTAACAAGTGTCCTGTAGATTTTAAAACATCCTTCATGGATCGAAGTGAAGAGGACAACAATGATGACAATGCACATAGTTTTTCTCAACGTTCTCGTAACAGAATGACTTTCAATCTTAAAAAGACAAAAAAGTGCTAATGTAGCATTTTTTTAAAATTTTTCCGAAAATTTCAGTTTTTTCCCCCAAAAAAAAAAAAACGGGGAAATTTTTTTTTCTTTACAAGCTTCAAAATTTCCGGAAATTTTACATCTCTAGTTATAACCCTCCCTTACTATATCCAAAATGAAAAACAAATAAAAAGGTTTTGCCTATAGTTCTACTTTAATTGAACAAGCTGAAGTTAGAAGCAAATTGGCTACCATGTACAGTTGCACCCGATTTTGCACTCTCCAGTTTTAAGAAATTAACCCCAATGCATTGCTAAAATACAGAGTAGAGAGGATGGGACTTCATAGGTGCAATTGATACTATAGCATACCAAGTTTTCAATAAAATAACAAATTATTAAAGTCACAAAGACACATAAAAACTATTTGTACAATACATGGACAGTTTTATGGTCATTCAAGATGTATTTTGTAGCTCCTATAGTTGTTCCTAGACATGTGCACTGCCGAAAAATTTGTTTTTTATTTTTTTGGCTTTTTTCGTAAATTCGGGAAATTCGAAAAATTTGTTTTCATTTTTTTGCTTTTTTTGTAAATTCAGTAAATTCGAAAATCGGAAATTCGGAAATTGAAAAATTCGGAAATCCGAAAATTCGTAAATTGAAGAATTCGGAAATTCGATATTTCGGAAATCCGAAAATTCGGAAATTGAAAAATTCGTAAATTTGTAAATTTCGGAATTAACAAATTTCTCTAAATTCGTGAAAAACGAATTAGAAACTAAATGAATTGCACATGTCTAGTTGTTCCCACATCTTTATCCTACATGTTTTGCCGTACGGCTTCCTCAGTAACAAAGCGCGGTTTTGTGGCTACTATGAATTAACAAAAGCCAATTACAAAGATGTAATGTTATATCAATAAATACAATCACTGTGTATATCAAAGGCTGTAAAAATAGATACATGAATACATCTCCCCCTATTGGCAAGAGGTCCCCAAATGGAGTCATACTTCAATGACAGAGAATGAAATCCAGTTATTCTCACGCACATAGGAATAGGAGTCTGTCCTGGTGGCCCAAGGAGCCTGGATGTACATGTTGTGAATTGCCCAAAATGACAGATCTCCCGCAGGGATATAGCATGAAGTATATATGGTAATATACAGACATAATAGCACCTAGAAATTGATAAGTTGTATTGCTATTCTCTTATAAAACAATTTTTATTTTTTTTATCAAAAATGTATTCTGGTGTGGTAGGCTTAATAAGCAATTGTCACCATGTAATACATCTTCAGAACAAACCTGATACAACTTTCAATGGATTTAAAGAAAAAAGTATTCAACCCCTTGGCTTTTTACCTATTTTGTTACATTACAGCTTTTAGTTCAATGTTTTTTTTTTAATCTGAATTATATGTGATGGATCAGAACACAATAGTCTAAGTTGGTGAAGTAAAATTAGAAAAATATATAAATAAAACTATTTTTCAGAAATAAAAAAACTGATAATTGGCATGTGCGTATGTATTCCATCCCCTTTGTTATGAAGCTCAAAAAAAGCTCTGGTGCAACCAATTACCTTCAGAAGTCACATAATTAGTGAAATTATGTCCACCTGTGTGCAATCTAAGTGTCACGTGACCTGTCATTACATATACACACATTTTTGAAAGGCCCCAGAGGCTGCAACACCTAAGCAAGAGGCACCAATAACCAAACACTGCCATGAAGACCAAGGAACTCTCCAAATAAGTAAGGGACAATGTTGTTGAGAAGTACAAGTCAGGGTTAGGGTCAGGGTTAGGTTTTAAAAAAATATCCAAATCTTTGATGATCCCTAGGAGCCCCATCCAATCTATCATAACCAAATGGAAAGAACATGGCACACCAGCAAACCTGCCAAGAGACGGCCGCACACCAAAACTCATGGACCAGGCAAGGAGGGCATTAATCAGAGAGGCACCACAGAGACCTAAGGTAACCCTGGAGGAGCTGCAGAGTTCCACAGTAGAGACTGGAGTATCTGAACATAGGACGACATTAAGCCGTACGCTCCTTAGAGTTGGGCTTTATGGCAGAGTGGCCTGAAGAAAGCCATTACTTTCAGCAAAAAAACAAATCGGCATGTTTTGAGTTTGCGAAAAGGCAAAAGACTCCCAAAATGTATGGAGGAAGGTGCTCTGGTCTGATGAGACTAAAATGTAACTTTTTGGCCATCAAAGAAAACGCTATGTCTGGCGCAAACCCAACACATCACATCACCCAAAGAACACCATCCCCACAGTGAAACATGGTGGCAGCATTATGCTGTCGGATGTTTTTCAGCAGTCGGGACTGGGAAACTGGTCAGAGTTGAGGGAAATATGGATGGTGCTAAATACAGGGATATTCTTGAGCAAAACCTGTACCACCTGTGTGATTTGAGGCTAGGACAGAGGTTCACCTTCCAGCAGGACAATGACCCCAAACACACTGCTAAAGCAACACTTGAGTGTTTAAGGAGAAACATGTAAATGTAGCGGAATAGCCTAGTCAAAGCCCAGACCTTAATCCAATAGAAAATCTGTGGTCAGACTTAAAGATTGCTGTTCACAAGCGCAAGCCATCCAACTTGAAGGAGCTGGAACAGTTTTGCAAGGAGGAATGGGCAAAGATCCCTGTGGTAAGATGTGGCAAGCTCATAGAGACTTATCCAAAGCGACTTGGAGCTGTGATAGCCGAAAAAGGTGGCTCTACAAAGTATTGACTTTAGGGGGGTGAATAGTTATGCACCTTGACGTTTTCTGATATTTTGTCCTATTTGTTGTTTACTTCACAATAAAAAAAAAAAAAACATCTTCAAAGTTGTGGGCATATTCTGTAAATTAAATGATGCAAATCCTCAAACAATCCATGTTAATTCCAGGTTGTGAGGCAACAAAACACGAAAAATGCCAAGGGGGGTGAATACTTTTGCAAGGCACTGTAGCTGATGACCAATGGTACAATTGTTCTTTAACTAAAAAATATTTTCTTTCGTACTTAGATCCGTCTGTTTTTTCAGCACGGTTGGTGTTTTTCTAGCATTTAGGGGGGAAATCGTTAATTTTGCATGTGAGTAAGAGTCTTGCAAAAAAAATAATATGAATTATTGATAAGCTTCCTCAATCCATTGGGAATATCCTGCTGGATTTGTTGATTTTGGTGGGCCGTTGGTTGGACTGGTAATAGGCTATTTTTTTTTTTTTTTCAGGCTTGATTCTTTAAATATAGAGTGCACATAAAAGGGAGGCACAGCTGTGAATCTTCCTCTCGTTAACACTAAGATGCCTTACCCTTGCCCTTGACAGATTCAAGATGACATTTCCTTATTTGTATTTCACACTCTTTATTGAATTCTTCAGACATTAAATGACTGAGAGAAAATGTCAAAATGTGTTTAAAAATGTTTTTGAATGATGGGTCATTTATCAACAAAATCATTTTTCATTATTGGCCATTTTTAATAACAAAATGGAGAAAGTAATAATGTGTTTTTTACATCAATGTCATATCAGCTTAACCACTTCAGCCTCGGAAGATTTAGCTGCCCAATGACCGGGCCATTTTTTGCGATACGGTACTGCGTTGCTTTAACTGACAAATGCGCAGTAGTGCGACGCTGTACCCAAACAAAGTTGACGTCCTTTTTTTTCCCACAATTAGAGCTTTTTTTTGGTGTTATTTGATCACCCCTGCGGTTTACACACAGAGATCTACGTCCTTGTCTGTATAACGGCCGATCGCAGGTATCTGGCGGACATCGCGGCCGCCAGGCACGCCTATCGGCATCTCAGTGACGCGCCGGGCACGCGCGTGTGCCCCCCAGTGGCCGGAGGAGCCATGGCCGTATAAAGACGGCCTCCCGGCATCGTAGAGCCACCTCGTGGCCGTATATAGTCCTACAGCGGGCGTGAAGTGGTTAAGTAAAGCTTTCAGGCAACTTCTGTTCTTGTCAGACCAACCATGTGTGACTTTCTGTTATACTATATAGATATACTCATAGAGCATAGTTAGGCTCCCTTTGGATACAGAGACAACTATTTACTGCCTTTTCAAAATGGTCTTCTGAGCCTTTTAAAAGTCTCTAAACACATTGCACATGCATTATACAAATTTCCACTTTCCTCTAAACTGTAGTTTATACAAACAACTAGGGTTCCCCCTGACCAGAAAAAGAAGATTTCTTGCCAATGTTATTAGCAGGAAAGAGATGGGGGTATTTTATATATAGGCAGCAACCTTACAAACCTCAACTTCTTTTGTAATATTGGGATCTTCCTTTTCAAATCTTCCCCAGTAGGCCACCGACAAAGAAACCAGTTCCATCACTCCAGATTTTGTCATGCCATGCAGTAACTCTTCCTTCTCCTCAAACCTTCAAACAAGTCCATTTGCCGGAGGTGCATTCAAAGAGATCACATAAAGCCTTCAAGCGACTTCTGTTCTTGTCAGACCAACTTATTATTGTTTTATGAGGAAGTACGTGAGAAATTAGACGGTGGAAGTCCAGTTGATGAAGTTTAAGTAGACTTTGCAAAGGCATTTTATCCAGTACCCAATAAACTTTTCATCTATAAAATAAAGTCTGTTAGAGTTGAAGAAATTTTATGTACATGGATAGGAAACTGGTTACGTAAATGGGTCGACAGAGAGTAGTAATAAATGACTCATTCTCTGAACGCTCTAAAGTTGGCAGTAGTGTGCCCCATGATCCTGTCTTGAGGCCAATTATGTTCATTTTGTTTAGTTACCCCTTCCCGACCAGCCGCCGCAGCTATACTGCGGCAGGTTGGCTCCCCTGCGCGAGCCGTTGTAGCTGTACGTTGGCTCTTTAAGATGCTTCAGCAAGCGCGCACACGCAGCGTGTCCCCATAGCCAATGCGCATGCCCGGTGGGCGCTATTACCGCCGGGCACCCGCGATCGCTTGTGACAGAGCGAGAACCAGGATCTGTGTGTGTAAACACACAAAATCCCGGTTCTCTCAGGGGAGAGGAGACAGATCGTGTGCTCCTAATAAGTAGGAACACCGATTGGTCTCCTCCCCTAGTAATTCCCACCCTCCCCCCACAGTGAGAACACACCTAGGCAACACAGTTAACCCCTTTATCGCCCCCTAGTGTCAACTCCTTCCCTGCCAATGACATTTATACAGTAATCAGCGGCTATTTATAGCTCTGATCGCTGTACAAATGTCTCTGGTCCCAAAAAAGTGTCAAAAGTGTCCGATCTGTCCACCGCAATGTCGCAGTCATGATAAAATGATCACCGCCATTACTAGTAAAAAAATAATAATAATAAAAATGCCATAAATTTATCCCCTATTTTGTAGACGCTATAACTTTTGAGCAAACCAATCAATATACGCTTATTGCGATTTTTGTTTTTGGCAAAAAATATGTAGAAGAATAGATATCAGCCTAAACTGATGAAGATTTTTTTTTTATTAAAAAAAAATTGGATATTTATTATAGCAAAAAGTTAAAAATATTGTGTTTTTTTTTTAAATTGTTGCTAATTTATTGTTTATAGCGCAAAAATAAAACTGCAGAAGTGATCAAATACCACCAAAAGAACGCTCTATTTATGGGAAAGAAGGACATCAATTTAGTTTGGGTACACCGTCGCACAACTGTGCAATTGTCCATTAAAGTGACGCAGTGCTGTATCGCAAAAAAATGGCCTGGTCAGGAAGGGAGCAAATCCTTCCGGGGCTGAAGTGGTTAATGACAGAGGCTGAAATCATGAGCTTAATTTCAGTGTTTACTGATGTTTTACATTATATATAACAATGGCATGTTCACTTTAAAATATGTAAAATAAAGTCTCTGATTTGTTGGTGGGCATAATTGTGCTATGATTATTGCTACCTGTCTTAAAAAAAAATGGTTAAAAATACCAACGAGGTATTAGAATCTGCATCAGTGTGACAACCAGACAAGTAGAAATTTCAGATGGTGCTTAGAAATTAAGCCTAGTCATTTCTCCCATATGTTCACTTTAATCATTCCACCTATAATTACAAGTTCTCAAACATAGTTTGACACTTTGAGGTCTCATTTAAGCTGCCATTTTAAAGCCCCACTGAGTGCTGAGCTGAAAATTAACAAGGGCAGTGGCCATGTTAATACAAACTGCCATGGTCACGGTGTGGCACTATGTAGCAGATATAATACATCAGACCATGCTTGGCAATTGGGAAATTTAAGCAAATAGGGCTGCCCCACAACTGCTCTGCCACCATGTGATGTAAAGTTGGCCCCTTAAGAAACATATGTAGTGTATTATTAATTAATAGTACCATTATACATAATAGTTTATTTATTGATTGTTTGTCAATTGCAGATTGTTCTCCTGACGAAGCCGCAAAACTAGTAGAGACACCCCCAGTGACCCCTACTTCCATTGTGATCTCCCCCCTCAGGGATGATTACTGTGGTGATACATATGGATTGTCACTATTTTAAACTGTATATTTTTGTTTGTACTTTATTGTTTTTTTTTGTGCTAATAAAACGTATACTTCCTTCCACACGTGCATTTAGATAATTGTCTACCCGTACCGCAATAGTCCAATTGTCCCACCCCCTCTTTTGTTTGGCTTTTGGTTTGGGGACCAAAATCTAATCTTTATTCTGCTCTGCCACCATGTATATGCAATGAGGCTGAGGAAGGAGGCGTGGCTCGCCTCTGAAATGCGTCACGATTGGAGACACAGCATTTTGGGTTGACAGGTCATTCCTTGAGCTTGGCAGCTCCCTCTCCATGGCATCCACCATAAGGACTGTCCGGAATTCAGCACTGCTGCTCCAGCAGTCTCATTCACCAGTGGCTTTGGCTTCCCCTGGACTTTCCCCCCAAGAGATCACAGCCTGCACCACACTGCCTGCAGTGGCAGTGTGTCCATAGTGGCCGCCCCCTCTCTCCTGCACCCGTCAATCTCCAATAGATAGATTCATGCATTGCATGAATCTATCTATTGTCGCCGCTGCCACCCACTATTCAGGTGTCCAGCGCCCTGCTAAGCGCCGGCCATCTGAAATACAGCAGTGGGTGTGTTTTGGAAGTGCCTGATTAGAGTCATAGGCTCTAATAGGCTTCCTGATTAGAGCCTGTGGGCTCTAATAGGCTTCTAAATTGTTAAACAGCGGGCGCACTGCTGTGCGTTCCCTCTTTAAACAGTGCTGTGTTAGGGAATCGCTTCCCTAACACTGACCCGCCGCTCAGCCAATCAGGTGCACCGGGTCACCTGATTGGCTGAAGCGACAGGCGAGCAGAGATGACATTGAGGACTCAGAGGGATCGTGGAGGAGGACGGCGCTGACCCGAGAAAGGTAAGTGTTGGGCGGGGGGGGGGGCCAAACTGGCTGCATTTGATGGGGAAACTGGCTGAATTTGATGGGCAAACTGGCTGCATTTGAGGGGGCAAACTGGCTGCATTTTTGGGGGCAAACTGGCTGTATTTGAGGGAGCAAACTGGCTGTATTTGAGGGAGCAAACTGGCTGCATTTGATGGGGAAACTGGCTGCATTTGATGGGGAAACTGGCTGCATTTGAGGGGGTAAACTGGCATCATTTGAGGGGGCAAACTGGCATCATTTGAGAGGGCAAACTGGCTGTATTTGAGGGGGCAAACTGGCTGTATTTAAGGGAGCAAACTGGCTGTATTTAAGGGAGCAAACTGGCTGCATTTGATGGGGAAACTGGCTGCATTGATGGGGAAACTGGCTGCATTTGATGGGGCAAACTGGCAGCAATTGATGGGCACAGTGGTTGCGTTTGATGGCACAGTGGCAACAATTGATGGGCACAGTAGCTGCGTTTAATGGGCACAGTGAGGCTGCAATTGATGGGGTTTTTTTTTCAGTTTGTTTGCGCCCACCCCAAAAAATTTTGAGCGCCAGCCGTCAATGACTGCCTGTTACCCAAGACTACATTGTGAGTGTATTTAATATACATTTTGTGTTTTAACAATAAACCATGCTACACCAGTGGAGGCTTAGTGCCTCTCTTTCCCTGCCATCATCTTTATATATCTTTCTCCCTGAAGAGTGACATAGGAATGAAATGTGAAAATTATAAAGCAAGGGGCACCCTGGCTCCCCCACTTCTAAAAAAAATCTTGTTTTCCCAAACCTTTATTTAATTCCCAGTCTTGCTCATTCAGCTTTGCAGTATAGTAGTCCAGTCTCTTCTATTTACTTCTGTATTCATAAGGCTGAGCAATTTTCTTCCCTCTGCCTCCAGCAGAATAATCTCACAGCAACTGTCAATCTTGTACTGTCATGAGGGCATGCAATTGATTGATGAAATTACAGTGGTTTGAAATCTACCACAAAGTCCAGCCCGTATAGAGGAGATTATAAATTATAAATTTATTGCATTTTCCATATTTTTGGGAAGTATTCTATGATCTATGTTTATTAGCGATATTCCTTTGTTTCTCAAATGCTTTGATGATTCTGCCCTGACCCCCTTATTTCTAACTGTGACCTTTTTTAATTGATGTCACTTTAGTCAGCATTGTGTCTCTGTGGGATTGATGTGCAACCCAACACTGGCTGATGGTAGATTTCATCCGTCTTGTGGACTTACTGTAAATGTCAAGTGGGAAGGAGTGGCATAATGATGTCCTATGTTAACTAAAGCCTGTTCTTCTCACATTCTGATTGCCGCTGCAACCTTTGGTAGATGCCTTGACTTACACTTAGGACAACATTTATTTAAAAGAATAATAGAATACGCTGGAGTGTGTTTCACTACGTCTTATCTGTCAACTCTGTCAGGGTACTGAAATGTAAACCTACTAGTGGTCTGAAGTGGCAATGAAGGGTTAATGTCTGATCTATCTCATTTTGACAGATCAATAAGCCATGACATTTAAACCCCTGTAGCTGTAGAAGAGATGGTTAGCTGTCAGTGGATGACCCATGGGTAAAGAGAAGAGTTTGCCTAATTACTGAATATCTATTGTGCGAAGATTAGCTCAAGGTAGCGCTTCCATGGGTTCATCTACGCACCAATTCTTATTTTAAGGGCTTTCTTTGCCCGCTTATATTACATTGTAAAACAGAATTTACAATTCAGCATTCTTCTTCAATAAACAACACAAATACTTACAGGCTATAATATTCTTCCTCCTTCCTTTCTCCAGCTCTATGATTGCCCATACTTAAGCTCGGGCATTCAGTTACTGAGCTGTAGGAAGAATATGAGAGCGGTTTGAGGGTGGGGGATACCCATTTGCACCATGTTAAATGTTATGCCCTAAATACAGATATAACATGTAGGCAGGTGCCTGTTTGGTGGGTTACCATTAGTTAGACAACATTGGGCACCCAGGTAGGGAAGGGTTAATTCTGGGTGTGCCAATTTCCCGGGCTTTTCGATTGCTGCCATCCACCCAGTACAGCCTATAAATCAGCAGGGAAGGCCTGGCTTGGGGGGAAAGCGGGACTGCATGGGAAGAGAAGAAAATACAATCCACCTACATGAAAATATGGACTACTACCCATAAAGGTATGTCTGGGCAGCTCTAGGTTAGTTAGTTAGTTAGTTAGGGAGAGTTTGTAAACATTATTCAAGAGACTGTGTTTCTTGTACTATTAGTCTGTGATGCCAGGAGAACTTCAGTAAAGCATCTTAAACTGTTCTAAGCCTGTTCTGAAGTTATTCAAAAGTGTGCATGGTGGTACATGGCATATCAGAATAACAGGGCCTGTTAAGCACACAGAGGGTACAAGAGGAAGGCTTCAACAAAGGGTTAACTTAGCAGATGAGTCGGAGAAGTAATATAGTTGCCATGGGTAACTAAGAACTGGTGGAAAATGAAGGACAGTCAGACAAGGAGAAGTGGTACCAGGCTGGGGTGACAGTTCCTCCAGTAGCGAGGGGATTGGTATACTGCCTACCCCCCAAAAGTGACTGAGACTGAACCCACGATATGGAGATCCCATGTATCTAGCCATATGATATGGGTGATCTGAAGGAGTTAATTAAGTGCACGCATGAGGTTCGTGCTTGGTGCACTGTGGGACTCCAGTCTGTCACTGGGAGTGAGGTGGCAGAGATATGCTGGACTGGTAAAGAGGGCATAGGCTAAGCAGTGTCCATCCTAAATGCAACATTCACCAGGGGATGGTGTTTAGGGACATGGAACGGAATACTTCACTTCTCTGCATGCTACATATTTGCACACAATGTACAACTCACCTCTAAGCTGGGGTTTTCCCTTAATGTTACCTTCCACATGACCGTGGCCCCATCCGGTTCTGGGCATTGGTGCATACACTAGAGGAGAGGTAACCTTCCCACCCCCCCCTTTATTGCGTGTGCAGGGTGAAGTGGGCCCTCCCACAAACATGCAACATGGTGCAAGTAGATGGAGTTAGCCTTTAAAGCCAAACTCCAGGAAACCTAAAAACCTTTTTCTTGCAGCGGGGATGGACCCTCAATGCAAGGTGGAACTGCTACTAAGGAGCAGATTTACTTATCTGATCCTCTGCTCCCCTGGATTTGAGAGATCAAATTGCCTGACAAGTCACAGCCTATTGGAGGCAATGGCACTGTTCCAATCGGTGCAATGGCAATTTTGCGGCACAGCACCGATTTGCAAAAAGTAGTTCCTGCACTACTTTTGCCGATTTCAGGTGCGACTTCAATAGACATCTGTAAAGCTCGTCAAAATCGCCACAAAAGCGCTAATGCCGAGTACACACGACCATTTTTAATGACGAGAAAAATGCAATTTTTTAAAATGGTCATTAAAAATGATCGTGTGTGGGCTTCAGAGCATTTTTCACGACGTGAAAAATGGCCATGAAAAAATTGGAACATGCTCTCATTTTTCTCGTTGAAAAAAATGCGCATGCTCAGAATCAAGTATGAGACGGGAGTGCTCGTTCTGGTAAAACTAGCGTTCGTAATGGAGATAGCACATTCGCCACGCTGTAACGGACTGAAAAGCACGAGGCTGAAAAGCGCGAATCGTCTCTCAACAAACTTTACTCACATGAAGGGTGGCGCCATCCAATGGAACTTCCCCTTTATAGTGCCGTCGTACATGTTGTACAGTAGGTGCCGCCGATATTGTATTTCTATCGTGCTCCCATCGCCGAGATTCTCAGCGACAGGAGTGCCGAGATCTCGGCAGCAGGGTGGCAACACGTGTCGCGCTTGCTGCAATGGCGAGGAGACGCGCATGTGACTGTGACGTCATGGGACCATGTGACTGTGACGTCATGAGAAGCCTATATTAATCTCTGCAGACCGAAGATTTATCATTACTGCGAGAGGAAGCGACGAGTCAACATCGAGGAGGAGAAGAGGGAAGAAGACGCCGACGGCGACGACGGAGAAGACCGGCTCCTCCACTAGCAAAAGAGCTACCAAGAAGTTAGTGGAGGGGCCGGCAGAAGGACAACGGAGAGCCGGACGAGACGACGGAGAAGACCGGGCCTCCGCTAGCAAAAGAGCTAAAAAGAAGTTAGCGGAGGCCCGGCGGAAGAAAGAAAGAACCGGAGAGCGGGAGAAGAACCGGAGAGCGGGAGAAGAACCGGAGAGCGGGAGAAGAAGAAGGCGACGAAGAAGACTGGGCCTCCGCTAGCAAAAGAGCTAAAAAGAAGTTAGCGGAGGCCCGGCAGAAGAAAGAACCGGAGAACGCGGCGACGACACCGGAGACCCCCGAAGTCAGAAGAAGACCTCCGGAGCGGTGCAATAAAATACTTTTAAAAACTGTGTTGTGTTTTTTTTTCTATTTATTTTCCACCAGGTGAATGGGTAGGGGTACGATGTACCCCATACTCATTCACATAGGGTGGGGGGCCGGGATCTGGGGGCCTCCTTATTAAAGGAGGCTCCCGGATTCCGATAAGCCCCCCGGCCGCAGACCCCGACAACCAACGGCCAGGGTTGTCGGGAAGAGGCCCTGTCCTCATCAACATGGGGGCAGGGTGCTCTGGGGTGGGGGGGCCGCAGGTCACCCCCCTGCCCCAGAGCACCAAACCCCCCATGTTGAGGGCATGTGGCCTGGTTCGGTTCAGGAGGGAGGGGGGCCGCTCTCGACCCCCCCTCTTCCCCTGCGGCCTGCCAGGTTGCGTGCTCGGATAAGGGTCTGGTTTGGATCTTGAGGGGGACCCCCACGCCGTTTTTTCGGCGTAGGGTTCCCCTTCAAATCCAGACCAGACCCAAGGGCCTGGTATGCTCCTGAAGGGGGAACCCACGCTGGTTTTTTCTTTAAAAATTGGCGTGGAGTTCCCGCTCAGGATTCATACCAAACGCAGTGCTTGGCATTGGCGGGAATCCGCGTCGGATCCCCGCCTATCGGCAATGCGTGTCGCTCATCATGAAAGGAACATTTTTTCCTTTCCCGATGACGAGACAGCTCGGCGCTGGCTCTCGCGACGGAGCTCATAGGGTGTCAATATCGCCGCTAGAAGCGGCGAGATTGACACAATATTGGCGGCACCTACTGTACGTCACCGCGCTTTACTCAAGCATTTTTTCCCACGATAGTGTGTAGGCAAGGCAGGCTTGAGAAGAATCACGTCGAGAAAAATGCTGTTTTTTTAATGACATTAAAAACGGTCGGGTGTACGCAGCATAAGTGATTTACTGGCAGTTTAGAAGCGCCTCAGTAAAAAGGGCCTTCCTGTACCATAGCCAAACAGGAAGTGAGAGGAAATCCCTGCAAATTAACCACTTGCGGACTGCTCACCATACATTTATTGGGGCAGGGCTCTGCCCCAGATCACGTACCTAGTTTGTGACCTGACACTTCGGGTCTGGGACGCACCCGTGCGGGTATCACGGACTTGATGTCCACTGGCACCCGCGGATTACACAGGACACAGGCAGAATGACAATCTGCCTATGTTAACAAGGTAAATTGCCGTTCTGTCAGAAGGGAAGGTAAAGATCCTGTGTTTCTGCAAAGCAGGAACATGGATCTTTGCCTTGCCCTAGTCAAAGCACCTCCCCCACAGTGAGTAAGCACAACCTAGGCACACAGTTAACCCTTTGATTGCCCCTGATGTTAGTCCCTTCCCTGCCAGTGTCATTAGTACAGTGACAGTGCATTTTTTTGCAAAAAAGCTCTATTTGTGGGAAAAAAAAGGCCAAAAATGTTATTTGGGTACAGTGTCATACGACTGCACAATTGTCAGTTAAAGTAGCGCAGTGCTGTATCGCAATAAATGGCCTGGTCATAAAGGGGGATAAATCTTCCGGAGGTCAAGTGGTTAGGGAATTCCTTGGGGACCCCCCAGGTCACCAGAACTAGTATCCCCATTGGAGGATTCCCCCTCTATTACTTTTCTGGGGAAAACCCAAAATCTGTGATCTTCTATTACAGTGGAACCTCGGATTGCGAGTAACGCGGTTAACGAGCGTTTCGCAATACGAGCAATTATTTTTTTTTAAAATCCTGACTCAGTTTGCAAGTATTTTCTCGCAAAACGAGCAGGATTCAAGCCTCTGTGATGTGCACTACCGCATTTGACCAGAGGTGCGGGGGCGCCGTTCGGAGACGTTCGGGAATACTTGGAAACACTCGGAAATACTCAGAAACACTTGAAAATACTCAGAGCCTTTCCGAGGGTTTCCGAGTGCAGCCGTGCAGTCTTCAAGTATTTCCGAGTCTCTCCGGTGCCCCCCCACCTCTGGCCACATGCGGTATTGCGTGCCATAGAAGTCAATGTGGAACGAATTATCTTTGCTTCCATTGACTTCAATGGGGAAACTTGCTTTGATATGCAAGTACTTTGGATTACAAGCATTCTCCTGGAACGGAATATGCTCGTAATCCAAGGTTCCACTGTACTTTCACTTTTAATGATAATAGTAAACAGGAAAAATAGAGAGCGTGAACAGGTGCCTTAATATTAAATGTCAGCAGCTACAGTATTTGTAGCTGCTGACTTAAAAAAAAAATTCACCCAGGCTGGAACTCCTCTTTAACCACTTCAGATTTGCCCCCTTATTGACCAGGCCATTTTTTGTGATACTGCACTGCGTCGCTTTAATTGACAATTGCGCAGTCGTGCGACGTTGTACCCAAACAAAATATGTCTCTCCCCCACAAATAGTGCTATTTTGGTGGTATTTGATCACCTCTACATTTTTTATTGTTTGTGCTATAAACAAAAAAGACAAACAATTTAGAAAAAAACACAATATTTTTTATTTTTTGCTGTAAAACATATCCAAAAAAATGTTTTAAAAGCTATTTTTTTCATCAGTTTAGGCCGATATGTATTCTTCTACACATTTTTGGTAAAAAATAAAATCGCAATAAGTGTGTATTTATTGGTTTGTGCAAAAGTTATAGCGTCTACAAAATAGGGGATAGATTTATGGCATTTTTATTATTATTTATTTTTTACTACTTATGGCGGCGATCTGGGATTTTTAGCAGGACTGCGACATTGCGGCAGACAGATCGGACGCTTTTAACTTTATTTTGGGACCATTGGCATTTATACAGTGATCAGAGCTAAAAATAGCCACTTATTATTTATTATTATTATTATTAATATTATTATACAGGATTTATATAGCGCCAACAGTTTTCGCAGCGCTTTACAACATCGGAGAAGACAGTACAGTTTCAATACAATTCAATACAGGAGGAATCAGAGGGCCCTGCTCATTAGAGCTTACAGTCTAGAAGGAACGGTCAAGTGGAACAAAGGGTAGTAGCTGTGGGGGATGATCAGGTGGACAAGATGAAAATACAGTTGTTAGGTGTGGGTGGGATAGGCTTCTCTGAAGAGGAGGGTTTTCAGGAATTGTCTAAAAGCTAATAGAGAAGGAGATAAGCGGACAGATTGGGGTAAGGAGTTCCATAGGCTTGGAGAGTCTCTGGAAAAGTCCTGGAGGCGAGCATGGGAGGAGGTGATGAGAGAGCTAGAGAGCAGGAGGTCTTGCAAAGAACGAAGAGAACGATTAGGTTTGTATTTTGAGACTAGGTCAGTGATGTAGCTGGGGGCAGAGTTGTGGATGGCTTTGTAGGTAATTGTTAGTATTTTGAATTTAATTTGTTGGGTGAGCGGAAGCCAATGGAGGGATTGACAGAGAGGAGTAGCAGACACTGAGCGATTCATGGCAGCAGCATTCATGATGGACTGAAGGGGGGATAGACTATGTAGAGGAAAGCCAATGAGGAGGGAGTTGCAGTAATCAAGGCGAGAGATGACCAGGGAGTGAATTAAGAGCTTTGTGGTGTCATTGTTCAGAAAGGGGTGTATTTTGGAGATGCTGCGGAGGTTGAGGCGGCAAGATTTGGACAGTGATTGGACGTGGGGCTTAAAGGAGAGTTCGGAGTCCAGGACTACACCTAGAACCTTTGCATGCGGGGATGGGCTGATAGTTGTGCCATTGATTTTGACAGAGAGATTGGGGGAAGATTGGGGGGATTACTGTGTAAATGACACTGGCAGGGAAGGGGTTAACACTATGGGGCGATTAAGGGGTTAAATGTGTCCTAGGGAGGTTTTTATAACTGTGTGGGGGGAGAGGACTGTCAGGGAGTAGAGAGAGATCGCTGTTCCCAATCACTAGGAACAGCAGATCTCTCTCCTCTCCCTGACAGACTGGGGATCTGTCTGTTTATGTAACCATATGTAATGCCACCCTCAGACCCCTTTCACACTGGGGCGCTTTGCAGGCGCTATAATGCTAAAAATAGCGCCTGCAAAGCGCTCCCTGAAACAGCCGCTGCTGTCTCTCCAGTGTGAAAGCCCAGAGGGCCCAGAGGGCTTTCACACTGAAGCGGTGCGCTAGCAGGACGGTAAAAAAAGTCCTGCTAGCAGCATCTTTGGAGGGGTGAGAGGAGCGGTGTGTATACCGCTCCTCCACCGCTCCTGCACATTGAAATGAATGGGGCACCGCGGCTATACCGCCAGCAAAGCGCCTCTGCAGAGGCGCTTTGCGGTGGTTTTAACCCTTTCTCAGCTGCTAGCGGGGGGTAAAAGCACCATGCTATCGGCTGAATAGCGCCGCAAAATTGATGGTAAAGTGACGCTAAAAATAGCAGTGTTTTACCGCCGCCCCAGTGGGAAAGGGGCCTTAGTAATGAAGCAAGCGCTATCAAATACTACAGATTTCAGATTTCTTAGCCTTCTTATCCATCCTCCTTTTCTCACATATTTAGGAAGCAGGCTAATAATAATAGACTTGTAGGCAGCTTGCTCAGAAAAGGTGTCAGCTGCAATCATGTTTCCTTCTATGTAGTTTACACTACTTGAAAGATCAGCCAGGTGAAAGCAATTATAAAATGATTGCAATAATAAAGAAATGTCTTGAAATTGCTGAGTCTTGTATGGAATTGTTTATTTTATTTTCAATCATGGATTTGTTTTTATCTCATTTGCTTTAATGATCATTACAAAGCCTTAGAACCATAATGTGAGGTTGGGAGGGTGAAGGGCTAAGTGTTGGCTTGATATCAGGCAGAAACATTTCACCTGCTGCCTCTATAATGAGGAGAAAATTCACTGGAGGATTCCATCGATCCGGCTGTACACACACAGCAGCTCTGCAGTCAAGTGTTGCTGAAATCCATTAAGTGTTCGTGTTATACAGAAAACCTGTGATTTTTCTGATGCATGCCACAAACAAAGTCCTACATGACAATAAGTGATAAGGTAATGGCTTTCTTTGTGTTCCTAAATTGTAAAAGCAAAGAAAGCAGCATCAAAATAATAAGCATGTGAACAAGTCTCTGATTGACAAGTAATAAAGATTGTTCAGATGGGTTCATTGAAGAGTTTCTGCATTTTTTCTTGTGCGCACCGGGTGTGCCAGGTGTACCTGGGCACACCCTAATAACCCTGTGCTGGGCAGATTCCCTCTGCTGCTTGACTGCAGAGAAAAGGACTGGGGAATCTCTGTCCTCAGTCCCTTTCTCTGTTTCAAAAGTGAGACATCCGGGGTCTGTTTAGGCCCCTGACATTTCACCAAAGCCCCCCAATGGGGCTCCAATTTTTTTTGTAAAAAACAATAATAAAAAAATATATAAAAAATAAAAAAAACTTTTTTTTTTCAAATATTTAAAAAAATTAACTACTGACACCGTCCACTGCTCTACTGACACCAACCTCTGCTCTACTGACACTGTCCATTGCCATATATATATATATGTAGCGGGGCTTTGAAATTTAGGGGAATGTTTGAGTGGTAGTTGTGCTCAAACACACTATTTGATAGGGTTCAGTAAAACCCATTTTTGAGCTGCAGGTGGGATACTGGTGTGTAGTTCCCCATGGCCTGTTGGTGGCGCTGCCATCGGAGGCCAGGGTTGAACCGTTGGTACAGTGTTGTGCCTTAGATGTCCCCTTTCAGCGGTGGTATGGTGGGCGGGTCGGCCTGCTGTGCATCCCGGGAGGGGATATATAAAAGGGGCAGACCCTGTCTGTGAGGGGTGAGTTCCCGGGGGTCTGACCCCGGCAGCGTGTGATTCTGTTCGTGGCCACCCCAGGCACCTTTAGCCCTGGGGTGGAGTCCCTGGTTTGGTACACTGGCGGATCAGTCCCAGGCACCTTTAGCCCTGGGGCTGCGACTGGAGGCTTCGGGTCCAGCGCCTTTGGCTGGAGCCACGGAGGGAGAAGGAATCCCAGGGTTCTGCCTTGTGAGGAGGCCCGCATCTAGATGAGGAGGCCGGGGGAGGACCGTTCCAAAGGACTGGTGAGGAACTCACAGTGAAGGAAGGGGCCCAGTAACTCTCTGGAGGGATGTCAATTTCCCGTTAGAGGCCTAAAGTTAGAACCAACGTTCACCAGGTCTGTGGCAGAGACCGTGCGTGTTCTCTGATTTGAGCATCCACTCCATTGGGAGACTATCCGGATGAGCTACCTGAAGATATGGGTAGTGAATAAGAATTTGTTTGTGCCTGGACCTATTTCCACACCTCTTGCTGTCCTGATCTTCCTCCAACCTTCTCCTGTCTAATTATCGTGTATAAGAGAGAAATATACTCTACGTTGGAGTTGCAATTGGTGTGGACCTTGAAGTTATTAGGGAATAGAGACTTGTCTTTGTCGCAGTGAAGACGGGAGCCATTCTATGGGGGGAACTCAACCACAGAGACCCAGGTACATTACACCGCTCCAAAATAAGTTGATAAACACTGTATCTAAATTCACAAAAATGTGAAAAGGATTATATAAAACATGTGGAAAAAAGACGTACAAGTCCCAAAAAAGCAAATGTGTCTATAATAAAAATAAGTGTTCAAAGTGAATAATAAATGTGAAGGTGTCCGTGATACTGATTTCAATGATCGATTCCACTGATTACATATGGGTAACGAATATCCAGAAGAAGCCTTATTCTGTAGACATTCAGCAATAGGAAATAATCATAAAGCCGCTTACCAGATGGACGGGACCTCCGATGAAAGAGGTCTCAAGAGCATGTGCATCAGCCTGCCGGCAGCGATGGTATCCACCTGTTCCTTTAGTCTCAAGGGGCCTATCCTCGCTTCACCAGCTGATCGAATATCCGATACACAAGATCCAAACGAGGGAAAGTCAGCAGAGATAGGAATCGCTCCAACTTCCAGGTGTAGTCTTAAGTGCTTATTAGACTCAGCAGGAAGGGATTAAATGAAAAACTTCATGGTGCAGTATTTCCGAAAAAAATTCCAAAAGATTTATTCGTAAAATCACAGCAAAACCAAAAACTTCACATCCAATCCTCAATAAATATAACAGGCATAAAAGAAACAGGAACGGAACAAAGGCAAAAAAAGTAAAAAATTCCGTATATCAGTCAGAGAGCAAACACTGACTGCATCAATGAACAGATACGTGATGACGTTAGGGGTAAGTGCTCCACCCGACGCGTTTCCCCAAAAATGGCATCAACTGGGAACGGAGGCTAATTCCCAGCGTCATCACTTCACGTATATATACTAATGAGGCAGCCGTGACACCGGAAGCTACTTTCTAAGATGCAGCCTCGTAGTCACCAATTTCATAGGATAAAATCTAGTATATTGCAATTGAAATATACATAAAAATTCTTGTATTTCCTCAGCTCAGTATAGACAGATAAATAATATGTTATAAACCATACAGGAAAAAATAAAAAATTTTCAGAAAAACATATGTAGCGGGGTGTTCCCCTTTAATGCAGAGAGACAAGAAGTTCCAGGTGAGAGGTGAGTCGGGAGGAAGTAAAGAGACATGATGGAAGTGAAAGCAGAGGAGAGAGAGACTACATCTCCCAGTACATCTTGCAGCACCCAGGGTGCATTGCTCCAGAACAGAGACTGCTGGGGCAGACTTTATAAAGGGGAGGCGGAGTTTTGGTCGGCCTCTTTGGACCCCCCTCTCCTAGCAAGAGGATGTCTGTGCTGAACTGCTGTGTGCACAAGGCCTGAAGCCCGGGCCGTGTGCTCCTTTCCAAAGAGCCCTCTGCCAGCCTAGCAGAGCCTTAGAGACATCTAATCCTCCTTGCTGCAGTACACCAGAAGGATTGAAGACTTGGATGTCGGTGGATTCCTGTTCCTAGACGAATCGATGGAGGAAAGGGACTTGGACTTGTCCAGGTGGTGAGAGCTGTTTAAAGACAGATACTTTATCTTTACTATTCGTTGGGATTACAAAGTTGTTCTTCAAGTGCACCACCGAGAGATTGCTAGCAAATATTGTTTCACTGAACTTCCATTTAGATCAGTCAGGCCTGACTGCATAGGTAGACATTGCTGGGTGTTAGTCTACCCATGAGGGGAAGTAGCTGTAAAAGGGCAGCGCTAGAGTTGCATAGCAATACTTAATTATTCTGATTACTCTGTTTATCTTTATTACTGCTTATTGCAGGGATCTGCAACTTGTTATACTGTTGTTTATTACTTGCCCATTAGCCTCAGTAAAATATCTGGGTAAAGTACATTTGGTGTCAGTTCCGCTTACTTTAAAAGAGGTTTTAAAGTATATTCTGTGTATGTTTGTTATAGGACTGCGTCACCAACAGTTGCGGTCACGCGGTCCTATCCCTCTATCACCAGCTGTGCCACGGGAGGTTAGAGCCGATTGCCAGGGGTTGACAGCAGTGCACTACAGGGCCCAAATAAATATCAGCGGCTCTCTTAACTGGGGGTAGCGCTACACGTGGGGGCTCGAGTCCGGGATCCTTGTACGTTACACGCTGCAATCAAGCCGGTCAGAAGTACCAGCATGGACCCGCTGGCAATGTCACAGTGGTGCGCAGCGATTGGCGCAGATCCAACCGCGGCGGTAGTCATTGTACTCCCGGGGGAAAGATGGAAGGAAGAGGAGATAAAACATCTCGTATTGTTACTGTCTCCGAGCCACAAAGCATGGGTGATGGATTTTAGGCCAGATCCAGTGATCTCGTTTACATACGCACTGGTAGAATGGAAAAATGAAATCCCAGAGCATTTTAAAAGTCAGAGTATACAAGCCATAGATAATCAGATCTATCACTTGATACATACGCTGCCAGTGAAGGAAGAATGGTTTCAGACACCAAAGCCATCACTCCCACAATTATCTCCACCACTATCCCCTAAAGCAGAAAAGCTTAAGGAACTATTAAGCCCGGGATCACCGATGGCCGCTTTAGGGCCTGAATTGTTGAATGCTCTAGGAGACCTTGTAATTAAGTGCCTGAAAAGCAGTACGGTGCATGTGGAGGCCGGTTACCAGAAGCTTAGCACCTTCTCAGGGAAGCTCCCCGTCCCTGCGGGGGAGGAAGATTTTGACACTTGGGTGGAACAGGCATTGCAGGCAGTAGAAGCATGGGAGGTGCCTGAGGCACAGAAGAGACAGCGAGTCTTAGAAAGTCTGAAAGGTGCCGCGGCAGAAGCGGTGAAGAGCTTCCGGTTTGGAAATGAAAACTGTACAGCTCAAGATTGCCTGGCCATGCTGCAGGAAGAGTTTGGTCAGCTGGAGAAGGTGTCAGAGATGATTTATCAAATTGAACACACTCTCCAGCAGCCGAATGAGAAACTGTCAGAATATGTTAGAAGGCTGAACAGGCAGTTATGCAAGATTGTACTGAAGAAGGGAATGCTGCCCAAAGATGCAGATGAAGCACGCATGAAGCAGATCATGAGGGGAGCGCGGCGCTCAGACCCGGTCTGGCTGCACCTGAAAACCTCAGGAGGAGGAATGTCACTAACCTACTCTGATCTAATAAAAATTATTAGGGACGAAGAGGCGCTGGAGGAAGATCAGCAGGTGGCCAAGGCGAATGTCACACCTGTACCAGTGTTGGTACATTCGGTCAAGAGCCCAGAAAGAGAAGCGGAGGTTGACACTCTGAAATCGCAAATGGCCCAAGTGTTGGAGATGCTGACCTCTTTGATGGAGAAAGATCAGAGAAGACGAGAGAAACCAAGCCCAAGAAAGGAGTTGTTCCCGAACACCTCAGCACCGGCCTCCCTACAGGACCGAGAAGAGGTGATTTGCTATAACTGCGGAGGGAGTGGCCACTTTGCAAACGTATGCTCCAGCCCAAAGAAGAAGAGAACAGATAATTGCAAGCCGGCGGGAAACTCCAAAGGGCCCCGGTGAAGGAGTCAACCGGGTGCCCATCATCTTCAGTGCGCTCCAAACTAAAAAAAAAGGCCAAGAATGGAGGAGACAAAACTCCTAGGAGGAGGTATAGTACACCCCCACCAAGATGTACCCCAGAGGGAGGGGGCAAGATCCCTCAGTGGAAGTACAGCACCCCAAAGAAGGAACATCCACCTAAAAGGAACAATAACATCCCTCAGCGGGTTTGTGCCCCCATTGAGAGGGAGAAAGTCAATGCATGCCAGGCTCAGGAAAAATTAAAGTCCAAAAGGAGCAGGGCAAGGGTCAAAAGCCAAAAAAAAGAGGTGACCCCAGTCCGGCCATACCCAAAGGAACTGGTGGGCCCGTCTCCTACTGTGCCCATTCAAGTGGAAGGAGTCTATACTAAAGCTCTTTTGGACACCGGAGCACAGGTGACTTTACTATACCGGGACTTCTATGATAGGCACTTGAGTCATCTGCCTATCCAGAAGATAGAAGAGCTGGAGATATGGGGACTTGGAACCCAGAGTTTCCCTTATGATGGGTACCTGCCCATAAAGATGACTTTCGACCCATCCGTGGCTGGGAAGGCTGAAGTGTTTGACACCCTGGCAGTTGTGTGTCCCCGGCCGCCTGGAGCCAGCAAGATTTCCCTGATCATTGGGACAAACACGGATCTAGTCAGGAGACTCCTGACCCCTCTAGTGAAAGAGAGAAACCATTCAGCCACCAAAATCCATCCCATGCTAAAGACGGCCTACCAACGACTGGTCTTAGAGCAGAAGACCCCGGGAGAGGGGATAGGGAAGGTGTGGAGACTTGGCAGAGAAGGAGTAGTGCTACAGCCCGGAGAAGTAACCTGTCTTAGGGCCACTGTGAAGCTTTCGTGGGAACAACCTGGCCCCTTTGTCATGCTGGAATCAGACCCAAGGGAAGAGTCCTCAGGCCTGGAAGTGATACCAGAAGTGATTCCGTTCAAGGCCCTGAAGAAGGCCCATGGCAGAGTTCCGGTGAGTGTTAGGAACACTACGGGAGGACCCATGGAGATCCCTGCCAGAGTGTTGCTTGGTCAGGTGAGCCCTGCTGCCCCGGTCACTTGGTCCGAAGTCAAGGGGACGGGTGACGGAGGAGATGTTTGGGAGAAACTGTCCGTGGAAAACCCGAACCTACCCAGGGCTTGGAAAGAAAGAGCCAAGGCCCAGCTGTCCAGGTGGGAGAAGATCTTTTCCGAAGATGAATTCGATGTGGGGTGTGCAAGAAGTGCCACCCATCGGATCCGCCTCCAAGAAGATAAGCCCTTCCGAGAGAGGGTCAGGCGGGTCCCCCTGGCAGATCTGGAGGATCTGAGGGAACAACTTGTAGAACTAAAGAAGACTGGTGTGATCCGGGAGTCTAGAAGTCCCTATGCCTCCCCAATCGTGGTGGTCAGAAAGAAGAATGGGTCGTTGAGGCTTTGTATCGATTACAGGACTCTCAACAGGAGAACCATCCCTGACCAATACACCACGCCAAGGATAGAAGATGCCCTACAAAGTTTGTCTGGAGCCAAATGGTTCAGTGTGATGGACCTCAAGAGTGGGTACTATCAAATCCCTATGCACCCAGAAGACAGGGAGAAGACAGCCTTCATAACCCCGGTGGGATTCTTCGAATTCAATAGGATGCCTCAGGGTCTGTCTGGAGCTCCTGCTACCTTTCAACGCCTTATGGAGAAGACTGTTGGAGACATGAATCTTATAGAAGTCCTTGTGTACTTGGACGATGTCATTGTCTTTGGAAGAACCTTGGAAGAACATGAAGCCAGGTTGGAGAAAGTATTGAGAAGACTCAGCGAAGAGGGACTTAAGCTTTCCCCCGAGAAGTGTCGGTTCTACCAGTCTTCTGTGAACTATCTGGGGCACATAGTGTCTGAAGAAGGGGTGGCCACAGATCCTGAGAAGTTGGAAGCAGTCACTTCCTGGCCACGACCCACCACAGTAACAGAGCTCAGATCCTTCCTGGGGTTCTGCTCCTATTATAGGAGGTTTGTGGAGGGGTTTGCTCGGATTGCCCGCCCGTTGAATGAATTGCTAAAGGCAGAAGGGGAAGAGGATGACTCAGGGCCCAGGAGGCCTGGTGAGTCAGTTCAAGATCAGTGGAACCCAAGGTGTGAAGAGGCCTTTCATGCTCTGAAGAGGAGCTTAACCACTGCCCCAGTCCTGGCCTACGCCGACCCTACCAGACCTTATGAATTACATGTGGATGCCAACCATGAGGGTCTAGGTGGTGTACTCTACCAAGAACATGAAGGACAACTGCGACCAGTGGCCTATGTGAGCAGGAGCCTGACCCCCTCAGAAAAGAATTACCCCACTCATAAGCTGGAATTCCTGGCCCTCAAATGGGCGGTAGTAGACAAGCTAAAAGACTACTTGTATGGGGCAGAGTTTACTGTGAAGACAGACAACAACCCCCTGACCTACCTCTTCACCACCGCAAAACTAGATGCCACCGGACACAGGTGGTTGGCCGCATTGTCTGGATTCGACTTCAGTCTGAAGTACAGACCAGGAGCCGGAAATAGGGATGCAGATGCCCTGTCCCGGAGGTCTCATGCCACGACAAATGACTGGGAAGATTGGACCCAAGTGGCACCGGACGGGGTGCGGGCCCTTTGTCAAGGGGCTGAATTCCAAGCCAGAGGAGGCTCCAGAGCAGAAGAAATAGGGGTTACCATGGTAGGAGTCCCCAAACACTATTGTGGGGTAACTCAACTGGAGGAAGACAACCTACCGAGACTGTCCAAGAAGGAGTTGAGGTGTGACCAATTGGAAGACCCCATGGGGAGATTGGTCCTCGAAGCCCTGGAGAATCAGGATCCCAACAAATTCCTACATCACCCCTCAAAGGAGGCTCGCCTGTTGAGGAAGGAATTGGACAGGCTACAGGTACATCAGGGAGTGGTCTACCGAAGGGGCCCCTCTGATGACTCAGAAGATAAGTGGCAGTTATTTCTTCCAGAGAAGCACAGAGAGACTGTACTAATTGCCCTGCATGACCATCATGGTCACCTAGGGGCAGAAAGGACCTTCCAGCTTGTCAGAAATCGGTTCTATTGGCCCTGCATGAGGGCAGAAGTAGAGGAGTATTGCCATTCCTGTGCACGATGCATTCAGAGAAAGACCCTACCCCATCAAGCTGCCCCAATGGGCCATTTACAGAGTCAAGGCCCAATGGATCTGGTATGCATTGACTTTCTCAGCCTCGAACCCGACCTGAGTGGATTGGGGAATGTTCTGGTAATAACCGACCATTTCACCCGCTATGCTCAAGCTTTCCCAACCAAAGACCAGAAGGCATCCACCGTGGCCAAGATACTTATGGAGAAGTATTTTGTCCATTACGGACTACCACAGAGACTCCACTCAGATCAAGGAAGGGACTTTGAGAGTCGGTTGATCCGAAGACTTTTGGATTCATTAGAAATAAAGAAGACCAGAACCACGCCTTACCACCCACAAGGAGATGCTCAGCCGGAGAGATTTAACCGGACCCTGCTCAACATGTTGGGAACCTTAGAAACAGAGAAGAAGCAACACTGGAGTCAGCACATATCAGCCCTAGTACATGCCTATAACTGTACCACAAGTGACGCCACTGGCTACTCCCCTTATCGACTTATGTTTGGGAGAGAAGCAAGGCTACCTGTGGACCTGGCCTTTGGCACTTCTATAGACAATACCTCAGCTACATCCCACAAGGGATACGTGGACAGACTTAGACGTAGCTTGCAGGTGGCCTATGAACAAGCCCAGGCGGCTTCGGATCAAAGGGGGGCCCGCAACAAGAGAAATTTTGATCTGAAGGTTCGAGTGCAAGATCTGCAGCCCGGGGACCGAGTACTGCTACGCAATCTGGGGGTCCCTGGAAAACACAAGCTTGCCGACAGGTGGAGATCTGAGCCCTATGTTGTCTGTAGGAAGTTGCCCGGTTTGCCTGTCTACAAACTAAAGCCAGAAGGAAAGGTGGGTCCACTGAAGACGTGGCATCGGAACCACCTGCTCCCACTTGCTGAGGCAGTCAGAATACCTCCCGTGAGAGACTCCCCTGAACCGGCCTCTATCCTGGATATTCCTAGGCCGAACACTCGGTCCCAGACCTCTCGAGCCAAAGATGGGGAGGCCTCCCAATTGAGTACAGAAGAAGGTGGAGAACTGGACTGGCTGTGGCCTCCCTCGACTCTGGGAACGTCCGCCATAGATCTCCCAAATGGAGGGGATACCCCAGATGCAACGCTGAATCCGGAGGCTACTGAATTCATACCTTTCAGTCCCTCAGCTGATTACTGGGAAGATGTTCCTGACACTTGCGCAGAGGAGGACTCTAGAGATTCCATACGTCAGTTGACTTCTGAATCAGAGGTTCCAGAACCAGCAATGTTACCTGAACTTACTCCTGAAGAAGAGCCTGTGGTGCCAGAGTCAGAAGCACCAAGAGAGCAGAGGGCTCGCAGAGTCATCAGGCCTCCCAAGAAACTAACTTACCCCCAAATGGGGACGAGCTCAGAGGACTCTGTTGTAACGGCTAGGAGAAGTGTTGAACAACCTGATCCTTCCACCGTCCATTTGGTGGAGGGCAACCCCAGCTCACTCTCTGGCACAGTTAGGCAGGCCACTCATGGTAGTGTGACCTGTGGGCAAGAGAGTTCCATCCCAAAGTTTTGGTGGGAATTCCCTATGCCAACATCATGCTCGACATTGTCCAAAATGGTAAACAGTATTTGTTGAAGTTTATCTTTGGGGACCAAAGAGTTCAAGTGGGGGGAGTGTGTAGCGGGGTGTTCCCCTTTAATGCAGAGAGACAAGAAGTTCCAGGTGAGAGGTGAGTCGGGAGGAAGTAAAGAGACATGATGGAAGTGAAAGCAGAGGAGAGAGAGACTACATCTCCCAGTACATCTTGCAGCACCCAGGGTGCATTGCTCCAGAACAGAGACTGCTGGGGCAGACTTTATAAAGGGGAGGCGGAGTTTTGGTCGGCCTCTTTGGACCCCCCTCTCCTAGCAAGAGGATGTCTGTGCTGAACTGCTGTGTGCACAAGGCCTGAAGCCCGGGCCGTGTGCTCCTTTCCAAAGAGCCCTCTGCCAGCCTAGCAGAGCCTTAGAGACATCTAATCCTCCTTGCTGCAGTACACCAGAAGGATTGAAGACTTGGATGTCGGTGGATTCCTGTTCCTAGACGAATCGATGGAGGAAAGGGACTTGGACTTGTCCAGGTGGTGAGAGCTGTTTAAAGACAGATACTTTATCTTTACTATTCGTTGGGATTACAAAGTTGTTCTTCAAGTGCACCACCGAGAGATTGCTAGCAAATATTGTTTCACTGAACTTCCATTTAGATCAGTCAGGCCTGACTGCATAGGTAGACATTGCTGGGTGTTAGTCTACCCATGAGGGGAAGTAGCTGTAAAAGGGCAGCGCTAGAGTTGCATAGCAATACTTAATTATTCTGATTACTCTGTTTATCTTTATTACTGTTTATTGCAGGGATCTGCAACTTGTTATACTGTTGTTTATTACTTGCCCATTAGCCTCAGTAAAATATCTGGGTAAAGTACATTTGGTGTCAGTTCCGCTTACTTTAATAGGAGTTTTAAAGTATATTCTGTGTATGTTTGTTATAGGACTGCGTCACCAACAGTTGCGGTCACGCGGTCCTATCCCTCTATCACCAGCTGTGCCACGGGAGGTTAGAGCCGATTGCCAGGGGTTGACAGCAGTGCACTACAGGGCCCAAATAAATATCAGCGGCTCTCTTAACTGGGGGTAGCGCTACACATATATATATATATATATATATATATATATAAATTTCATGATACCTCTAAACATTAAAATTGATAGTATAGAGGGGAAGGAGGCAGATGTTAATAAAACTATATTACCTAAAAAGGATTCTATTTGAAATCAAACTAAAAATATATTTATTAAAATAATATTATAATATTAAATATACTCTAAAAGGTAGTAGATAAAATTATTTAAAATTATTTTATCTCGAAGGCACATTATAAATGGGAATTAATATACTATTTATTATCAATAAAACAATTAATATCCCACTCTACGTTTAGGCCCAGGGGTTTGTAACATTGGAGGTCATGTATCCATCTGGTTTCACGTCGGGATACCTGTCTTTTCAAATTATCTCCCCTCCAATGGGCTTTATATTTTTCTATGGCCACTACTGTCACCAAAGAGGTATTCCTATCATGGTGTGTACGAAAATGTTTAGATACACTGTGTCCCACAAATCCTTGTCTAATATTCCCAAGGTGTTCTCCTATTCTCACATTTAGGGCTCTAGTTGTTCTACCAACATACTGCAATTTGCAAGGACAAGATAGGAGATACACAACTCCCACCGTCCCACAGGTGATAAAATCTTTGATCTTATATGTTTTGGATGTCACCTGAGAGGTGAAGGAGGTAGTTCTAACAGTCTGAGAGGTTTTGCACACCTTACACCCCTTACAAGGATAGAATCCCTTCATGTCCCCAAATAGACTAATCTCAGGTATCCCGACGTGAAACCAGATGGATACATGACCTCCAATGTTACAACCCCCTGGGCCTAAACGTAGAGTGGGATATTAATTGTTTTATTGATAATAAATAGTATATTAATTCCCATTTATAATGAGCCTTCGAGATAAAATAATTTTAAATAATTCTATCTACTACCTTTTAGAGTATATTTAATATTATAATATTATTTTAATAAATATATTTTTAGTTTGATTTCATATAGAATCCTTTTTAGGTAATATAGTTTTATTTACATCCGCCTCCTTCCCCTCTATACGATCAATTTTAATGTTTAGAGGTATAATGAAATTTATATATATAAAAGGGCGTCAATTTTGTTTGGATATATTGTCGCACGACCGCGCAATTGTCAGTTAAAGCGACGCAGTGCTGAATCGCAAAAAGTGGCCCGGTCATTTGGCAGCCAAATGGTCCGGGGCTGAAGTGGTTAAGGTGCCCCAAACCATCTGATGAGCAAGATCCCTACGTAATGTTGTTGTTCATAGGCCATATTGGAATATATGCTTAGCAGGAGCACAAGATCTCCATCCTCCCCTCTGACAGAACGGCGGTCTACCTTGTTTACATAGGCAGACTGCCATTCTGCCTCTCTCACGAATGATTGTGGGGCACCGGCCCGGCTGATTGGCTCCTGCTGTGTCCAATCACAGCACAAGCGGGTCTCCGGTGGGGCGCGCCCCAGACCCTTTGCATGAAATAACATACAGGTACATGATTTCAAGCAGGAGGGCCACCCTGCTGCAGTATATCTGCATGGGGTGGTCAAGAAGTGGTTAAAGAATACCCATTTTCTCATTCGTTGCCATAAGATTAATTAATTGCTAGAATTTGTGAAAACGCACTGATAGTGATGTGATCAATGAAAAATCCCCCCTTCAATTGTGAAAATACATTGTCTGCTTTCTTACTAGGGTTTGGTTATTCTTTCCTTCCTTGCTAGATGGAAGGATAGATTTCACTTGAGCATGCCTTCTTTCGCCCTTTGATGTCCTCTGAACTATGCAAATGCGATTGACCGAATTGATAAATGGATGCTTACAACAATCCAGATTTAGACTGTAAGGACTCTAAGGAAAATCCCGCAAAACTGAAAAGTAAATGAAAATATGCAATTATGAAGATTTTATGAATTGATTAGGGCTACTTTGCATATGTGCAACCTGCTCACACAATATGTTCTCCATTCAAAATCCCCATAAAACCTGCTTTGTTTGGTCTAGTTTGGACTAACTGCAGCACAATACAGCAATTTGGCTAACACCCAACATACCATCCTGGCCATCACTTTCATTTTAGCTGCCACGGCAGCCTTCAGAATGTCTAGGCCAAATGTGATTTACATAGGCATGTTTGCATCATGATGTCGCTGCACTAGACAGGCTGCTGGGTCTACATTGACTTATTGCCTATCAGGTCTTTCTCCACTCTTGCTCAGAACCCCTTAGGGATCATTTACACTTGCTTCGGCTTCAACACATTAACGGCTAGTTTACACTTGCTTCAAAACAAGTCTTCGGACAGGCTTTGTTAAAGCTCTCTGAACGCTAGTCAAAGCTCCTTTCACTAAATAAAATGGTTAGATTACAGTCCTGTTTACACGTTGCTTTTGCTTTGCTTCAAATATTATACCCCATGTAGCTTTAGTGGTGCTTCAAAGCGTCTTCAAAGCCTCCATAGAAGTCTTTGACAAAGCTTGCTTGAAGCCCTACTGAAGCCCTATCGAAGCACCACAAAGCCTCACTGAAGCCCCACCAAAGCCCCTCCAAAGGCGGGGATGGTATGCAGCCAAGCACACATTCACATTACACAACAGTCCCTCGCAAAAAATTATGTACCGTATATACCCGAGTATAAGCCGAGGTTTTCATCACATTTTTTTGTGCTGAAAATGCCCCCCTCTGCTTATACACAAGTCACCTTTTTGCACCTGATCTCCCGGACTTTGGGGACCCGGTACTTGGCACACATGTAGCCCCACTCTTCCTCTACGAGTGTGCAAAGTTTGTTGTCTGGTGGACCTACGGCCGGGGAGCACCGATTTTTCAAAGCCAGGCACCCCTTCTATAGACTTCCATGTTAAAAGGTCATTTCTCTGGTGATTTTGGGGACCCGGTACCGGCCGGTTGTAGGTCCCCTGGACCCGAAACTTGGCACACATATAGCCCCATGTCTCCTCTAGAAGTGTGCAAAGTTTTTTATCTAGGGGACCTACGGCCTGGGGATCACCGATTTTTCAAATCCGGGCACCCCTTCCATAGACTCCCATGTTAAACGTCAGTCTAGTCATGGGCACAGTGAGGCATGGGCACAGTGAGGCATGGACACAGTAAGGCATGCACATGGACACAGTGAGGCAAACTGAGGCACAGTGAGGCATGTAGATGGAAACCCTAGGCTTATACTCGAGTCAATAAGTTTTCCCTTTTTTTGTGGTAAAATTAGGTGCCTCGGCTTATATTCGGGTCGGCTTATACTTGAGTATATACGGTACTTTATCCTTTCTTCTTTCATCACTATTACTACACAGATGCAACTGCTCCCAAACGTCCAAGAATAAAAATGAATACAGTTCTTACATATCCAGTGTTCCTAGTAAAATGCTCCAAACAAACAAAACATGGCATAAAAGAGCCATTTAGAAAAGTATACTTAACAAAATATGCCTCTCCCTTCTAATATTTTAATCTGGACACTTTTATAGTAATACATTTGTTCTCGGTGCAACACCAGGTATACCGTAAAGTAGACCTCTAAAATCCCTCCCCTCTACAAGAACTCTTATCCTAACTCCCTAAAATGTGACACATTTAGACCCCTTTCACACTGGCACGTTTTTCAGGCGGTTTAGCGCTAATATTAGCGCTGTTATACCGCCTGAAAAAATCGTGCCCTGTATTCTTCAATGTGAAAGCCCGAAGGCTTTCACACTGAAGCGGTGCGCTAGCAGGATCGCTCCAAAAGTCCTGCTAGCCGCATCTTTACAGAGGAAAGGAAAAACGTACCGCTCAAAAGCTTGAGAATTCACCAAATGGCTGCTTCCGCCCAGTCACTCACACAGGTGCTGGCTCTGCACTGATGCATGGGAGAAAAAGAAACCCTGGACTGCCGCACTCTGTATAGACAGTTATTTATTCCAAAATTTCAAGTAAAAAATCCAAATTTAAAATAAATCCATAAATCCAAAACAACAAATGCAGATGGTGTGCATGCAGGGAAGGGTGGCTAACACGTTTCACGTCACGAATTGACGCTTACTCATAGCTATGAGTAAGCGTCAATTCGTGACGTGAAACGCGTTAGCCACCCTTCCCTGCATGCACACCATCTGCATTTGTTGTTTTGGATTTATGGATTTATTTTAAATTTGGATTTTTTACTTGAAATTTTGGAATAAATAACTGTCTATACAGAGTGCGGCAGTCCAGGGTTTCTTTTTCTCCAAAGCCGCATCTTTACAGCGGTGAAGGAGCGGTGTGTTTACCGCTCCTTTACCGTGGCTGCCCATTGAAATCAATAGCCGCGGTTTGCGGGCGGTATTAACCCTTTTTCGGCCGTTAGCGGGTGTTAAATTCACCCCGCTAGCGGCCGCATACCGCGGTGATAACGACTGTATAGCGGCGCTGAAAATCACGCCGCTATACCGCCACCGCACATGCCCGCCCCAGTGTGAAAGGGGCCTTACACCCCCAACCTGACCCTCAATCTGTTCTTTTGCACTTTGCATTTCCAAATCTAATAGTTAATGTAACCCCTACAGGGAACCCTTAACAGTTAATCTCCCCTCTAGAGTAAAAGATTTAAACCCTAACTGGGTCACATTAGGTTTGCTAGAGCATGTTTTTCTTCATGAATTTTATAACTTTTTTTCATCTTGTTTTGCATTTCAGTGCCGCAGAACTTCCTGCCCACACACTTTTGTCCATGCACTTTTTTTTAGTTTTGGATGTAAATCATTGCTTGCTGAATTGGCTTCCTGGTAGTGACACTGGTGAACCACAACTGTGTATATGTGTGCCATTATTACTGATTGTACTCTCAAAAAAGATACATACACTATATTACCAAAAGTATTGGGACCTGCCTTTACACGCACATGAACTTTAATGGCATCCCAGTCTTAGTCCGTAGGGTTCAATATTGAGTTGGCCCACCCTTTGCAGCTATAACAGCTTCAACTCTTCTGGGAAGGCTGTCCACAAGGTTTAGGAGTGCGTCTATGGGAATTTTTGACCATTCTTCCAGAAGCGCATTTGTGAGGTCAGGCACTGATGTGGACAAGAAGGCAGTCAAATTCATCCCAAAGTTGTTCTATCGGGTTGAGGTTAGGACAGTCAAGTTCCTCTGCCGCAAACTCGCTCATCCATGTCTTTATGGACCTTGATCTGTGAACTGGTGCGTAGCCATGTTGGAACAGGAAGGGGCCATCCCCAAACTGTTCCCATGAAGTTGGGAGCATGAAATTGTTCAAAATGTCTTGGCATGCTGTAGCTTTAAGGGGCCAAGCCAAACCCCTAAAAAAAAAACAACCCCACGCCATAATCCACTAAATGATTTGGACCAGTGCACAAAGCAAGGTCCATAAAGACGTGGATTGGCGAGTTTGGGGTGGAGGAACTTGACTGGCCTGCACAGAGTCCTGATCCCAACCCAATAGAACAGCTTTGGGATGAAGTAGAGCGTAGACTGCGAGCCAGGCTTTCTGGTCCACATCAGTGCCTGACATCACAAATGCACTTCTGGAAGAATGGCCAAACATTCCCATAGACACACTCCTAAACCTTGTGGACAGTCTTCCCAGAAGAGTTGAAGCTGTTATAACTGCAAAGGGTGGGCCAACTCAATATTGAAGCCTACGGACTAAGACTGGGATACCATTAAAGTTCATATGCGTATAAAGGCAGGTGTCCCAATATTTTTGGTAATATAGTGTATATGGGGGGGTTGACAGCTGTAGTGTAGGGCATTAGACTAACACATGTATGGTGGAACTTTTTTCATTTAAAAGTGAATTTGAACATTCCGTTTGTAGGAGCCGTGCGCCTGGCCTGCATGTATGGGAATATTCCAACACAAACAGAAAAGCATATCACAACAGACCTAACCTGGCAGGAAATAGGCTGTTACAGCTTAAAGACATATTTTCACGTGGATATGAGAAAAATAGTTACAAAATAAACACTCTCCATGTTTGCAGGTGCTATATTCCATTGTGTTAGCCAAACAGATGTTAGGTCATGGGACACTTTTTGGCATGCGGTTGTTTTTTCATTACGGATTTTCATGTCACTTTTTAGATGAAGTTAAGCATTACACCACAACATTTCCAAGAACTAGGCTGTGTTTCATTTACAAGCTGTTAATATCTCTGTCTTTGCTTTGGGTCGGATATGTTCAAATAATAATGTGAAATAAATGGTGACCTTTGAAAAGCAGGAATCGGGCAGGATGGAAAAAGCTGGAATTAAATAATTTGAATTAAAGAAGCAGAGGTGACAGGTAGCAGCTGAAAAGGCATGTGGTCACATAATGCTTCAGCCAAGCACCTGCAATAAGCCATTCACTTGTGTATGGATAGTAGTGATGAGACGAACACCCCCGGGTTCGGTTCGCACCAGAACCCGCGAACGGACCGAAAGTTTGCACGAACTTTAGAACCCTATTAAATACAATGGATGCGAACGTTCGAAATCTAAAGTGCTAATTATAACGACTATTATGCATGTTATTGTCCTAAAAGGGGTTTGGGAACCCGGGTTCTGCACCAGGGGACATGTATCAATGCAAAAAGAAGTTTTAAAAACAGACGTTTTTCTGGAGCAGTCATTTTAATGATGCATAAAGTGAAAAAAAAAAAGTCAAATATTCCTTTAAATATCGTACCTGTGGGGTGTCTAAAGTATGCCTGTGAAGTGCCACGTGTTTCCCGTGTTTAGAACTGTCCCTGCACAAAATTACATTTCTAAAGGAAAAAAAGCCATTTAAAACTGCTTGCGGCTTTAATGTAATGTCTGGTCCCGGTAATATGGATGAAAATCTTTAAGAAAAATGACATAGCTACCCCATCACACCCCCCCCCCCCTTACCCCAGCCCATTACCAGCCCCTTTGGGTCTTGTATGGATATTAAGGGGAATCCCGCACACAAAATAAAAAAGGCCCTATATACTCTGAACAGCCGTATACAGGCGGTGCATACAAGACAGGGACTGTAGGTTTGTTCTTATGTAGAATCTGTTTGTAATTTTGAACAGGTACATTGTTTAAGTGTAGCTCCAGCCAAAAAATCTATTTTTAAGCTTTTTGGAAAACATAGGGAAGGGTTATCACCCCTGTAACATTTGTTTTGCTGTCTGTGCAGTGTGCACCTGTTCAGAACAGTTCACCTCACTTTCCGTCCTAATGACAAATGTTTTTTGAAAATTTGGGGTTTTTATTGAAACAAGAATTGGTGATAAAGAATCAGTGGAGAGGAGACACTTTTTTTTCCCATATTAACTCTTACAGGAGAGAATTTGCCTTCCTAGGGGTAGATTTCCTCTCACTTCCTGTTGTATCCTTCCGTTTGCAAGGAGGAGTCGTTTGTAAGTTGGATGTTTGAAAGTAGGGGCCTGCCATATATACTCAGCTGAAATTTGCCCCTTACATGTTGGTGTTGCCACAACACTGTGAGCCCTCACAGTTACTCTTGGTGGGCGCATGAATGGGCCCTGCTGTGAATTATTAGATCAATAATTGTAATTGCATGCCCCTGTTGAACAGGGGCTGAAAAATTGGGCCTTTGGTGGTGGTGGTGGTGGTGGTGTTGACACAACACTGTAAGGCCTCACAGTTAGTCTTGGTGGGCACAGGAATGGGCCCTGCTGTGAATTATTAGATCAAGAATTGTAATTACATGCCCCTGTTAAACAGGGGCAGAAAAATTGAGCCTTAGGCACTGGTGCCACAACACTGCAACCCCTCACAGATACTGTACTTGGAGCACAGCAATGAGCCCTGTTGCAAAGTATTGCATCAAAAATTGTAATTACACGCCCCTGTTAAATAGGGGCTGAAAAATTGGGCCTTAGCCACTGGTGCTGGTGCCACGACACTGCAACCACTCCCAGATACTCTAGTTGGAGTGCAGGAATGAGCCCTGCTGCAAAGCATTGCATAAAAAATTGTAATAACACACCCCTGTTAAACAGGGGCTGAAAAATTGGGCCTTAGCCACTGGTGGCGGCACCCAGAAACAAAAATGTTCTTCCAAGCTATCATCGTCAATCGGATCATTGAGGAGGAGGAGGATAGTCAGTCAACAAAACAGGACAAACTCTCAGCATCAGCATCAGTGTTGAAGGGATGTGACATTTGAAAATAAATTAGTCTGTTATATCAGCTTCAGGTGTTTGGTAGCTGGTGCTGATCCAAGACTGGTTCATCTTTATGAAGGTCAGTCGATCAACAGAGTCGGTGGACAGGTGCACCCTGTGATCCGTGACAAATCCTCCAGCAGCACTGAATGTGTGTTCTGAAAGAACGCTGGATGCAGGACAGGCCAGTAGCTCAATTGCATACTGTGCAAGCTCTGGCCAGTGATCCATCCTCAAGACCCAGTAAGCCAGAGGATTTTCGGTGGGGAAGGTGTCCAAGTCTGACCTTGCCCCTAGGTATTCCTGCACCATGTATATCAGACGCTGGCGATGGTTGCTGGAACCGATCATACCTTGGGTCTGCGGACTAAAGAATTGTCTGAACGCTTCGGTCAGACGGCCACCTTCCCCACCGCTCCTTCTTTGACTGACCGAAGCCTCAGCAACTCGTTGTCCAGGACCAGGAGTTTGTAACCTCCCAGTCTCTGGGAACGCGTTGCACAGACCTTTCTGCAAGGCCTCCCGGAGTTGTCTCATCCTCTGCTCCCTCTGCGACGGTAAGATAAGGTCCGCAACCTTACCCTTGTACCGTGGATCAAGGAGAGTGGCCAGCCAGTAATGGACCCTCTCCTTGATCCGAAGAATACGAGGATCCTTCCGCAGACTTTTCAGGATCAGGGAGGCCATGCAGCGTAGGTTAGCTGAGGCATTCAGTCCGGAGTCCTCTGGGTCACTAAGGACGACATGATCCGCAGCCACCTCCTCCCAGCCACGTACAAGTCCACTGGTTTCTTGGGACTGTAAATCATCCCTAAAAGACTGCTGCTGATGATGCTGAGTGCCAGGCTCCACCTCCATGCTGACACAATCCTCCTCCTCCTCCTCCTCCTCCTCCTCTTCTTCCTGTGCGATGGGTGGGACAGAAGGAACACTGTCTGGGTAAAGGGGGCCTTGAGAGGCAAGGAAGTCCTCCTCTTCCTGCCTCTGTTCTGCCTCAAGTGCCCTGTCCATTATTCCACGCAGCGTATGTTCCAACAGGTGGACAAGAGGTACAGTGTCACTGATGCATGCACTGTCACTGCTCACCATCCTCGTGGCCTCCTCAAATGGTGCCAGGACAGTGCATGCATCCCTGATCATGCCCCACTGGCGTGGTGAAAAAAACCCGAGCTCCCCTGACCCTGTCCTGGTGCCGTAGTCGCACAGGTACTCATTGATGGCCCTCTGCTGCATGTGCAGCCGCTGCAGCATGGCCAACGTTGAGTTCCACCTGGTGGGCATGTCACATATAAGGCGGTTCTTGGGCAGGTTCAACTCCTTTTGCAGCTCAGCCAGGCGAGCACTGGCATTATAAGATCTGCGGAAATGCACACAGACTTTCCTAGCCTGCCTCAGGACATCCTGTAATCCCGGGTACCTGCCCAAGAACCGCTGCACCACCAGGTTAAGGACGTGAGCCACACAGGGCACATGGGTCAGTTGTCCCTGTCGGAGAGCGGAGAGGAGGTTGGTACCATTGTCGCAAACTACCATTCCTGGCTTAAGCTGGCGTGGCGTCAACCACCTCTCGGCCTGCCCCTGCAGAGCAGACAGAACCTCTGCCCCAGTGTGGCTCCTGTCCCCCAAACACACCAGCGCAAGCACGGCATGGCATCTTTTTGCCTGCGTACTTGCGTAGCCCCTTGAACGCCTACGGAGCACCGCTGGTTCCGAGGACAAAGCACAGGAAGAGGCCACGGAGGAAGAAGAAGAGGAGGGGGTGGAGGATAGAGGTGTGTCACAACCAGTAGTAGCATTTTGGAGGCGTGGCAGTGGAACAACCTCCAACACTACTGCACCTTGTCCTGCATCCTTCCCAGCTGCCAAAAGAGTGACCCAATGGGCTGTGAAAGAAAGGTAATGTCCCTGTCCATGCCTGCTGGACCATGAGTCAGCGGTAATATGCACCTTACCGCTGACCGCCCTGTCAAGCGAGGCCAAGACATTGCCTTCCACATGCCGGTAGAGAGCCGGAATCGCCTTCCGTGAGAAAAAGTGGCATTTGGGAACCTGCCACTGAGGAACCGCACATTGCACAAACTCACGGAAGGGGGCCGAGTCTACCAACTGAAAAGGCAGCAGTTGAAGCGCTAGCAATTTAGCCAAGCTAGCATTCAACCGCTGGGCATGTGGATGGCTGGGAGTGAACTTCTTTCGACGGTCCAGCAGCTGGGGCAGGGAAATTTGCCTGCTAGAATCGGACGTCGGTGTACTGCTAGCAGAGTGGCCGCAAGTACTTGGCTGTGACACACCTAATTCTACACCTTCATTCCTCTCAGTGCAGGTTTCAGAGAGGACTGAAGGTATAGTGGGGTTGGAGATCCCAGCTGATGCGGTGCAAGGAGAGGTCCGCTTTGTTCTTTGGTGTGGGTCTTTAAGGTAGGCTTGCCAACGAGCTGCATAGCAGGTCAACATATGTCTGGTCAAGCATGTGGTGCCCAAGCGGCTGATGTTTTGGCCATGCGATATACGCTTGAGACATATGTTGCAAACAGCAGCTGTGCGATCTGATGCACTCGCCTCAAAAAAGGCCCACACCAAAGAACTTTTTGAATAACGGGCAGAGGCAGCGCCCTGCACAGGCGGAGCTCTGCGGTGTGATTCCGTCGGTGTGCTGCCCTTACGCTAGCCACCCAAGGGCATCCTGCCTCGTTGGAGATGTGCCTCCTCCTCATCCTCCTCCTCCTCCTCTCTCCTATTAGGCACCCACCTGGAGTCAGTGACCTCATCATCCCCTCCCTCCTCATCACTGGAGCCAATCTGGCAGTATGCTGCAGCTGCTGGAACCTGACTGCCAGATTGGTGTCCTTCTTGAGCATCCCCTCTCTCTGCTCTCACGCTACTGCCTTCCTCTAGCTGGGTATCATCATCAGACCCTTCGAAACGCTGGGCATCCTCCTGGAGCATGTACCCAACACTGTGCTCAAACAGTTCGGGGGACTCCTCAGGAGGAGGACATGGTGGGTCTAGTGAAGGAGTGACTGATGATGACATTGATACCAGGGAAGAGGACGCTTTGGCAGCTGCTTTGCCAGTACCCTGAGCCTGGGTGAGAGAGGATGAGGAGGATGAGGAGGGCTTGGTCATCCACTCTACCAAGTCTTTGGCATGATGTGGCTCAACATGTCCAGCTGCCGAAAAGAAGGACAAGCGTGTCCCATGGCCATGTGCTGATGACAATGCACCGCGTCCACGACCAGCACTGTTGCCCCCAGACACAGAGCCTGCTTGCCCTCTTTTATTGGCTCCTGACTGTCTGCCTCTCCTTGTTTGCCTTCCAGACATTCTAATGGCCTGCAGGGAGATGGGAAAACCAGCAATAAGGGCTAGCTTCAGGTGTATACTCTGCAGGAGGCTTAGCAACAATGACACTGACACTGTCCCCTACCTATCCTTCTCTCTCCCTGCACACAAGGTTTAGCAATATGGTTCAGCACACTAGGTTTAGCAAAGATTATGACACTGACACTCTCGACTGCCTATCCTTGTCTGTCCCTACACACAAGGTTTAGCAATATGGTTCAGCGCACTAGGTTTAGCAAAGATTATGACACTGACACTCTCGACTGCCTATCCTTGTCTGTCCCTACACACAAGGTTTAGCAATATGGTTCAGCACACTAGGTTTAGCAAAGATTATGACACTGACACTCTCGACTGCCTATCCTTGTCTGTCCCTACACACAAGGTTTAGCAATATGGTTCATCGCACTAGGTTTAGCAAAGATTATGACACTGACACTCTCGACTGCCTATACTTGTCTGCCCCTACACACAAGGTTTAGCAATATGGTTCAGCACACTAGGTTTAGCAAAGATTATGACACTGACACTCTCGACTGCCTATCCTTGTCTGTCCCTACACACAAGGTTTAGCAATATGGTTCAGCACACTAGGTTTAGCAAAGATTATGACACTGACACTCTCGACTGCCTATCCTTGTCTGTCTCTACACACAAGGTTTAGCAATATGGTTCATCACACTAGGTTTAGCAAAGATTATGACACTGACACTCTCGACTGCCTATCCTTGTCTGTCCCTACACACAAGGTTTAGCAATATGGTTCAGCGCACTAGGTTTAGCAAAGATTATGACACTGACACTCTCGACTGCCTATCCTTGTCTGTCCCTACACACAAGGTTTAGCAATATGGTTAAGCACACAAGGTTTAGCAAAGAATATGAAACTGACACTCTCCCTGCCTATCCTTGTCTGTCCCTACACACAAGGTTTAGCAATATGGTTCAGCACACTAGGTTTAGCAAAGATTATGACACTGACACTCTGGACTGCCTATCCTTGTCTGTCCCTACACACAAGGTTTAGCAATATGGTTCAGCGCACTAGGTTTAGCAAAGATTATGACACTGACACTCTCGACTGCCTATCCTTGTCTGTCCCCACACACAAGGTTTAGCAATATGGTTCAGCGCACTAGGTTTAGCAAAGATTATGACACTGACACTCTCGACTGCCTATCCTTGTCTGTTCCTACACACAAGGTTTAGCAATATGGTTCAGCATACTAGGTTTAGCAAAGATTATGACACTGACACTCTCGACTGCCTATACTTGTCTGTCCCTACACACAAGGTTTAGCAATATGGTTCAGCACACTAGGTTTAGCAAAGATTATGACACTGACACTCTCGACTGCCTATCCTTGTCTGTCCCTACACACAAGGTTTAGCAATATGGTTCAGCACACTAGGTTTAGCAAAGATTATGACACTGACACTCTCGACTGCCTATCCTTGTCTGTCCCTACACACAAGGTTTAGCAATATGGTTCAGCACACTAGGTTTAGCAAAGATTATGACACTGACACTCTCGACTGCCTATCCTTGTCTGTCCCTACACACAAGGTTTAGCAATATGGTTCAGCGCACTAGGTTTAGCAAAGATTATGACACTGACACTCTCGACTGCCTATCCTTGTCTGTCCCTACACACAAGGTTTAGCAATATGGTTCAGCACACAAGGTTTAGCAAAGAATATGACACTGACACTCTCCCTGCCTATCCTTGTCTGTCCCTACACACAAGGTTTAGCAATATGGTTCAGCACACAAGGTTTAGCAAAGAATATGAAACTGACACTCTCCCTGCATATCCTTGTCTGTCCCTTCACACAAGGTTTAGCAATATGGTTCAGCACACTAGGTTTAGCAAAGATTATGACACTGACACTCTCGACTGCCTATCCTTGTCTGTCCCTACACACAAGGTTTAGCAATATGGTTCAGCGCACTAGGTTTAGCAAAGATTATGACACTGACACTCTCGACTGCCTATCCTTGTCTGTCCCTACACACAAGGTTTAGCAATATGGTTCAGCACACTAGGTTTAGCAAAGATTATGACACTGACACTCTCGACTGCCTATCCTTGTCTGTCCCTACACACAAGGTTTAGCAATATGGTTCAGCACACAAGGTTTAGCAAAGAATATGACACTGACACTCTCCCTACCTATCCTTCTCTGTCCCTACACACAAGGTTTAGCAAAGAAAAAATATGACACTGTCCCTGCCTATCCTTCTCTTTCCCTGCGCCGGAACACACTACATGAGGCCGCCGCACTGGCGGCCTTTTATAGTGTGGGGCGTGTATTAAACCCCCTCAGCAATAATTGGCCACAGGCATCCTGCCTGTGGCCAATCATTGCTCTCCTCGCTGCCGGCGCTGTGATTGGCCAAGCATGCAGGGTCACAGTGCATGCTTGGCCAATCACAGCGCCGGGATTACATTGCGATGGCGCAGTGTATTGTGGGCCGTTCGCGTCACTCGAATTTGGCGCGAACGGCCCAAATCGTTCGTTGTTTGCCGAACGCGCGAACAGCCGATGTTCGACTCGAACACCAAGCTCATCCCTAATGGATAGGTGAAAGCTTGGAAGAAGTCATTGGCCACTTACTACATGAAATAGTCCAACACAGACACAGCCAAGATCGAGTGCGGGGTTTGGTGGGTACCGTGTAGGTAGAAATAAAAAAATTCTAAAACAATTTATCATGATAGGTCAACCACAGGCTGTAGCTTTACTATGGCACTCCTCATCTCACCCAACACAGGGTAGGATATCATTTAACCGCTTCAGCCCCAGATCATTTCGCTGGCCAAAGACCAGGCCACTTTTTGCGATTTGGCACTGCGTCGCTTTAACTGACAATTGCACGGTCGTGCGACGTGGCTCCCAAACAAAATTTACATCCTTTTTTTTTACCACAAATAGAGCTTTCTTTTGGGGTATTTGATCACCTCTGCAGTTTTTATTTTTTGCGCTATAAACAAAAATAGAGCGACAATTTTTAAAAAAATGCAATATTTAATTTATTTTTCCTCAGTTTAGGCCGATACATATTCTTCTACATATTTTTGGTAAAAAAAATTGCAATAAGCGTTTATTGATTGGTTTGCGTAAAAGTTATAGCATCTACAAAATAGGAGGTCGTTTTATGGCATTTTTATTAATATTTTTTTTTTTACTAGTAATGGCGGCGATCTGTGATTTTTATTGTGACTGCGACATTATGGCGGACACATCAGACACTTTTGACACATTTTTGGGACCATTGTCATTTTTACAGCCATCAGTGCTATAAAAATGCACTGATTACTGTGAAAATGACACTGGCAGTGAAGGGGTTAACAACTAGGTGGTGCTGAAGGGGTTAAGTCAGTACTAGGGAGTGATTCTTACTGTTAGGGGGCGTGGCTACACGTGACATGTCACTGATGACCGTTCCCGATCACGGGGAACAGCCATTTGCCTGCCCGTGCCATTGTGTAGACGTACATCTGCCTGTGGTGGTCGGCAAGTGGTTAAAGTGTTACTAAACCCAGGAGCCTGCATTCACTATATCTGGTCTCCCACAATACACAGAACATGGAAATGCAATTATTTTAGTAAATCTAAACTGCTAAATACCTTTTCTCATCAGCAGTATACAGGTGAAACTCGAAAAATTAGAATATCGTGCAAAAGTTCATTTATTTCACTAATGCAAGTTAAAGTGGTTGTAAACCCTTACAGACCACTTTGACCTACAGGTAAGCCTAGATTAAGGCTTACCTGTAGGTGCAAGAAATATCTCCTTAACCTACACGGTTAAGGAGATATTTGCAGAAAAGTCTGCACCGATGTCTATGGCGCATGCGCGCCATAGACAACGGTGCAGGCGCACTGAGCATACCGCAGTGAAGGCCATCACGCTGTCACTGCCTGCTCCCCCGCGCATGCGCGGGAGTGATGTCATCGCTGCTCCGGCCAGTCACAGCGCCGGAGCAGCGATACCCGGAAGTCATTCGGGTATCATGGCGGCAGCGAAGGAGAGGAACGAGGGTGACTGCGGGGGCTTCGATCTCAGGTAAGTAATTCATAATGAGCTAGTATGCTTTGCATACTAGCTCATTATGCCTTTCTCTTGCAGGGTTTTTTTTTAGGAAAACTTTTAGAGGGTTTACTTCCTCTTTAAAAGGTGAAACTAATATATGAGATAGACTCATTACATGCAAAGCAAAATAGTTCAAGCCGTGATTTGTCATAATTGTGATGATTATGGCTTACAGTAGACATGTGCAAGTCGTTTAGTTCCAAATTTGTTTTTTAACGAATTTTGACAAATGCATTAATTCCGAAATTTCAGAATTTCCGAATTTTTTCATTTCCGAATTTTCAGATTTTCGGATTTCTGAATTTTCGAATTTCCGAAATTACGAATTTTCGGAATTTCGAAATTCGGAAATGTGAAATTTCGAGATTTCGGAAATTCGGAACTTCAGAAAATTGGAAATCTGAAATTTCAAAAATTTCGAAAATCGGAAATTTCGGAAATTCAAAAATTTCGAAAATCGGAAATTTGAAATTCGAAAATTTCGAAATTCGGTAATTCTAAAATTCGAAATTTTAAAATCAGAAATTCTAAAATTATGAATTCGAAAATCGGAATTTTGAAAATTCGGAAGTTCGAAATTCTAAAATTTGAAAATTGGAAATTCGAAAATTCGAAATTTGAAAATTCTGAATTTGAAAATTCGAAAATTCGGAAATTCGAAAATGGGAATTTCCCAAAATTCGGAAATTCTAAAATTCAGAATTCGAAAATTTTTGAATTTTCGAATTTCTAAATTTCAGAATTCAGAATTTTCGAATTTCAGAATTACTGAATTCCGAATTCCAAATTTTTTAATTTCTGAGTTTCCGAACTTTCAAATTTCCGAGTTTCCGAATTTTCAAATTTCCGAGTTTCCGAATCTTCGAATTTCCGAATTTCCGAATTTTCGAATTTCCGAATTTCCAAATTTCCGAATTTTCGAATTTCTGAAAAAAGCTAAAAAAACGAATGAAACGAAAATGAATATTAACACATTTTTTGGCAGTGCACATGTCTAGCTTACAGCTCATGAAAACCCCAAATCCACAATCTCAGAAAATTAGAATATTGTGAAAAGGTGCAATATTCTAGGCTCAAAGTGTCCCACTCTAATCAGCTAATTAAGCCATAACACCTGCAAAGGGTTCCTGAGCCTTTAAATGGTCTCTCAGTCTGGTTCAGTAGGAATCACAATCATGGGAAAGACTGCTGACCTGAAAGTTGTGCAGAAAACCATCATTGACACCCTCCATAAGGAGGGAAAGCCTCAAAAGGTAATTGCAAAAGAAATTGGATGTTCCCAAAGTGCTGTATCAAAGCACATTAATAGAAAGTTATGTGGAAGGGAAAAGTGTTGGAGAAAAAGGTGCACAAGCAGCAGGGATGACCGCAGCCTGGAGAGGATTGTCAGGAAAAGGCCATTCAAAAGTGTTGGGGACTTTCACAAGGAGTGGACTGAGGCTGGAGTCAGTGCATCAAGAGCCACCACACATAGACAGATCCTGGACATGGGCTTCAAATGTCGTATTCCTCTTGTCAAGCCGCCACTCCTGAACAACAAACAACGTCAGAAGCGTCTTACCTGGGCTAATGAAAAACACACCTGGTCTGGTGCTCAGTGGTCCAAAGTCCTTTTTTCTGATGAGAGCAAATTTTGCATCTCATCTGGAAACCAAGGAGCCGGAGCATGGAGGAAGAATGGAGAGGCACACACTGCAAGATGCTTGAAGTCCAGTGTGAAGTTTCCACAGTCTGTGTTGATTTGGGGAGCCGTGTCATCTGCTGGTGTTGGTCCACTGTGCTTCATTAAGTCCAGGGTCACCGCAGCCGTCTACCAGGAGATTTTGGAGCACTTCATGCTTCCTTCCACAGACGAGATCTATGGGGATGCTGACTTCATTTTCCAGCAGGACTTGGCACCTGCCCACACTGCCAAAAGCACCAAAACCTGGTCACATGACCGTGGGATTACTGTGCTTGATTGGCCAGCAAACTCGCCTGACCTGAACCCCATAGAGAATCTAAAAATAAATGAAATAAATCGAGAAATAAATGAACTTTTGCACGATATTCAAATTTTTCGAGTTTCACCTGTATAACATTTCATACACCTCAAATATATCTGTTTTCCTCAAATTTTATTTGCACGATTGACACTGGGTGGACTTTTTTGTACCCTTTTTTTGACACTTTCGTCATTTTATATTTTTTTTATTTCTTGAGATTGTATATTTATTTGATTTATTTTGTTTCAATCCACTTTGATTTATGATTGCGTTAAAGCACACGGAATTTTGTATATCACGGCACTACTGTTATAGTGATAATGTGTGAACCTAGCCTAAGTGCATTTCATAACTCAGGACTAGGGATGAGCTTCAAGTTCGAGTCGAACTCATGTTCGACTCGAACATTGCCTGTTCGCCCATTCGCCGAACAGCGAACCATTTGGGGTGTTCGTGGTAAATTCGAAAAGCCGCGGAACACCCTGTAAAAGTCTATGGGAGAAATCTAAAGTGATAATTTTAAAGGCTTATATGCAAGTTATTGTCCTAAAAAGTGTTTGGGGACCTGGGTCCTGCCCCAGGGGACATGTATCAATGCAAAAAAAAGTTTTAAAAGAGGCCGTTTTTTCGGGAGCAGTGATTTTAATAATGCTTAAAGTGAAACATTAAAAGTGAAATATTTCAAGGAATATTTCACTTTTATTGTTTCACTTTAAGCATTATTAAAATCACTGCTCCCGAAAAAACGGCCGCTTTTAAAACTTTTTTTTTGCATTGATACATGTCCCCTGGGGCAGGACCCGGGTCCCCAAACACTTGTTAGGACAATAACTTGCATATAAGCCTTTAAAATTAGCACTTTAGATTTTTCATGTTCGAGTCCCATAGACTTTAACGGTGTTCGGATGTTCAAACAAATTTACTGCCTGTTCGCAAGTTCTGGTGCAAACCGAACTGGGGGGTGTTCGGCTCATCCCTACTCAGGACACGTAAGCTAATAACTTTGCCGCCCTGAAAGCATCCTGCTAATATTAACATTTCTGAATCCATGCCCTGTGCCGTTCTATGGCCTGTAATTAATCTGGACAGCAGTCCTTTATTTTTAGCACAGACAAATCTGAGTGAATCCGTCTGACATGCTAAAAGTGCAAGCTTTCAATCCCTCACTGTAACTGAGCCTGGAATCAATAGAAAGCACTAAACAACAGAGCAGGCATCTAGATTGTAAAGTGTAACTTGCAGCTGTCCTGCCTACATCCTAACAACATAAATTAGCTCTTCTGTGTGACCTAATACAAGACATAGCTACTCTTTATATTGTTTTAAAACTCATATATTTTATAGGTTTTCCTACTAATTATCAGCATCCTCCACAAGCCAGTGTCACTAAATCTTGTAAAACTAATTGCCATAGAAATAAGCCTCCATGTGTTTATTTCAAGCTCTCAAGTGAACTGTGATCATTTGTTTTTTGAAGAAATCAGACATAATAATCTTAAAGTGTATCTTCACTTTTGCAGCCAATGGGAATAACACATGTTTTATATTTGTTACATGTTTCTATTAATAGATCATGACTTAAAAAAAATAAAAAAAAATAAGAATTAGCTTGTTACCTTTTTAGGTGCTTTTTACTTGCTGAAAAATCCAAGTTTATTTTTTATGTGTGTGCCCTCTTGTTTGACCAATTTCATTGAAAATCTTTGGATCCCTGTATCCCTCTACTAGGTTTATTCTTGTTAATTATCTGATATACCAACTGTAATAGAAGATGCTTTGAATGGTTAGGATTTTTGACCTTCGCCTCAGATAAAGCCAAGCCAAGAGAAGGAACTTGGCCCTGGTTTAGCCTAATTTATTCCCCCAGCTATTCTACAACACATTAACTTTATATTTCTTTATAGGTTCATTCTAGTCTATTCTCTTCATAGATGACATAATTATATTATATTATTTCAATCAACTTAATTTCTCAATTACTTGTCATCAAATAGCTGCCATGAAGCTATGATTACGACATTTCATTTAACATAATCTTATCCTACAATCCGCTAGGTTATCTATTTTCATTTACATTTATAAGAGTTACTTTCCTGAGTGATTACGCCTTTTTCTACCATACAATTGTACATGTTCTGTTAGTGGAATATCTATTTATATTATATTATTGTACATGCTCTGTTAATGGAATTTTGTCAATAATTATAAAATTCAATAAAAAATTTGAAACAGAAAATCTTTGGATCCTAAAACTAGCATTCATAACATGCGAACAAAAAGTTCGCTAAAACTGTATTTTCGCTTTTGCAGCCAAGTTAGGTTAAGTCCTACCGTCAGGACCTGAAACACCTGCTGGTGGTACCGTGCTTCTCAGACCGGAAGGTTAGAGTTCCAGCGGCCACCAGTGTGTGTGTGTCCTAGCAAACCCTAGTAATCACTTTCCATATGATGCTGGCTGCTGAGAGGGTATTTAGGTCCTCCCCTACCTGTGCCATTCACTTCAGTGTTTTGCTGCTGCCAAGTTCTGTTTGCCATTGATCCTGATTTTGCTCCTGCTCTGTACCCTGTACCTCAATGCCTTGTACCTGCTCCCCCTTGTTCCTGATCCCAGTTTTAATTCCCCCTTCACACATGAAGAATTGGTGCATACGCACCAAGCTTGTTGGAAGCCCACAGGACAAATTAAAAACAATATAATGAGGTCAGCAATATGGTGTAATGGAATTACCATTAAATGGCATTAAAAAGCATAAAAATTAAGCATAACAATGAAACATAAAAATGAAGCATAAAAAGGAGGCGGGGCTTTGTTACAATGGATGGCCGCTGACTGCAGTTAAGACTGCATGTCACAGCGGGAGATCAGGTACATAAGGCTACAGATGGGCACAGTGAGGCATGCAGATGGGCACAGTGAGGATGCGGATGGGCACAGTGAGGCATGCAGGTGGGCACAGTGAGGATGCATATGGGCACAGTGAGGCTGCAGATGGGCACAGTGAGGCTGCAAATGGGCACAGTGAGGCTACAGATGGGCATTTTTGACCCTCTTTTCCACTTACAGTAGCTGTGAATTTCTCACCCTAGGCTTATACTCGAGTCAATACGTTTTCCCATTTTTTTGTGGTAAAATAAGGTGCCTTGGCTTATATTCGGGTCGGCTAAAGCCCCATACACACGGTAGGACTTTTGGCCAACAAACTTCATTTTGAGCAAGTTGGACCAACAATCCGACCGTGTGTATGCTCCATCGGACAAACTTTTTTTTTTTTTTGTTTTCATCTGACAAAAGTTGGGTCTGCAAACGGACAAACTTTTGCCCAACAAAAGTCCTATGGAGCAAAGTCCAACCGTGGGTACAGAAAACCATAGGACTTTTGTCCGATGGACAAAACAACTAATGTTAAAATCAACCAACAATAGCAGAAGTTGACCAAAGGGTGGCAGGAAAGAGCAGAAAAGAGCAGAAAAAACACGTGATGTTGCAAAAAGTTTTGGGAAAGTTTGCAGAAAAGTCCTGTGGTGTGTATGCTATGGGTGTGCCGGCCAACTCCGTTCGGACAAAAATCCAGGGAAAAGTCCGACCGTGTGTATGGGGCTTTATACTCGAGTATATACGGTATCTATAATCAGTATAGTGCAAATCTATACCTCAACACATACAAAAATGGATTACAATTAATAAGTGCACATATATACAAAAAAGGTGCATATTTGAACGTCCACCCCTGTGCAATCTATTAACACACACGTGGTCCTTTGCCAAATCACAGTCCACTACTGGTACATTCTTCTGTTTCATTGTGTTCTATACTCACACACATGTACTCTTAGAATAAATTCTTCATTATGCATTGTTTGCACAGAATGGTTGTATATTGTTTATGGTGGTGTAGTTTGTACCTATGCTATCATATATGTTTTTAAAATCTGTATAAATAAAATTTCGATTAATCTTTTTTAAATTCATATCAGAGTAGTTGATACTGTTTTTTGGGACTTTAACCCCCCCTTTTCCCACAGTCTCCCTATTTAGCGGCTTGTAGGGAATGTCCCCCCTTTCAATATACTTCATTTGTTGAATGGGATCATGCCATTTTTTGATGATAGGCTCCCCCTCCACCTAACCACTTAAAGGGGTTGTAAACCTATGTGTTTTTTCACCTTAATGCATCCTATGCATTAAGGTGAAAAAACACCTTGCAGTGTCCGGCACCCCAGCCCCCCTGTTTTACTTACCTGAGCCCCGGATTTCCGTGGGCACATCCCTGCCGTCCTTCTCTCCTTGGAGGCCTGGCTTTGATTGGATTGGATTGATATCAGCGCAGCCATTGACTCCCGCTGCTGTCAATCAAATCAAATGACGCGGGCACCGGGGTCGGGGCCGATTTATACACTCAGCGTCTATGGACGCTGAATGTATAACTCAGGAGCGCACCGCAAGGTAACCCCCTAGGGAGAGAGCTTCCCAGAGGGGGTTATGTAATGCAGGGAGGAGGTTGAATACCCCTAATGGGGACACAGACAGCAATAAAAACCTGACAGGGAGTCTAATACTTTTTCAGTCTATCCAAAACGAAACATATGTTGGCCTTCAGTTATACTTTAATAAATATATAAGAATTTTTGGAAGTAAATAATTAAAAATAAGCACTGTTAGATGCTAGACATTTTCTTCCAGAGCATGCAGGGAGAATTTCCAAGCATGGTTAATAATTGGCACTGCGGAGACAAATGCTCTCATTAAGGGGAATGAAATTCTAATCATTAGATATATGAGCAGTGATGAAGATGAAGCTGTTTGTTTTGCTGGGTATGTGAAGTCACATCCACTTGGATCATTGCAGTCTGACTCTTAGCCCTGGTTCACACTGGTGCAATTTGACATGCAATTTGACATGTCAAATCGCATGTCAAATCAGCGGCATTTTTCGGCATCTGCGGCGCTGCACCGATTTCAAAAAGTAGTTTCTGTACTACTTTTTGCGATTTCAGCCCACGATTTACATTGACATCTGTGTAAAAACCTGCAGGGATGTCTACCGGCTTCATTCCCACAGCCCAGTGTGAACCTGGACTTCGACAAAATCAATAGCAGGGTGTACTGTAAATGACATGAGACAAAATACGTAAGGTATGGTCTATTGTCATGAGATCACCCTATCACTAGCCGGGCTCACACTGTTCCAACATGAAAGTCGCGCAACTTTGCCAGGCGACTTTGGCGCAACTTTGGCTCAAAGCGATTTTGACACGACTTAGAAGCAGCTCAAAGTGTTACTAAACCCAGGACTCTGCATTCACTATCTCTGGTCTCCCACAGTACACAGAACATGGAATTGCAATTATTTTAGTAAATATAAACTGCTAAATACCTTTTCTCATCAGCAGTATATAGCAGTCATGTGACTTCTATCAGTTCCTAGTAAAGCTTGTAGGAGGAGTTTTCATTCTCCCCTGATCCTCTGTCTGGACAGTGCTGATTGGCCCTGTGCTGATCACATGTACTCTCCTAAGAAAAAAAAGAAAAAACTCTAGCAATACACACCAAACTGAGCATGTGAAGCCCATCCCCAGGCTCTGTAAATATCAGGTTATTTTTTGGAAACAGTAGAAGAAGGGAAGGATCAGAGGAGACAGGATCAAACAGCCTTTATACAAAATTAGCAGGATTAACCCCTTAGGTTCCACAGTGAGTATAACAAGCATGTGTTACTGCATATACAGACTTATTTTGCTGTTGTGGGTTTGGTAACACTTTAAGGGAATGCCTGTGTAATCTTCCTGTAATGTCGGATCCAAATCACATCAATTAGGATGAGTATCCTACTTGGATGCGACTTCCATTCAATTCAATGGGCTGAAATTGGACAGAAGTCGGACCAAAGTAGTGCAGGAATCTTTTCCAAAGTCGGAGCCACACAAGTCGGACCAGTTAAGATGGCTCTCATAGGAAAACATTGATTTTTACATGCCATGCGACTTGTGCTCTCAAAGTCAGTGCTCATGCCGCACTAGTGTGAACCCACTTATCAGTTCTTGGATGTGGTGGCTGCATTCGTTTTTTTTACAGGCTTTTTTTTTCATTTGTTTTCACCTGGTGATCCTGCCAGTTTCACACTTCTTGCCTTAGGGTTACAATGCTCGCTCATTGCACTGTAATTATGGAAGATCAACATTGCCTTCCAAAGACAGAACTACAGCTTACTTTCCCCCTCTCCTTTTCTCCATAACATAGGGGGAGGTATTCTGTTGTCCGTAGTAGAGACAGAGAACACAGGGAGAACACAGGGAGTTATAAGCAGATTTCAGGCAGGATCAACTTTTTTTTTTGCAATTATTGAACAAATATAATTACCGTATTTATCGGCGTATAACACGCACCCTAACTTTAAGAGGGAGGTTTCAGGAAAAAAAACTTTGCACTTTAACACGCAGGCACAGTTTACCCTCTATTTTCAGGGTAAAAAAGTGAGTGTTATACTCCAATAAATACAGTAAATGCCTAAATGTTTTCAATGGCATATTAACCACTTCCATACAGGGCTTTTTATACCACTTCCATACCGGGCCTATTCTGGCACTTCTCTCCTACATGTACAAATCATCATTATTTTGCTAGAAAATTACTCAGAACCCCCAAACATTATATAGTTTTTTTTTAGCAGACACCCTAGGGAATAAAATGACGGTCGTTGCAACTTTTTATCTTGCACGGTATTTGCGCAATAATTTTTCAAACGCCTTTTTTTTGGGGAAAAAAATGGTTTCATGAATTAAAAAATAACAAAACAGTAAAGTTAGCCCAATTTTTTTGTAAAATATGAAAGCTTATGTTACGCCGAGTAAAAAGATACCTAACATGTCACGCTTTAAAATTGCGCACACTCATGGAATGGCGCCAAACTTTGGTACCTAAAAATCTCCATAGGCGACGCTTTGAAAATGTTTACAGGGGAGTTACAGAGGAGGTCTAGTGCTAGAATTGTTGCACGCGCTCCAACGCATGCGGCGATACCTCACATATGTGGTTTGAACGGCGTTTACATATGCGGGCGGGACTTACGTGTATGTTCGCTTCTAAGCGCAAGCTATTGGGGACGGGCGTTTTAAAAAAATATATATAATTTTTTTTTTATTTGACACTTTTTTTTTTTTTTTTTACACTTTTATTCCTATTACAAGGAATGTAAACATCCCTCGTAATAGCAATGTGTGTGACAGGTCCTCTTTATGGAGAGATGCAGGATCAATAAGACCCCACATCTCTCCTCCAGGCTGGAAAGCATGAGATCAGTGAAAACATTTTCACTGATCTCATACTTACAGCCGCAATGGCGGCTTTGTTTACATTTGAGGACCCGGGCGTGACGTCATCACATCGCGCCCGGGCCTCCGACGATCATAGAGATGTTATCCAAAATGAAAACAAATATATAATTTGCCTATAGTTCTACTTTAACAAAATTAATTCTTGTCCAACACCAATAGCTGATTAGTTAGTATAATTTATTGAATAGAAAACATAGAACACTTACATATACTGTAAAATAAGAAAAACAAAAAAGCAGCGCCTTCTGAGCGTAGCAATCAATTAAAATGTATTGAAACATAAAATCAATAACAGGTAATCCACTCACAAGAGGAGAATATAAGTGAGCTTATCTGTATGAAGACTGGGATAGTTGGACTCATCCGCTCATCCCGGGCATGTGAAGCTGTGTATCCAGAGGTGGAGGGGAGATGGTGTCTCTGGACCTCCTCTCAAAAGTCGCCGATTATGCCGTAGAGTGGAACTACTCACTCGCAATGGAGGAACGGAGGACGACTTTGCTGGAACACAACGACAGAGTACATCCGGGTCGTGGGGTCAGCGGGGAGGACTAGTCATTTTTATAAGTATGGACTAATATGACACTGATCTTATGAGTTTATTCCTCCTAATCATTTTACCGCTGTTCCCATATTAGTTTTGTACACACACCCTTATCCCGAGTGCGCTTGATTAACCCCTTGTGTTGTATATACTGTAAAATGCCTGTGAACAGCCTGAAGAGCAGACAGGGTCACCATAATCCACTGAAAAGGATGGCAGATGGGCTGGTGGAATGGTAAGCCTCCATGCAATGGAGCTGAACCCACCAAATAGGAAGAAAATCGGGAGGCATCTACGGCCGTCCTTCATGCACCTTCAAACTGGCAACACAGTGTCAATAAAGTGGGAAAACCACTATGCATTTGAGACACCCCGCCCCCTTTGTCCAATTTGAAAAGGGGAGGGGGCCCCTTAAAAGTGTAGCAGTCTGCCCACTTCATTAATGCTGCGTTGCCTGTTCTGAGGTGCATGAAGACGGCCGTAGATGCCTCAGGCTTTCTTCCTATTTGGTGGGTCCAGCTCCACTGCATGGAGGCTTACCATTCCACCAGCCCATCTGCCATCTCTTTCAGTGGGTTATGGTGACCCCTGTCTGCTCTTCAGGCTGTTCACAGGCATTTTTTATGTAAGCGAGATATGTCTTTTATTCAATAAATGGTGCTATTCTCTGATCCTGCACCCTTGCTGCTTTGCTATTTTACATGCACATGAATGGATCAATCCTAGATCTACTAGAGGAGCTGTAGGATACTGGTGCCCACCTAGACAATTCCTATAAGCAGGGCTGGGACAAGGGGTGGGCAGGAGGGACGGTTTCACTGGGCACTATGGTATCATGTGAGGTGGGGGGGGCCGCAACAAGGAGAATTGGGGGTGGGAGATTTGTGTTAGAAGGGATGTTTTTGGGGGGGTGGCAGGAAGTAAATATTGTTCTAGGAGGGAAAATTTGGGTATTGGTTAAGAATGGTGATTTAGGGGGATTTGTGTTGGTGATGGGGGAAGAAGATTTGGGCTAGGAGGGGGGATTGGGGGGGAATTTGTTCTGGGAGGGAGGATTGGAAGGAAACTTGTGCTGGGAGGGAGATGTGGGGGATTTGTGCTGGGAAGGAGGAATAGGGGGGGATTTTCTCTAGGAGGGGGATAGGGAGGGAATTTGTGCTGGGAAGGGGAATATGGGGGGAATTTGTGCTAGAAGGGGGGATGGGGGGGGGGAATTTGCGATAGGAGGGGCGATAGGGGAAAAAAAGATTTGTTCTAGGAGGGGGGTGGAGGGGAATTTGTGCTGGGGGGGAGGATTTGGAGCGGGGAGAAGATGATGTGTACTAGGAGGGGAAATTGTACCAAAAGGGGTTTTAATACTGTACAAGTGGAAGGGACTTGGGAAGCACTAAATGTCCGTGGGTTAGGGGTGCAAATTACTTGTCTTGCCTTGGGTGCTGACAACCCACACTATGAAAATTTTACTGTTAGGGGTCCCCACAACTTGATAAATTTTATCAAGGGGTCACGGCACTAGAAAGGTTCAGAACCACTGCTCTAGGGGATCAGGGAAAGTAGAGATCAATAGTCGCTTCACTACAAATATACACTTCAAATAGTGATATAAAGCTTGATATGGACTATGCTATCCAGATAACTGAATCCTTCCTCTGAAATTAACAGATTCCTTTCCTTTGTATCAAAATAATAACCTCAAATCAGGAGGATTCTGGTGAATAAACATCACCACAGGAGAAGCCCTTTCAACCTTAGAATCATGTCCTACAGGTATATGGCAGGGCGGGCGGGTGATATTGTACATATGGTCTTACAAAAGCTCTAGAAGAAGCCATGGTTATGGCGAAACATGTAGAGAGGCAATAAACTTTTGTACCATGACCGCATGATCTTATGTGTTGGTTTTAATTGTTGTTTAACCATGTTTGTTAAATAAAATTATGAAATTATAATTGGTTCCTAATTAATTATTTTTTGCACCTCAAAACTCCCATTTTTGCTTTCTATTTTCTATTCTCATTATGGGGAGGTTGGCCTTGTAATAAAACCTCCTATCCTCGGATTCCAAATTTTTCGCCTGAATTTTATAGGTTATGATATATAAAACTATAGCATACCAACATATGTTGTGTGTGCTTGCCAAATAAATAAGCACGTTTCATATCAATAACATTGAAAAGATTACTTCAATTTGTTTTAAACTATGTTAGTATTCAACTGCAATCACCATTTAGATTTTTCTTGTAATATTCACAATGACATTTAAATGTATAAACTTAGAGTTGCATCCATGAAATAGTAGAGAGAAATGAATATATAATAAGCTATTTCTATTTCAATATCAAACACATTAACATTTCCTGCATTTCAGCAATAGACACTATCTATTGACTTTAATTAACAAGTACATCTCAACAACTTCCATATCTACAAAGTAAATTACATCTATTCACTTAGATAATATTTGCATTCTCTAGGTTCAACGTTTTAAATGGGAAATTGAGTTTCAGATGAAAATAATAATGTTGAGCGTAAAATGGGTTTTGGAGTTTAGCCACTGAAAACCAACTAGAGCCAACATTAGAATTTCATTTCCCATAATGAGAACATTTGTTTCTGCAGTGTCAGTTATTACCATGCTTACCCTTTCTTTCAACATGTCCAGCTAGGAAAAGATGAATCCATACCGGCTTCCTAATTGGAATTGCTTCTCATCTTAATACAATGTTTTACTGTTATCTTTTTCACTTCTAAGGTACTATTAATGTATAATGCATTTGTGTGGCTGACTCAACAGAACACAGAATCTTACAGCTAAACATATATTTAGTGATCAGACCTCCCAGACTGTAACCTAGATTTGGAAAAACATTGAAAACATTCATAGTTTAAAATAATTGGTTAGGTTGGGTTTTGATGGGTCCAATAATATTTTACATAGTGGGTGCAAGTAGGGGACAGTTAGGAAAAGTTAAGAAAGGAATCCTAACATAGGACTAGGCTTGACTAGTATTAAAGCATTTATCATATGTAGCACCCTGCTTCTATTAAGTAGGCGCTATATGTAAATTTAAGTTATCTGAGCTGTAGTTTGGCTCAGAATGATTGTGTTAAATTGCTGGTTTCTGTTCCAGTCCAGCTGAGTTGCGCATTTTTCACTTGACTGTAGGTGTCACCACAGGTCAAGGTTGGAAATGCAGCAGGCTGGGTGTGTTGAGTATTCTTTACCCAGAAACAGCCCAGTGGGAGTGGTTCACCCACTGTGCATTCTGGGAGAGGGTACTTAAGGGACAGACACAGTTTTCCGGGTCTCTCTGACCTGATGGCCCTCCTGGCCTAAGGTGTGTGGAAGCAGCTTTTCTGCCTCGGGCCTGCTGGCCCGAGGCTCCGTTACTGATAGTAGGCCCAGGAGCTTCTGGGGCCTACTGGTCCAGGGGTGGTCCTGTGCTGTCTTGCCTGCAGGAAGAAGCCGAGCAATTGGAGAAAACAGGGGAGGACTTTTCTCAGAGAGGACCGAGCGAAAGGGCTGGTATCTCAAGAAGAGCATGGAGACTCAAATGGGGGATGCATCCTGACCAATCTACCTCACAGTGCTGCCGGCTGGCTGAAAGAAACTGGTACTGTGTAGCTGTGTCTTTTGAACTGTGCAAAGTGTGTGGTTGTGCTGTCCTGTGGCAGAGGACTGTACATTGACTCCATTATATTCATCAAGTCTGTGGCAGAGACTTTTGACCAAGTTTCGCACCGGATGCTAGGTCAGTGAGAGAGGCCTATCCGGGGGTTGTTAGATCCAGTGTGGAAACTGTTTGTCCTCTGGATCAAAGAAGTACCCGTGATCCGCAAAGCAAGGTACCTGAATCTCCCCTAACCCTCCATCCCTCTAACTGACGTTCTTTAATAAAACCATTGAAAAAGAGACTAAAGCCCTGTACACACGATCGGATTTCCTATGGATTCTAATCCGATGAAGCTGACTTCCATCAGTCTTGCCTACACACCATTAGTCAAAAGTTCAATGCTTCTGAACATGCGTCGACTTGATTCTGAGCATGCGTGGGTTTTTTGTCCGATGGAGTTCCACACAGACGATCGGAATTTGCTATCGCTTTTTTTCCCATCGGATAAATTTAAAACATGTTCTATTTTTTCTCACCGATGGAAAAAAGACAGATGGGGCCTATACACGATCGGTTTGTCCGATGAGAAAAGTCCATCGGACTGTTTTCATCGGTAAAACCGATCGTGTGTACACGGCATAAGTGTTTGGTGCAGACATCTGTGAACAACTCACCAATGGGACCCCTATGGCGGATTTGGTGAACAAACAGGTAACGGCAAGGCCCAAAATCAAACCAGCAGCTCCTACGGGGGGAATTCTACACATAGGAAAATGTTTTTAAGAGAATATAATAAAAACAAAACAAGACCCATGAACATTATGAAGATAACCAAGTAATTACCAGGGCAAAGCTTGGCGGACTAGTAAGCTGTTAGAGTGGATACATGGAACAGATCCAATAAGGTGAAGAAGAAAAGAAGAAAGAAAAAGTGAGAATGAGGATGTAGCGACACAACCCCCTTTCCTGCTTTCGGCTCCCTAGCAGAAAAAAAAGGCCACGTGCTATGTGCCCGTACCCTCTTGTATAAAGAGGCTGAGCGGTGTAATGTACCTGGGTCTCTGTGATCAGGTTCCCCCAGATAATGGCTCCCGTCTTCACTGTAACAAAGACAAGTCTCTATTCCCCAATAACTTTAAGGTCCACACCGATTGCAACTCCAACTTAGAGTTTATTTTCTCTGTTATGCACGATAACTGGACAGGAGAAGGTTGGAAGAAGAGCAGGACAGCAAAAGGTGTGGGAATAGGTCCAGGCACAAACAAATTCTTATTCACTACCCATATCTTCAGGTAGACTCAGCCCATCCAGATAGTCTCCCAATGGAGTGGGCCCCAGCAGCCGGAATGATGCTCAAACTAGATACACACAGTCTCTGTCACAGACCTGGTGAACTTGGGTCTCTGCCACAGACCTGGTGAACTTGGGTCTCTGCCACAGACCTGGTGAACTTGGGTCTCTGCCACAGACCTGGTGAACTTGGGTCTCTGCCACAGACCTGGTGAACTTGGTTGCAACGTTAAGCCTCTTTCAGGGAGATGACATCCCTCCAGAGAGTTACCGAGCCCCTTCCTTCACTGTGAGTTCCTCACCAGTCCCTCTGAACGGTCCTCCCCCGGCCTCCTCATCTAAGATACGGGTCTCCTCGCAAGGCAGCACCCTGGGATTCCTCGATCCTCTGTGGGCCCCAGCCAAAGTGCTGAGCCCAAGGCCTCCAGTTGCAGCCCCAGGGCTAAAGGTGCCTGGGACTGATCCGCCAGTGTACCGAACCAGGAACTCCACCCCAGAGATAAAGGTGCCTGGGGTGGCCACGAACAGAACCACACGCTCCTGGGGTCGGACCCCCAGGAACTCACACCTGACAGACAGGGTCTGCCCCTTTTATATCCCCTCCCGGGATGCACAGCGGGCCAACACGCCCACCATACCACCGCCGACAGGGGACATCCAAGGCACAGCACTGTACCAGCGGTTCAACCCTGGCCTCCGATGGCAGTGCCACCAACAGGCCACGGGGAACTACACACCAGTATCCCGCCTGCAGCTAAAATTGGGTTTTACTGAACCCTATCAAATAATGTGTTTGACCACAACTACCACTCAAACATCCCCCTAAATTTCAAAGCCCCGCTACAAGGAGATAAGGAAAAGAAAAGGAGGGGGAGCACTAGAAAATTGTTAAACTGAGAGATGGGCAGTATCAAATCTAGAAGGTTGGGTATATGTAACCCACGGTTGCCAGACCCAAAGCAATTTACCGTGGGTATCCGAGAGGATAGCAGTCAACTTTTCGTTCACCATGATGTCATTCATGCAATTCTTAACTGCTTCAAAACTGAGTACAGGAGTCCTCCATGCCCTTGCAATGGTTGATTTAGTTGCAGCAAAAATATGTTGAGTTCTCCAGCTTAGGTTCATGGCTTTATCTTCTATGATATAACTATGTTGAAATCTGAAGAACTAAGTTTTAGAATGACTGCATGTACAAAGAAATGTGATTATGCTATGCAACTACCCATATAGCAAGCAATTGAGCTGCAAGTTTGAAAATTACTTTCTAACCTATTGCTAGAGTTGCCAGGCTTCACAAGCTTGATGCATGACTGCGGATCAACTTTCTTTGAAAACATTCTGCAAGTCTGCTGCAAGTTCTGGTTAAGTTATGTTGTGCAATAGTGAAAAGTATAAAGGAAAACCTTGTGCCAAAACTAATCTAAAAAAATTATAAAATATATATAGCTGCTGCTCCCCAAAACAATGAACTATGCACTGTGCAATTGGAAAATGGGTGATGGGGAGCGCTGGATAAATCTATTGTGTTCCTATAATAAGACCATATATCATGGAATAAAGTGAATGTGTGCATAAAGTGCAACAATTTGTAACCACTTGTGGTAAACACATACATATAGTACGAGCAAAAAATGTAACTCATAAATAAAATGTAACCCTTTCCCGCCGAGGGTACGCACATATGCGTACTCGGCTTTCGGGGGTTATACCGGGATGATGCCTGCAGCTGCAGGCATCATCCCGGTACCGTTGTTTAGAGCTGGCGATTGGCTTTCCAGGTATAACAACCGATGCGGCTAAAAGCCGCTCGATTGTTATACCGGAGGAGCGGGAGGGGACATCCCCCCCTCCTGCCGCCTCCGCCGCTCTTACCGGGCCTCCCGTCCCACCGGGAGACCCGATCCACAATCCGCCACCTCGGGCGGCTAGAGACAGACTGAATCGAAGCCGCAAACGGCTTTGATTCAGTCTCTTCACTGTAACCACGGAAGCGACGTCATGACGTCACGTCCGGGTTACTCGGCTGCCAATGGCGCCGAATTTAAAAAAGTACACAGTATTCAGAATCGCCATTTTCGGCGATCTGAATACTTTGAAGTGCAAAGGAGGGATTGGGGGTCTTTTAGACCTCCGATCTCTCCATAAAGAGTACCTGTCACCACTTATTACTGCCACAAGGGATGTTTACATGCCTTGTGACAGCAATAAAAGTGATCAAATTTTTTTATTTTTTAAAACAGTATTTTTAATTATAAAAATAAATAAAATAAATAAGATTTTTTTTTTTTTAAAGCGCCCCTGTCCCCGCGAGCTCGCGCAGCAAAGAAAACGCATAAGGAAGTCGCGCCCGCATATGAAAACGGCGTTCAAATCACACATGTGAGGTATCGCCGCGATCGTCAGAGCGAGAGCAATAATTATAGCTGTAGACCTCCTCTGTAACTCTAACCTAGTAGCCGTAAAAAAAAATTAAAGCGTCGCCTATGGAGATTTTAAGGTACCGTAGTTTGTCGCCATTCCACGAGTGCGGGAAATTATAAAGCATGACATGTTTAGTATCTATTTACTCGGCGTAACATCATCTTTCACATTATACAAAAAAATTGGACTAACTTTGCTTTTTCATTTTTTTTTAATTCATGGAAGTTAATTTTTCCAAAAAAATTGCATTTAAAACACAGCTGCGCAAATACTGTGTGACATAAAATATTGCAATGATCGCCATTTTATTCTCTAGATTCTCTGCTAAAAAAATATATATAATGTTTGGGGTTTCTAAGTAATTTTCTATCAAAAAATATGCATTTTAACTTGCAAACAAAATGTCAGAAATGGGCTTAGTCATGAAAGGGATAAAGTCTATAACATTCAGTGTTGTGTCTTGATAGTTAACCCACACAAAAAAAGGAAGGTTCCTTTACCGCTGGTAATTCAGATACACCCAAAGTGCTCAGAAATAGAAACTGCTCACCAGATGGACATGACGTCTTTAATTAAAAATAAGGTCTAATGTGCTGTTTAGGAAATCCTGATTGGATACCGTTGGACAATGGATGGATCTTCTATGCTGTATCCTCCTCTCCACCAATGGAACAATGCATAGCACAATACTGTATTTTATTTAAAAATCACATATACAAAGCAATGCCTGCTTACATTTCTTGGGTGCCTTCACCTGGCACTGAGGATAGCCTGCGAAAATTTGTGTATGGGAGCTGCTCGCCACTGGGCTCACGTCCAGAGCTGGCGTACGTTCCACTCCTGCGAGAGAGAAACCGGAAGCTGGGGCCCGGAAGTGACGTGACCGGAAGCTCCTCGACTTACATTTCGTAGTTACTACGTCATCAGGAAGCGTCAACACGCTAGATTGTGCTATGAACACAATATCAGGGATATGCAATTAGCGGACCTCCAGCTGTTGCCAAACTACAAGTCCCATGAGGCATAGCAGGACTCTGACAGTATCAAGAATGACACCCAGAGGCAGAGGCATGATGGGACTTGTAGTTTGGCAACAGCTGGAGGTCCGCTAATTGCATATCCCTGCAATAGATTTATCCAGCGCCCCCTATCACCCATTTTCTATGTTGTGCAATAGTCATCACACCATAGGGGTCACTGTGACTGAATTGTCATGCTGTAGACTTGCAGAACTCTTGCTCTAGAGCACTGTACCTTTGTTCTTACTAGAGACTTGCCAAGCAAATTTGCTACAAATTGGAAAAGTGTCAACTAGAACTTGTGATTCAAGTGTTCTGCAAGTGTACAACTTGCCAGTGAAATTGTGCAGCAAGTTAACAGACTTACAATTCAACACTGCCACAAATTTGTGACAAGCTATCTGGGCAGATATTATAGTGTGCCCCTTTAGCATGCAAGTGCTTTTGACCAATCTAAAGCCTGGTACACACGATCAGATTTTCCGGGGACAAAGCGTAGGACTTTTGTCCGAAGGGCGTTGGCCGTGAACTTGTCTTGCATACAAGCGGCAAAGAATTGTCGGCCATCAAACACGAAACTATGTGGTTTTTCAGCTCTTTAGCGCCACCCTTTGGGCAACTTATGCTAATGTTGTGTTATGGTTAGCATTGCTTCTGAGCATGCGTGTTTGTACTTTAGATTTTTTTCCGAAGGACTTCTGTACACACGATCGGATAATCCGACAGCACACATTTGTTGTTGGAAAATTTTAAAGCATGCTATCCAACATTTGTTGTCGGAAAATCCGACAACAATTGTCCGATAGAGCATACACACAGTCGGATATTCCGACAAAAGCCTGCCATCACACAATTCCCTTCGGAAAATCCGATCGTGTGTATGAGGCTTTAGTGGTCGGCTATGCCACAGTTAAGCCTCATACACACGATCGAATATCCTATGGATTCTAATCCAATGGTTTTTTCCATTGGAAATCCGATGAAGCTGACTTCCATCAGTCTTGCCTACACACCATCAGTCAAAAAACCGACCGTTCCAAACGCGGTGACGTAAAACACTCCGATGAGCCGAGAAAAATTAAGTTTATTGCTTCTGAGCATGCGTCAACTTGATTCTGAGCATGCGTGGGTTTTTTATCCGATGGACTTGCCCATAGACGATCGGAATTCGCTATCGGTTTTTGATCCATCGGAAAAATTTAAAACATGTTCTATTTTTTAAAACCGATGGAAAAAAGACTGATGGGTCCCATACACGATCGGTTTGTCCGATGAAAAAAGTCCATCGGACTGTTTTCATCGGTAAAACCAATCGTGTGTACAGGGCTTTACTGTATGGGCTCATTGTTGACATAATAAGCTTAAGATGTACTCAAAATTGACATCTTACAATGCAGATAGCTGATCTAACAAAATGTATTTATGTTGTCAACACAAGCATATTGTGTGTGCCAGAGCTGCACTTCTCTGTACTGAAAGGAGCAGCAACAAATAAAAAAGGAAACCCATTTCATCCATGTTTCTTCCAGCACAGGTGTCCCATTGTTATCTGGGAATGGTTTTTACATCACGCTTTGCTTGACGATCAACAAGGTAATGTCTGAGTTTTCCTTTTTATGTATGGATATTAAATATAAAATTTGGATATTCATCTATCCACTTGCCGACTGCTCCATAGCAGATTTACTGCTATAGGGCGGCCGCACTGCACAGGATTATGTATAATTATATACGTGATCCTGCTTTTCCGGGTATCAGTCATACATGCGCACCGCTGGAGGCTCGCTTCCGCTGTGCTTGTGCACAACAGGAGCTGATCAGCGGGTCCGGTGGGCCCGATGTCCACCAGCACCCGGGGATCATTCGTTACACAAGCAGAACAGCAGTCAACATGGATCCATGCCTTCCATTAGTAAAAGCACCTCTCCCACAGTAGTAAAACACTGATCAGGCACATATTTAACCCCTGGAACACAACAAAGTTAACCTATTCCCAGCCAGTGTCATTAGTATGGTGATAGTGTATATTTTTAGCACTGATCACTGTATTAGTGTCACTCATTCCCAAAAAGGTGTCAGGTGTTCGATTTGTCTGCCACAATATTGCAGTCCCACTATAAGTCACCGATTGCCACCATTACTAGTAAAAAATAAATAAAAATTCCATAAATAAAACCCATAGTTTGTAGATGCTATAACTTTTGCGCAAACCCATTAATATACACTTTATGGGATTTTTAGTAGCTGAATACATATTGGCCTAAATTGAGGAAGAAATTTGTTTGTTTTTTCATTTTTTATTGGATATGTTTTATAGCAGAAAGTAAAAAATATATATATATTATATTTTTTTTCAAAATTGTCGGTCTTTTCATAGCGCAAAAAATAGAAACCGCAGAAGGTGATCAAATAACCATGTTATCCTCAAATCACATAGAATAAAGGGTCCACCACCCTTTCCCAAATTATATTTACCTTTTTCTTTTTTTGCTAGTTCCTTAACTATTAAGCCTCGTACACACGGCCGAGATTCTCGTCGAAAAAAACATGTCGTTTTTTTCGACGAGATTCTTGGACAAGAAACTTGTCCCGGCCGAGTGTACAGACACTCGATTCAAAGAACCCGCGGTTCTTTGAACAGAGCGTACGCGGTGACGTCATCGACTACGACGAGCATGCGCTCGTCACATTCGATGCCGTCGCCGCCATCTTGGTATACCCTACGTATGCCTAGGAAGCTACCGCGCATGCGTCAAATTCATTTCGAACATGCGCGGGCTTCCGGGAGGACAGGTAAGTGTACACACACTCACTTTTCTCGTCGAGAAACATGCCGACGAGAATCACGACGAGAAAATAGAGAGCAGGATCTCTATTTTCTCGTCGAGATTCTTGTCGCTTTTCTTGACGAGAAACCATACACACAAACGAATTTCTTGGCAAAAAATCTCTGCCAGCAAGTTTCTTGCTGGTTTTTGCCGAGAAACTCGTTCGTGTGTACGAGGCTTAAGGCCTCGTACACGCGACCGATTTTCTCGTCGTAAAAAACACGTCGTTTTTTTCGACGAGATTCTTGTTAAGCTTGTCGATTTTCTCGTCAAGCTTTCCATGCGTACACACTGACAATTTCCAATTTCCTCGTTGTTCTCCGCGGTCACGTCCAGCACGTACGACGGCACTATAAAGGGGAAGATCTTTTTTCTTGGCGCCACCCCTTGGGCTGCTTTTGCTGATCTCGTGTTACCGCGTGTGAAGTAAAAGTTTGGGAAGAGACGATTCGCGCTTTTCAGTCTTCGTACTTTTCAGATCGTTTTCTGCGGTTCAGTTTGTGCTTGTGGGTTCGTATCTTGACTTTCAGGGCGTCTAGGCAGGTCGTATCTGTTTTACAGTGCGTTCTTGCCTGTTCGTTTCTGATTTTCAGTTCGTTATTCATAGGCCTTGCTGTTCTAAAGTGCGTTCTGTTCTGTACGTTCTGATAAGACGACCGTTTCTTAGCCATGTCGCCTGGACGTTCTCGTCGTCGAGTTCGTGCTGTGCGTGCGCTTGGTGTTGGTCTGCTTGTTTTGGACCAAGACCAGTCCATGAATGGTGTGAGGAGGAGTTCATGGACCAAGAATTGGTTGCTCCAGCGGGACCAATTCTGCCATATGCCTCTGCTGCGGGAGATCGTCGAGAATAATCCTGAGGACTACAGGAATTTTCTGCGGATGTCTGACCCCGTTTTTCAGGAACTGTTGGCTTTGGTGTCCCCCTATATTACCAGGAAGGACACCGGTATGCGGGAAGCCATCAGTGCTGAGCAGAGGCTCATCGCCACGTTGCGTTACCTGGCGACAGGGAGAAGTCTTCAGGACTTGAAGTTCACGACAGGCATCTCCCCCCAGGCTCTGGGCCTCATAATCCCAGACACCTGTTCTGCCATTATACAAGTCCTGCAGGAGGACTATGTTAGGGTAAGTTTTCTCCCTTAACATCACATTTTATGTATTACATGTATGCTAATGTATTGTATTTCTTTCATCCTTCCCTAATTACCATGATTGTAATATGCTGAGAATGTCCCCTTTGTCCCCATGCATGCTGGAAGCTTTAGATTGCCCCTTTTTTCTCCTCCATAAATATTTCCCTTCACTAACTTTTCCAGCAGGGGCGCCTGTTGCTCCAAATGTTTGGGGGTTCAAACCCCAATTTAGGAAATAAACTTCCTCCTTTTTTGCTCTGGTGCCTATTAAACGCCCCCAGTTGTCCCCTCTAATGCAGCCATTTTGTTCCCTCCAATGCAGCCATTTAGTCCCCTCTAATGCAGCCAGTTTCCCCCAGCCCTGCACTTACCTTCTTGTGGTCAGCGCCATCCTTCTTCTGTCTTTGATGTGTTCTCCTTCCCTTGATGTTGCATCAGCCAATCATGTTACCATTAAACAGACTTGGTGAACATGATTGGCAGAGCAGCCTGCCAGTGTTTCCCCAAGGAATGCCCCCCCTGCGTCCCCTATTTTACTTTTAGGAAGCCAATTACATCCCTCAGGTTGTAATGTGCAAGACTATTTTACTACCTGTTTCTGCTATGCAATTTGAACCCCCTAAATGCCGCAATTATTCATATGTCGGTCGCTTTACAAGAGGCCATCCACCTGAATAGTGGGCGGCATAGACAATACATAGGTTCATGCAACGCATGAACCTATGTATTGTTCTGAGTGATGGGCACAGGAGAGAGGGGGCAGTGCTCCAGCGCCCACTCTGGACGCATCGCCACTGCAATGCTATCCTGTGGCCAAATACATCTCCCCCCCCCCAAAATAATTTAGTAATGGCCCATCAGAGGGGGTGATGAATATGATAAATGAGCCTTCCATTATACTTATTTTAAACACCTTAATAAACGTAGAATTTGATTGATGTTGGCCTCTAATGTTTTTTTAGAGATTTTCCTTGTAATGTTTGATTTTTGTATTCTAATATTATTTCATCTTGTTTCACTCCACAGCTTCCTTCCACGCCACAGGAATGGCAGACTGTGGCATCGGAGTTTGCCACGTGGTGGGACTTCCCCAACTGCGGTGGTGCTATAGACGGGAAGCACGTCCGCATCGTGCCACCACCCCGTTCTGGGTCCTACTACTACAACTACAAGGGGTTTCATAGCATTGTGCTGATGGCGGTGGTGTCAGCACGGTATGAATTCCTCTATGTTGATGTAGGGAAGAATGGTCGGATGTCCGATGGGGGATCCTTCATCCAGACGGAGTTTGCCCTCCATCTCCAGAGTGACGACCTTGCATTGCCACCGGATGCAGGGAATATTGAAGGACTCCCCTTTGTTTTTTTGGCTGATGAAGCCTTCGGACTTGGACGGCATCTTATGAGGCCATTTCCTCAGAGGACCCTGACCCCAGACAAGAGGGTGTTCAATTACCGGCTGGCCAGGGGCCGAAGAGTTGTCGAAAATGCCTTTGGCATAATGGCCAGCCGGTTCCGCTTTTTTATGACTTCAATACACTTGGCGGACTACAAAATAAACAATGTCGTATTAGGCTGCTGTGTGCTACACAACTTTCTGAGCCAAAAATCAAATTCCTATATGGCCTCAGTTTTGCCAGAGGCTGGACTTTCCCCTGCAAATCCCCTGCCGGGCCTGGAATCTGCCCGTCCTGGCTTGCCCTCCCAAAATGCCCGTGAGGTTCGGGACAAATACATGGAGTATTTCACGGGTAGGGGGGCAATTCCTACGCCAGCCTATGTCTAAGGATCCAAATAAAAAGCTTGTTTAAACCTTTAATTATTTGTTCTTTCCTGTCTCCTAGTTTGTCTTAGTGCATTTGTAGTGCCAAGGGTATTTTACTTTAGTAACTAACAACCATTTCACTATGTAACCTTACAAAATAACCAAATAAGCTTAGAGGGTATTATAAAAAGAAGCTACACGTTGTTTGTGGTCAAATATTTTACTCTGTGCACATTCACACCATTTTTAGTTTTTTCTGTTTTTTTGGGTTGGCCTGGCCACAAACCGGCAATTTTTTGCTAATGAAAATACAAAAATAACAGTTGCATTCCAAAAATTACAACATTGGATACCTCTGAGCAATCTGAGACATTCACTTACACAAACTATGTCTCTATGTGCCCGTCCTAATATGGGGTCCTCCCACCCCTTGCCCAGCCAAAAATTGAATATGCACACATTTGGGATTTTTTTCATCTAGGAAGTTTACAATCCTGATCCCTATTGTCAACATGTGCTATCTGCCATCAGGGGTGATCAATGGACGTGTTTTGGGGGTGCAACCCCTTCCTCAGTTCACCGACTTTAGATACGAGGAAGGGGTTGCACCCCCAAAAGACGTACATGGATATCCCCTGATGGCAGATAGCACATGTTGACACACTGTGTGCAGATTCAATTTTTGGCTGGTTTGATTGTCAAAAATATTCTAAAATGTGCAAAAACAAACATGTAAAAACAAATGTGTTTGGATGGCTTATTGAATTCTCCCCAAAACATCGAGAATGTCTTTAAATGTTTGTTCCATCACATGGATTCTTTGTTTAATTAGGTCCAGTTCCGTGCTACATTCCATCACTTGCTGGATGAGGCGGAGGGCACTGTCAGCAGAGAACCGTGTACTATCCTTCACAACATTTATATCCCCTAAAAACAAAAAACAAAAGGTATTATAACTCTGCAGGCCTACATCTCTTACCTGAAGCTGTGGTGACAGATACTGACCTGTTGTGGTGACCAGATCCACAACGTCATCCACCTCTCCTTCCTGCACTTCTCCTTCCTCCACCTCAACTTCCTGCACATCTTTCGGTTGTGGGTCTTTGGGAGTTTGGGGTTGCTTGGAAGTTGTGGGGTGCATGTGCTCCCTGGAATGTTCTCCTCCCAGTCTTCTCTCCCCTATGAGAATCAAAGAAAAGGTCTATTTATCACACTGTAAATCTCAATGTTAAAATAAAAACAGGCTAAATTGCTTGGAAGTGTGGTACAAGTGTGTGTTTGGGCGAAATTTAAAGAAGAATGCATTATTTATGACCAAGATTATGTTTAGTATTCACCTTTGGATGTAATTTATTTGACATAGAGGCACCACAAAAATTCACTGATGCACCTGTGTGGGACACCCAAAAAAGGCGGGTCTGGTGGCCCACACTATAGTGCTCCAAAGTACAGATGTGGAAGCAGCTGCTGAGTGTCGTCTCCTTTACACTGATAAAAGTTTGCATTTCATTCTCTTTACAAACACATCATCTAGCCTAAAAATTTCGCCACAATATTTTACCAAAAATGGCAGATGTCTAATTACTTTTGTGGCTATAAAATAAGCCAAAACCGCGGATAGTGGCCGAACGAAGTGTCTGTAACGTAACGAACGATTACTGTGCCCAACCAAGTTCAAAATATTACATTTTGGAAGGGAGTCCAATATGAGAAACCAAAATAAAGAGCAATATGTAAGTTTAGAAAAAGATTAATAGCAGAAAAGTCTACATTTTACTTACTTTTAGCGAGCATTCTCTTTATGCTCCTCAACTGCTCTGGCTCCCTCAGTTTGAGGTCTGACCACCTCTTTCTGAGCTGCTCATTTGAGCGTTTCACCCCGAAATTCGTCTTCAGACTCTTCACGACTATAGTGAGGATTTTGGCCTTCCTTCTATTTGGTTTGCTATACAGCCCATGCTTTGCATCATAATCAGACTTGAGCAAGATGTCCACCATCTCCGCCATCTCCGCCAAAGACATATTCGATGCCTTGAATCTCCTCCTTGATCGTGACGTTTCCTCGGTCTCCGGGCTTGTCTCCTCCTCGTTAGTTGCGGAATTATCAGACACCTGCTGTAACTCCGCCATATCTGTCTGTGCGCCGAAAGAGAAGGGGCGGGGAAAAGATGTTAGTTAGAACGTCATGGGCGGGCGACGTGTGCGGAGCGACGTGTTCGAAATTTGACGCATGCGTGGTGTGTATATAGCAAGCACACATGTGACTATAGTACGTTCGGTGTGCGGAGAGAGGAGTTCAAGTGACGGACGTGCGAACAAAGGTATGTGATTTTGTGACTTGTACAAATTGTTGGCCTATACTGTCTTGAGAATGTTGGAGGATATATATGGTGACTAGGATGTTAAGGAGGTTAGACTGTTTGCCTCACATTAGTTATATATAATTTATTTAACTTGCAGATACAATATGAATGTCTTTATAAGCGACAAGGATTTCCTGGCAGAATTTATTGACCGGGTAAGGGAGCTGCCCGCTCTGTGGGAGACGAAAAACCCCATCCATAAAAAAAGAGGGGTGAGAAAAGCAGCGCTGGAGAAGCTGCTCCCATTTGTGCATACCAAGGTGCCCACAGCCACAGCAAAACAAGTGGACACTAAAATTGGCAGCTTGAGAGGTACCTACAGGACTGAACGCTCTAAGGTGCTGGCTTCTCAGAGGTCAGGAGCAGCAGCAGGTGATGTTTATGTCCCGATTTTGTGGTACTACAACAGGATGTCCTTCCTGGATGACCACATTGAGACAAGGCCATCACTCTCCACTCTTCCCCCCAGACTTCCCTGCAGCCAACCTGAGCCTTCTCTGGAGCAAGAGGAGGCAGCCATCCTGGATGATCCTGATTTGGCCATCTGGAGCCAGGTATAGTATTAACTGAAAATGTATTGGGATAAACTTAATGTTTGACAAATATGTCAAGATGACAAACATAAAATATTTTGGATTCCACAAGTGAAATCAAGATCTGTAGACATTAGTCTGCACTTAATTGGGTGCTAAATAGTCAATCTGATGTAGTGGTAAATTTAAAGCAAGGATTTATGGATTTACATTCTAATTGCTTCAATCAGGATTACAAAGTTTGATGCAAAGATTAAACCAACATATTAAACTATGTCCCTTTTTCATACACAGGATGAAATCAGCCAGGAGGAGGGTCTGGAAACTGTCAGGCAGCAGGAGGAAGGGCCCAGTAGCAGCCAGGAGGTGGCAGGGCCCAGTGGCAGCCAGGAGGTGGCAGGGCCCAGTGGCAGACAGGAGGTGGCAGGGCCCAGTGGCAGCCAGGAGGTGGCAGGGCCCAGTGGCAGACAGGAGGTGGCAGGGCCCAGTGGCAGACAGGAGGTGGCAGGGCAAAGGAGAAGCACCAGATCCCAGGTGCCTCCCATCCGGCTTCCCAAAAGAGGCAGGAGGGACAGGAGCACGAGTGAGGCAGCAATGGCCCTTATTCGTGAGGCCCATGCCACCCTCCAGGAGCCCACATCCCCTGAAGAGACCATTGCCGGCCTAGTGGAGGCTAAGTTCAAGGTGATAAACATGGAGCAACGCCTCCTATGCGAGCCCCTGCTCATCACCTTGCTCAACAAGGGGGTGATGGAGAAAATTACCCCCAATACCGCCATATGTGAGGTGGCACAACTGACCCAACCTCAACCTCCACCTCCCCCTTCTTCTTCTGCCCCACCCCCTTCTGCTACACCTCCCCCTTCTTCTTCTGCCCCACCCCCTTTTGCTACACCTCCACCTTCTTCTTCTGCCCCACCCCCTTCTGCTACACCTCCCCCTTCTTCTTCTGCCCCACCCCCTTCTGCTACACCTCCACCTTCTTCTTCTGCCCCACCCCCTTCTGCTACACCTCCACCTTCTTCTTCTGCCCCACCCCCTTCTGCTACACCTCCACCTTCTTCTTCTGCCCCACCCCCTTCTGCTACATCTCCTCCTCCTCCTCCTGACAGGAGTACCCCTCCAGTGGCCCAGCCTCCAGCCAAACGAAGAAGGAAGGCTGCAGGGAAGGCTTCAGGGAAGGCTGCAGGGAAGGTTGCCAGGAAGAAGAGGAAGTGATGGCCTTGCTTCATTGTGGTCGGACAGAAGGCAGCCTGTTGTAGTACCACACACTTGGGACATATATATCACCTGCTGCTGTTCATGACCTCTGGGAGGCCAGCATCAGATTGTGTTCAGAAATGTTGGCCTTCTCAAGCTCCCAATTTTAGGGTCCACACAGGGTTGCTGTGTGCTCTGGGGTCCCTGGGATGCACAAATGGCAGCAGGTTCTCCAGCGCTGCCTTCTCTTTATTTTATTTCGAAACATGAATAAATGTGATTTTTGTTTAAGTTCAAACTTGACTATGTGTATTTGTAAAAATTAAAAATCTAGCTTTGGAGTAAGCAGATACATTTGACTGACAAAAAAAGGGACAGATAACAAACCCCCAAAAGAATAACTAAATCTGATTTGCAAAAAAGGATGGTGGAAAATTTAACTAATATAGATTCCAAAATTAAATGGGAGATCACTATCAAAACATTGCGAAATTATAATTAACATCATTTTGAAAAATATAACAATTTAAATTATTCCGAAAAACTTGCACGATATAATACACATAAATCTTCTTAAGAGCAGCATGAAAAAGGTTAAAAAAAAATAGTCATAACTCGGTGTGAATATCAGCAGCAAAAGAAGGTCACTCGTTTTGATTAATGTAACATTCTAACGAAGATTTCAATGCAGAACATTTAAACGATGCAATAATTTGGAGCGTGACGAATGTGCTCTCTCCATTACGAAGGCTTGTTTTACCAGAAGATGCGCTCCCGTCTCATAGTTGCTTGTGAGCATGCGCACTTTTGGAAGAGTCGTAAAAGCATACACACGAACCATTTTCTCGTCACAAAACAGGCCGACGAGAAACACGACGAGGAAATCTGGAATCCTGACGAGAAAATAGAGAGCAGGTTCTCTATTTTCTCGTCGAGATTCTCGGCAATTTTCTCGTCGTAAAACCATACACACGAACGTTTTTCTCGACAAAAAAGCTCTCGCGGCACTTTTCTTGACGGTTTTGGACGAGAAAATCGGTCGTGTGTACGAGGCTTAAGCCTTGAAAATGGACAGAAGGAGTTTGTTAAATGCTTACATGAATCAAACCTTGGTAAATGCGCTCAACATTACTCCCAGTCGTATCAATCATTTGCTCCCTGGCAATGCTCTGTGGTTCTTGCTGAAAGCTCTATTTGTGGGGAAAAAAGGGACAGAAATTGTATTTGGGTACAGCGTTGCATAATTGCGCAATTGTCAGTTAAAGTAACGCAGTGCTGTATCGCAAAAAATAGCCTGGTCCGGAAGGGAGGTAAATTTTCCGGAGGGCAAGTGGCTATAGTCCACTAAGATACTATTATTTGGCAAGCTAATGACAGAGGGCAGGGATTAAAGCCAGAAGTTGGCAGGGTTGAATCTTGACTTGGGGTGCACACCCAGGGCCTAGGACCTAAATGGGCATTATATGTAAATCAATCAATTTAAAGACCAATAAAAGTGTTTGCAGTCTGCAATTTTGAACCCTGCTGCAATAAGCTTAACCACTTGCCGACCGGCTCACTCCGACATACCTCAGCAAAGGGGCATGGGTGCGCAAAATGACATGTAGCGGGTATGTACTTTCCCGGGTGTAATTTTGAAATTGGCAGAGACATCAGTGATGTGTAATTCCCTGCAGCCCAGTGGGTGGCGCTGTCGCCCTGGGCTGGGGTTGAATCATTGCTGTGTGCTGTGCCTCCTTTTTGTCCTCCCTCGGCAGCGGTATGGTGGGGCGGGGAACCTGCCGTGCTTGCTGGGAGAGGGTATAAAGGGGGCCGGCCATCTTTGTCACGGGGTCGAAGTCCCAGGCACCTTCAGCTTGCGGTCGTGTCGCTCCTCTGGGTGGCTTAGGCCTAGAGGACAGCGGAGGTCGAGTTCCATCCCAGGCACCTTTAGCCTGGGGTGAGGTACTTGGATGGAGGTCCGGAGCTCAGTGCCCAACACTGAGTTCCGCGAGGGAAGGAGATCCTAGGGTACCCAGGGATTGGGTACCCGAATCCGGAAGGCGCAATGGACTGGGGGGAGCTCCTCATTTGAAGACCCGGTGCAGCATATTGCCGGTGACAAGTGAGTCTCTTGTCCGAGACGGCCTGGAAGGAAATCTACCCTCGTGCGGAGACCAGGACACACTTCTAGGAAGGCCTGTTCGCATCCACACCTCCTTTTCTGTTCAGTTCTATCAAGGGAGTTCAACTGTTTGTGTTCAGACAAGGAGAATAAAGGAGTTTTGAACTTTAATGGTGTGGAGCTCATTTTCTGACAGACATGGTTCGCGGTGACTCTTGGAGGGAGGATCCAGGTGCACAACACTGACCCGAAGGTAATACAGAACTGTTGCTTATACCGCACTAACATCTGTGGTGTAAGCTAGGCGTAGTGTCCCCGCTCCCTTCCCTCTAAGATACCCCTAGACAAGAGAAAGATGAGACAAAGAGGGGAGTGTGAGGAGCTGCCGCTACAGACATACTCGATGTCCGCCGGTGGCCCGCGATCGGGGCACGGAGAGACAGAATGGGGGGATGCCTATGTAAGAAAGGCATTTCCCTGTTCTGCCTAGCAACATAACAGGGATCAACTGCTCCCAGTGATTGGTAGCAATGATCTCTGTCATGTTCTAGTGAGCCCACCCCCCCTACAGTTAGAATACACTGAGGGAACACATAACCCCTTGATCGCCCACTAGTGTGTTTAACCCCTTCTCTGCCAGAGACATTTACAGTAATCAGTGCATTTTTATAGCACTGATCGCTGTATAAATGTCAATGGTCCCAAAATAGTGTCAAAAGTGTCCGATCTTTCTGCTGCAATGTCGCAGTCACTATAAAAATCGCGGATCACTGCCATTACTATTAAAAAAAATTAATAATAAAAATGCCATAAATCTATCCCCTATTTTGTAGACACGATAACTTTTGTGCAAACCAATCAATATACGCTTATTGCAATTTTTTTTTTACCAAAGATATGTAGAAGAATACATATTGGCCTAAACTGAGGAAGATATTATTTTTTTTATATGTTTTTTTTTATATGTTTTTTAGGGATATTTATTATAGTAAAAAGTGAAAAAATAGGATTTTTTACTCACCGTCCATGGACCGACACAGCTTCTCTATTGACAAAGTGGGTATTATCCGTTAATTAGGAGTGACTAGGCAGAAAAATTTGTAAAAAGTGTTGCATCACACCTTCTACAGTCCTGCCCAGGGGGCGGACCCCCCGGGTATATCCTCTCAGTCTGCATATCGCAGATCAGTTCGTCAAAAAGCAGTACAAACTTAAAAGGAGGGGTGGGTGCTGTGTCGGTCTATGGACTCAGAGAAAAGGATTTTATGGTGAGTAAAAAATCCTATTTACTCTTTCGTCCATGGACCGACACAGCTTCTCTATTGACAAAGTGGGACGCCCCAAAGCAGTGTCAGAGAAAAAATGAGGGGTGGTAACAGCATAAAAATAAACTTCACCCCAAGCACAAAACAGCACTCCTCCAACGGAGGAGCTGCAACTCTAAACAACCACTTGTAAAACCTTGCGGCCGAAAAGAGGCATCCGAAGATGCACCTACATCAACTTTGTAGAATTTTGTGAAAGTGTGAGCGGATGACCAAGTCGCCGCTTTACATACTTGGGAAACAGACGCTTGATGTCGGAAAGCCCAAGAGGCACCTCTTGCCCTGGTCGAATGCGCCGTGACCGGAAAGGGGGGCGCTTAACCCTTTAAGGCGTAAGCCTGGATTACTATCTGTCGGATCCACCTTGACATATGCCACTGCTGTGGCGTTGTCTGACTGGATCCTGACTGGACGCCCTTGCAGCCTCTGAGACCATTTGAAGAGGCACAGCCTGATCGCCCGGATTTCCAGGACATTGATCGGCAGGAGGGCTTCCACTGGGGTCCAGCGACCTTGCGCCGACTGAACACCCGACTGAACACCCGACTGAACACCCGAGACTCCCCCCCAACCTGTAAGGCTGGCGTCCGTCGTGATCACTATCCAGTAAAGCGGAAGAAATGACTTCCCGGCCACTAGAGCCGGTGCTGTCAGCCACCATACCAGGGATCTCCTAACTAGGTGGCTCACTCGGATTTGATAATCCAGAGATGATGGACATCTGTTCCATCTGGACAGAACTTCCTTCTGTAACACTCGAGTGTGGTATTCAGCATATGGGACCGCCTCGAAGGAGGCTACCATGAGGCCCAACACTCGCATGCAAAAAAACGGAGTGACGACCAATTCCTGGAAGTCAGCTGCCGTACTGCAGCCCGGAGGGTCTGCAACTTCTCCACAGGGAGGAATACATTTGCCTCTGAGGAATCCAGAATCAACCCCAGGTATACTAGGCGTTGAGTGGGCACCAATACTGACCTTTGCGTGTTTAGTATCCAACCACAGTCTCGAAGAGTCTGACAGGTAATGGACACGCTTACCTCTAATTCTGAGCTTGAAGGGGCCTTCAGCAGAAGGTCGTCCAAGTAGCCTGTGATAGCGATACCCCGCTGTCTTAGAAGTGCCAGAATCGGAGCGAGCACCTTGGTAAACGTCCTGGGTGCTGAGGCAAGGCCCAACGGGAGGGCCACAAACTGGTAGTGGTCCTTCCCGATAGCAAATCGCAGAAACCTCTGGTGTCTGGAGTATATGGGGACAAAAAGGAATAGGGGCCCCAAGGGATAGTATGGGTGGGAAGATGGATTCAGAATAACTCAATGGAAATAGTATAAAAATATATTTAATTAGAAAAAGCAAGTACTAAAAACAGTCACAGAATAACAAAATGAGACAAAACAGCTGCTCTAAGGCGTATTGTATGGATACACTGATACAAATCAGAGATAACTAATACAAATGACCAATCCTACACGTTTCGGAAAAGCATAAAGGCACATTAATCCTGTTATGATAGGTATAGTCCTTCTTCAGGGATTTGAGTCGAGCTTGCTGGTGTGTTTCTATGGAAATAGGGGATTTGGAAGTAAATAACATATACAAGTAATATTTAATTATTTGCCCCAACCAAAGAGAAAGAAAAAGAAAAGGAAAATTATTTTCCAAAAATACTCACAAATCTTGTATTCCATACGACTAATCAGTGCACAGTGTTAATACAAATGGATGGTGTTGCGGATACGGGCAAAGAGAAGACCAGACCACTACTAGTTTCTCATCATCTTTAGAATCCGGGAGAATGCTGGGTTCGCATTTACTTATCACCCGGTGATATAATTGGACCTTATGGGGAATGCTTGTATGTTAAATCTCCTTGTAGCGCGGTGACTATAATGATAGTTGGGAATGAAGGGCCCAGAGAGACAGCGGCAACAACGTCAGGGCTCACAAGAGCAAGTAACAAAAGCAGAATAGGGAAGGGACCTGGTGAGCAAAAAGCAAAAATAGAAAATTTAGGAAGTATTTAAAAAGGATCCAGTGAGCGTTAAAATTGCTACGGGCTTTGCTTGGAGTGTATCCATGAAAGAGAGCTGGATGGTGTGTCTTACCTCATGGAGTGGTTCATTCAAAGTGCGTATCGAATTACACTTGGCTGTGCAGCACCTGTGAGCTGCATCAGCCTTGGTTATATACCTGTAGTGTTAGGGGGATGGCCAATCAGACATACTTGCATCTCAGTTTGCTCGTTCCGGATACACACACCTGTAGAGGATGAATTAGCAGTTGCGCGTCACATAGATGTGACGACCGATTCCCATCCGCCCTGCCACTATCGCTCCCCGGCCAAATGCGGTGTCCGGCGTCACTGCGACACAATGCGCGGTGACCTCAAACGTCAACACGGCCGCCGACACAGGAGGGGGCGCGGCCATTGTGTCGGTAGATGGAATAACCAAGGCGCATGCGTCGAAGAATCGACGCATGTTAGCAACGGCCGCAATCCACAAGTAAAAGCCTCCAGCTCCGAAAGGGCATGGAGGCTTACCTGTGCCGGGGAGATCCGACGCATCGCCACTGCCATAGGTCCCCACGCTCCCAGCCAAGGAAAAAGGGAGAACAGAATGGTCCAGTGGTGGAATTTGTATTGTATTAAACACCCATCCATGGGAACATGCAGGTATGCGTCCTTGATGTCCAAGGAGGCCAGAAAGTCCCCCGGATGGAGAGCCATGACTACAGATCGAACCGACTCCATCCGAAATCTTTGTACCTTCACAAAGCAATTGAGGGCTCTGAGATCCAAGCTTGGACGAACCCCCTCCTTCTTCGGCACAATGAACAGATTTGAGTAAAAACCCCGTTCCAGTTCTGGAACTGGAATAACTACCCCGCGTTCCAGTAGACCCTGGACCGCCCCATACAGGGCCTCCCGACGGGTCGGTAGTAGCTGGAGATTGGAGGTGTTGAATCTGTCCGGTGGACAAGAGAGAAACTCTATCTTGTAGCCTGAGGAGATTACTTCGCAAACCCACCTGTCGGAGATTAGAGCTGTCCACTGAGTCGTGAATTTGCGAAGACGTCCCCCCATCCGAGAGCTGGGTGGGGGTGGACCTTCATGCGGATGCAAATTTGTCCGCAGGCTTATTGGGTATGCGGGACCAAGGACGCTTTTGTCCTTGGGCAGGCGCTTTATCGGCCTGGGGTCTTTTCCCTGTCGCCCTAGGGGGACGAAAAAAACGCTTGTGTGCAGTAAAGGAGGGCCCTTGCCCTTGGCGTGGCCCCTTACCCTTGCTAATTTGGGGAAGCAAAGTGCTTTTACTTCCTGTGGCATCCTTGATGATGTCATCCAGAGAAGCCCCAAAAAGTCTGTCGCCCTTAAAAGGCAGATCCAATAGGGCTTTCTTGGAAGTCTGGTCCGCAGACCAGCCTTTTAGCCAGATCAGGCGGCGTATTGCTACTGCCTAAACCGAAGTTTTAGACAGCAGGGGAATAGTATTCATGTCTGACTCGCAGACAACCTAAGGCCCTGGACCAACAGGTCGGCCAATATTATCTCATCAGGAGGAGCATCTCGCTCCTTAACCCCTGGAGTAGCAATCTTGCCCATTCAGTAAGTGTCTGAGACACTAGGGCCCCCGCCAATGGCGGGCGTACTGCCGAGCCTACCACTGAGTATAGGTAGCAAGCGAGTGCTTCAGCCTTCTTATCCACAGGGTCCTTGAAAACAGGAGCCCCTTCTACAGGAATTGTGGTGGCTCTATTAAGTCTGGACACCGGAGGGTCCACTATAGGGGGAGAGGTCCATTTCTTCAGAAAACTCTCCTCAAAGGGGTACCGCACCGCAAACCTCTTTGGGGCTGCAAAGACCCTCAGTGGGTTCTCCCATTCCTTGTATAAGAGTTTATCAAAAGACACACAAGGGAACACCTTAGCAGTGCGGGCAGGTCTATGAAACCCAAGTGGACCAGAGTCTCTGCTGCTTCTGCAGTATTTTCCAATTTTAGCATATCTCGCACTGCAGTAATAAGGTCAGATACCAAAGCCGTCTCGCGTACTGACCTGGACTTGGAGTCATCCTCACTGTCCGGTCACGGTCTGCAGTCTCTGATGCATCAGAATCTGGGCCCCGAGCCGTAGCTGGACCTGGTTCTGCATCAGAATTATCCCCAGAAGCTTGCAGGGGACGGGGCGTTTACTACCCCCTGAATTCCCGTGTGCTGCTTCCACCCTGGCAGCAAACGCCTCTAGGATTGCCGTAATAGCGTTCATAGACACCTCAGGGGCACCAGCTGCTAAATCTGGTGTTTCAGGGGAGAAGACATCTGTCTCAGATGCCATGCTGACCACACGCTGACACTCACAGGGCTCCAGGCAAGATATCAATAGGCCACCCTCCTGCGCTGCAGAGATGCTGGGTTACCCAGAGGACTCGCCAACCTGGACCGGTACTGCTATGCTGCCGTGTGCTGCACCTGTGATGCTGTCCCACTGCTGCTGTGTCAGTCTGCTTCTTTTATCAGCACTTCCTGTGTGAATTTTCGCGCCAGTGTAATGCACCCTAGAGGCCGGAGGCTCTCGCAAAATGGTTGCCAAAAACGTCTGTATGGAAGATAATGTGGGCTCTAAGAAAATGGCCGCCGACCGAAGATAGAGGTCAAGCAGCCATAGCCCACAAAAAGATGGCCGCCGAACGGCAATATATGCATACAGGGTGGACAAACATGGCCGCCCATCAGCTGATAGGGGCCAGTGGGTGTGGCCGAACCACAGGAAGATGGCCACCGGGCAGTCACAAGAGGCCGAACTCGGCATGGACCACCTCAAAATGGCTGCCGACAGCATGGAGGAGGAAGCACACACACACACAGGTAAGCAGAAATTACATTTCTTTTAAATATTAGTTACAGCCAGCCCCGCTCCAGTGGAACCCACTAGGTGACCCCCAGCACCCAGCAACCTTTAGCTAGAAGCCCCGGGAGGAGGGAAAGGCAGGGAGAGAGGGAAGAAAGGGGCCACAACCACTTACCTGATCTCTCCAGGAATGTCCAGCTAAATCACCCAGCCGAGGCAGGGGAGTTTTACTTACCTATCCTGCATGTATCATGCTGGAAGACATTCCAAACAGATCATCGTCCGCGCACGGAAGGTGACTGTTGGCCAGGCATGCTGTGATTGGACCCAAAAGGGACGATCATATGTATGCCCTGGAGCGTGACGCTCACCGGACAGGCTGCTGCGACTCGGCCGTAAGGTCAGCCGAAGCTGAGCGGTCCGATGCAAGCCTTGGAGCGTAAGCTCACCGGCCAGGCTGCTGCGACTCGGCCGTAAGGTTATCCGAAGCTGAGCGGTCCGATGCAGGCCCTGGAGCATAGGCTCACCGGCCACCCGTGGAGCGACGGGCATGTCGTGGAAAACCCAGCGCGTAGCTAGGGTCGGCACACGCTCGATGGCCGAAACTTGTGAGACTACAAAGATCGAGGATCCAGCCTGTTACCCAGTCGGCAGTTGATCGAAGATCGCAGGAAACAACAAATGTAGCAAAAAATAAATAAATATATATATATATATTTTTTCCCCGGACCAATGGGCCCGAGGGAGCCATGTCCTACTCCTTGCTAGACAGAAAGAAACTGATCTGCGATATGCAGACTGAGAGGATATACCCGGGGGGTCCGCCCCCTGGGCGGGACTGTAGAAGGTGTGATGCAACACTTTTTACAAATTTTTCTGCCTAGTCACTCCTAATTAACGGATAATACCCACTTTGTCAATAGAGAAGCTGTGTCGGTCCATGGACGAAAGAGTAATATCATTTTTTTTTTTCAAAATTTGTTTATAGCGCAAAAAATAAAAACCACAGAGGGTCTCAACCACCACCAAAAGAAACCTCTATTTGTGGGGAAAAAAAGGACGTCAATTTTGTTTGGGTACAACGTCACAACGTGCAATTGTCAGCTAAAGCGACGCAGTGCCGTATCGCAAAAAAGGGTTTTTTGGTCGGGATTCGGTAAATCCTTCCGGGGCTGAAGTGGTTAAATCACAAAGTTAACACACCAAGATAAAGAAGTCTTGGTTTCACAAAAGAGAGAGTTCCTAAATCTAATGAGAGTTAAAAATCTCATTCATCTGGTTAAAATATAGATTCTTATTCTTGTGAGTTAGCTTGGTAAATTGAGTCTATTATCTTAAAAACAAAAAAAAGAAAAACAAATATGTTTTACCAAAATCGCCTTTCCATGCCACCCAAAATGTGACATTGGAGCCCACAGGAAGAACCACAGCACATTAACAGGGTGCAGATATTCGATACACCCGGGAGTAATGATGAGCGAATCTACTTAGGCTTGATTCATGGAAGCATTCAACAAACTCATTGTAAAATTCTTAAATTGCAAATCTTGAAAATCAGTTCTGTCCATTTTAAAGGCTAATAGTCAAGGAACTAGCATAAAAGGTAATACATATAATTTGGGATGGGCTGGTGGGCCCTACATTTTATGTAATTTGAGGGTGACATGGGAAAGAGATGCCTTTAAGCTTCATACAGGGTTTAAGAACAGTGTCATTCTAGGGGCAGCATCAACAACACCCAATTTTGGCATTGCATAATTTGTATCTTTCATTTTTAGCCTTTCATAAAGCATCCGTACCCCTATCTGATATTTGTACCTTGATGAAATGTCTCTTTTTAGTTAATTTTTGCTGCAATACGTTTTGTTTTAACCACTTCCTTACTGGGCACATATACCCCCTTCCTGCCCAGGCGAAATTTCAGCTTTCAGCACTGTCACGCTTTGAATGACAATTGGGCGGTCATGCAACGTGGCTCCCAAACAAAATTGACGTCCTTTTTTTCCCACAAATAGAGCTTTCTTTTGGTGGTATTTGATAATTTCTGCGTTTTTTATTTATTGCGCTATAAACAAAAAAAGACTGACAATTTTGAAAAAAAACACAATTTTTTTACTTTTTGCTATAATAAATATCCCAATTTTTTTTTTTTAAACCTTTTTTTTTTCTCAGTTTAGGCCGATACGTATTCTTCTACATAAGTTTGGTAAAAAAAAAACGCAATAAGCGTATATTGATTGGTTTGCGCAAAAGTTATAGCGCCTACAAAATAGGGGATAGAATTATGACATTTTTTTTTATTATTTTATTTTTACTAGTAATGGCAGCGATCTGCAAATTTATTGTGACTGCGACATTATGGCGGACACATCGGACACTTTTGACACACTTTTGGGACCATTTACATTTATACAGCGAACAGAGCTATAAATATGCACTGATTACTGTATAAATGTGACTGGCAGGGAAGGGGTTAACACTGGGGGGCGAGGAAGGGGTTAAATGTGTTCCCTATTAGTGATTCTTACTGTGGGGGGAGGGGACTGACTGAGGGAGGAAACTGTTGGTTGTCCCTATGTACAAGGGACGCACCATTGGTCTCCTGTCCCTGACAGGACGTGGATCTCTGTGTTTACACACAGAGATCCACGTCCCTGGCTCTGTGGCAGCCGTTCGCGGGTACCTGGCGGACATCGCGGCCGCCAGGCACGCGCATCGGCACCCGCGTGACACGGCGGGCACAGCTTTTCCCCGATGTGCACCTGCGGCGGCGCGCATCGCGGAAGAAAACAGGAGGACGTCCATGGACGTCCTCCCGTCAGGAAGGCGCCGCGCTGTAGAAGTCTTTTGTCTACAGCGGCAAGTGGTTAAAAAGTAACTCCACTTTTGTTGAGAAAAAATATTCTCCTTTGGGTGATCTATGTACATTGCAAGGACTTTAACATACTTTGTTGCAGATTCCTACCTTCTGTTATTCTTAAGAAAAAGATGATTGTTTGTCTGTGTCCATGAGCAAAGTGAATCTAACGGGAGTGATTTTATAATTATCAATCAGCTTCTGCACCTGTAGGGCTCTAATGAGGAAAATTGCAGGGTTTGCATCCCTTAAGATGGACTTCTGGGAGGATTGGTAAGTCAATCACAAGCAAGAAATTACATATCTGGGGGGCGTTCTGTACATCATCTGTGTACAGAACGCCTCCAGGTAGCCATATTTTTTTGCATTTTACAGAAAATGACAGGGCTGCAGATTGAAAAGTAATGGTAATTTTATTAACATTCAATTACAATATGACTTTATTGAAATTGTATACGCTATATTATTTGCTACTTTTTTACCCTTTACTCTAACAGTAGGCAGTAGACAGACCAGACCTAAAATCTATGAGAAGATTTACACTTTGAAATAAAACAAAGCTAAATTCCTAAATTTTGTAACCATTTTCAAACAAGTGGCAAAACATGTTTCGTAGCATAGCAAGTGATCTTCCATTAGTTCCACACTGTATTGGGTACAAATTTGAGAAGATTGTTATGAAGGAATAGCAAATACAAAGCCATATTCCTGAGACAATATTCAGACATAAATTACCGTGGCAGGAAAGTATTTAAGCAGTTTGATTGGGCAGCAATGTAAGAGGGAGAACCAAGAAAACAAAGTGAATATTATTATGTCAGACACATGAGGCAGAAATATTATTAGTAGGCTGCATTTGAAGATGGTGATACAAGGCATTTTTTATGCAGAAATAAGAATTACAGTGAACTTTGTCAGAGACACAAAACAGAAATAATACAGAGACACTTTGCACATCAAGTAAACCTTTTTAATTGGTCACATTTGAAGTCAAAGAGATGAGGCATTTTTGATCAAGGAAAAAATGACAGTGGATTATTTCAGGGGCAAGAGGCAGAAATATTACAAAGACACACTACACATCATATAAGTCTTTGTAGTAGGCCACATTTGAAGAGGGATAAAACAAGTACATTTTAATCATAAATAAAATTACAGTTATGTCAGAGATGCAAATCAGAAATATTGGACAATCAGCATTGAATCAGTTGGAGTAGGAAGAATTAGAAAATGCAGCATGCAGATTTATGCAGTGTATAGATGACACAAAAAAAACATGTTCTAAATAGGGATGAGCTTCGTGTTCGAGTCGAACATACGTTCGAGTCGAACATCGGCTGTTCGATCGTTCGACGAAGATCGAATGATTTGGGCCGTTCGCGCCAAATTCGAGTGACGCGAACGGCCCACAATGCACTACGCCATCGCAGTGTCATCCAGGCGCTGTGATTGGCCAAGTATGCACTGTGACCCCGCATGCTTGGCCAATCACAGCGCCGGCAGCGAGGAGAGCAATGATTGGCCACAGGCAGGCTGCCTGTGGCCAATTATTGCTGAGGGGGTTTAGTACACGCCCCACACTATAAAAGGCCGCCAGCGTGGCGGCCTTGTGTAGTGTGTTCCGGAGCAGGGAAAGAGAAGCATAGGCAGGGACAGTGTCATTTTTTTTCCTTTACTAATCCTGGATTCCTTGTGTTTAGGGACAAATAAGGATAGGTAGGGAGAGTGTCAGTGTGTTATTCTGTGCTAAACCTTGTTTGTAGGGACAGAGAAGGACAGTGAGGGAAAGTGTCAGTGTGCTATTCTGTTCTAAACCAATCTTGCTGAACCATATTTGAAATCCTTGAGTTTAGGGACAGAGAGGTACAGTGAGGGAAAGTGTCAGTGTGCTATTCTGTTCTAAACCAATCTTGCTGAACCATATTTGAAATCTTGTTTGTAGGGACAGAGAAGGACAGTGAGTGAAACTGACAGTGTGATATTCTGTTCTAAACCAATCTTGCTGAACCATATTTGAAATCCTTGAGTTTAGGGACAGAGAAGGACACTCGTGGAAACTATCAGTGTGCTATTCTGTGCTAAATCTTGTTTGTAGGGACAGAGAAGGACAGTGAGTGAAACTGACAGTGTGCTATTCTGTTCTAAACCAATCTTGCTGAACCATATTTGAAATCCTTGAGTTTAGGGACAGAGAGGTACAGTGAGGGAAAGTGTCAGTGTGCTATTCTGTTCTAAACCAATCTTGCTGAACCATATTTGAAATCCTTGAGTTTAGGGACAGAGAAGGACACTCGTGGAAACTATCAGTGTGCTATTTTGTGCTAAATCTTGTTTGTAGGGACAGAGAAGGACAGTGAGGGAAACTGTCAGTGTGCTATTCTGTGCTAAACCAATCTTGCTGAAGCATATTGCAAATCCTTGTGTTTAGGGACAGAGAAGGATAGGCAGGGGACAGTGTCAGTGTCATTGTTGCTAAGCCTCCTGCACAGTATACACCTGAAGGTAGCCCTTATTGCTGTTTTTCCCATCTCCCTGCAGGCCATCCATTAAAATGTCTGGAAGGCAAACAAGGAGAGGCAGACAGTCAGGAGGCAAAAAAAGAGGGCAAGCAGGCTCTGTGTCTGGGGGCAACAGTGCTGGTCGTGGACGCGGTGCATTGTCATCAGCACATGGCCATGGGACACGCTTGTCCTTCTTTTCGGCAGCTGGACATGTTGAGCCACATCATGCCGAAGACTTGGTAGAGTGGATGACCAAGCACACCTCATCCTCCTCATCCTCTCTCACCCAGGCTCAGGGTACTGGCAAAGCAGCTGCCAAAGCGTCCTCTTCTCTGGTATCATTATCTTCATTAGTCAATCCTTCCCTAGACCCACCATGTCCTCCTCCTGAGGAGTCCCCCGAACTGTTTGAGCACAGTGTTGGGTACATGCTCCAGGAGGATGCCCAGCGTTTCGAAGGATCTGATGATGATACCCAGCTAGAGGAAGGCAGTAGCGTGAGAGCAGAGAGAGGGGATGCTCAAGAAGGACACCAATCTGGCAGTCATGCTCCAGCAGCTGCAGCATACTGCCAGATTGGCTCCAGTGATGAGGAGGGAGGGGATGATGAGGTCACTGACTCCACGTGGGTGCCTAATAGGAGAGAGGAGGAGGAGGAGGAGGCACATCTCCAACGAGGCAGGATGCCCTTGAGTGGCCAGCGTATGGGCAGCACACCGACGGAATCACACCGCAGAGCTCTGCCTGTGCAGGGCGCTGCCTCTGCCCGTCATTCAAAAAGTTCTTTGGTGTGGGCCTTTTTTGAGGCGAGTGCATCAGATCGCACAGCTGCTGTTTGCAACATATGTCTCAAGCGTATATCGCGTGGCCAAAACATCAGCCGCTTGGGCACCACATGCTTGATCAGACATATGTTGACCTGCCATGCAGCTCGTTGGCAAGCCTACCTTAAAGACCCACACCAAAGAACAAAGCGGACCTCTCCTTGCACCGCATCAGCTGGGATCTCAAAACCCACTATACCTTCAGTCCTCTCTGAAACCTGCACTGAGAGGAATGAAGGTGTAGAATTAGGTGTGTCACAGCCCAGTACTTGCGGCCACTCTGCTAGCAGTACACCGACGTCCGATTCTAGCAGGCAAATTTCCCTGCCCCAGCTGCTGGACCGTCGAAAGAAGTTCACTCCCAGCCATCCACATGCCCAGCGGTTGAATGCTAGCTTGGCTAAATTGCTAGCGCTTCAACTGCTGCCTTTTCAGTTGGTAGACTCGGCCCCCTTCCGTGAGTTTGTGCAATGTGCGGTTCCTCAGTGGCAGGTTCCCAAACGCCACTTTTTCTCACGGAAGGCGATTCCGGCTCTCTACAGGCATGTGGAAGGCAATGTCTTGGCCTCGCTGGACAGGGCGGTCAGCGGTAAGGTGCATATTACCGCTGACTCATGGTCCAGCAGGCATGGACAGGGACGTTACCTTTCTTTCACGGCCCATTGGGTCACTCTTTTGGCAGCTGGGAAGGATGCAGGACAAGGTGCAGTAGTGTTGGAGGTTGTTCCACCGCCACGCCTCCAAAATGCTACTACTGGTTGTGACACACCTCTCTCCTCCACCCCCTCCTCTTCTTCTTCCTCCATGGCCTCTTCCTGTGGTTTGTCCTCGGAACCTGCGGTGCTCCGTAGGCGTTCAAGGGGCTACGCAAGTACGCAGGCAAAAAGATGCCATGCCGTGCTTGCGCTGGTGTGTTTGGGGGACAGGAGCCACACTGGGGCAGAGGTCCTGTCTGCTTTGCAGGGGCAGGCCGAGAGGTGGTTGACGCCACGCCAGCTTAAGCCAGGAATGGTGGTTTGCGACAATGGCACCAACCTCCTCTCCGCCCTCAGACAGGGACAACTGACCCATGTGCCCTGTATGGCTCACGTCCTTAACCTGGTGGTGCAGCGGTTCTTGGGCAGGTACCCGGGCTTACAGGATGTCCTGAGGCAGGCCAGGAAAGTCTGTGTGCATTTCCGCAGATCTTATAATGCCAGTGCTCGCCTGGCTGAGCTGCAAAAGGAGTTGAACCTGCCCAAGAACCGCCTTATATGTGACATGCCCACCAGGTGGAACTCAACGTTGGCCATGCTGCAGCGGCTGCACACGCAGCAGAGGGCCATCAATGAGTACCTGTGCGACTACGGCACCAGGACAGGGTCAGGGGAGCTCGTTTTTTTTTCACCACGCCAGTGGGGCATGATCAGGGATGCATGCACTGTCCTGGCACCATTTGAGGAGGCCACGAGGATGGTGAGCAGTGACAGTGCATGCATCAGTGACACTGTACCTCTTGTCCACCTGTTGGAGCACACGCTGCGTGGAATAATGGACAGGGCACTTGAGGCAGAACAGAGGCAGGAAGAGGAGGACTTCCTTGCCTCTCAAGGCCCCCTTTACCCAGACAGTGTTCCTTCTGTCCCACCCATCGCACAGGAAGAGGAGGAGGAGGAGGAGGAGGAGGAGGATTGTGTCAGCATGGAGGTGGAGGCTGGCACTCAGCAGCATCAGCAGCAGTCTTTTAGGGATGATTTACAGTCCCAAGAAACCAGTGGACTTGTACGTGGCTGGGAGGAGGTGGCTGCAGATCATGTCGTCCTTAGTGACCCAGAGGACTCCGGACTGAATGCCTCAGCTAACCTACGCTGCATGGCCTCCCTGATCCTGCAAAGTCTGCGGAAGGATCCTCGTATTCTTCGGATCAAGGAGAGGGACCATTACTGGCTGGCCACTCTCCTTGATCCACGGTACAAGGGTAAGATTGCGGACCTTATGTTACCGTCGCAGAGGGAGCAGAGGATGAGACAACTCCGGGAGGCCTTGCAGAAAGGTCTGTGCAACGCGTTCCCAGAGACTGGGAGGTTACAAACTCCTGGTCCTGGACAACGAGTTGCTGAGGCTTCGGGCAGTCAAAGAAGGAGCGGTGGGGAAGGTGGCCGTCTGACCGATGTGTTCAGACAATTCTTTAGTCCGCAGCCCCAAAGTATGATCGGTTCCAGCAACCATCGCCAGCGTCTGATATACATGGTGCAGGAATACCTAGGGGCAAGGTCAGACTTGGACACCTTCCCCACCGAAAATCCTCTGGCTTACTGGGTCTTGAGGATGGATCACTGGCCAGAGCTTGCACAGTATGCAATTGAGCTACTGGCCTGTCCTGCATCCAGCGTTCTTTCAGAACGCACATTCAGTGCTGCTGGAGGATTTGTCACGGATCACAGGGTGCGCCTGTCCACCGACTCGGGTGATCGACTAACTTTCATCAAGATGAACCAGTCTTGGATCACCACCAGCTACCACACACCTGATGCTGATATAACAGACTAATTGATTTTAAAATGTCACATCCCTTCAAGACTGATGCTGATGCTGAGTTCCTGTGCTGTTATGTTGACTAGCTATCCTCCTCCTCCTCCTCAATGATCCGATTAATGATGATAGCTTGGAAGATCATTTTGGTTTATGGGTGCCGCCACCAGTGGCTAAGGCCCAATTTTTCAGCCCCTGTTTAACAGGGGCGTGTAATTACAATTTTTGATGCAATACTTTGCAACAGGCCTCATTGCTGTGCTCCAAGTACAGTATCTGTGAGGGGTTGCAGTGTTGTGCCACCAGTGCCTAAGGCCCAATTTTTCAGCCCCTGTTCAACAGGGGCATGCAATTATAATTATTGATCTAATAATTCACAGCAGGGCCCATTGCTGCGCCCACCAAGAGTAACTGTTAGGCCTTACAGTGTTGTGTCAACACCACCACCACCACCACCACCACCAAAGGCCCAATTTTTCAGCCCCTGTTCAACAGGGGCATGCAATTATAATTATTGATCTAATAATTCACAGCAGGGCCCATTGCTGCGCCCACCAAGAGTAACTGTCAGGCCTTACAGTGTTGTGTCAACACCACCACCACCACCACCACCACCAAAGGCCCAATTTTTCAGCCCCTGTTCAACAGGGGCATGCAATTATAATTATTGATCTAATAATTCACAGCAGGGCCCATTGCTGCGCCCACCAAGAGTAACTGTCAGGCCTTACAGTGTTGTGGCACCAGCACCACCATCAAAGGCCCAATTTTTACTACCACTGTTCAACAATTATATGTTATTACAATTCCTGATATAGTAGTTGACAGCAGGGCGTTCCAGCACCCACCAAGAGTAACTGTGAGTGCTTACAGTGTTGTGCCAACACCAACACCTAAGGGGCCAATTTCTGCAGAGTATATACGGCAGGTCCCTACTTTCAAACATCCAACTTACAAACGACTACTACTTGCAAACGGAAGAAGACAACAGGAAGTGAGAGGAAATCTACCCCTTGGAAGGAAAATTCTCTCCTGTAAGAATTAATATGGGAGAAAGGTGTCTCCTCTCTACTGATGCTTTATCACCAATCCTTGTTTCAATAAAAACACCACATTTCAAAAACAGTTGTCATTGGGACGCAAAGTGAGGTGAAATGTTCTGAACAGGGGCACAAACAGCAAAACAAATGTTACAGGGGTGATAACCCTTCCCTATGTTTTCCAAAAAGCTTAAAGGAGTAGTAAAGTTACATGTTTTTTCACCTTAATGCATCCTATGCATTAAGGTGAAAAAACATTCGACAATACCGCCCCCCCCCGAGCCCCCGTTTTTCTTACCTGGCCCCTCGAAAGTCCCATGCTCGTCCCCGTCATCCTCTTCGTTTTTCAGCCTGGCCGCCGATTGGCTACACTGGATGGATTGAAAGCAGCGCAGCCATTGGCTGGCGCTGCTGTCAATCACATCCAATGACGCGGCGCGCGGGGGGCGGGGCCGAGTGATACAGTCGGCGGCTATGGCCGCCGCTGTATCACGGGAGCGCGCCCGCAATCACTCCACACCATGCGAGCTCACTCGCATTAAGGTGTGGAGTCCTTGCGGGGAGGAGCCAAGACAGCCGCCGAGGGACCCCAGAAGACCAGGATCGGGGCCACTGTGTGCAAAACGAGCTGCACAGTGGAGGTAAGTATAACATGTTTGTTATTTTTAAGCAAAAAAAAGGGAAGCTTTAGTGCTCCTTTAAAAATAGGTATTTGGGCTGGAGCTACACTTAAACAATGTAGCTGTTCAAAATTACAAACAGATTCTACATAAGAACAAACCTACAGTCCCTGTCTTGTATGCACCGCCTGTATACGGCTGTTCAGAGTATATAGGGCCTTTTTTATTTTGTGTGCGGGGTTCCCCTTAATATCCATACAAGACCCAAAGGGGCTGGTAATGGGCTGGGGTAGGGGGGGGGGGGTTGATGGGGTAGCTATGCCATTTTTCTTAAAGATTTTCATCCATATTACCGGGACCAGACATTACATTAAAGCCGCAAGCAGTTTTAAATGGCTTTTTTTTCCTTTAGAAATGTTATTTTGTGCAGGGACAGTTCTAAACACGGGAAACACGTGGCACTTCACAGGCATACTTTAGACACCCCCCAGGTACAATATTTAAAGGAATATTTGACTTTTTTTTTTTCACTTTATGCATCATTAACCACTTAAGCCCCGGACCATTTCGGGCCATTAGGACCAGGCCTGTTTTTGGGATTCGGCACTGCGCTGCTTTAACTGTAAATTGTGCGGACATGCAATGTTGTACCCAAATGAAATTTGCGTCCTTTTCTTCCCACAAATAGAGCTTTCTTTTAATGGTATTTTATTGCCTCTGCGATTTTTATTTTTTGCGATATAAACAGAAAAAGACCGAAAATTTTGAAAAAAAATGATATTTTCTACTTTTTGTTATAAGAAAAATCGAATAAACTCAATTTTAGTCATACATTTAGGCCAAAATGTATTCAGCCACATGTCTTTAGTAAAAAAAATGTCAATAAGCGTATATTTATTGGTTTGCGCAAAAGTTATAGCGTTTACAAACTAGGGTACATTTTCTGAAATTTACACAGCTTTAAATTTATGACTGTCTATCTCATTTCTTGAGGTGCTAAAATGGCAGGGCAGTACAAAACCCCCCCAAATGACCCCATTTTGGAAAGTAGACACCCCAAGGAAATTGCTGAGAGGCATGTTGAGCCCATTGAATATTTTTTTTTTTTGTCCCAAGTGATTGAATAATGACAAAAAAAAAAAAAAAAATTACAAAAAGTTGTCACTAAATGATATATTGCTCACACATGCCATGGTTATATGTGGAATTGCACCCCAAAATACATTCTGCTGCTTCTCCTGAGTACGGGGATACCACATGTGTGGGACTTTTTAGGAGCCTAGCCACGTACGGGACCCCGGAAACCAAGCACCGCCTTCAGGATTTCTAAGGGCGCAAATTTTTGATTTCACTCCTCACTACCTATCACAGTTTCGGAGGCCATAAAATGCCAAAATAGCACAAAACCCCCCCAAATGACCCCATTTTGGAAAGTAGACACCCCAAGCTATTTACTGAGAGGCATGTTCAGTCCATGGAATATTTTATATTTTGCCACAAGTTGCGGGAATATGACAAACTTTTTTTTTTTTTGCACAAAGTTGTCACTAAATGATATATTGCTCACACATGCCATGGGCATATGTGAAATTACACCCCAAAATACATTCTGCTGCTTCTCCTGAGTACGGGGATACCACATGTGTGGGACTTTTTGGGAGCCTAGCCGTGTACGGGACCCCAAAAACCAAGCACCGCCTTCAAGGTTTCTAAGGGCATAAATTTTTGATTTCACTCCTCACTACCTATCACAGTTTTGAAGGCCATAAAATGCCAAGATGGCACAAAACCCCCCCAAATGACCCCATTTTGGAAAGTAGACACCCCAAGCTATTTGCTGAGAGGCATGTTGACCCCATTGAATATTTTTTTTTTGTCCCAAATGATTGAATAATGACAAAAAGAAAAAAAAAATGTACAAAAAGTTGTCACTAAATGATATATTGCTCACACATGCCATGGTTATATGTGGAATTGCACCCCAAAATACATTCTGCTGCTTTTCCTGAGTACGGGGATACCACATGTGTGGGACTTTTTGGGAGCCTAGCCGCGTACAGGGCCCCAAAAACCAAGCACTGCGAACGCTGCAGTTATGTGTGTTGTGTTTGGTAAGTGACAGTGATCGATCGATACTGCACTTGGGTGGGCTGGGCTGGGCTGGGCTGGGCGGAGGGGCTAAACGCAGGCGCTAGCAGGTATCTGGGCTGATCCCGCTAACACTGCATTTTTGGGAACCCTAAGCCGCTGGGGATGCTAGTATAGATCTGATCAGATCTGATCAGATACTATACCACTAAGGGGGGTGTATGCTTTGCGCGTGGGTGTTAGCGTTACTGTCACTAACCTAACACTGCCTGGGGCGACACAGACCCTCTCTGGCGCTAAAACCTAATTGATCTCACCCGCCGGGCGATCAGGGGGGTTAAACCTTTATTGGGTTATATACGGCGGGTGCCCTGATGCTATAAAAAGCAAACTAATCAACCAGCGTCACCCGTAACCTTTATATGGTGATCACTGGTGAAAGGGTTAACTAGGGGCAATCAGGGGGTTAAAACCTTTATTAGGTTAAATATGGGGGTACCTGACACTATATAAAAACCTGACGGGTAACCTAAATAACTAAATAACTTACTGGCTAACCAGTGACACCAGTGACGCTTATACGGCGATCACTGGTGAAAGGGTTAACTCTAGGGGCAATCAGGGGGTTAAAATAATATATGGGGGTACCTGACACTAATAAAAACCTGCGGCGAACCTAAAAAAAAATAACTGCCTATCTAAAACACCAGCGACACGAATACAGCGATCGGAAAAACAATCGCTTAGTGACGCTGAAGTTAGGGGGTGAAAGGGTTACCTGGGGGGTGATCAAGGGGTTAAACCTTTATTAGAGGGGGGTTAGGGGGCTACCCTGGACCTAAAGGGGCCTAATCCTAACTGCCCTGCAACTTTTTACAATCACAGATGACACTAAATGCAGTGATCAGTAAAATAAATGATCACTGCAATCAGTGACACTGTGATTGGGGGCTTTGGGGTGACCTGGGGGGTGATCTGGGGGTGACTGGGGGGTGATTTGTGTGCCTATGTGTACCTACGTGTCAGTGGACTGTTGGTGCACTAACCTGCTTCTTCTCTGCTCGGCGCCGGGAACGAAAAGACCGCGGCGAGGGAGATGACATCACTTCCTCCTGCCTGTGTTTACATCACATGGCGGAGGAAGCATTTTCATTGGCCGGGAGCGATCGCGAGGGGTGGGGGCGGAATCGAGCGCCCCCCCCTCATGCCTGATCGCTCCCGAACACTTAACGGCCGCTCACTGCAGTGAAGGGGGGTCAGGATGGACCCCCCAACTGCACAAAGGCGATCACGTAGATCTACGTGATTCTGCCTGTCGGTGCCATTCTGCCGACGTAAATCGGCGGTGGGCGGTCGTTAAGTGGTTAAAATGACTGCTCCCGGAAAACGTCTGTTTTTAAAACTTCTTTTTGCATTGATACATGTCCCCTGGTGCAGAACCCGGGTTCCCAAACTCTGTTTAGGACAATAACATGGATAATAGTCGTTATAATTAGCACTTTAGAATTCGAACGTTCGGATCCATTGTATTTAATAGGGTTCTAATGTTCGTGCGAAATTTCGGTCCGTTCGCGGGTTCTGGTGCGAACCGAACCCGGGGGTGTTCGGCTCATCACTAGTTCTAAACTAAATTGACAGCATCTGTTGTAGTAGGCTGCCTTTTAATAAAGGGGTTGTAAAGGTTCGTTTTTTTTTTTTTCTAAATAGGTTCCTTTAAGCTAGTGCATTGTTGGTTCACTTACCTTTTCCTTTGATTTACCTTCTAAATGTTTTTTTTCTTTGTCTAAATTTCTCACTTCCTGTTTCTCCTCACTAAACTTCACACCATCATCCGAGTGGTGTGGAGTCAGCCAGAACAGCTTACTGAACAGCTTACTGAGGAGGAACAGGAAGTGAGAAATTCAGACAAAGAAAACAAAGAAAAAAAATATTTAGAAGGGAAATCTAGAAGAGTTAACTATACTGCTAATATTTTACACTGCATATATTTTGGCATAATTATATTTTAATAGATGGATTTAGTGCAATAATTGTCATTGCCTACTTTAAAAAACATTTGCTAAACATGAAATGCAGAATGCTAATATAGTGCAGTGCCTAGTAAAGCATCTATAATTCTTATGTATGTAAACCTGAGCTTTAAAGCGGTAGAACAGCTTCTACCAAAAAAAAAAAAAGTTTCCCCCTGCAAGGTAATATCAAAATGTGCTAGTATGAATCGCAAACTAGAATATCATGAAATACTTACCTTAAAGCAAAGCCCTCCAGCGGCTTGCTGTCACTGCTGACAGGGCTTCCATCTTCACCCGGTCTTCCTTACAGGTTCGTGGGCTCCGGCCATCTGATTGGCCGGGCCACGGTGACGTCATGTGGGAGCCCCAAAGACCAAGTTTTTCACACCTGTTTGACAAGTGCATATAATTGCAATTTTTGACAGCAAGGCCAATTCTTGCTTTCATGAAGAGCACCTCTATAAGGTTACGGTGTGAAGGCGCCACCGACACTCAAAGACCTGTTACTTCTATCCAAAGTCTGTGGAAGAGACACCAGAATTTATCCCAAAAATCTCTAATCTTGTTCCCAGTGCCTCATCATACAGACTGGCTCCCCAAGCCATTGCTTACAAAATACAGAAAGCTTGCAGGAAATATGCAATTTTTTTGGCTTTATAAATGCAATTATTTCTGCAGCAGCTTCTATGCACAGTACAGATGTGCCACTTTACAGGTAGACCAAGGGGACCCCCCCCCCCCTCCCAGGCACTATATTGAAAGACATTTTACATTTTTATGCTTTCACTTTAAGCATCAATAAATCACTGCTCATTAAAAAAAATATATATATATTTTTACAAACTTTTTTTTATTGATAAATGTCCTCCAGGGCAGTACCCGGACCCCCATAACCATGGTATGCCCAATTACTTGCATATAATCCTTCAAAATTGGCACTTTTGATTTTTCACATTTGGTTCCCATAGACTTCAATGGGGTTCGTTATTCGGTTCCGAACTTTCGCGATGTTCGAAAGTTCTGGTGTGAACCGGACAGGGGGTCATTTGGCCCACCCCTACCCAGGAGCATTCTGGTGCCATAGTCTTTTTTGCTTTTGATATACAATAGGCATTTGACTCAGTTTTCTATCTCCAAGGGCACTTGGTTTTCACACAAGCCGTTCCTGTGTAGCCTCTCTGATTTCATCTTTCATGCTGCTTTCTTGCAGCTCCTAGTCCCTGGGTTTCTTTTCTCCAGGGACTCCGCTAAACGCACCGGGACCCTTCGGGGTAAGACCGCGCTATATCAGGATATCTCTCTCTCAACTCAACTCTCAACTTAGCAGTGATGTACTCTTTCCAAAGTTTTATTTATAATGATAATGATTATGAACATAGTTTCATAGTTACATAGTAGGTGAGGTTGAAAAAAGACACAAGTCCATCAAGTCCAACCTATGTGTGTGATTTTATGTCAGTATTACATTGTATATCCCTGTATGTTGCGGTCGTTTAGGTGCCTATCTAATAGTTTTTTTAAATTATCGAAGCTCCCTGCTGAAACCACCACCTGTGGAAGAGAATTCCACATCCTTGCTGCTCTTACAGTAAAGAACCCTCTACACAGTTTAAGGTTTAACCACTTCTCTTCTAATTTTAGTGAATGGCCGCGTGTCTTTTTGAGCCTATTGTCTCTCCATGCATCCAAGGCCTCAGGGCGCACAACCTAGATAACGATATTGTTATATATCTTATGACTATTATGTATTAATCTTATGCCCTTTGGCCTTTTTTATGCTATGTCTGATTGTATTTACTAGTATGTTTTTTTTTTTACCTTTACCAATTTAGATGATTTTAGTAAAGCTCCTGAGGAAGCACGTTAGACCTGAAACATGTTGAGCTAGATCAAAAGCTGGACCTACCCATGCCAGGCTGTGACGTTTCCTGACTATTGTTTGCCTTAGGGCATATTACTGAGTGACAGCCACCAATAGATATAATCAGGTGGCCCAGATTCTATTAGGGGTTGGGTATTATACCAGCTATTTCTGTATGATATGTATTACTTATATATCTTAACAATGTTTTTAATGTCTATGTCGAATAAAGAACAATACTTTTAAATAATCTATAGTTGTGGTGCCTACAAAGTCAGTTTTCTCTTTGTTAATACAGTGGGACGTACACTATGTTACCAAAAGTATTGGGGCACTTGTCTTTACAAGCACATTAACTTTAATGGCATCCCAGTCTTAGTCCATAGGGTTCATAATTGAGTTGGCCCACACTTTGCAGCTATAACAGCTTTAACTCGTCAACTCTTCCAGAATCTTCTTTGTGAGGTCAGGCACTTATGTTGGACGAGAAGGCCTGGCTCGCAGTCTCCGCTCTAATTCATCCCAAAGGTGTTTTATCTGGTTGAGGTCAGGACTCTGTGCAGGCCAGTCAAGTTCTTCCACCCCAAACTCGCTCATCCATGTCTTTATGGACCTTGCTTTGTGCACTGGTGTGCAGTCATGTTGGGACAGGAAGGGGTCATCCCCAAACTGTTCCCACAAAGTTGGGAGCATGAAATTGTCCAAAATGTCTTGGTGTGCTGACGCCTTAAGAGCTCCCTTCACTCGAACTAAGGGGCCAAGCCCAACCCCTGACACCATAATCCCCCCTCCACCAAATGATTTGGACTGGTGCACAAAGCAAGATCCATAAATACATGGATGAAGGAGTTTGGGGTGGAGAAACTTGACTGGCCTGCACAGAGTCCTGACCTCAACCCGATAGAACACCTTTGGGATGAATTAGAGCGGAGACTGCAAGCCAGGCCTTCTCATTCATCATCAGTGTCTAACCTCACAAATGCGCTTCTGGAAGAATGGTCAAACATTCCCATAGACACCCTCCTAAACCTTGTGGGCAGCCTTCCCAGAAGAGTTGAAGCTGTTATAGCTGCAAAGGGTGGGCCAACTCAATATTGAACCCTACGGACCAAGACTAGGATGCCATTAAAGTTAATGTACGTTCAAAGGCAGGCGTCCCAATACTTTTGGTAATATAGTGTACTGTATATGTTACTGCGTGTTGCCGTAAAAGACAGTAGAACACGCGTTTTTCCACAATGCAAACATCTGAATCCTAATCCATGGTTAGAAATATACAGACCAATTGGAAGAGTATGGCCACCCTATGGCATTTCAGGAAATATGAAAACACAATTTATAGCTTGTTCTGTCATACAGATTTTTGTAAATGTAGATAAAACCAGCAATCAAGAACATATTATTAAGCTTTTTTTTTTTGTTCCGATGGAAAGATTCTGGCACTTGATATGTTTACATGTAATTGCAAATATAATTTGGGAAGTATGTGTCCTGAAGTGTGTTTAGTTCTTTCAGCAAACACGAGTTTATTATTTGTTTGGGTAATTATGTATGTTTATTTTAGCAGCCATTTGAAATCCCTTTGAAACTGGTTGGAAACAGCTTGTTTTGCCCACGTTCTACTTTATGTTTCCTGAACAAATTAGAATTACTAATCTAGCGTATCTTTCCTTTGTTGTAGAAAAAAAAAACAACATAAAATGCATCCAGGAAAAACCCTTTTCAAGGAATAATTAAGAACATTGTACACAACCACGTATAAAGCGGGACTGCTTTTTCCATAGCATTGTAAAGTGTCTTCAGCTATTTTATCAAGTGCCAGCATGTCCGAATTCATGTCAAATGTCAAAGCTGTTTTCTTTAATTTATATAGAGTTATGCCACGTACACACGACCATTTTTCTCGTCGGGAAAAATTAATTTTTTTCTCTTTGACGAGAAAAACGACCGTGTGTGGGCTTTTCATCATTTTTCCCGACGAGAAAAACGGCATGAATCACGACGAGAAAAATTAGAACATGCACGGCATTTTTTTTCCGCTGCAGTTTTCCCATAGGGAGACACTGCCGGGGAGCCTACACACGGTCGTTTTTCTCAAACAAAAGAAAAAATGTCGGGAAAACCGGCCGTGTGTAGGGGAACAAGCCGTTCCTCGTTTTTCCCTTCGATTTTCTCGACGGTGTTTTCACCGTCGAGAAAATCGATCGTGTGTACACGGCATAAGGAAAAACTTCCGTCACATTTTTATTGCTGCCTGCATCTTTGCCTGATTCACCTTTATTGCTTGCCCTGGTGACCACTATCACCAATATCGCCACTTCTGATGGAAAATCCAAAATGGTATTGTTGTCATCAGAAGGTGAAGGCTGTTCAGTAATAATTTCCCCTTACTACTGTAAAGGAAATGTGTAAGTTCTGTATTAGGGATGAGCTTCGAGTTCGAGTCGAACTCATGTTCGACTCGAACATTGCCTGTTCGCACGTTCGTCGAACAGCAAACAGATTTGGGTGTTCGCGGCAAATTCGAAAAGCCGCGGAACACCCTGTAAAAGTCTATGGGAGAAATGCAAAGTGATAATTTTAAAGGCTTATATGCAAGTTATTGTCATAAAAAGTGTTTGGGGACCCGGGTCCTGCCCCAGGGGACATGTATCAATGCAAAAAAAAGTTTTAAAAACTGCCGTTTTTTCGGGAGCAGTGATTTTAATAATGCTTGAAGTGAAACAATAAAAGTGAAATATTCCTTTAAATTTCGTACCTAGGGGGTGTGTATAGTATGCCTGTAAAGCAGCGCTTGTTTCCCGTGCTTAGAACTGTCTCTGCACAAAGTGTCATTTCTGAAGGAAACAAAGTCATTTAAAAGCACTCGTGGCTATAATGAATTGTCGGGTCGTGGCAATACAGAGAAAAGTCATTGATAAAAAATAAAAATAAAAATGACGTGGGGTTCCCCACAAATATCCATACAAGGTCCGCTCAGCCAATGACGCCAATGTCAAAAAGTTATAGCGTCTACAAACTTTGGTATATACAGTGCCTTGAAAAACTATTCATACCCCTTTATAAAGTTTCCACATTTTTCATGTTACAACCAAAAACGTAAATGTATTTTATTGAGATTTTATGTGATAGACTAACACAAAGTGGCACATAATTGTGAAGTGAAAGGAAAATGATTAATAGTCTTCAATTATTTTTACAAATAAATATGTGAAAAGTGTGACATGCATTTGTATTCAGCCCCCCTGAGTCAATACTTTATAGAACCACATTTCACTGCAATTACAGCTGCAAGTCTTTTTGGGGATGTCTCTACCAGCTTTGCACACCTAGAGAGTGACATTTTGCCCAAAATAGCTCAAGTTCTGTCAGATTGGATGAAGAGTGTCTGTGAATAGCAATTTTCAAGTATTGCCACAGATTCTCAATTGGATTTAAGTCTGGACTTTGACTGGGCCATTCTAACACATGGATATGCTTTGATCTAAACCATTCCATTGTAGCTCTGGCTGTATGTTTAGGGTCGCTGTCATGCTGGAAGCCTTTTGCAGACTCTATTAGGTTTTCTTCTAAGATTGCCCTGTATTTGGCTCTGTCCATCTTCCCATCAACTCTGACCAGCTTCCCTGTCCCTGCTGAAGAAAAACATCCCCACAACATGATGCTGCCACCACCATGTTTCACGGTGGGGATGGTGTGTTCAGGGTGATGTGCAGTGTTAGTTTTCCACCACATATAGCGTTTTGCTTTTAGGCCAAAAAGTTCAATTTTGGTTTCATCTGACCAGAGCACCTTCTTCCACATGTTTTCTGTGTCCCCCACATGGCTTTTAATAAACTGCAAACGGGACTTCTTATGGCTTTCTTCTTTCTCACTCTTCCATAAAGTTCAGATTTGTGGAGAGCACGACTAATAATTGTCCTGTGGACAGATTCTCCCACCTGAGCTGTGGATCTCTGCAGCTCCTCCAGAGTTACCATGGGCCTCTTGGCTGCCTCTCTGATTATTGCTCTCCTTGCCCGGCCCGTCAGTTTAGGTGGACAGCCATGTCTTGGTAGGATTGCAGTTGTGCCATACTCCATGAGATGTTCAAAGCTTGAGATTTTTTTTGTTTACAAACGTTTTTATTTAAGTATCAGCATCATACAAAGAAAATGTCAGACAGTATAATCAATTCAGAGGAAAAATAAACGTCGCATGACATGGGAGAGAGATAGGGGTACATAATAGAGTTGACATTACATGAAACTGCACAAGACTGATAAATCATTCGTGATTACGTGTGGTGGTTGTGAAAGGTGCCAACAGAAAAAATTCTACAATGGAATTACAGTACATCGAACCAGTGTTTCCATTTATCATCATAAATTTGCATAGTGTCATAGAGCGTGTGGTGGATACATTCTGCCAGCTTAATTGCTTCCATTTGTGTCAGCACCTGGGACCAGGCAAGGGACGGGGAGCGCCAGTTGAGTGCGATAACCCAATGGACGGCCAAAAAGAGGGAGTATATTAGTTTAGCGCAAGGTGTAGGGATATCAGGGATGGGTGTAAAGCATAGGCACATTTGGGCTGTAAGGGTAATGGTCCTACCAGCTATGGTTGAAGCTTTGGTGGCAGCCGCCTGCCAAGTGGGCTGAAGATGTGTACAGCTCCAAAAGGTGTGAATCAGTGTGCCCGACACAGGGCAGCCCCGAAAACAGAGCGGGAAAACTGCAGGGAAGAGTGTGTGGAGGTGTGCTGGGGTTAGGTACCATCTGAGATGTAGTTTAACAGTCGTTTCACAAATGGAGTAGGCTCTGGTGTGTTTATACATATTTGTCAACATCTCCTCCCATTCTAGGGGTTCAAAAGTCAGGCCCAATTCCCCCTCCCACCTGAGCATTGGTTTTGTCTTGGCAGGCAGGGCATATTCGTTCAGCATGGTGTATGTCTTGGATATAATCCCTCTGTCTCTAGATGATTGAGAGCATAAGCGTTCATATGGGGTACAGTGAGTGTGGGAATCTAGAGAGCCCCTGTGTTGGAAAAAATGTCTAACCTGCATGTACTTATATACTTCGGAGGATGGGAACTCATGATCTGTCTGTAGTTGCTGGAAGGATTTAAAATGTCGGCCTTCTTTCAAGGATTGTAACGTAATAACCTCCGATGTCAACCATCTGGAGAATCCCGTCCTATCCTCAAAGGCCAGAGGAAAATCTGGATCTCCTATAAAGGAGTATAACGGGGAAAGAGAGGAGGATAAATCAAACTTATGGCCATACAACCGCCAGAGGTGGAGTGCCTGACCAACAATAGAGTTTAGTGGGGTGAGTAGGCACGGCTTTATAGATCCGGCCCACAAGAGTCCCGACAGGTGGAAAGGGAGTATCGACTGAGTCTCGAAGGCCAGCCAGGGAATACCAGTTGGGGTTGCGTGCCATTGTGCAGTTTGTACAAATCTGGACGCTAAGTAGTAGCGCCAAAGGTCGGGAAGGCCTAGACCTCCTAAGGGTTGGGGTCTATATAGTAAGGCTTTATGAAATCTTGTTTTTTTATTATGCCACACAAATCTATTCACTTCTTTTTGGATTGAATCAATATAAGTCTTAGAGACGTATATAGGGAGGGCCCTGAAAAAAAACAGTAGCTTGGGCAAAATGGCCATTTTAATGGCTGTGACCCTACCCAGCAGGGAGACGTGATATGTATCCCAGGTTTTGAGTAAGGTTTTAACATGGGAGACTATGGGGTGAAAATTCACATGGAACAGGGAATGAAAAGCAGGGGTAAGCTGAATTCCTAAGTAGCGGAGGGTGTCCGTGCACCAAGTAAATGCAAAGTGATGTCTCAGGGAAGTCTCAAGATCTGGAGGTATATTTATTGGCATGGCCGAACATTTGGCTAGATTAACCCCCAGCCCAGAGATTGTGTGGAAAGAATCAAGTAAAGATGTGAGGTTGGGTAATGCTATAAGTGGATTGGACAAGAATAGGAGAACATCATCGGCGTAGAGGCTAAGTTTAAATTCGTTAGGGCCTTTGCAGTATCCTTTAATGTTAACATTGTTGGTTATAGCACGGGAAAGGGGCTCTATGGCCAGGGCAAAAAGGAGAGGGGATAATGGACATCCCTGCCTCGTGCCCTTCTGGAGGGGAAAAAATGGGGAATTATTGCCTGGGAGTTTAATGCGTGTTTGTGGGTCTCTGTATAAGGAGTGGAAACCGTGTATAAAGTTTCCCGAGATACCGAATTTGGGTAGGAGGTGATCAAGGTAGGACCAGCTGACGCTATCGAATGCCTTGTGAATATCCAGACTGAGCAGGAGAGTTTGCTTAGAATGAAGGTTGGCATCCTGTATTATGTTAGAAACTAGGCGGATATTATCTGTGATCTGCCTACCAAGAATAAATCCCGTCTGGTCGGGGGAGATCAGGCTGGTTATAACAGAGGCAAGTCTGTCTGCTAGCAGTCTACCGAAGATTTTCAGGTCATTATTGATCACTGATATTGGACGAAAGTTTTGGGGCAGGGAATGATCTTTGTGTGGTTTGGGGATGAGGGACATATTCGCTAGAAGCATCTCTGCTGGAAAGTCATTTCCTTTCAAGATGTAATTATACAGAGAGGTCAAATGAGGGGACAAAATGTGTGCGAATTTCTTATAATAGGAAGTGGAGTAGCCATCCGGGCCAGGGGCTGTTGAGGATTTGAGGGATTTGATAATGGACAATATTTCCAGTTCAGAACAAGGGGCATTTAGGGACTCTAATTGTTGGTCTGTTAGAGTAGGTAGGGCCAGGTCCGAGAACCAGGAATGTGCGGAAGGGTCTGAGGTGGGACGTGACAGTTTGAACAAATCTTTATAATATTTTACGAAAATCTCCAGGATATCCTTAGGGTGAGAGACCAAAATGCCTGCAGAGTTGCGAAGTCTGTAGGTGTGTGAGGGCTTTGTGGCCTGGTTCAGTTTCCGGGCGAACATGGTAGAAGACATATTGCTATGTAGCAAAAACTTAGCTTTGGCCCACCTCAAGGCCTTTTCCGTATCCTCCGAAAGCAGGAGATCTAATGCGTGTTTTTTAGTGTGGATTTGCCTAAGAAGGGCAGGGGAGGGATCCTGACTATATTTGTTGTATAGGGTATTAAGGGTCTTTGTGAGCAAACGGAGATCAGATATTTTAGCTTTGTTTCTTTTGGAGGCCAAGTCAATGAGGTTGCCTCTCATGACTGCCTTATGGGCAGTCCATAAAGTACTTGGAGATGTGTCAGGTAGGCGGTTATCAGTGAAGTACTCCTGCAGTTTGGTGTTGAGTGCCTCAACCGTTGGGGAATCAGTAAGTAGTGATTCGTTCAATCTCCAGGAGTAGGTCGTGGGTTTGAGGCCCATCCCCCGGATTGTGAACTCAACTATATTGTGATCGGACCAAGGGCAAACGTGAATGTCTGCCTTCGAAGAGTTAGCTAGGATAGTGGGGGTGCTGAAAATATAATCTAATCGCGCAAAGCTATCATGAGGGTTCGAGTAAAATGTATAAGATCTGCACCCAATATTATGTGCCCGCCACGTGTCAATAAGTTGCAGGGCATGTAGACTATTGGACAGGGTTTTAGGAAATGCCTTAGAGGCCTGCTCCGGTCCAGGCTCGGGTTCGCTGTGAGATTAAAATCCCCCCTATTATTAAATGTGGTGAAAGGTATCGTTCCAGGATTGTAAAAAAACGTTTAAAGAAAGAAGCCTGTGCCTCATTGGGGGCGTATAAAGAAACCATGGTAAAGCTTGAGATTTTTTTTATAACCTAACCCTGCTTTAAAATTCTCCACAACTTTATCCCTGAGCTGTTTGGTGTGTTCCTTGGACTTCATGATGCTGTTTGTTCACTAAGGTTCTTTATCAAATCTCCGAGGGCTACACAGAAAAACTGTATTTATACTGAGATTAAATTACACACAGGTGGACTCTATTTACTAATTAGGTGAATTCTGAAGGCAATTGGTATCACTAGATTTTAGTTAGGGGTATCAGAGTAAAGAGGGCTGAATACAAATGCACGCCACACTTTTCACATATTTATGTAGCAGGGTCTCCTTTAAGGCCCCATGGACTACGTTACCCAGAACCCCGTTGGCACCCAAGGTGCAATTTGCCACTGCAGAGACTCATGGGTGGGGTATAAAAGGGGAGGGCGAGGCTAAGCCTGGACTCTTTGGACACCGCGCGGCTAGCAAGAGGACTCGCCGTGCGGACCTGCTACAAGTGCAAGGCCCAAAGCCTGGGCCTTGCGCACTTCCAAAGAGCCCTCCACCTCACTGCGGAGCCGGTGTGGCACCTGATATCTACTTGCTTCGCGGACATCAGTTGGACCGGAGATCCGGCTGTCACAGACCCTGTGTGCGGAGACATAGCGGTGGGAGTCCCGGACTAGGATTGAGTCCAGAGGGGTGAGAGAGCACCTGCTCACAGCTATAACCGAGTACTTTAGTTAGGCCTATTGACTGCCTTGGCCCATCGTGTTATACTTGCTGTCCTGACAGGAGACTAGTTGCAGAACTGAGTTATATAGTCTCCGGTCCGTTGTTTCTATTACTATAAATCGTTATTGGATTACAAATTATTGTTCCTGTATGTGCACCACCGATCATCTTGCATGCAAAGATTCTTCACTTTAAAACTGAGCTTTAACTGAGTCAGGCCTGACTAGGAGTGTAGAACTTTGTTGAGCGCCATATTGCTCACGGGGAGAATAGCTACACGTGTGTATGATCTCTTCATATACTATAGTTGACTAGTGTTATTATTACTGCAGGGCTCTGCATGTATGTGTTGTATTGTACTGATCGTTGACTTTTATATCCAAGTAAATCTACTATAGTTAATCATTCCGGTATTAGTGTTCATTACTATACTTTATAACTGTTTAAATGCATAGTGGGATTGTTCATGGGCAGGTATAGAGCTATACTAATATACCACCCCTAGACTAGCTGTGCCAGAGGAGGGTCGAGTAGATTGCTGGGGGTTGGCTGTGCTGTGTACAGGGCCCGAAACAAAACCAGCGGCTCTCTTAGTTTGGGGGTATCGCTACATTTATTTGTAAAAAAAAAAATGAAAAAGTATTTATAATTTTCCTTCCCCTTCACAATTATGTGCCACTTTGTGTTGGTTTATCACATAAAATCCCAATAAAATACATTTACATTTTTGGTTGTAACATGACAAAATGTGGAAAATTTCAGAGGATATGAATACTTTTTCAAGACACTGTATACTGGAATTTTTCTTTACAGTAAAACCTTGGTTTGAGGGCGTTTTGCAAGACAAGCAATTTTTTTTATATAAATTTTGACTTAATATAGAAGCAATGTCTTGATATAAGAGTAGCGTCATGTCACAACTGAGTATAAAAGAGATGAGAGGTGCCTCTAAGTGTAGCAATATGGTTACATTTAAGAGGCGCCCCTCTTCTCTTTTATACTCTGTAGCTCCTGCTGGATTTTGCTTCTATTCCCCTTGTGGGGGCTTCCATTTGTGGATGGACATTTTATGGTTACACAACTCATCACATTGCTATAATCTTTTTATATGAACTTTAAACTGAAGGACCTATGAATAAATGGTTGTGGAACGAATCATCCGAGTTTCCATTATTTCTTATGGGGAAATTTGCTTTGATATACAAGTGCTTTGGATTACAAGCATGTTTCCGGAACAAATTATGCTGGCAATCCAAGGTTTTACTGTATTTATTTTTATACTAGTAATGGCAGTGATCATCATACAGTTGTGGCTTCATATTTACTGTTCCTTACTTGTGGATTTTTCCACCTTTGGACTTTTTGCACATATTCACTTATCTGCACATTGCACTTTATTAGATTTATGGTATTTACACTGTTTGTATACATCCTTTTATTTACTTGATTGCAATTTATATCACAATTAGCGCTGCACGTTTTTATCTTTTGATCGTTATACAATGTTCTGTTAGATTGTGTTGCTAGCAGCTGTTCTTACACGACATTAACGCAATAGATTCATATGATTTTTCACGTTTATATGCATTGAAAGGCTTACAAAACTTGACCATGTATGGGCTGCTGGCGCTTTCAAGGCCCAGTTATATCTGCTCAAATATTGAGCACCTGGCATTCACAATGCATTTTTTTTTAATCCCGTGTTTGCATCTCTTATATGACCGTTTTTATTGCCCCCATTGTTGCATCTTCTACAACCTCACAAAGCTCTAATGTTGGCCATTATCTATTGTGGTCAAATTTGTGGCCGGACATGTTTATGGTATAATGGTCATTTTTGATACACTTATTTTGATTCAGAGTGTCCAAGAAAATATGGCCTGAATGTAACTAATTGTGAGTTAGGCTTAAAGTGGTTGTATACCCGCTGACAGTTTTTTTTTTTTCTAGCTACCTGTAAGGAAAAAGGCATAATGAGCTAGTATGCACGGCATACTAGCTCATTATGAAATGCTTAACTTAGAACGAGGCATCGGTAACTCACCTGGTCCACGCCGAGGGAGATGACATGTTGCCTCGCCGTGTCTTCCGGGTATCGTGGCTCCAGCGCTGTGAGTGCCTGGAGCCGCAATGTCGTCACTCCCGCGCATGCATGCTGGAGACTTCTTTCCGGCAAGGTCCGGAGTCTGCCGGGCCTTCAGCCGAGAATCCCCTGTGCACATGCGCCGCTGCAGTCAGCGGCGCATTGCAAGGGGAATATCTCCTAAACCGTACAGATTTAGGAGATATTCTTTTTACCTACAGGTAAGCCTTAGTATAGCCTTACCTGTAGGTAAAAGTAAAAAATTTGACTATACAAGCACTTTAATGTACACAGAATGTTTTTACAATCTCTCCTGAATGATTTAACTTGACAGATAATAACCCACAATTAAAACGTGAGTTTTGCCACGTCTAGTGGCGTTTAGTGGCGTTTTGCTGCGTTTGCGTTTAGAAGCGTTTCTAAAAAATATATATATTTTTTTAAATAGGCAAAAAAACAAAAATGCCTGTAAACTAAACGTGGCTAAATGCGGGTTACACACGTTTAGAAGCGTTTAGAAGCTTTTGTCGCTTGAAATGCCTCTAAACTCAGCGTCTGAACAAATTTTTTGCTTTCCAAAAAAAGCCTCTAAACTCAACTGCCTAGAAATTACTATAAATGACCCTGTGTACATGTACTGATAAGATAACAGAGGAGAGTTTAGGAGCAGTTGAAAAAAATGCCCAACTGCTCCTAAACGTCCGTTTACCAGCAACAGTGTACATGAGGCCTTAAAGTTCATTCATTTGAAAAGACTCTTGAGCTATACAGTATATTGGCGGTATTACTAACATAAAGACCGTTTATTGAGAACATGCATATAACACCTAGAGTGCATTGTTCCACTTTATACATACCTATAGGATTTCAGCATCCTCCAGTAAACATTAACCACTTCGAAAGATTTACCCCCATTCATGACTAGGCCATTTTTTGCGATGCAGCCCTGCTTTGCTTTTACCGACAATTTTGCGGCTTTGCGGCATTGTACCCATATAAAATGTATGTCCTATTTTTTCCCCACAAAAAGAGCTTTCTTTTGGTGGTATTTGATCACTTCTGCATTTTTTCTTTGTTGCGCTATAAACAAAAGAAGACCGACAATTTTGAGGATTTGTTTTTTTTACTTTCTGCTATATTACACATTCAATAAAAAAATCGAATTTCTTTATCAATATAGGCCAATATGTATTCTGCTACATATTTTGGGTTAAAAAAATCCCAATAAGCATATATTTGTTTGCGCAAAAGTTATAACGTCTACAAACTATGGGATATATTTATGTATTTTTTTTTTTACTAGCGATTCTTTTTTTTTCTAGCGTTTTTTTTTTTTTTTTTTACGGCGATCAGCAACTTAGAAACGCGACTGCGACATTGTGGCGGACAAATCTGACACTAAGTGACACATTTTGGGAACCAGTGTCACCAATACAGTGCTGAAAAAAATACACTGTCACTGTACTAATGACACTGGCAGGTAAGGGGTTAACATCAGAGGTGATCAAATGTGTTCCCCTGGGAGTTCTTGCTAACTTTGTGGGAGAGGTGCTTTGACTGGGGGAAGACAGAGATCCGTGTTCCTGCTTAGCAAAAAAAACAGGATCCCCATCTTCCCCTCTGACATAACGGCGACCTGCCTTGTTTACATAGGCAGACCGTCGTTCTGTCTGCCTCGGGAACGATCGCCGAGGGGCCCGGCAGACATCATGTGAGCATGTGCGCCCCCAACCCGAAGAAAAAATCACGTACAAGTAAGTGATTTTGCGCTGAAGGGCTGCCCTGCAGTATATATGTGTGGGGCGGTCTGGAAGCAGTTAAAGAATGTAATGAACAAGCACAATAGTTCCAGTATCTAACCTGACATGCTGTGTTTAGATCAGACAGCATTTATGTTTCTTTCCATAGGTAAAAGGGAATCTGCATTAAGGAATATTATATGTTTTAAAGAAGAACAGTAAAAGCCATTTAGGTTTAGCACAGTCCTGAATTTTGAAAACTGCCCAATGCCCAATGGCAATTCTCTTAATGAGGATCTACAGCTGTCCAAAACTCTTCAACATTTGACACACTTCTGGATGTGACAAATATCTGGTTACCAGCAATACTCTGTGGTTCAGTCCGCTAGTCCCTTCACAGTGGTTTTAATACATACTACAGTTGTGCTCATAAGTTTACATACCCTGGCCGAATTTATGATTTCTTGGCCATTTTTCAGAGAATATGAATGATAACACAAAAACATTTCTTTCACTCATGGTTAGTGTTTGGCTGAAGCCATTTATTATTAAGCAACTGTGTTTACTCTTTTTAAACCATAATGGCAACAGAAACTACCCAAATGACCCTGATCAAAAGTTTACATACCCCAGTTCTTAATACCGTCTATTGCCCCCTTTAACATCAATGACAGCTTGAAGTCTTTTGTGGTATTTGTGGATGAGGCTCTTTATCTTCTCAGATGGTAAAGCTGCCCATTCCTCTTGGAAAAAAGCCTCCAGTTCCTGTAAATTCTTGGGCTGTCTTGCATGAACTGCACGTTTGAGATCTCCTCAGGATAGATGGTTTTCAGAAACCGTCTAAAAGCAAACAGGGTAGAAGATAGTCAGACAGATTGGGGTAGGGAGTTCCATAGGATGGAAGAGGCTTGGTAAAAGTCCTGGGGGTGAGCATGGGATGAGGTGACAAGGGAGCTAGAGAGCAGGAGGTCTTGTGAGGAACGAAGAGAACAATTTGGTTGGGATTTTGAGACTAGGCTAGTGATGTAGCTGGGGGCCAAGTTGTGGAAGGCTTTGTAAATTATTGTTAGTATTTGAAATGTAATTAGTTGGGTGAGTGGCAGCCAATGGAGGGATTGGCAGAGAGGAGTAGCAGACACTGAGCGGTTGGTAAGGTGGATGAGCCTGGCAGCTGCATTCATATTGGACTGAAGGGGGATATCCTATGTAGTGGTAGACCAATGAAAAGGGAATTGCAGTAATCAAGGTGAGAGATGACCAGGGAGTAAACTAGGAGCTTTGTGGTGTCATTGGTTAGAAAGGGGCATATTTTGGAGATGCTGCGGTTGAGGCAGAAAGATTTGCACAGTGATTGGATGTGGAGCTGAAAGGATAGTTTGGAGTTTAGAATTACACCTTGGCATGTGGGGATGGGCTGATAGTTGTGCCATCAATCTTGACAGAGAGATGTATGTTTGTATTGAAGAGATAGTACTATCAGCTGTTCTGTGTTATGAGTAAGTGCTATTCAGCATGAAACGCGTCAATTTATCACTCTATGATTTTGGTGCTGTAAAGTATTTTACCTTCAAAGCGCTACACCAAAGATTTCAAAGTGTCCTACCTGAGTGTGCGGCCACCCATTTTCCCTTTTCAGTTATTTTGGTGGCGAGCTGGGTGAGGACATCGATGTAAGGACGTGTAGTAGGGGTGGTATGTGGACAGACCTGGAGCGGTGTTCCATGTAAATTTGGTGTTGAAGAGTTTAGGGGGGCATAGATCCTCATCTAGGGGAAGATCTAATTTGGAACCCACCAGAGAGGTAAGTTTTAACATTCTTCTTTTACAGGAGCCCTTTCAGAAAAGTTCAATGGTTTCAGTTAAAATGTGCCTTTAATTGGTGGCCATAAATGCAATAGAACCAACTGTGGTGAGGAGACCTGAATGCTGTCTGGAAGGCTCCATAAGTGGACTTTGACAAGGTGAGTCAGCTGGCATGGAAAAGAGACTTTAGAAAAACAGAGCAATAAAGGAAGGATAGGGGGCTGCTTGTGTAGCGGGACCCCCAAAAATGGGGTCACTATGTTGTAAATTTAGGGGCAGCCTGAGCAATAGTATGGCTCAGGTTCTACAATTCTGTTTAAAATGGACTCTGCTCTGCCATTTTGTTGCCTGGTGTATAGTTCCCCCTGGGCTTGTGGTGGCGCTGTTGCCCAGGTCTCGGGTTGAACCACGGGTAGCGCTGTGGTGTGATTGGGTGTCCTCTCTTGGCTACCATGTGGTGGGCAGGTTCAGCCTGCGGTGCATGCCGGGAGAGGGTACAAAAAGGGGCAGACGCCATGTTCTAGGAGGAGTGTGCCCCATTGGGGTGGTGTGCCAGGGGGATTCCAGGGAGGACCCCTGGTGGCGTAGTCGTGCCCATTGGCCTGGGGTGCGTGAATTGGCCGAGGAGTCTCGGCACCTTTAGCTCGAGGCTACAGAGTTCCAGGTAGGCCCAGTACCTTCAACTGGGTCTACAACCAACACACTGGAGTCCCAGGGAACCCGTGTGAGGGTGGCCCGCTCTGAAGGAGAGGAAACCAGGAGAGAACCTGTCCGATTGAGCGGTGGAGAAATTCACGGTGAAGGAGAGGCCTGGCTACCTATCAGAGGGAAGGATTCGTGAGTTGCAGTATAGCTCCTGTAGTGTGTCCCATTGGCACCTATGGTCTCTACTAATCTATGGGAGTTTAAAAGTTCTAACTCAGTAACTAAAGGATTCTGTGGCAGAGGATCTCTTAGACTTGTCCGTGAAGGGGGCTAAATTAGAGAAACTGTTCGTGCTTCACTCCGGCTGCTAGATCTGTGAGAGGGATCTATCCGGGTGAGCAATTCACACTCAGGCTTGAGTGAAGAATAGGGTAACTGGGTGCCGCCTGCCTGAACCTTTCTCCCTACCTGCTTTTGTTACTATCTTCAACCTATTCCCAAATTTGTTTCAAGCAAGATAAAATAAACTTGTCTGTTTGGAGTTTAAACATTGTTTGGACATTGGCCTTCTTTCGGGGAAAAGAACAGACTTTTCCCTATATTCTGGGGACGAGAACCAATGGACGGGAGGTAACTCGCTGCAGGACCCAAAATTGTAAGAACACCGCTCAACCTCTTATACCAGGAGGATACGGGCATGTGGCACGATGTGTCTTTATCTCTGCAAAGTGAAGGTAGGCATGAGAAAAGGGTCCGTGTGCTACACTTGCTTTTCTCACACTTTGTTAAAAGATATTTAGGATTAGGAAGAGAAGCTGTGATTGGACTTTGGGAATGTCTCTATACACTTAAGAAAGATCATCATCCTAAATTATTGGCCATTCTGGATAAGCTTTGAGCAGACTGGTAAGGGTCTGGTGGATCGGATTCTACTGGATGAACTCGAAAACACTCTGACTCCAAAGTTAAAAGTCTGAGAACTATCGAGGACCAACCTAAATATATGCTTTACTGAGACCCTTGGATGTTAATACTGCTGAGGCTGGTTTTGCACACTGAATAATCACTGGGATACTCACTATCCAATTGAACTGTCATTAGTGGATTTTGTGCACGTGAATCATATTAAGGGGAAACCCCTAATAAGGGGAGCATGCACTGGTCAGTGACATCAAAAGGGGGCAGTGCCACCAGGTGATGGCACCAGGTGGCTCCGCCCCTTACCTATATAACAACCGTCAAACAGCAAGCCAGCCATTCAGCGATTTGCCTTCATTGATGGCAGAGCGATTTTCTTTTCGGGTGCAGCGGCGGGGTTGTGATTGACAATGGATTTACATCGGGAACACAGTTTTTTTATTTTTTAATAAGGGATTGAGTTTCCAGAACATGTACTGCTCAAGGATTAAGCTAAGACTGACATCATGTACAACAGGATAATAGGACTGATTTGCTGCAGAACTGTGAGTAACCTACATCATATAGACCCCAGGTGTACAGTATATGCATTGGTCTTATCGGCTGCAGTTGCAATTTGGGATTGATTACCCAACTCCATGGGATCATCCCTAAACTGCAGGCCAGACCTCATATGCCTGATAAGTCTTTTACCTCTAGTACCTAGATGGGATGTATGGACTGTCTTTGCAATCCTCATTTCAGCTGCACCTCATGACTGTATGTGTAGCTCAGCAGCAATTTATTCATCATTCAATGTGATACTCACTCCAGCTGCCCACATTCCTGCATAGCAGCTTATTGGTACTTGATCAGGGATGAGCCGAACACCCCCCTGTTCGGTTCGCACCAGAACCTGCGAACAGACAAAATGTTCGTGTAAACTTTAGAACCCTATTAAATACAATGGACTCGAACGTTCGAAATCTAAAGTGTTAATTATAAAGGCTTATATGCAAGTTATTGTCCTAAAAAGTGTTTGGGGACCCGGGTCCTGCCCCAGGGGACATGTATCAATGCAAAAAGAAGTTTTAAAAACGGCCGTTTTTTCGGGAGCAGTGATTTTAATAATGCTTAAAATGAAAAAATAAAAGTGAAATATTCCTTTAAATTTCGTACCTGGGGGGTGTGTATGATATGCATGTAAAGTGGCGCATGTTTCCCGTGCTTAGAACTGTCCCTGCAAAAAATGTCATTTTTGAAAGAAAAAAATGCATTTAAAACTCACTCGCGGCTATTAATGAATTGTCGGCTCCCGGCAATACATACAAAAGTCATTGATAAAAAAAAAAAAAAAAGCGTGGGGGTTCCCCAGAATTCAATTACCAGGCCCTTCAGGTCTGGAATGGATATTAAGGGGAACCCCGCCGCAAATTTAAAAAAAAATTGACGTGGGGTTCCCCAAAAATATCCATTCCAGGCCCTTCAGATCTGGCATGGATTTTAAGGGGAACTCCACCCCAAATTTAAAAAAAAATGGCGTGGAGTCCCCCTAAAAATCCATACCAGACCCCTTATCCGAGCACGCAACCTGGCCGGCCGCAGGGGAAAAGGGGGGGACGAGAGAGCGGCCCCCCTCCCTCCTGAACCGTACCAGGCCACATGCCCTCAACATGGGGAGGATGTCCCCATGTTGATGGGGACAAGGGCCTCATCCCCACAACCCTTGCCCGGTGGTTGTGGGGGTCTGCGGGCGGGGGGCTTATCGGAATCTGGAAGACCCCTTTAACAAAGGGGACCCCCAGATCCCGGCCCCCCTCCTATGTGAATTGGTAAGGGGTACATTGTACCCCTACCATTTCACAAAGAAAGCGTAAAAAAATGTTTAAAAAAACACACAAACACCTTGAAAAAGTCCTTTATTTAAAAAAATAAATAAATAAACATTCCAGCGGTGAAATCCAGTGTCCCGCGGCGATCCCGATGTCCAGCGCTGTCCTTCATTGGTTGTGCCTGAGCGGACCTGATGGGGAACTCCCTCTCAGTATTTTAAATGTATAGACCCGCCCCTTCTAAAGTTCCCCATCAGGTCCGCTCAGCGGACGAGATGCAGAACATGAGAAGGGGCGGGTCTATACATGTATTACCAAAGTGAGAGCAGTTCCCCATCAGGTCCGCCCCCTCGGTATGTCGGACCCGCCTACATCATTGGCTTGAGCGGGGAACTTCCTTCACTATGTAAATTTAAATTACACAGTGAAGGAAGTTCCCCGCTCATTGTACCCCTTACCAATTCACATAGGGGGGGGGCGGGATCTGGGGGTCCTCTTTGTTAAAGGGGTCTTCCAGATTCCGATAAGCCCCCCGCCCGCAGACCCCCACAACCACCGGGCAAGGGTTGTGGGGATGAGGCCCTTGTCCCCATCAACATGGGGACATCCTCCCCATGTTGAGGGCATGTGGCTTGGTACGGTTCAGGAGGGAGGGGGGCCGCTCTCTCGTCCCCCCCTTTTCCCCTGCGGCCGGCCAGGTTGCGTGCTCGGATAAGGGGTCTGGTATGGATTTTTAGGGGGACTCCACGCCATTTTTTTTTAAATTTGGGGTGGAGTTCCCCTTAAAATCCATGCCAGATCTGAAGGGCCTGGAATGGATATTTGGGGGAACCCCACGTCAATTTTTTTTAAAATTTGCGGCGGGGTTCCCCTTAATATCCATTCCAGACCTGAAGGGCCTGGTAATTGAATTCTGGGGAACCCCCACGCTTTTTTTTTTTTTTTTATCAATGACTTTTGTATGTATTGCCGGGAGCCGACAATTCATTAATAGCCGCGAGTCAGTTTTAAATGCATTTTTTTCTTTCAAAAATGACATTTTTTGCAGGGACAGTTCTAAGCACGGGAAACATGCGCCACTTCACATGCATATCATACACACCCCCCAGGTACGAAATTTAAAGGAATATTTCACTTTTATTTTTTCATTTTAAGCATTATTAAAATCACTGCTCCCGAAAAAACGGCCGTTTTTAAAACTTCTTTTTGCATTGATACATGTCCCCTGGGGCAGGACCCGGGTCCCCAAACACTTTTTAGGACAATAACTTGCATATAAGCCTTTATAATTAACACTTTAGATTTCTCCCATAGATTTTTCGAATTTGCCACGAACACCCCAATTTGTTCGCTGTTCGGCGAACGGGCGAACAGGCAATGTTCGAGTCGAACATGAGTTCGACTCGAACTCGAAGCTCATCCCTATACTTGATATATGGATGGAAACATTTATTTATCATCATGTCTACTACCATGCTGAGGACTGTGTGACAGGTTCATCTGCCCTGGACTGTCCACCACCTCTGTGTCCCTGAGCACTGAAGGTTTATTTTCATTCAGTCTGCATTAATCTGATTTTGTCTCTGAGGAATTCAGCACTTCATTCACCCATTGAGGTTTAAAGGTGGGCTGCTGGCTCCTCGAGGGCTATTTCAGGTTGTGGATCACTGTGAAGTGCAGGTGTTTACAGGAAGGGGGGGCACAAGCTCCCATTTGGGGTATTGTGCATTAGGTAGGGTAGGGGTTGGGAGTTGCTTTGGTTGGTTAGGTAGGTCTTGGGGTGTTGTTAAGTTGGGTAGGGGGGAGAGTGGATTTATGGGAGGTGGGGGGTTAGGGAGGTTTTGTGGGCATGATTCTGGCATTTTTATACAGTTTTTCTAATTAATTTTGGAGAAGTTAACTCAATAGGGTGTGTATCTTACCTTTTTTTGTGTTTTTTGCTTTTTTGATAGCTGTTTTGCAGATAATCACCCTCCTCATAGTTTGGAGGTGAGTACCTCTCCCCCCTATTAGGGGTAATTAATCAAGGCTCCCAGGATTATCTCTTTTGCTTTTGAGGCCCTTGTCCCCATCAACATGGAGACAGAGTGCTCTGACCCCTGCCCCAAAGCACCCACCCTCTAGATTGAGCGCTTGTGGCCTGAAATGGTTCAGGAGGGGGGGGCACTTGCTAGCCCCCCCCCCTTTCCTGGCCTGCCAGACTGCATGCTTGGATAAGGATCTGGTATTGATTTTTGGAAAACCCTGTGGCGTTAAAAAAAAAAAAATGCTGTGGGGTTCCCCTCAAAATCCACACCAAACCCGAAGGGCCTGGTATGGACGGGAACCCCACGCCATTTTCTTTTTCACTTTTAATTGTCGGCAATGTTTTTTTTTTTTTATTTAGCTGTCAGCAGGGAAGCCCATTGACAGCTGATGACTTATTGGTTGTTAAGGATGCTGCGGCTGGCTTCCTAGGCCGCTTCTTAACAACCAGCTATTCACTGCGCCCTGATTGGGCAAAGCTTTGCCCAATCAGGGCTCAGAATGCACTGTGCAGTGTATTCCAGGGCATTCAGCGGGGCAAACACCTACTGAAGGCCTTGCAAAAGTTCGGGTGTTTGCTGAACGGGCGAACAGACGATGTTCGGGCTGAAATTTTGCTCAGCCAGAATCGTTCGCCTAACTCTATTAGACAGCATGACATATTATTATTATTTATTATTATTATTATTATACAGGATTTATATAGTGCCAACAGTTTACGCAGCGCTTTACAATATAAAAGGGAGACAGTACAGTTGTTTTTTTTTTTTTCAATTTCTTTATTCTTAAACGAATTCAGGCGGGGCCAGGCTGCCACTACCGGCCCCACAAATGCAAAATGAAAACAGTCTAAGATTCTGTATATCTTCGAGATCCCTCTCCTTCCGTCTGAAGCTGAGCACAGCCGCTCTGATGGGAGCAGGCTGGTCTCAGACCTAATCGGTTGGGGGAGGGACTCCACAAAGTGTTTCAACTGTGCATACCTCCACCTATTTACTACCATTACCTCTTTTTTATTAGTCAATTCCTGAAAAGTGCATATTTTACCACCCACTGTGATGTCTTTTAATTGTGCGTCTTTTTGCGTGATCCAATTCCCAAACAGGCTCTCTTTCCCAGGAGCAAAATAATGAGTGTCACATAATGGTATCAAAGGGGAATTAAATCCCCATTTTTCCCTTTTGTGCCCCATGTCCCACATTGCCATTGCTATACGTGTGATCGTGTGAGTGTACTCATCTAAATCTCTTATATGTGTTGGGATCCATATGACCTTACTAATCTGACTTTCCAATCTAACCCACATTTTTTCTTTATTCTTTTTTACCCATTCAACCACCTGTGACATAAGAATAACGGTGTAATACATTTTTATATCCGGTAGCCCCAACCCACCTTGTGCCTTGAGACAGTACAGTTATAATACAATAAAATAGAAGAGGATTAGGAGGGCCCTGCTCAGAAGAGCTTACAATATAATAGGGTGGGGCAGGTGGTATAAAAGGTTGTGGGGAATAAGCTGATGGAAGTGGTAAAAGATTAGTTGGTGACGTGATAGGCCACATATGCCAAAACTTATGACCAACAGCACTCAGGTATACAGGGCCGCTGCAAATTTTGACACCTTTGACTTTCGGCTATAAACTCTATAGTAGAAAGAGAGGATAATAAGACATCAGTAATGCAAAAATAAGTATTTTTAAAGCTTACATAACACAAAGCTGGTAGCTGGGAATAGTTGGTTTATTGTAATAGGAATTTGTAGTAAAATGGGTGTCTGGGACTTTTTATTGCACACGTGCTGCATGCTCCTCAGCGTTTCAGTGCACTTATTACAGGCAACATTTATTTCTTAGTAATTCATTTGTATGTGCCCTGTGGAATCTAGCTGGACGAGATTAAAATCACCCTTGCTGATAGCACAGGGCTATCTCCTTTAATTTACTTTCCCCTTATGTCCCGTCTGAGTAACAAGCACACCACATCTTCTTGTTTTTTTGGCCGGCACCATACTGCAGATGACATGATTAAATAAATCAACATATTTGCTCAGCCCATAAAAGAGCCCAAGAGTCATTTATCACTATGCAAATGCAGAAACATGAAATGAATGGAATGTATTTGCCAACATATAACTATGAATTAATAATTCATTGCTTGTTTTTCTGGAGAAATTGAAAATGCTTCTGTGGGTCTTATCATTTTCTGCTGTTGTTTTTTTTAATAAAACAAGCTTATAAATTTATTTGGCTTGACTTGTATTGTGTGCAAATCTTTCTACAATAGCATTTACTAAGATGGAGTTTTTTGTCGGTGTTGTTCTTCTGCTATATTCTTGATTATCTTGTTGCAATAAATCTTGGACAATAGAATTATAATTTTTTTTGCCAATGTAACAAAGTTGTTTTCTAAAGTAGCTAGGATATGGGGATGCATGTTAGGTCCTATGTATATCATTAAATGGAAAAGTTTCCTTTCTGCTCATAGTGATCAATCAATAACTCAGTGGCGGCTGGTGTTCAAAAATTTTGGGGGGGAGCAAACAAACTGAAACCCCCCCCCCATAAATTTCAGCCACTGTGCCCATCAAATGAAGCCACTGTGCCCATCAAACGCAACCATTGTGCCCATCAAACGCAGCCACTGTGCCCAGCAAACGCAGCCTCTGTGCCATCAATTGCCGCCACTGTGCCCATCAAACACAGCCAATGTGCCCATCAAACGCAGCCACTGTGCCCATAAATTGCCGCCACTGTGCCATCAACTGTAGCCACTGTACCCATCAAACGCAGCCACTGTGCCCATCAAACGCAACCACTGTGCCATAAAACGCAGCAACTGTGCCCATCAAACGCAGCCATTGTGCCATCAATTGCCGCCACTGTGCGCATCAAACTCAGCCACTGTGCCCATCAAAGGCAGCCACTGTACCCATAAATTGCCGACACTGTGCTAATGCTCATGCGCAACTTGCGCTGAGTGATGCCACTGGTCCCTGCTGTCTTCTGGGACCTGTGTGTTTCCCAGAAGACAGCGCGGGGGGTGGGGCGGGAAGAGGTGTAGATACCCACGGGTGGCTCGGGTATCTATGCCTGGAATTGGGAGCAAAATACAGTACCTGTATTACACAGGTATCTGCTCCCCCCTCCCCCCTGAAAGGTGTCAAATGTGACACCGGAGGAGGGGAGCTAGGTTCCGAAAAGCAGAAGTTCCATTTTTTGGTGGAACTCTGTTTTCAAGTAGATCTAAATACAATCACTAAAATCTCATACGAGCTTGAACATTTTTTTATGGTTTTTCAAATGCTGTTTTTAACCTATTCATTGCTTTCACTTAAATTGATATTGAACCCAAAAACAACAATGTTATATATTGCAGCTTACCAATCCTAATCCAAAGTGGTATTAAAGGTTCAGCTTTTTTTTAAATGTAATAAACATGTCATACTTAAGTGCTCTAAACAATGGTTTTACACAGATCCGCCGCGATCCTCCTTTTTTTTGTGTCCCCTGAGCTCCTGGCTCCTCCCCTTGACAAGTGCCCCCCAATAGCAAACCGCTTGCTATGGGGGCAGTGGTGTGTGCTCGCTCCCGGGCCCTGCTCTATGTGTCCATATGAGACTCAGCCCTGCCCCCGCTTTCTCTTCATTGGCTCACTGGCTGTGTCTCAGCCAATGAGGAGAGGGAATCCCAGGACAGCCGAGGCTCTCGTGCACATCACTGTATTGAGAGGGAGCTCAGGTCAGTACTAGGATAGTATAGAATGCATGAAGGTAAAAAAAAAAAAAAACATCAGCCTTTACAACCACTTTAAAGTCATTCTCATTTTTTTAACTATATAAAAATAACAAACATGTAACACTTACCTACTCTGTGTAATGATTTTGCACAGAGCAGCCCCGATCCTCCTCTTCTCAGGTCCCCCTGTGGCTCCTGGCTCCTCACCCCATCAAGTGCCCCCATAGCAAGCCTGGTTTATTTTTTTTAAACAGCACTGTTTTTTATTATTTAGCTGTCAGCGGGGGAAACCCGTTGACAGCTGATGACTCCCGGCCTCGCTCCTTAACAACCAGCTTACATTGCAGTTCTCAGTACAAATTCAGGTGTTCGGTGAACGGCCGAACAAATGTTCGGCCCAAACTTTTTCTCGGCCAAACTGTTCGCCCAACACTAGTGCCTAAAATGAAGTCTTTAAATTCATACAGTTATTAGGAAAAAACACATTTCACAGTCCAAAAGTTAGACAAACTCCTCTACTAGGGCTGACCTTCTTTTCTGTAAACAAATTCATATTTTTTCCATAGAAAGGCTCTTGAACATTGGAAAGGTAGTTCTTTTATAAACCATTACTGCCCCCAAAAATATTCAGCATAGCCAAATGCTAATTACTCTGAGATCTGTAAGCAATATATATATATATATTTTTAACATAGCAGCTAAAGATAGCCTGGTAAATATGTGCAAAAAAGTGTAGGGCTCCACTTGTTGTCAAGAAGTGATATATTTATCTGCATTGTTTTATATTTAATGATTTAAAACTTTTTAAAAAACATTTTTGTACTCAACCAAAAATCTTAAGAAATATATACAAAACAATATCAATCAAAGCTTTGTTATCATTTGAGTTTAATACCATTATAGGTAACTCATATATGGGTTCAAACACACAGAAAATTGTTTTTTTTAGACATGTGCAATTAGTTTCTTTCCAAATAATATTTTTTTTATGAATTTCATCAAATTCTTTCATTCAGAAATATATCCAAATTAACGAAAACAAATTTTTCCCGAATATTTGTAAATTTTAATATTTGAAAATTTGTAAATTTGAATATTTGTAAATTCGGAAATTTGAATATTTGTAAATGCGTTAATTTGAATATTTGAATATTCAAAAATTAGAAAATTCGGAAATTCTAAATTAGAAAATCAGAAATTTTATATTAATAACACTAACTAATAATAACTTAACTATTAAATTATAGGTATTGAAATTTCCTTTCAAATTTGGCTGTTAGAGAACAGAACGTAACAAATACAAATTTATCCGAAGTTACAAATTAAAAAAAATATATATTATTATTTTTATTATTAATAATTCATTCTGTTCCATTTGTTTCAAGCGGAATACGTTATTTTGGATAATTTTAACTTTGGATAAATTCGTATTTGTTACGTTGACTAACAGCCAAATTTGAAATGAAATTCCAATACCTATAATTTAATAGTTATTATTCATTTTCAAATTTCTGAGTTTTCTAATTCACAAATTTTCAAATTCACAAATTTTCGAATTAACGAATCTTCGAATTTACGAATTTGAATTATAACCAATGACCTGAAAAACGAAAAAGAAAACAAAAAAAAAAAAAAAGAATGAAACAAAAACAAACACATTTTTCGGCAGTGCACATGTCTATTTTTTTTTTTTTAAATAAGTGCTAGTAATATTTCTTTTCTACACTTTACCATCTTAGGCTTATCAGTCCTTTCACTTGTGTATATTGCATTTAGCAAAATACATGTTACTAACATAAAGAAACATTATCAAAGAAGAAGAAAACATTGTATTGTAAATAAAAAAGGAATGCAAGCTATTTTACATTTATCTAAAATAAGAAACTCTTACAGCGCTTCTACAAGGCCTTTATAGTCAGTAAACATCCACAAAAGCTTTAAAAACCAACAATTATCATAGAACAGTCAGACACTTAGAAAAGCATCAGAAAGCAAAAAGCAGAATGCTTTAAGCAGGCGGTTATATTAAAATGTAATACAGCCAAGAGTTAATGTATTCATTTGAAACACAGTAAAACAATTTATGCTTTATCCTTGAAATGCATATCCCTGGGTACTTTTTGTGCCCTCCTCATTATGGTTACAGAAATTACTAAAGGGATAATGTAACGCTCCAGAAATAATTTAGATCTATAGGAACAATTCAACAGTAATAATGAATAATTATTTTAAGCAAGCCACTTTTTTTGAATCCAGCTACAATTATTCCAACAGAGGCAACATTTTTACTTGTATAACCAATAGTCTCCTTTAGGTGAAAAGGATTTGCATCTGGCTAAGGGAACCGTTTCGCTGGCCAAAAACCAGACCCCTTTTTGCGATTCGGCACTGCATCGCTTTAACTGACAATTGCGCGGTCATGCGACGTGGCTCCAAAACAAAATTGACATCCTTTTTTCCCCACAAATAGAGATTTCTTTTGGTGGTATTTGATCACCTCTGCGTTTTTAATTTTTTGCGCTATAAACAAAAATAGAGCTATAATAAATATCCCCAAAATTATATAAAAAAACATATTTTTTCCTCAGTTTAGGCCGATACGTATTCTTCTAGATATTTTTGGTAAAAAAAATTGCAATAAGCGTTTATTGATTGGTTTGAGCAAAAGTTATAGCATCTACAAAATAGGGGATAGTTTTATGGCATTTTTATTAATGATTTTTTTTTTTTACTAGTAAAGGCGGCAATCTGCAATTTTTATTGTGGCTGCGACATTATGGCGGACATAATTTTGACACATTTTTGGGACCATTGTCATTTTTACAGCGATCAGTGCTATAAAAATGCACTGATTACTGTAAAAATTACACTGGCAGTGAATGGGTTAACCACTAGGTGGCGGTGAAAGGGGTTAAGTCAGTACTAGGGAGTGATTTTTAATGTTAGGGGGCGTGGCTATACGTGACACGTCACTGATAACCATTCCCGGTAACGGGAAACAGCCATCAGTGACATGTCACTAGGCAGAATAGGGGAATGCCTTGTTTACAAAGGCTGTTCTGCCTTTGCCGACCGCAATCGTGGGTCGCCCGGAAACATCGAGTTCCCAGGGCCCATCGAACACGCTCACGAGGCACGCGGTGGACGCGCGTGCCCGCTGGGCGGCAAATTTAAAGGGACATACAGGTATGCCCATTTTCCTGCCCGTGCCATTGTGTCGACATACTGTACATCTGAATACGGCGGTAGGCAAGTGGTTAAAGCAGAACTTAAAGAGGTTCTTCATCCTGTTTGAAAAAAAATTAAATGGCTTTAAAACTTTTATTAAAAGGACACTCACCTGTCCAGAGGTCCAGTGCTGTGCCCAACCAAACCTATTCCGCGCTGGTCTTTGGGTCCCCAGTACCAGCGTGTTTACTGTGGGCAGCCAGCTGTGATTCCTTGTGGCTTCATAGCTGGTAGACATGTGCAATTAGTTTTTTTCAGAATTATTTTTTAACAAATTTCGACAAATTCGTTAATTCGGAAACATCTAAATTAACAAAAACCCGTTTAACAAGTTTTTCTGTAAATTTGTAAATTCGAAATTCGAAAATCCAAAAACCCGAAAATTCGAAAATCTGAAATAATAACTATTAAATTATAGGTATTGGAATTTCCTTTAAAATTTGGCTGTTAATGAATGTAACAAATACAAATTTATCCAAAGTTAAAAATTATCTGAAATAACAAGTGCCGTATCTAAACGAATGGAACGTAACAATTTAATAGTAAATAATAATAATAATACTAAAAACGTTTTATTATTATTTATTAATAATTAATTCTGTTCCATTTGCTTAAATGCGGCATTCGTTATTTTGGATAATTCGTAATTTTGAATAAATCCGTATTCGCTACGTTGACTAACAGACAAATTTGAAAGAAAATTTCAATATCTATAATTTAATAGTTATTATTATTAGTAAGTTAGTAATTATTTAGAAGTTTCGTTCTTTTGAATTTTAGTTTTTTTTTTTTTTTTTGTATTGTTTTTACGAATTGCGATCATAACGAATTACCCGAAAAAAAAAAAAAAGAAACGAATGAAGCAAAAATGAAAACAAATTTTTCAGCAGTGCACATGTCTAATAACTGGTTGCCTACTGTGCATGTGCAAGCGGCAATGTGCTTTGTGAATGATCCCACAGCCTTCTTGGACCTGTGACGTGTCCCAGAAGGCTTTGGGTGGGGGGTGGGGAAAGAGAACTTCTGTGGCAATCCAACCAGAAATGGGAGTGGGTACCTGTCAAAACCAGGTACCTGCCCCCCACCCCCCAAAAAAAGTGTCAAAAACAGAAGGGGAGAGAGGAGGAGAGCATAAAGTAAAACTTCCCTTTTACAGTGAAGATTTAAAGGGATTGTAAAGTCAGAAGGTTTTTATCCTAATGCATTCTGTACATTAAATTGGATGTAAACCACTGTTTTTGATGTCACAATGTAGAGTATAATATTTCCTATCATTTGAGTCCAGTCTTGCCACACAGAGTTAATCCAGCTCTGAGCAATCCTCTTTTATTGTTCAGTGAGATAAATATTGACAAACAGAGAAAAACTTTGTCAAATCCTCCCCCCTGCTTTGAGTGACAGGTTATTTACATATGTCGTGCACTAGCCTGAGACAGGCACATCCTGTGTAAAAAGTTGACAATTCACATCCCCCTCCCCTCCCCTCCCCTCCAGCTCTCCCAGGATTGGCTGCCTTTACTGTGTTTGTTCATTCATAAACTGAAGCAGAGTAACACACAGGTTACTCTGCTCAGTTATCAAAGGACACAGAGCGATCGGTAACGAACGCTCTGTGTCCCATTCAGAAAAGACAGGGGCTGGTAATTGACATACCGGCCCCTGTCTCCGCTCCGCTCTCCATCCTGACAGATTCCCCCGCGCGCCCCTCCTCCCCCCCTCACAGCCCGCGGTAGAGGAGAGCAGAGGGAACCTGGCGGCTGCAGGGAACGAGGGGGGTCGGAGGAGGAAGACTCAGCAGGGGATGTGGAGGACACGGTGGGGGACGAGGGGGGCAGAGGAGTAAGCTCTGCCTCTCTGTCTCAATTATCCTACTGTTTCTTGTGCACATGCACAGGAGAAACATGAGCGCGCTCTGCTTCTTCACAGAACGCGCTCTGCCACTCCTGCAGATGCACTTCAGTCTCCTCTGGCACGAGGCTCGTGCTCGCAACGCTGGCTGGCCGGCTGGCCAGGGGAGTGTAGCGGTGGGCGGAGGAGTTCTCTGACATTACGACTCCACTCACCGAGCGCCAGGAATGAGAAACGCCCACCAATTCAGTGATATTGTGGGGAAAATTACAGCTGTAATAAAACAAAACGATACATGCAGGAGGCATGTATATCATTATACATATTAACTATGTTAATATCTTGCAAATGATGGTAGTGAGTTTACATCCACTTTAAGATAAAAAAAACTTCTGTGTGAAGCAGCCCCCCTCAGCCACCCTAATATTTACCTGAGCTCAATCTTCCTCCAGCGATGTCCACGTGTTCCTTGGCAGTCCGGGACTCTCCTCCTGATTGGCTGAGACACAGCAGCAGCGCCCTTGGCTCCCGCTGCTGTCAATCAAAGTCAGTTAGCCAATCAGGATAGAGAGAGGGACAGGGCAGAATCTCCGTGTCTGAATGGACACAGGGAGCTGTGACTTAGCTGCTCCCATAGCAAGCTGCTTGCTGTGGGGGCACTTGACAGGAGGGAGGGGCCAGGAGAGCCGAAGAGGGGCCCGAGAAGAGGAGGATCTGGGCTGCTCTGTGCAAAACCAAAACACAGAGCAGGTAAGTACTTTACAATCACTTTAAATGTATCTGAGCTCCACATTCCGCAAATGCTTAATTCATTTTTAATATTCAAAACAAACTCCCCCATCCATACATGTCTCCATGATTTATTTTGTTGAGCAATCACTTTGAAAAATACCACCTAGCATTTCTAGCTGCGGCCATCTTGAATAAGGGCAGATTATTCATGTAGCATTTACTCCTGCAATCAAACATTTACTGTGGCAGGCCAGCATGGGCAGGCTGGATGACGTACATGTACATTATTCAGACGAGGGGTGTGCAGCGGCTCCTAGAATCTGGTATGCAATCACATGTTTACACTGTCAACAAAGCTGTTATGAATTAATTTAATTCATAACAGCTGTGATTCTTATAGGGATGCTGTGATTGGCCCACAGCTATCACATGGTACCTGGGCCAATCACAGCGCCTGTACAATGTGATACCTGTGGGCCAATCACAGCACACAATAGTAATCACAGCTGTTATGAATGTAACCCATTAATGACAATTTAAAACATTGCTGTTACAGTGATCATCACTATAACAGCAATCAAAGTGTAAAGCAAACAAAATAATCCCAAACCACCCCCCAGAGCAGTATGGTGTCACTAAAAAAAATAGCAAAAAGGAAAAATAATGTAATTTTGATTGCATTTTTTTTTAACATGTCCCCAGTCAATATTTCTGATCACTGCCACACCCGTCATATGAAGATGCTGTACTGCAATGGAGACAGTATGTTAAAAAAAAAACGAAAAAAAAAAAAAAAACACATTTTACTTACAAGAAATTACAACGTAAAAAAACTCACCATGCCTCTTACTAAATACCGCGGACTGACTACTTTAAAAAAAGGGGTAATTTGGGGGTTATTTGTACTGTGCTGGCGTTTTAAGGATCTGAAAAAAGAGATAGGCCAGCAGTGCATCAGGATTGATACATTTTCAAATATTTATACCATAATTTGGAAACGCTATAACTTTCACACTGCACATTCACACTGCGCAAATACAGTGTGGCATAAAATATTGCAACGACCGACATTTTATTCTCTAGGGTCTCTGCGAAATATATATATATACAGTATATACATAATGTTTGGGGGTTCTAAATAATTTTCTATAAAAAAATACAGATTTCTACTTGTAAGCAACAAATGTCAGAAAAAGGCTTGGTTAATAACCCATAGGTGTGCGCAGCCTATTGCATTAGGGTGTGCACCCTAAAGCATAAACACACATGTGTCTACATGGCTGCACCATCTTTAATGCATGTTTTAGGGTGTGCCCCCCAAATTTTTCTTTGTCTATTGTATGGATTCTGACCAAATCCTTTTGGGTAGGAGCACCCCACTCCCTCATCCTTGCCTCCCATTAGTGTCCACCTGTGTTATAGGAGGAGTCCTTTAGTTCTCCCATATAGAGGAGTGTATTTCTCCCTTGGTTCAGAGAAGCAGGATCTCCCATTCTATGGATAGCGTAGGACCCACTAATAATGGGGTACTTTGTCGCAGTAAGTGGGCTTAAGCACCATATAGCCATATGGTGTGAACAAATCCCCATAGTTTTTGAAAATGTTTAGGTGTTTTGAATAGCCTTGCAGGAGTTAAATGTCATTTTTTTGCATGTGTGCACTGTAATATTTTGTTCTACTTACCGTATATATGACACAATTATCACCCAATGTAAGGTGAAAGAGAAGAGCGTAAACCCTTCTCTTATGGCAGAGATGGTAAGAGGGAGATCTTTCCCATCTTCCTGCAGGCACACAGAGTGATAATACTAATGTGCATGGGGTGATTTGGGGGTGCCCAGGCACATCTGTCACACCCTGTGTGCACTCCTATGAATAAACCATTACTACAGGGATAATGTAACACTCCAGAAATAATTTAGACCTATTGGAACTATTCTTTTTTTTTTCAAATTCTTTTTTTAAGATTCAAAAGGTAGCCAAGACAATAAATCAAATCAGAAAATTGGTAAAGTAGTCAGGTTATATCAATGCATCAAGTATATAGGTTCTAAACCCAGAAAGTGGGTAGAACAGTAGAACCACTATCGTATTCAGGATAAGACTACTACTGTAAGAATGAACACAAAAATGGGTACCCAGATTTTTTAGAGCGGGAGAAGGAGAGAGAAGAGGACAGAAAATGATAGAATGGGTCTATTGTAACTATTCTATGGTAATAATGAATAATTCTTTTAACCTCTTGAGATCCGGGCCATATACAAATGACGGCCTCAAGGTGGATCTACAAATCCGGGAGGCCGTCAATAGACGGCCTCGGCTATTCCGGCCACTGGGGGGCGCGCGCCCGGCGCGTCACTGAGATGTCGATGCGTGTGCCTGGCGGCCGCGATGTCCGCCAGGCACCCGCGATCGGCTGATACACAGACAAGGATGTGGATCTCTGTGTGTAAACACAGAGATCCACGTCCTGTCAGGGAGAGGAGACCGATGCTGTGTCCCTTGTACATAGGGACACAGATCGTTCACCTCCCCCACTCAGTCCCCTCCCCCACACAGTAGTAATCACTCCCAGGGCACACATTTAACCCCTTCCTCGCCCCTAGTGTTAACCCCTTCCCTGCCAGTGTCATTTTTACAGTAACCAGTGCATTTTTATAGCACTGATCGCTGTAAAAATGACAATGGTCCCAAAATGGTGTCAAAAGTGTCCGATGTGTCAGCCATAATGTCGCAGTCACAATAAAAATCGCTGATCGCCGCCATTACTAGTAAAAAAAATATATATTAATAAAAATGCTATAAAAACTGTCCCCTATTTTGTAGACGCTATAACTTTTGCGCAAACCAATCAATAAACGCTCATTGCGATTTTTTTTACCAAAAATATGTAGAAGAATACGTATCAGCCTAAACTGAGGAAAAAATAAATAAAATTGGGATATTTATTATAGCAAAAAGTAAAAAATATTGTGTTTTTTTCAAAATCGACGCTCTTTTTTGTTTATAGCGCAAAAAATAAAAACCGCAGAGATGATCAAATAGCACCAAAAGAAAGCTCTATTTGTGGGGAAAAAAGGACGTCAATTTTGTTTGGGAGCCACGTCGCACGACCGCGCAATTGTCATTCAAAGCGTGACAGCGCTGAAAGCTGAAAACTGGCCGGGGCAGGAAGGGGGTTTAAGTGCCCAGTAAGCAAGTGGTTAAGCAAACCACTTTTTACCCCGGCTAAAATCATTCCAACAACAGTAACATTTTTACTTGTATAACCAATAGTCTCCTTTAGGTGAAAAGATTTACATCTGGCTTAGAGAATTCAATGTGGCTTAATTAATTACAGAAAAGATGGACCCGTCCCGGTAATAATTAGTCAGCATGAGTAATTTAAAAAAAATATAACAAAGTTTATTTTCTTTAGAAGAAGTGATCACTCCCAACATTACAGTGACACATCCACTTTCTGTATATTACATACTCTACTCACTACTCTGTACAGAGAGAAGAGAGGTCAATAAAGAAGTAAATAGCAAGGTTTATGAAACTGTATTTATTTAGAAACTTATTAAAACCATAAAATAAATATAATATAATATATATTATCATATATTATTATTATATATTCTTATATATTAAAACAATATAATATAATATATATTATCATATATTATTATTATATATTCTTATATATTAAAACCATATAATCAATATAATATAATATATATTATTATATATCCGTAAATATTAAAACCATATAATAAATAAATATAATATATATTATCATATATTATTATTATATATTCTTATATATTAAAACAATATAATATAATATATATCATAATATATTATTATTATATATTCTTATATATTAAAACCATATAATATAATATAATATTTAGCCCATTAGATGCGTAGAGGTGGCTCTGGGTCTGTTATTGCCGAACGTGTTTTTTAAACTGAAATAAGCCAGGACTGCAGATTTTCATAACTCTTGGTGTACATGTGTTATTCGGCAAAAGATTTCCTTCCACGCCATGATTATATGAAAACATTCTCATGAAAGGCTTCCCTGTTACTTGCCAGTGTATTAATAGAAAATGTAAGTTACACAGTATGAATATTAATTAAAGACTTAAGACGGAATAAGTGTGACCTAAGAAATGTTCAGTCCACATCAGGCCAAGTGTGCGAGCGAAAACTAGCCTCTGCAAACAGAAGGGCAGAGCTGCAATGTTCGGCTCCCCTTTTCCGTCATGTAAAGAGGTGTGAAATTTATATTTTAAAGTGCTCACCCACAGGGTGAAATTGAAGCAGAGGGAAAATGACAGCTGCATCAAGCCAACGACCAGAAAAGCTAAGTGGATCGTTTTAAACACATTTAAAAGGACACATACATTATTAATCCTGCTTATTTCATGTTCACTGGGCTTGAGAAATAATGGCGAAGAGAGATGGACGAAAGGTGGAAAATTCTAAATGTAACAGTGTTCATGTTTTCTTTAATAAAGCCTTTCAGTGAAACTCACCAACAATCAAGCCTACGAAAATTGTTCCATTACCACTTTATGAACAACTGATTAGAGGGATAAAGTTAGCCAGCAATCTACATGGAGATGGAGGTGATTCATGGTAGTGATATAAGCAAACATAATTGAGCAATATAAACAGACATTTATGATGTAAAAATACGGTCATAAAATTCAACAAAAGTTGATATAATCATAATACATTTATTGATGAGGGAATTGATCACTAAAACATGATATGTGACAAACAGTAAAATTCATAGCAGACAATAAATAGATTTAGTTTATTTATATCCGCTTAAGGGTTGCAAGCCTAATCCATACAATTTTATTATTGAGTCTTTATAAGTTATATTGAATCCAGTAATCAATAGTCTTTTCTAACGTGGATTATTCGCTGTGATGGTAATGAGCTGTATGAGCACAACACAGTAGGGCTACAATTAAGTAAAAGCTAGTAAATAGGAAAAGGGAAACAAAAGGAGACGAAGTGTAAGGTGTGGGTCTCTAAAGAAAAAAAGACAGAAAAGAGAGGAAAGGGAAAAGGCGAGAAGAGAAAAGGGTGAGGAGAGAAGAAAGTCCCCGAGAGGTGCGTTCCCCAATGAGGAAGCAGGTGGAGCTCAAAATTGTGTTCCAACTATCATGGCAAAAGTACAGGTTCCTCAAAAAAAGGTAAACCATTTTTTTTTTATTTGGGATAGAGGAAGGGAGGATGTTTTTTTTTTCTACTTTTGCCATTATGTGTCCCATCCCTTCACTTTCTGTCCCACAGCCAAAACAGGAAGTAAGAGGAAATTCCTCCAAGATTGGAAATCCTGGGGTGTCATCAGAACTAATGTCCCCATTGGAAGATTTCTCCTCTATTAGTGTTCTGATGTCACTCCAAAATTTTTGATTTTCTTTCATTTCACACATTTTCGATGATAACGATAAACAGGACAAATACTGTAGAGAAGGTGAATCCCCCTAACAGGGATACAGACAGGAAAAAAAATGGACAGGTGTTCTAATCCCTCTCTATCCTATTCAAAAAAGTTTTGCCTTTAGTTACACTTTAACCGCTTAACGACCGCTCACGGCATATATACGTTGGCAGAATGGCTCGTACAGGCACAATCACGTACCTGTACGTCCCCTTTAACTGCCTGCCGTGTGGTCACGCACGCGCTGCCGGCGGGGCGCTCGCGACCCTGCAGTCATCCCAGTGAGTCGGACCGCGGGTCTCGATCGCCGCGGGGATCTCCGTGATCGTCTCACGGAGGGATGGAGTGGGGGGATGTTAGTGTAAACACATCTCCCCGCTCGCCTACTGACACTGTCACCGATCTCCGCTCTGTGTAATCAGAGCAGGCAGGGGAGCATGGGGTACAGAGGTGAGACAGATGTGCAGGGGGTACATTGGTGGGGCAGATGAGAAAGCGGGTAACAGTGGTGGGGCAGATGAGCAGATGGATTCAGTGTTAGGACAGATGAGAAGGTGATTCAATAGTGAGACAGAAGAGCATGGGGTGCAACGGATCAAAAAACTCACGGATCGGATCGATCCTCGGATCAGACTAAATGTTAAATGTGAAAATCAGAGGTGTTCCGTCACATTAGCAAGCATGTAAGGTTTGTTGCTGCTTTTAAAATTTAAAATGTAAACAGTCCGTTGGATTAAGCATATAAAATACCTGAAATCTAAAACTCTGTTGGGTGTAACAAGATGTCCGCTTGGCCCCTTCTGCACTGTAATGAGAGTGAGGAGTGTGGGGTGGAGCAAGATGGCGGCCGCTCTGGAGCTAGGCCGAAGCCGCAGCCTTTTCTATGGCCGAGGCTCCGGAGCGCTCCCCGGATCGCGTGGTGTTCCGATCCGAACAGGGTGACCCGTTCGGATCACGGATCACCACCGATCCGTTGCACCACTAATGAGAAGGGGGTTACAGTGGTGGGAAAGATGAGCAGGGGTGTCCAGTGTTGGGGCAAAGGAGAAAGGAGGTACATCGGTGGAACACATGAACAGGGGATTACAGTGGTGGGACAGAAGATCATGGGGGTATGGCGGTTGAGCAGATGTGCAGGGAGGTACAGTGGTGGGACAGAAGAGTAGGGTGGTACAGTGGTGGGACAGATGTGCAGAGGGTTAAAGTGGTGGGGCAAATGAAAAAGGGGGTTCAGTGGTGGGGCTGATGAGCAGGGTGGTACAGTGGTGGGACAGATATGCAGAGGGTTACAGTGGTGGGGCAGATGAGAAAGGGGGTACAGTGGTGGGGCTGATGAGCAGGGTGGTACAGTGGTGGGGCTGATAAGCAGGGTGGTACAGTGGTGGGGCAGATGAGCAGGGGGTTACTGTGGTCGGGCTGATCTGAGGTGCGAGAGTGCAGGATGTTAATTTCTCACTACTAAAGTAGTTTACATACTTATAAAAAATCAGTTTTGTAATTGAGAGTGTGAAGTTGACATTTTTTTGTTATAAAATCGGCACGCTCAATTTCTTTGAAAACATTTTTCGGCACACTGTGCTCAAAAAGGTTACTTATCCCTGGTCTAGATCTTAGAAAGAATAAAACTAAATGACACCCTTATTTGTGTATGAATTTGAGCTTCAGCCATTGAACCCTGTAATTAACAGGGTATTTGTCATCAACGCAGTTAATATGTGATAAAAATCTACAGCTCAACCTTCTTCCTGTTTATACTGTAAATATGAAATATTTATACTCGCTGTGCGATAAATTTAAATGTTTGCAGTATTTATTTTTTTTTAGTATAAACAATAAAGATACTGACCCTGATTTAACCACTTAAGACCCGGACCATTTTGGCTGGTTAAAGACCAGGCCACTTTTTGCGATTCGGCACTGCGTTGCTTTAACTGACAATTGCGCGGTCGTGCGATGTGGCACTCAAACAAAATTGACGTCCTTTTTTCCCACAAATAGAGCTTTCTTTTGGTGGTCTTTGATCACCTCTGCGGTTTTTATTTTTTGCGCTATAAACAAAAATAGAGCGACAATTTTGAAAAAAAATCTATATTTTTTACTTTTTGCTGTAATAAATTTCCCCAAAAAATATATATATATTTTTTTCCTCAGTTTAGGCCGATACATATTCTTCTACATATTTTTGGTAAAAAAAAACACAATCAGCGTTTATTGATTGGTTTGTGCAAAAGTTATAGCGTTTACAAAATAGGGGATAGTTTTATGGCATTTTTATTAATTAATAATTTTTTTACTAGTAATGGCCTCGATCAGTGATTTTTTTTTCATGACTGCGACAATATGGCGGACACATCGGACACTTTTGACACATTGTTGGGACCATTGTCATTTTCACAGCGATCAGTGCTAAAAAATGCACTGATTACTGTGAAAATGACACTGGCAGTGAAGGGGTTAACAACTAAGTGGCACTGTAGGGGTTAAGTGTTCCCTGCATAGTGTTTCTAACTGTAGGGGGAATGGGCTGTGTGTCACATGACACTGATCTCCGCTCCGAGTTCACGGAGCCGAGATCAGTGTCATTGTCACTAGGCAGAGCCGGGAGATGCTTGTTTACAAAAGCATCTCCCGCTCTATACCTAGTTGAGATGATCGCGGGGATCCCCGCGGCGATCGAGTCTGAGGGACCCGTGGTCTGACTCACGGGGATGGCGGCAGGGTCGCAAGCGCGCCGCCGGTGGCGTGCGCGACCACACAGACAGGCACTTAAAGGGGATGTACAGGTACGTTGATGTGCCTGTCCGTGCCATTCTGCCGACGTAAATTTACAGGAGGCGGTCGGCAAGTGGTTAATAAAGGAGCATGTTGAGCCTGCTCACTTTGCCAAACGAATATTCACCTTGCAAGGGAATACCACCAAAAGAAAGCTTTATTTGTGGAAACAAAGGCACAAATTATATTTGGGTACAGCGTCGCACGACCATGCAATGGTCAGTTAAAGCAAAAAATGGCCTGGTCATTAATTGGGGGGTTGGGTAAACCTGAAGCGGTTAATCAATGCTTTGCTTTTATGGCTTCATCAGTGTGAATGCATCTCAAACTTTTTAAGACGTATTTACTTCTGAAACAGCAAGTGTATTGTTAGTGTAAAGCCCTGTACACACGATCGGATTTCCTAAGGTTTTTAAACCGATGGATTTTTCCATCGGAAAACCAATGAAGCTGACTTCCATCAGTCTTGCCTACACACCATCAGTCCAAAAACCGACCGTTCCAAACGCGGTGACGTAAAACACTCCGATGAGCCAAGGAAAATTAAGTTCAATGCTTCTGAGAATGCGTCGACTTGATTCTGAGCATGCGTGGGTTTTTATCCGATGGAGTTCCTCACAGACGATAGTAATTTGCTATCGGTTTTTTAACCATCGGATGAATTTAAAACATGTTCTATATTTAAACACTGATGGAAAAAAGACAGATGGGGCCCATACACGATCGGTTTGTCCGATGAAAAAAGTCCATCGGACTGTTTCAATCGGTAAAACCTATCGTGTGTACAGGGCTTTATTACAACTATATTGGTTTGAGAATAGGGAAGGACTGAACTCATCATTCTTGGAAAAATATTGCACGGTGCAGACAGGGATAATAATATCACAAAGCTGCATGTGTCCTAAGATACAGGTCAATAACAGTTTAGTAAACAGAATTATTGATGGAACACGTTGGCCTAGCCAGTCATGTAATTGTTTTATCGAACAAGAAAATTAACATTATTCTACCAGTATATGAAAAGAATGTTTTGAGTTCATCATTCTTAATGGAGAGAGAGTTCTCGGTTTATTTTTACAAAGAAGAAAAATGCAAGTAGAGATTTTTGTTTCTTATAGGCGTAAGTATTTCACAGCTGTTACACCTCACCAGGCTATAGCTTGTTTGCATGGTTTCTAAGTTACATACAATGTGACCTACAGCTGTGAGGAGGGTCAGGACACGTGAGATCATCACAAACATGGGAAGAATTCAATTTTGTCTTTTCTTTCCGAATTCAATATGGAAGCTAATGAATAGCCTTGAAATGCCATTTTGTGCCATTTTGTAAAATAAATATTTTTAGGGATATTTTTTATTTTTTCCAAATGTATCATTTTTGAAAATGTAAATCTGGAGTTGGGCGTATACAACACAACAGTGATTTTGGATTAGGTCTTTGCAGGCATTTCAACTACTGGATTATACGTAAATTACAAATTTTGTTTGTCACATGATACAAAAAAACATTAAAATGATACAAAGTTATTAAAACTAGCATAATATCAGGTGATGGCGCCCTAAATTTGAAAAAAACAAATATATGTAGCTGCCCCTTTGAATAAGTGATAAAATCACTGCTGATTAGAAAATAATGAATAAAGGTGTTGGCGCTCACAAAGTAGGCATGTGCACTGACGAAAAATGTGCTAGTTTTCATTTCATTCGTTTTTTTTTCGGAAATAGGAAAATTCGTAAATTGAAAAATCTGTAATTCGTAAATTCATTTCTTTTTTTTCTTTTTTTTTTTGGAAATTTGTAAATTAAAAAATACGAAAATTCAGAATTCGTAAATTTATAAATTCTGAATTCGTAAAATTGAAATACGAAAATTCGTAAATTAGAAAATTCGAAATTAGAAAATTCGAAATGAGAGAATTAGAAAATTCAAAATGAGAAAATTCAAAAATTCTGAAATTCGAACATTCGAAAAATCGAAAATCTGAAAATAAAAAAGAAAATTTGAAAGAATGAAAATCCGAACATTCCAAATAATAACTAACTAATAATAACAAACTATTAAATTATAGGTATTCGAATTTCCTTTCAAATGTGGCTGTTAGTGAACATAACGAATATGCATTTATGCGAAGTTAAAGAATTATCCGAAATAACAAAAGCCGCATCTAAACAAATGGAACGTAACAAATTAATAATAAATAATATAATAATAAAAAGTTCTTCTTATTATTATTGTTATTTATTATTATTAATTTGTTTTGTTCCATTTGTTTAGATACGGCATTCGTTATTTTGGATAAGTCTTAACTTTGGATAAATTCGTATTCATTACGTTCATTAACCGCTTAAGCCCCGGACCATTTCGCTGGCCAAAGACCAGAGCACTTTTTGCGACTCGGCACTGCGTCGCTTTAACTAACAATTGCGCGGTCGTGCGACGTGGCTCCCAAACAAAATTGACGTCCTTTTTTTCTCACAAATAGAGCTTTCTTTTGGTGGTATTTGATCACCTCTGCAGTTTTTATTCTTTGCTCTACAAACAAATATATAGAGCGACAATTTTGAAAAAAATTCAATATTTTTAACTTTTTGCTATAATAAATATCCCCAAAAAATATATAAAAAAACTTTTTTTTTCCTCAGTTTAGGCCGATACGTATTCTTCTAGATATTTTTGGTAAAAAAAAAACGCAATAAGCGTATATTGATTGGTTTGTGCAAAATTTATAGCGTCTACAAAATAGGGGATAGAATTATGGCATTTTTATTATGATTTTTTTTTTTACTAGTAATGGCGGCAATTTGTGATTTTTATCATGACTGCGTCTATATGTGGAACACATCGGACACTTTTGACACATTTTTGGGACCATTGTCATTTTTACAGCGATCAGTGCTATAAAAATGCACTGATTACTGTGAAAATCACACTGGCAGTGAAGGGGTTAACCACTAGGTGGCGCTGAAGGGGTTAAGTGTGCCCTAGGGAGTGCTTCTAACTGTAGGGGGGATGGGCTGTGTGTGACACGACAGTGATCACCATTTCCGAATAACAGGAAGCTGTGATCAGTGTCCTGTCTCTAGGAAGACTGGGGAAATGCTTGTTTACATCAGCATTACCCCCGTTCTTCCTCACCGTGACACGATCGCGGGTATGCCCACGGACATCGAGTCCGTGGGACCCGCGGTTGGAGTCATGGAGCTCGCAGCGTTCACAATGCCGCTTCTTAAAGGGGACTTATATATACGTCCTTTTGCGCAGCTGTGCCATTCTGCCTACGTTTATCGGGTTTTTCAAATTTTTTAGATTTTCGTTCTTCTTTTCGGATTTTCATTTTTATTTTCGAATTTCTGAATTTTTGCATTTCCGAAATTTTCAGAAAAATTCGGAAATTTGAGAATTCGTATATTTCCAAATGAACAAATTTGTCGAAATTTGTTAAAAAACTAATTTGGAACGAAAATAAATTTTAAAGTGTGACATGTTAGGTATCTATTTACTCAGCGTAACATCATCTTTCATAGTATACAAACAAATTGGGCTAACTTTAGTGTTTTTTTTTATTATTGGTACTTTTTTTTGTTTTTTGTTTTATTCCCTAGGGTCTCTGCTAAAAATATATATATACTGTATATACTCGAGTGTAAGCCGACCCAAATATAAGCCGAGGCACCTAATTTTACCACAAAAAACTGGGAAAACTTATTGACTCGAGTATAAGCCTAGGGTGTCCATCTGCATGCCTCACTTTGCCTCACTGTGTCCATGTGCATGCCTCACTGTGCCCGTACCTCACTGTGCCCATGACTAGACTTTTAACATGGGAGTCTATGGAAGGGGTGCCCAGCTTTGAAAAATCAGTGCTCCACGGCCGTAGGTTCCCTGGACAACAAATTTTGCACACTTATAGAGAAAGAGTGGGGCTATATGTGTGCCAAGTTTAGGGTCCAGGGGACCTACGGCCGGCCAGTACCGGGTCCCCAAAATCCGGAAGATCAGGCGAAAAAAGGTGACTCGAGTATAAGCCGAAGGGGGTATTTTCAACACAAAAAAATGTGCTGAAAAACTCGGCTTATACTCGAGTATATATGGTAATGTTTGGGGGTTCTGAGTACTTTTCTAGCAAGAAAATTATGATTTTTACATGTAGGAGAGGAGTGCCGGAATTGGCCCTTTATGAATTACATGGGCAGCAAGAGGTTAAAGACTGAAGTTTCCTGCCTCTTAAAACATCCCAAGCTCTACTACAATGACCAAAGCCCTATAACACATTGTGAATGTTATCTAACAAGGTATTTATTCAATAAGTAAATATGTAAAGCAATAAAACCTCCAAGGTGTTGCGGAAGATCAGAGCAGAACCTGAAAGCATCCACATACAATTCCCATTGTCACTAAAAAGGCACGGCGGCTTTTTATGCTTCTTTTTTTTTTCCCTCAAAGCTGAACATTCATTCGATTGTCTAACACCAAGGTATTAAAAAATGGATGTTTGCTGTGCAAACTGAAATTATATGTCCATTTGTATCAGATACTCAATAAAATGACACAAGTGGATATCAGGAGGCCAGGTTTCTGCAGCATTGAGATTTCCATGAGAGACAAAACAAAGATTAAATGGCAGACAGAGTAGGGCACCATATCCTTCTTTGTAACGTAATACTTCTGAGGCGGCATAGGTGGCTTATATTTGATAAGGAATGTTCCTGCTTACCTTCGTATTTTCATAATGCAGCAAGCTTGCTACAAGTTGATAGAAGAGAGCAGGTGAATGCAAATTTGCCTAGGCAGAAATATGTCTGTATCATTCTCCAACATAGGCTTTCACCATTTAGAAACACATTTTTCAGATCCTAGAGTCATTTTTAGACAAGTGTCCTCTGTCGGATGTGTCTCGATGGATACATGCAATGTTTTCACAGTGGGGGTGAGCATTCTCTCCCAGTGACATTATGAGAACAAATTGTGATATTTCTCTGCTTGCAATGTATCCTAGAAAAGCACATGGGACTTCTGGGCACTGAAGAATGCTTACAGACATCTTTTACACTTTTGGTAAGCACAAAAGGAGTCTGCCATAATAACCTGTCGGTGGTCCAATTGGCAGAGGTGCTCATTGTTACAGTATCTCACAAAAGTGAATACACCCCTCACATTTTTGTAAATATTTTATTCTATCTTTTCATGTGACAACACTGAAGAAATGACACTTTGCTACAATGTAAAGTAGTGAATGTACAACTTGTATAACAGTGTAAATTTGCTTTCCCCTCAAAATAACTCAACACACAACCATGAATGTCTAAACTGCTGGCAACAAAAGTGAGTACACCCCTAAGTGAAAATGTCTGTCAGTGAATTAGTTGACCAGACTGTGTGGACTCCACAGAGAGAACCAAAAACGTATATAAAGTGAAATATAATGATGTTTATTAAGATAGGTGATATAAATAAATACAAACAGTGCAAACCAACCAAACAACCCACAAACAACAAATAATATATACAGCAAAGGGCAGTACCAGAATCTTGAACGTAAGCCAGGCCGGGGTCATACACAGCAGATCAGGAGATTGACAAAGGGGTGTTCCAGAAGCATAAACGTAGCCAGGCCAAGGTCATACACGGGGAGTCAGCAGATGGGGACAGGGAACAAACAAGACAGGGAGAGGACGGATGGATAGGCTCAGGATGGGGCTCAGGATGGGGATCAGATCAGGTCAGGTCAGGTGAGGAGAGGTACAGGCTCAAGGTCCGAATACAGGCAGCGAGGTCAGGGCTCAAGTAGAGAGATACCAAGGCGAGCATGTAAGGGCTCGCCGGGTATTTATAGGACTACTATGATTGTCCTCATGTGACAGCTGAGCGGAGGAAATGATGCCTGCCCCATACTGCCGGAATACACCCGCTGTTGGATGCCGGTACTACAAACCATGGATCAGGCATTACCACCAGCAGGTGAGATCCTCTATCAAAGATACTGGCTGCAAGAGGACACCTGCTGGTGGACACTAGTACTGCAATCCATAGGACCAACAACGCCGCCAGCGGATGAAGCCTTTCCTGACATTACCCCCCCAAAGGAGCGGCCTCCGGACGCTCCAACCAGTCTTAATTGTCAATAGTCTATGGCAGTGATGGCGAACCTTTTTGAGCCCGAGTGCCCAAACCGCGATGCAAAACCAACTTATTTCTTTCAAAGTGCCAACACAGAATTAAACCTGCCAGCGTCTCTGTACAGAGGATGGGACTGGTCATCCCTCTGAATAAGCCCTAAGGGACCAAAAACGTACAATTCTGCCAGATTCGCTCAGAATGCAGGGTTTAGGAATGCATTGTGCAACATACACTGACCTACCTGACACATAGACTGACCTACCTAACCATGACACTCACCTACCTGACATGACACTCACCTACCTGACATGACACTCACCTACCTGACATGACACTCACCTACATGACATTGCACTCACCTACATTACACATGCAGTCACCTACCTGACATTTAACTCACCTACCTGACACATGCAGTCACCTACCTGACATTACACTCACCTACTTGACATTATACTCACCTACCTGACATTACACTCACCTACCTGACACATGCACTCACCTACATGACATTGCACTCACCTACATGACACATGCAGTCACCTACCTGACATTTAACTCACCTACCTGACATTTAACTCACCTACATTACACATACAGTCACCTACCTGACATTACACTCACCTACCTGACATTTAACTCACCTACCTGACATTTAACTCACCTACATTACACATGCAGTCACCTACATGACATTACACTCACCTACCTGACACATGCACTTACCTACATGACATTGCACTCACCTACCTGACATTTAACTCGCCTAACTGACATTTAACTCGCCTACCTGACATTTAACTCGCCTACATTACACATGCAGTCACCTACCTGACATTACACTCACCTACCTGACATTTAACTCACCTACATTACACATGCAGTCACCTACATGACATTACACTCACCTACCTGACACATGCACTTACCTACATGACATTGTACTCACCTACATTACACATGCAGTCACCTACCTGACATTTAACTCGCCTAACTGACATTTAACTCACCTACCTGACATTTAACTCACCTACATTACACATGCAGTCACCTACCTGACATTACACTCACCTACCTGACATTTAACTCACCTACCTGACATTTAACTCACCTACATTACACATGCAGTCACCTACATGACATTACACTCACCTACCTGACACATGCACTCACCTACATGACATTGCACTCACCTACATGACATTACACTCACTTACATTACACATGCAGTCACCTACCTGACATTACACTCACCTACCTGACACATGCACTGACCTACATGACACATGCACTGACCTACATGACACATGCACTGACCTATGTGACACATTCACTGACCTACGTGACACATGCACTGACCTACGTGACACATGCACTGACCTACGTGACACATGCACTGACCTACGTGACACATGCACTGACCTACATGACACATGTGACATGCACTGACCTACATGACATTGCACTCACCTACATGACACATGCACTCACCTACATGACACATGCACTCACCTACATGACACATGCACTCACCTACATGACACATGTGACATGCACTGACCTACATGACACATGCACTGACCTACATGACATTGCACTCACCTACATGACACATGCACTCACCTACATGACACATGTGACATGCACTGACCTACATGACATTACACTCACCTACATGACACATGTTTCCTGACTACTCACATCCCCACCCCCCCCCCCCCCCACACACACACAGTACAATGTAGATCGGAGGAGGCATCCTTCTTCTAACCTTTTCATGGCCTCATCGTCCAGCTCTCACCGGGCAGTATTGTAGGAATCCCCGCCATCCAGCTGCTCCTCGATATCCCGCCATCCAGCTTCCCCTCGATATCCCGCCATCCAGCTTCCCCTCGATATCCCGCCATCCAGCTGCCCCTCAATATCCCTGCCCATCGGAGGTCAGCTAGCAATCACTGCACCTCCCCTCATGGATGACCTGCTCCAAGCACCGCCCCTCCCCCTCCTCTTAGGGCAGACTGAACCAAAGTCATCCTGGAGCAGGGGGAGCTGCCGACGTCACTGGCACTGATACAAGCTAGGGAGCCGGCTCCTCCGTGCCACACGTCAGTGCAAGTGACTGTCTGGCTGAGAGATTCCCCTGGCGTGCCAACAGAGATGGCTTGGCGTGCCAGCTGTGGCACGCGTGCCACGCGTTCGCCATCACTGGTCTATGGCATTGAGTAGCACAAAGGATGAGGTACTTCAGATTGGTCATCAGGCACTTTAAACTGGACCAGGGGCAAGCCCAAGCGGACAGCGGGCACATCCGGGCAGACAGCAGGCTCCAGGTTGTCGAGCTGGGCAGCAGGCTCTGGGTCATCGAGTGGGGCAGCAGGCTCCGGGTCGTTGAGCTGAGCAGCAGGCTCCGGGTCGTCGAGCTGCTCAGCAGACAGGAATACCTCAGGCTGGGCAGCAGACAGGAACATCTTCGGCTGGGCAGCAGACAGGAACATCTTAGGCTGGGCAGCAGACAGGAACACCTCAGGCTGGGCGGCAGACAAGAACACCTCAGGCTGGGCGGCAGACAGGAACACCTCAGGCTGGGCAGCAGACAGGAACACCTCAGGCTGGGCAGCAGACAGGGGCACGTCAGGCTGGGCAGCGGACAGGGGCACGTCAGGCCGGGCAGCGGACAGGGGCACATCAGGCCGGGCAGCAGACAGGGGCACATCAGGCTGGGCAGCAGACAGGGGCACGTCAGGCCGGGCAGCAGACAGGGGCACGTCAGGCCGGGCAGCAGACAGGGGCACGTCAGGCCAGGCAGCAGACAGGGGCACGTCAGGCCGGGCAGCAGACAGGGGTACGTCAGGCTGGGCAGCAGATAGAAGCTCATCTGGCTGGGCAGCAGACAGAAGCTCATCTGGCTGAGCAGCAGACAGAAGCTCATCAGGCTGGGCAGCAGACAGAAGCTCATCAGGCTGGGCAGCATATAGAAGCTCATCAGGCTGGGCAGCAGACAGAAGCTCATCAGGCTGGGCAGCAGACAGAAGCTCATCAGGCTGGGCAGCAGATGGGGGCACATCAGGCTGGGCAGCAGACAGAAGCTCATCAGGCTGGGCAGTAGACAGAGGCTCCGCAGGCCGGGAAATGGGCACCACAACCTCAGGCCGGGAAACGGGCACCACAACCTCAGACCGGAAAATGGGCACCACCACCTCAGCCTGGGAAACGGGCACCACAACCTCAGGCCGGGAAACGGACACCACCACCTCAGAGCGGGAAACGGGCACCACCACCTCAGGCTGGGAAACGGGCACCACAACCTCAGGCCAGGAAACTGGCACCACAACGTCAGGCCGGGAAAGGGGCACCACAACCTCAGGCCGGGACTCTAGCTCTTCAGGCTGGAATGCTGGCACTGGCTCTTCAGGCTGGAACGCTGGCACTGGTTCTTCAGGCTGGGACGCTGGCACTGCCTCTTCAGGCTGGGACGCTGGCACTGGCTCTTCATGCTGGAACACTGGCACCTCGGGCTAGAACACTGGCACCTCGGGCTGGAACACTGGCACTTCGGGCTGGAACACTGGCACTTCGGGCTGGAACACTGGCACTTCGGGCTGGAACACTGGCACTTCGGGCTGGAACACTGGCATTTCGGGCTGGAACAGATTGGTGGGTGTGGAGGCAGGTTGGGGTAATGGCAGGATTGTTTTGGTTGGAAAAAACTTTTGCTTCTTCTTTGGCTTGGCCACTGCAGAATTATAAATAACTGGAGGAATGTAAGAAAAGGAAATAATTGGGCAAAAAGAAGGGCTGGAATGCGGTGGTGATACGGGGGCAGAGGCTAGAGGAGATTTTTGTGGAATTTTTACAGGAGGAAGGGAAGTGGCAGGTGGATTGAAGGCAGGATAAGTGTGGCAAGTGGAGACTGGGTAATAGTACTTGGTGGGAAGCTGCGTATACTGGGCTGTAGTTGAGGTTGCCATGGGTGACAGGGAGATAGATTCTTGGGAAGGAAGGTGACTAATGGCAGGGCTGGGTTGTTGTGGTTTGACTAAATACAGGAGATCAGACCAAGCCTGAAGCAGAGGCTGAACAAAAGTTGGTTCACACACACCCTGCTTAATCAGAGACTGCACTGCACGAATACAATCTTCTAACAACTGTTTGGAACAGGCTGAATAGTGCTCAAAAAAGTCACAGCCCTTTGGAACACAGGACAGGGCTAGGTCAGTACACATTTGGATCAAGGGCTGAACTTCCCCAAATGGCATTAAGCCCTGATCAACCAGGGAGTGAATTAAACTAATACTCCCTAGCAGCTGATCGCTGGTCCACGCTTTCAATGCCTGGCGGTAGTATTCACTACTCTCTGACGCCAGCAGAGCATAAAAAACAACCTCATTGGCATTTATGTTTTAGCAAAACACACTGAACCGAAATGGTTTCTCTGTGCAGCCACTTCTGATCAGGGATGGCCTTGGTAGACTGTCAGTGAATTAGTTGACCAGACTGTGTGGACTGCACAGAGAGAACCAAAATGTATATAAAGTGAAATATAATGATGTTTATTAAGATAGGTGATATAAATAAATACGAACAGTGCAAACCAACCAAACAACCCACAAACAACAAATAATATATACAGCAAAGGGCAGTACCAGAATCTTGAACGTGAGCCAGGCCAGGGTCATACACAGCAGATCAGGAGATTGACAAAGGGGTGTTCCAGAAGCATAAACGTAGCCAGGCCAAGATCATACACGGGGAGTCAGCAGATGGGGACAGGGAACAAACAAGACAGGGAGAGGACGAATGGATAGGCTCAGGATGGGGCTCAGAATGGGGATCAGATCAGGTCAGGTCAGGTCAGGTGAGGAGAGGTACAGGCTCAAGGTCCAAATACAGGCAGCGAGGTCAGGGCTCAAGTAGAGAGATACCAAGGTGAGCATGTAAGGGCTCGCTGGGTATTTATAGGACTACTATGATTGTCCTCATGTGACAGCTGAGCGGAGGAAATGATGCCTGCCCCATACTGCCGGAATACACCCGCTGTTGGATGCCAGTACTACAAACCATGGATCAGGCATTACCACCAGCAGGTGAGATCCTCTATCAAAGATACTGGCTGCAAGAGGACACCTGCTGGTGGACACTAGTACTGCAATCCATAGGACCAACAACGCCGCCAGCGGGTGAAGCCTTTCCTGACATTACCCCCCCAAAGGAGTGGCCTCCGGACGCTCCAACCAGTCTTAATTGTCAATAGTCTATGGCATTGAGTAGCACAAAGGATGAGGTACTTCAGATTGGTCATCAGGCACTTTAAACTGGACCAGGGGCAAGCCCAAGCGGACAGCGGGCACATCCGGGCGGACAGCAGGCTCCAGGTTGTCGAGCTGGGCAGCAGGCTCCGGGTCATCGAGCGGGGCAGCAGGCTCCGGGTCGTTGAGCTGAGCAGCAGGCTCCGGTTCGTCGAGCTGCTCAGCAGACAGGAATACCTCAGGCTGGGCAGCAGACAGGAACATCTTAGGCTGGGCAGCAGACAGGAACATCTTAGGCTGGGCAGCAGACAGGAACACCTCAGGCTGGGCGGCAGACAAGAACACCTCAGGCTGGGCGGCAGACAGGAACACCTCAGGCTGGGCAGCAGACAGGAACACCTCAGGCTGGGCAGCAGACAGGGGCACATCAGGCCGGGCAGCAGACAGGGGCACGTCAGGCCGGGCAGCAGACAGGGGCACGTCAGGCTGGGCAGCAGACGGGCACGTCAGGCCAGGCAGCAGACAGGGGCACGTCAGGCCGGGCAGCAGACAGGGGCACGTCAGGCTGGGCAGCAGATAGAAGCTCATCTGGCTGGGCAGCAGACAGAAGCTCATCAGGCTGGGCAGCAGACAGAAGCTCATCAGGCTGGGCAGCAGACAGAAGCTCATCAGGCTGGGCAGCATATAGAAGCTCATCAGGCTGGGCAGCAGACAGAAGCTCATCAGGCTGGGCAGCAGACAGAAGCTCATCAGGCTGGGCAGCAGATGGGGGCACATCAGGCTGGGCAGTAGACAGAGGCTCCGCAGGCCTGGAAATGGGCACCACAACCTCAGGCCGGGAAACGGGCACCACAACCTCAGGCCGGAAAATGGGCACCACCACCTCAGCCTGGGAAACGGGCACCACAACCTCAGGCCGGGAAACGGACACCACCACCTCAGAGCGGGAAACGGGCACCACCCCCTCAGGCTGGGAAACGGGCACCACAACCTCAGGCCATAAAACTGGCACCACAACGTCAGGCCGGGAAAGGGGCACCACAACCTCAGGCCAGGACTCTAGCTCTTTAGGCTGGAATGCTGGCACTGACTCTTCAGGCTGGAACGCTGGCACTGGTTCTTCAGGCTGGGACACTGGCACTGCCTCTTCAGGCTGGGACGCTGGCACTGGCTCTTAAGGCTGGAACACTGGCACCTCGGGCTAGAACACTGGCACCTCGGGCTGGAACACTGGCACCTCGGGCTGGAACACTGGCACCTCGGGCTGGAACACTGGCACCTCAGGCTGGAACACTGGCACCTCAGGCTGGAACACTGGCACCTCGGGCTGGAACACTGGCACTTCGGGCTGGAACACTGGCACTTCGGGCTGGAACACTGGCACTTCGGGCTGGAACAGATTGGTGGGTGTGGAGGCAGGTTGGGGTAATGGCAGGATTGTTTTGGTTGGAAAAAACTTTCGCTTCTTCTTTGGCTTGGCCACTGCAGAATTATAAATAACTGGAGGAATGTAAGAAAAGGAAATAATTGGGCAAAAAGAAGGGCTGGAATGCGGTGGTGATACGAGGGCAGAGGCTAGAGGAGATTTTTGTGGAATTTTTACAGGAGGAAGAGAAGTGGCAGGTGGATTGAAGGCAGGATAAGTGTGGCAAGTGGAGACTGGGTAATAGTACTTGGTGGGAAGCTGCGTATACTGGGCTGTAGTTGAGGTTGCCATGGGTGACAGGGAGATAGATTCTTGGGAAGGAAGGTGACTAATGGCAGGGCTGGGTTGTTGTGGTTTGGCTAAATACAGGAGATCAGACCAAGCCTGAAGCAGAGGCTGAACAAAAGTTGGTTCACACACACCCTGCTTAATCAGAGACTGCACTGCACGAATACAATTGTAGCGGGGTATTCCCCTATATTGGGAAGAAACTACATTACCCATAACCCCATTCTTCAGATGTTCCACCGCAGAGACTCATGGGAGGGGTTATAAAAAGGAGGAGGCGAGGCCGGGCTCGGCCTCTTTGGGGACACGAGACTTCACAGACGGATCCTCCTGTGCGGAGGTGTCGGAGTGCAAGGCCTGAAGCCTGAGGCCTTGCTCTGCACCAAAGAGCCTTCCACCCTCCCCTCTGCGAGCCTGGGTGGCATCTGACTTTGTGAGCTACAGCCTTGTCGGATCGGGGGCCCGATCGTTGGAGAGATCGAGTGTGTGTGACACGGCCGGTGGAGGTTTCCCGGACTGGATCCGTAGTCCGGCGGGTGAGAGGGCGTAAGCCCAGCTAAGATACTGTTACTGTATATAGGCCTATAGACTGCCGTGGCCTACAAGTTATTTTCATACCCCTATTGAAGAGCCTTGTCAGAACTGAGCCTGCGGCTTTATTTAACCAAGTTCTATACCCCTTGGATTACAAAGTTATACTCTGTTTAAAGTGCACCACCATTACAGACCTGCCGGTGAAGAAAGAAGGACTAAGCTAAATATTAGAACCAGGCCTGGTGGGGATTCTAGCGTGTTTGATTACTGCGCCATAGGGCACTTAGTTAACGGTCGCCCGTATGGCGCACCTGTAGCGTGTGTTACTATATAGTGTGTTAGAGTGGCAGGACGCTGCCCTTAGGAGTGATTATCTTGAACTGTGATTACTGTTACCCCTTTATCCATATTGAGAGAAATGAGTAAAACACTTTACCTATTACAAATCATTACTGTGTCCTTGCTTAGTTATTCTATTGCATAGGACATATCATTGATTGTTAGTACTAGCTGTGCCAGAAGGGGGTAGAGCCTATTGCCGGGGGTTGGCGGAGCTGAACTCAGGGCCCAAATCTAATTCTGCGGCCTCCTTAGTTGGAGGTATCGCTACACGTGGGGGTTCTCGTCCGGGATCCTGATGCAGCAAGCGAACGCCAGAAGTGCCGGCATGGACCCCATGGATCCAAGAGCGGTAGAAGAGTGGTGCAAAGCCACTAATACAGAGCCAAAACAGTCGATAGCCATTAGCCTCCCTGGGGAGAAATGGTCAAGTGAGACGGTAGAGGAACTGATGAGTTCAGTGTCCCCAGATCACACACCGTGGGTGATAGACATGAAGACAGACCCAAACATCTCATATCAATACGCATTAGTGGAATATTGGGACGGGATGCCAGAGGCCTGTAAGCACAAGTGTCTGCGGACGCCAGACAACAGAACATTTAGGCTGGCGCACGCAATAACTGTAGAAAGGGAACCATCCCCTACGGGATCGCCACAGGCTGCGGCCCGAACTCCACCTGAAAGAGAAGACGGGGCGACACCCCCGGTGGCACCTGCACCGGCCACTGCTATATCACCAGAACTGATAAATGCAATAGGGGATTTGCTAGCCAAATGTCAGAAGACAAGTACGGTGCATGTGGAAACTAGCTACCGGAGACTAAAAATATTCTCAGGGAAGCTCCCTGTCCTGGCGGGGGAAGAAGATTTTGATACCTGGGTGGAGCAGGCATTACAGGCGGTGGAGGCATGGGAGGTGCCGGAAGCACAGAAGAGGCAGCGAGTGTTAGAAAGCCTTAAAGGTGCAGCAGCAGAAGCAGTGAAAAGTTTCCGGTTTGGGAATGCAGGGTGCACGGCGCAGGACTGTCTAGCTATGCTGCAGGAAGAGTTTGGTCAATTAGACAAGGTGACAGAGATGGTCTACCAGTTTGAACACACTTTCCAAAAACCGGAGGAGAAACTTTCCGAGTATGTCAGAAGGCTAAACAGGCTGTTGTGCAATATTGTGTTAAAGAAAGGGATGAAGCCCCAAGATGCCGATGGGGCAAGAATGAAGCAAGTCTTAAAGGGAGCGCTACGCTCCGATCCAGTCTGGCTGCACCTGAAAACCTTGGGAGGAGGAATGTTGCTGACTTATGCTGATTTAATAAAAATCATCAGAGATGAGGAGGCGCTGCAACAGGACCAGCAGAAGGATAAGACAAATGTTGTACCCGCACAGGTGCTGGTCAATCCAGTAATGACCCCTGAAAGAGAGGCGGAGATAGACACCCTAAAAACTCAGATGTCCAAGGTGTTAGAGATATTGACCTCTCTGATAGCAAAAGACACAGAGTGTCCCAAGAAGGAAAGTCCAAGGAAGGAATTGTTCCCGATTGCCTCAGCACCCGAACCTTTACAAGAATGGGGAGATATAGTCTGCTTCAACTGTGGGGGAGTTGGCCACATTGCAGCCACATGCTCCAGTCCGAAGAAGAAGAGACCAGACAACCGCAAGCCGGCGGGAAACTCCAGAGGGCCCCGGTGAAGGAGTCAACCGGGTGCCCACCATCTTCAGTAAACTCCAAGCTGAATGCGAAGAAAAACAAAAAGAGAGATAGAACACCAAAGGGGACACGCAATACCCCTCAACAAAGCTATACTCCAAGAAAAAGGGGGGAGACCCCTCAGGGGAGGCACGGCACCCCCCAAAGGGGGTGCCCACCCAAGAAAAATAATAGTACCCCTCAGCGGGTTCCTACACCCATTAAAAGGAGGGAAGTCAGTGCATACCAGGCTCAAGAAAGGTTCAAGTCCAAAGGGAATAGGACAAGAGGAAGTCCAAAGGGAAAAGGTCTGAAGAAGGTGGCTCCTGCCGGACCATATCCAGAGAAGCTGGTAGGCCCATCCCCTATAGTGCCCATTCAAGTGGAGGGAGTCTACACCAGGGGCCTCCTGGATACCGGGGCACAAGTGACCCTACTATACCGGGACTTCTACGACAGGGACCTGAGTCATCTGCCTATCCAGAAGATAGAAGAGCTGGAAATATGGGGAATTGGAACCCAGAGTTTCCCTTATGACGGCTACCTTCCCATCAAAATGACCTTTGACCCATCCGTGGCTGGGAAGGCCGAAGTGTTTGACACCCTGGCAGTTGTGTGCCCTAGGCCGCCTGGAGCCAACAAGAATTCCCTTATAATAGGGACAAACACGGACCTGGTCCGAAGACTCCTGACCCCTCTCGTGACAGAAGAAAGACAAGCAGCTACCAAGATCCATCCCATGCTGAAGACAGCCTACCAACGGCTGGTCCAAGAGCGGGAGACCCCTGGAGAGGAGATAGGGAAGGTGTGGAGACTTGGAAGAGAAGGGGTAGTGTTGCAGCCCGGTGAAGTAACCTGTCTCAGGGCCACTGTGAAGCTTACTTGGGAGCAGCCTGGTCCCTTTGTCATGCTGGAGTCAGACCCAAGGGGTGAGTCCTCAGGCCTGGAGGTGATACCGGAAGTGATTCCGCTGAAGGTCCTGAAGAAGGCCCATTATAGAGTTCCAGTGAGTGTTAGGAATACTACCAAAGACCCCATGGAAATCCCAGCCAGAATGTTGCTAGGCCAGGTGAGCCCGGCGGCCCCTGTTACCCTGTCAGAAGTGAAGAGGACAGGTGAAGAAGGGGATGTTTGGGAGAAGCTGACCATGGAAAACCCGAATCTGTCCAGGGCTTGGAAAGAGAGAGCCAAGGCCCAGTTGAATAGATGGGAGAAGATCTTCTCTAAGGATGAGTTTGATGTGGGGTGTGCAAGGAGTGCCACCCATCGGATCCGCCTCCAGGAAGATAAGCCCTTCCGAGAGAGGGTCAGGCGGGTCCCGCTAGCAGATCTGGAGGATCTGAGGGAACAACTTGCAGAACTCAAGAGGACTGGTGTGATACGGGAGTCCAGAAGCCCCTATGCCTCTCCCATAGTGGTGGTCCGAAAGAAGAATGGATCATTGAGGCTCTGTATTGACTACAGGACTCTCAACAGGAGAACCATACCTGACCAATACACCACTCCGAGGATAGAGGATGCCCTACAGAGCTTGTCTGGAGCCAAATGGTTCAGCGTTATGGATCTCAAAAGTGGGTACTATCAGATTCCGATGCACCCAGCAGACAAGGAGAAGACAGCTTTCATAACCCCAGTGGGGTTCTTTGAATTCGACCAGATGCCCCAAGGTCTGTCTGGAGCCCCAGCTACTTTCCAACGCCTCATGGAGAAGACAGTAGGGGACATGAACTTGATCGAAGTCCTTGTATACCTGGACGATGTCATTGTCTTTGGGAGAACCTTGGAGGAACATGAAGAGAGGCTGGAAAAAGTGTTGAGAAGACTCAGTGAGGAAGGACTTAAGCTTTCGCCTGAGAAGTGTCGGTTCTACCAGTCTTCTGTGAACTATCTGGGGCACATAGTGTCTGAAGAAGGGGTGGCCACAGACCCTGAGAAATTGGAGGCAGTTACCTCCTGGCCACGGCCCACCACAGTAACAGAACTCAGATCCTTCTTGGGCTTCTGCTCCTACTACAGGAGGTTTGTGGAGGGATTTGCCCGAATTGCTAGACCATTGAATGAGTTGCTCAAGACTGAAGGAGAAGAGGATGGCTCGGGACCCAGGAGGCCAGGAGAGTCCATCAGAGATCAGTGGAATCAGAAGTGTGAAGAGGCTTTCCAGGAATTGAAGAGGAGCCTGACCACTGCACCAGTCTTGGCCTACGCAGACCCAACCAAACCCTATGAACTGCACGTGGATGCTAGTCATGACGGTCTGGGAGGAGTACTTTACCAAGAACATGAGGGGCAATTGCGGCCTGTTGCCTATGTGAGTAGGAGTCTGACCCCCTCTGAGAAGAACTACCCCACTCACAAGCTGGAGTTCCTGGCCCTCAAGTGGGCGGTAGTAGACAAGCTCAAAGACTATCTGTATGGAGCAGAGTTCACTGTGAAGACCGACAACAACCCCCTTACCTACCTGTTCACCACGGCCAAGCTGGATGCCACTGGACACAGGTGGCTGGCTGCACTGTCTGGATTCAACTTCAGCCTTAAGTATAGACCAGGAGTGGGGAATCGAGACGCAGATGCTCTGTCCAGAAGATCTCATTCCCCGACCATTGAAATAGAAGATTGGACCCAAGTGGCACCGGACGGGGTGCGGGCCCTTTGTCAAGGAGCTGAATTCCAAGCCCGAGGAGGCTCCAGAGCAGAGGAAATAGGAGTTACCACGGTGGGAGTCCCCAAACACTACTGTGGAGTAGCTCAATTGGAAGAGGACAACCTACCAAGACTGTCCAAGAAGGAATTGAGGTGTGACCAATTGGAAGACCCCATGGGGAGATTGGTCCTGGAGGCCTTGAAAAATCAGGATCCAAACATACTCATGCGTCAACCTTCAAAAGAAGCTCGCCTGCTGAGGAAGGAGTGGGATAGGTTGCAGTTACATCAGGGAGTGGTCTACCGAAGGGGCCCCTCTGATGACTCAGAAGATAAGTGGCAGCTGTTCCTCCCAGAGAAACATCGGGAGACTGTTCTGATTGCCTTGCATGACAATCATGGCCACCTAGGGGCTGAAAGGACCTTTCAACTTGTCAGAAGTCGGTTCTATTGGCCCTGCATGAGGGCAGAGGTAGAGGAGTACTGCCACTCATGTGCGCGATGCATCCAGAGGAAGACTTTGCCCCATCAAGCTGCCCCAATGGGCCATCTACAGAGCCAAGGGCCCATGGACCTGGTGTGCATTGACTTTCTCTGCCTCGAACCCGACCTGAGTGGACTAGGAAATGTTCTGGTGATAACCGACCATTTCACCCGGTATGCCCAGGCTTTCCCCACCAAAGATCAGAAGGCCTCCACCGTGGCCAAGGTGCTCATGGAGAAGTACTTTGTCCATTATGGGCTGCCACAGAGACTCCATTCAGACCAAGGGAGGGACTTCGAGAGTAAGCTGATCCGGAAGCTCTTGGATTCTTTGGGAATTAAGAAGACTCGAACTACACCTTACCATCCTCAGGGAGATGCTCAGCCGGAAAGGTTCAACCGAACCTTGCTCAACATGTTGGGGACTCTGGAAAGCGAGAAAAAGCAACATTGGAGCAAACACATAGCAGCCAAAGTACATGCTTACAACTGCACCATCAGTGATGCTACAGGCTATTCCCCATATCGACTCATGTTTGGGAGAGAAGCGAGACTACCAGTGGACCTGGCTTTTGGCACCTCACTGGACCATTCCTCAGCCACATCCCACAAAGGATATGTGGACAGGCTCAGACACAGCCTGAAAGTAGCATATGAACAAGCTCAAGCGGCCTCAGATCAAAGGGGAGCTCGGAATAAAAGAAATTTCGATTTGAAGGTCCGGGTACAAGACCTACAGCCCGGGGATCGAGTACTGTTGCGCAATCTGGGAGTCCCCGGAAAGCACAAACTTGCAGACAGATGGAGATCTGAACCCTATGTCATCTGCAGGAAGTTGCTGGGCCTACCTGTCTACAAGGTGAAGCCAGAGGGAAAGGTAGGCCCACTGAAGACATGGCATCGAAACCACCTGCTCCCACTTGCGGAGGCAGTTAGAATACCTTCCGTGGGAGACTCCCCTGCACCGGCCTCTATCTTGGATACTCCTAGGCCGCACACTCGGTCACAGACCTCCCGAGCTGAAAATGGAGAAGCCTCCCAACTTAGTGGAGATGAAGAGGGAGAGCTTGATTGGCTGTGGTCTTCCCCAACTCCAGGAACTTCTATCATAGATCTTCCGGTCACCCAAGATACCACAGATGAAACACTGAACCCAGAGGCTACAGAGTTCATTCCCTTCAGTCCTTCAACAGATTACTGGGAAGATGCCCATGATAGTTGCTCCGAGGAAGAGGAGCCTGTGGCGCCAGAGCCAGAGATTCCAGGAGAACAAAGAGCTCGAAGAGTCATTCGACCTCCTAAGAAGCTGACCTACCCTCAGATGGGGAACAGTTCGGAAGACTCTGTGGTCACTGCTAGGAGAAATGCTGAGATTCCGGATCCCTCCACTGTCCATTTGGTGGAGGGCAACCCCAGCTCACTCTCTGGCACAGTTAGGCAGGCCACCCATGATAATGTGACCTGTGGGCAAGGGAATTCAACCCCTCAGTTATGGTGGGAATCCCCTATCCCAACATCGTTTTCAGAATTGTCCAGTGTTATATATGGTTGTTGCTAAAATTTATCTTTGGGGACCAAAGAGTTTAAGTGGGGGGAGTGTGTAGCGGGGTATTCCCCTATATTGGGAAGAAACTACATTACCCATAACCCCATTCTTCAGATGTTCCACCGCAGAGACTCATGGGAGGGGTTATAAAAGGAGGAGGCGAGGCCGGGCTCGGCCTCTTTGGGGACACGAGACTTCACAGACGGATCCTCCTGTGCGGAGGTGTCGGAGTGCAAGGCCTGAAGCCTGAGGCCTTGCTCTGCACCAAAGAGCCTTCCACCCTCCCCTCTGCGAGCCTGGGTGGCATCTGACTTTGTGAGCTACAGCCTTGTCGGATCGGGGGCCCGATCGTTGGAGAGATCGAGTGTGTGTGACACGGCCGGTGGAGGTTTCCCGGACTGGATCCGTAGTCCGGCGGGTGAGAGGGCGTAAGCCCAGCTAAGATACTGTTACTGTATATAGGCCTATAGACTGCCGTGGCCTACAAGTTATTTTCATACCCCTATTGAAGAGCCTTGTCAGAACTGAGCCTGCGGCTTTATTTAACCAAGTTCTATACCCCTTGGATTACAAAGTTATACTCTGTTTAAAGTGCACCACCATTACAGACCTGCCGGTGAAGAAAGAAGGACTAAGCTAAATATTAGAACCAGGCCTGGTGGGGATTCTAGCGTGTTTGATTACTGCGCCATAGGGCACTTAGTTAACGGTCGCCCGTATGGCGCACCTGTAGCGTGTGTTACTATATAGTGTGTTAGAGTGGCAGGACACTGCCCTTAGGAGTGATTATCTTGAACTGTGATTACTGTTACCCCTTTATCCATATTGAGAGAAATGAGTAAAACACTTTACCTATTACAAATCATTACTGTGTCCTTGCTTAGTTATTCTATTGCATAGGACATATCATTGATTGTTAGTACTAGCTGTGCCAGAAGGGGGTAGAGCCTATTGCCGGGGGTTGGCGGAGCTGCACTCAGGGCCCAAATCTAATTCTGCGGCCTCCTTAGTTGGAGGTATCGCTACACAATCTTCTAACAACTGTTTGGAACAGGCTGAATAGTGCTCAAAAAAGTCACAGCCCTTTGGAACACAGGACAGGGCTAGCTCAGTACACATTTGGATCAAGGGCTGAACTTCCCCAAATGGCATTAAGCCCTGATCAACCAGGGAGTGAATTAAACTAATACTCCCTAGCAGCTGATCGCTGGTCCACGCTTTCAATGCCTGGCGGTAGTATTCACTACTCTCTGACGCCAGCAGAGCATAAAAAACAACCTCATTGGCATTTATGTTTTAGCAAAACACACTGAACCGAAATGGTTTCTCTGTGCAGCCACTTCTGATCAGGGATGGCCTTGGTAGACTGTCAGTGAATTAGTTGACCAGACTGTGTGGACTGCACAGAGAGAACCAAAATGTATATAAAGTGAAATATAATGATGTTTATTAAGATGGGTGATATAAATAAATACGAACAGTGCAAACCAACCAAACAACCCACAAACAACAAATAATATATACAGCAAAGGGCAGTACCAGAATCTTGAACGTGAGCCAGGCCAGGGTCATACACAGCAGATCAGGAGATTGACAAAGGGGTGTTCCAGAAGCATAAACGTAGCCAGGCCAAGATCATACACGGGGAGTCAGCAGATGGGGACAGGGAACAAACAAGACAGGGAGAGGACGAATGGATAGGCTCAGGATGGGGCTCAGAATGGGGATCAGATCAGGTCAGGTCAGGTGAGGAGAGGTACAGGCTCAAGGTCCGAATATAGGCAGCGAGGTCAGGGCTCAAGTAGAGAGATACCAAGGCGAGCATGTAAGGGCTCGCTGGGTATTTATAGGACTACTATGATTGTCCTCATGTGACAGCTGAGCGGAGGAAGTGCTGCCTGCCCAACACTGCCGGAATACACCCGCTGGTGGACGCCGGTACTACCGACCATGGATCAGGCATTACCACCAGCAGGTGAGATCCTCTATCAAAGATACTGGCTGCAAGAGGACACCTGCTGGTGGACACTACTACTGCAATCAATAGGACCAACAGCGACACCAGCGGGTGAAGCCTTTCCTGACAATGTCCAAATTGGGCCCAAAGTGTCAATATTTTGTGTGGCCACCATTATTTTCCAGCACTGCCTTAACCCTCTTGGGCATGGAGTTCACCAGAGCTTCACAGGTTGCCACTGGAGTCCTCTTCCACTCCTCCATGAAGACATCACGGAGCTGGTGGATGTTAGAGACTTTGCGCTCCTCTGTTTGAGGATGCCCCACAGATGCTCAATAGGGTTTAGGTCTGGAGACATGCTTGGCCAGTCCATCACCTTTACCCTTCACTTCTTTAGCAAGGCAGTGATTGTCTTGGAGGTGTGTTTGGGGTCGTTATCATGTTGGAATACTGCCCTGCGGCCCAGTCTCTGAAGGGAGGAAATCATGCTCTGCTTCAGTATGTATGTCACAGTACATGTTGGCATTCATGGTTCCCTCAATGAACTGTGGCTCCCCAGTGACGGCAGCATTAATTCAGCCCCAGACCATGACACCCCCACCACCATGCTTGACTGTAGGCAAGACACACTTGTCGTTGTACCCCTCACCTGGTTGCCGCCACACACGCTTGACACCATCTGAACCAAATAAGTTTATCTTGGTCTCATCAGACCACAGGACATGGTTCCAGTAATCCATGTCCTTAGTCTGCTTGTCTTCATCAAACTGTTTGCAGGCTTTTTTTGTGCATCATCTTTAGAAGAGGCTTCCTTCTGGGACGACAGCCATGCAGACCAATTTGATGCAGTGTGCGGCGTATTGGTCTGAGCACAGACAGGCTGCCCCTCCACACCTTTAACCTCTGCAGCAATGCTGGCAGCATTCATACGTCTATTTCCCAAAGACAATCACTGGATATGACGCTGATCACGTGCACTCAACTTCTGTGTTCGACCATGGCGAGGCCTGTTCTGAGTGGAAACTTTCCTGTTAAACCGTGGTATGTTCTTGGCCACTGTGCTGCAGCTCAGTTTCAGGATATTGCCAATCTTCTCATAGCCTAGGCCATCTTTATGTAGAGCAACAATTCTTTCTTCTAGATCCTCAGAGAGCTCTTTGCCATGAGGTGTCATGTTGAACTTCCAGTGACCAGTATGAGAGACTGAGAGCGATATCACCACATTTAACACACCTTCTCCCCATTCACACCTGAGACCTTGTAACAATAATGAGTCACATGACATGACTTAGGGGCACACTCACTTTTGTTGCCAGTGGTTTAGACATTAATGGCTGTGTGTTGAGTTAGTTTGAGGGGACAGCAAATTTACACTGTTATACAAGCTGTACACTCACAACTTTAAATTGTAGCAAAGTGTAATTTCTTCAGTGTTGTCACATAAAAAGTTATAATAAAATATTTACAAAAATGTGAGGGGTGTACTCACTTTTGTGAGATACTGTATATATATAAGAATGGGTAGTAGTTGTCTGGCTTAATGAACATTGAATGTTCATTAAACCAGACAACTGTATAAAGCCAAGAGCCAGGTCCATAGAGACTTTCAAAGTGGTAATGTAAGAAGCATAAAACACTGGCTGCTGCTACCCAAATCATAAGAACAATGAGAAGGGATTAAAACACAAAAGGGGGCGCACTGTAGTAGTAGAAACAAGGATAAATCCATGAAATCCAAAGCAGATAAACAATTTATTGTTAAAAAAATTATCATCACGGTCAGATAACTGTATGCATGGTAACAATAGGTTCTTGGGGCAAGTAAAGGAGGAGATGTACAGGAGCGTTCAGTGGCTCACATAGATGGTAAGGTGCACTTCACTACCAGGTCGAGTAGAACGCTCCTGCACATCTCCACCTTTACTTGCTCCAAAGAACACTTATGCCTCGTACACACGACCGGTTTTCCTGACATGCCAAAAACCAACGTTTTTCCCGATGTGATTCCTCTCAAGCCTGCCTTGCATACACACGTTCAGGCAAGAAAACGCTTGACCAAAGCGCAGTGATGTACAACACGTACGACTGCACAATAAAGGGGAAGTTCCATTCAAATGGCGCCACCCTTTGGGCTACTTTTGCTTATCCTCGTGTTAGTAAAAGTTTGATGAGAGACAATTCGCTCTTTTCAGTCTTCGTGCTTTTAAGATCATTTTCTGGTGTTCAGTTTGTGCTTGTGGGTTCGTATTTAAAAATGATAACCAAAAATGAAGCACTTCATTAACATTTTTACAAAGATAAAATATAAAAAAATAAAAAATATTTATTATGGAGATCTGGCTTCCAAAAACAAAAGATTATTCATGAGATCCCGAGAAATTATAAAGAAACAAGTTTGCCATAACTCTGCGTGAGTATCAACAGCAAAAGAAGTTCATTATTGTAGCATTATAAAGAAGAAAATAATGCTCTGCATTAAACGAGTCAATAATTTACAGCGTGAGGAATGAGCATTCTTTCCGTCTCACACTTGATTCTGAGCATGCGTGTTTTTTTTTCCCTCGGAAAAGCATACACACGAGCGGTTTTCGCAATGGGAAAAAGACTGACGGGAAACACGACAGGAAAAAATAGAACAGGTTCTAAATTTTTTGCGGGCAGTTTTCTCGTTGGGAAAACTGCTATGGAGCATACACATGACCGTTTTTCACGACCTATCTAAAAAATGGCAGTTTTCTCGTTGGAAAAAATGGTCTTGTGTACGAGGCATTACTCCTTTTTGTGTTTTATTAAATCTGTGTTTTATTGAATCTGACCCATTCTTAGACATACGACAGGCATCTCAGCCAATCGGCCCACCAAGGGTTTGTAGCGGTACCCCCTTAGGGGCTGCTAAGTGATGTGGCCCACCTGTCACCCTGCCTAGCCCGGCGTTCACTCCTCAGTCACTCTCAGGCAGGAAACAGTCCATGTGCTTGTTTTTGTTATTTTTATTTGGGAATTTAACTTGGGTGGGGTAAGGGAATTATGAGATGTCCAGCAAATTGTATATCAATCGGGGGATTGTATATCAATCAATAGGTGGATTGTATATCAATCAGTCGGGACAACTATGTACACTTCTCTGTACAAGTTACAGCTAGCACGTGGTTGGGCCCGAAACTGACTCAGCCAGGCCTAAGTAACTTGTCCTTTGCAGGTAGGGACTGTGGGCCCCTATGGTGAAGCAGAAAGTAGAAAGTCTTTTGTGCTATCTGTCCTATAGGTGGGCTCCTGCTCCCAGTCAGTCCTCTTCGGGCCCTGCCAGACCTCCTGGCTGCAGCTGCCTGACTCCACTGCCCATGACATTGCAGTCCTCACTACTGGCTCTGCACCCATCTCCCAGTCCTCTTAGTCGTGCCCTCCCAGTTCTCCTGACTGCACATGTCACTCACGAGCCCTCATGGCTGCGACTGATGGTTCCCTCCTTAAGACTTGCCCGGCAGTACTAGCTCCAGCTGTCCTCTCTTGCTCCTCCTGTGCCTCCTGTACAGAGCCTCTACAATTTCATGGAGGGCTCCGTCCCGCACCCGAGCCCCAGGCCCAAGGCCAACCCCCTGGCCAGAATGGGGAGCTCCCTCAAAGGCCCCGACAGCCTAGTACTTCATCCTAATTTCTTCCACCTGACAACTTTCCCCTAGCTGTGCTAACTCTAAGTATTTAAGGAGGCCTGCCCCCTGCAAATCCTGGTTGGGGATTAGTCAGGGCTCCTTAGAACACCTCAGGCGTAAAGAGTGCCCCCTTGTCCTCTGTGTTGACCGTAAAGTGAATAACTCAACACCAAGTTCACTATATGGCCCCCTTATATATTTGTACATGTTGATCATATCCCCCCTTAATCTCCTCTTCTCAAGAGTAAATAAATTAATTTCCTCTAATCTTTCCTCAAAGCTGAGTTCCTCCATGGCGCTAGTGGCTGGGGTGGCAGGCTACAGTGACACACTACATCTTGTGGCAGGGTACAGTGACACACTGCATCTGGTGGCAAGGTATAATGACATGCTGCATCTAGTGGCAGGGTACAGTGACAAGCTGCTTCTGGTTGGAGACTACAGTGACACAGTGCTTCTGGTGGCAGGGTACAGTGACAGGCTGCATCTGGTGGCAGGGTACAGTGAAAAGCTGCTTCTGGTTGGAGATTACGGTGACACAGTGCTTCTGGTGGAAGGGTACAGTGACAGGCTGCATCTGGTGGCAGGGTACAGTGAAAAGCTGATTTTGGTGGCAGGGTTCAGTGACACGCTGTATCTGGTGGCAGGGTACAGTGACACGCTATATCTGGTGGCAGAGTACAGTGACACGCTGTATCTGGTGGCAGGGTACAGTGACACGCTGCATCTTCATACTAACTAAGCCTAAACCTACTCCTACCCCCATTCTACTGTAAGGCTATTCTAACTTCCCTGTAAAGGAAAGAAGCCTATTCTGAGGGCTCTCTGGTCCAATCTCCTATTCTCTCCGGTGGCCGGCTTCAGTGAAGAGGAGAGACCACCTGTCGGCTGTCCCTCCTCTTCACTGAAGCTGACGCTGGGACCCAATCATGTGCACTGTTAACATAGGTAAATATAGGCTTCTTTCCTTTACAGGGTAGTTTGAATAGGCTTAGAATGGGTGTGGGAGTAGGTTTAGGCTTAGTTTGTATTTGACTGGAATTTAACTTTAATAAAGGCTCTCTCTCCTCCCTGTAATCCCTTCCGATGGACACTCTGAGCTGCACCAGAAGCCACTGGCCCACTCTTCAGGACTTACATTTTTGGACCACAGTTGACCATTACAGGGTTGCTGATAACGCAGTAGAGCCGACCCTTCTGTACTGGGCCCTGGCCCCATCGGCTCAAAATGGGGGCCTGGGCACCTGCCAAGCAGAAAGGCCAGCTGTACTGCCTTCTTTTTGACACTTGTGACTCTTGTGGATCCACCTGCAGCAATGCTGGCTTCTACTCCCCCCCCCCTGGCTGCACTGCAAAAGAAATGGTTCTAGGATATGCACCCCCTTCCACCTGCTGTCAGGCCCCTTTTGTGCCCCCCCCCCTGCAGTGCTTCCGGCTTACCTCCTCCCCTATCGGTGGCTGCGAGCACACAAGGAAAATGTATCAGGATGGAGAATGTGGGGGGAGGTAAATATGTCATATATACTGACCCCTTCCTTTCCTAAATGAGCACAGTGAGTGATCAGTGCCATTAGCTCCTGTGTCCATTCATCACTGAAGCATAGTAAACTGTGTTTACTATGCTTTAGTTTGTGAACTAACAGGAAGCTTAGGCTGCAGAGAAAGCTGAGGAAAATAGGGAATGATAAATCTATGTCCTCAGTCCCTTTTTCTGTCTCAAGTGTGAGATATCAGGTGTCTGTTTAGACCTCGGATATTTCACCAAAGCCCCTCCAACAGGGCAATTAATTAAAAAAGAAAAAATAACAACAACAAAAAATTAAATAAAAAATAAAATTCAAAAAAATGTAAAACAATGTATAAAATGTCTTTATTTATAAAAATAATGAAAAAAAAAAAATAAGGACTTGTTCAAATGTGCATTTCTCTCTGAAGAGCAGTCAGCAATTAATTTGGTCTTCAGAGAACATTAGACAGGTAGTGAGGAAACATATTGCCTCCTCACTGTCTGCTTTAATCCTGCATTAGCACATTTCAGCCATGAGCGGGGCGCTTGCAGTGCAGTGCTATTCAATTGAATAGGTCTTGATCGAAAAGTGTATAATTTCTGCCATGGATACAAAGCACGGCATCGAGACCGTGGCATTTTAGAAAAAACATAATTTGATATTTTCGGGTGGGGGGGCTCATTTTCAGGTAGGCTTTACTAGGCCCCATGATTTTTAACATCGGCCTTGGACCACCACATCCTTGATCCTATCTTTCACACTTTGCCCGTTTCATGTTATTTTCTGCTCACTGGTGGCCCTTCCAATGCTCTGTGAGTTCCAGAACAGTAATGGATGAAAAATATATTATACAGAGTTGAGAAGTGTGGAGTATAAAATGTACTGTTCAGCACAGTGCAGAAAATAGAGTGATGTACAGTATAAAATATACAGCACATGATTTAGACTGGAACCATGTGCAGGACAGAACATCCAGGACAGTTTACAGGGTGCTGTCATGTCTATGACCTACAGCACAGTGTAGAGTAATGCCCCATACACACGATCGTTTTTCATGCCGTTAAAAATGCCATTAAAAAAAATGGCCATTAAAAATGATCGTGTGTAGGCTCCAGAGCATTTTTAACTACGTGAAAAACGGCCATTAAAAATTTCGAACATGCTCTCTTTTTTCACGTCGTTTTTTTTAACGACGTGAAAAACGATAGTGTGTATGCTTTAACGACGTGAAAAAAAACGCGCATGCTCAGAATCAAGTATGAGACAGGAGCGCTCGTTCTGGTAAAACTAGCGTTCGTAATGGAGATAGCACATTCGTCACGCAGTCACGGACTGAAAAGCACGAGACTGAAAAGAGCGAATCGTCGCTCAACAAACTTTACTAACATGAAGGGTGGCGCCATTCGAACGGAACTTCCCCTTTATAGTGCCGTCATACGTGTTGTACGTCACTGCGCTTTGCTTGATCGTTTTTTTAAATGATCGTGTGTACGCAAGACAGGCTTGAGAGGAAACATGAAAAAAAACGACGTGAAAAACGGCAAGAAAAAAAATGGCAAGAAAAACGATTGTGTGTATGGGGCATAAGGGTCGTCAAACTTTTCAGTAGGAAGGCCACATCACATATTTTACAAATCAGCTCTACAAATGAACAATTTAAATGAGTGAATACAGATTTTTGTAGTCAACAAAATATGATCAAAGCCCCCCCTTACATCACAGCAGTGCCAAGACACAGTCATCCAACACCCAGGGCAAAGATGGAAAACTGTGCCTCCACCTTCATTGCTCAGCTCTGTCAGTGTCATTGCCCAGTCCAGTGATATTAATAATTAGTGCAAGGGGACCACACAGCCAGTGGCGGCTGCTCATACGGGGTGCAGGGGCACCGCCCCCCTAATCTCCATGTGACCGGCCCCTAATCTCAGGACGCGCTGGATTCATGGATTTCTATGGGGTTTGCTTTTGTTTTTTAGAAACACATGATTTGAGCCTGAGGCTCTAATTGGTTTCAAAATGGGTGGACTCGGGGCTGGGAGAACTTGTAATATTTTCTCCTCCCCAATCCCCTCCCTATGACTTTACCTTCAAGATCAATGGCACAACCATTGGTCCCTCCACACATGCCAGGGTGCTGGGTGTAATCCTAGACTCTGACCTTTCCTTCAGCCCCCACATCCAATCACTGGCTACATCTTGCCGCCTTAACCTCCGCAATTTCCAGAATTCGCCTCTTCCTGACTAACGACACCACAAACAACGTATTCACTTCTTGGTTATTTACCGCCTTGACTGTTGCAACTCTCTCCTCATTGGCTTACACTTACACAGGCTATCCCCCTTCAGTCTATTATGAATGCTGCTGCTAGACTAATACACCTCACTAACCGATCCGTGACTGCTGCTTCTCTCTGCCAATACCTTCACTGGCTTCCTCTATCCCACCGTATAATATTCTAAATACTAACCACAAAATACAAGGCCATCTACAACATTGCCCCCAGCTACATCACTAACCTCATCTGCAGATATCACTTAAATTTACCTCTCCGCTCCTCCCAAGACTTCCTGCTCTCTATCTCCCTTGTTACCTCATCCCATGCTTTCCTCCAGGACTTCTCCACAGCCTCTCCCATTCTCTGGAACTCATTGCCCCAGTATGTCCGGTCAACTCCTACCCTGTCCGTCTGATCCCTAAAAACTCACTTATTCAGGGAAGCCAACCCCACCTCTACATAAGAACTGTACCCGAGCCACCCCCATCAGATCATCCCCCCGCAGCTATTACCTTTTGTACCACCTCCCCCTCCCTTTAGATTGTAAGCTCCACGAGCAAGGCCCTCCTAATCCTTCTGTATTGAACTGTATTGTAATTGTACTGTCCTCCCTCTACATGGTAAAGTGCTGCGCAAACTATTGGTGCTATATAAATTGTGTATTATAATAATAATAATAATAATAATATTTCAAAAAGGCAATGAAAGGGCTCGGATACAGTATACCACAATTGGCTTTAGATAGTTATTTGTAGTAGTACAAACTACATGTTTGTAATCCATAATAATAAATACATTTTATCAACCTGAAGACCATAAACTTTAGAATTAAACATAACCTGTAGACATATTTTTTTCCTATTTTGTATGACTTCTGAGTTTCATTTCAGGTTTCTGTTTAAACTGACACAACATCTTCTGGAATTTCCTCCTTGCTGAATAGTTATGCAAATATTCTGTCTTCTGTGAATCAGTGCAATATGGATATCATAACTACAGAGACAGTGAGTGACAGCTGAGGCCCAAAATGTACATGTCTGTTTCTGACGTTTCAAGACATCTAATCGTTTAACTCCTTTTCAAAGGCGAGAAAGTAGAAAAGATTGTATTTATAATTTTCCTGATAAGAAAGAGCAGGTGAGGTTTCTACATTATTGCATGTCTTTATTTTGTACAACATTTTAGAGCCTGATTTACTAACTAGCAGGTTTTAGATTTATGAGAAGCTTTGGGGCACAAAATTCAGTTTAGTGAGTCACTGGGGTTGATTTACTAAAGGAGGAGAATCAACGGCCCGGCTCTTCATTCCCCCTGACTCCAAAGGTAATGTCCCAATCGCCGCCGTTCATCTCCCACGGGGTAGGGTCAATCGCTGCATTCCCGTCTGTCTCCTGGGGGTGGTGGGGGGTGATCGCCGCATTCCCAGCCGTCTCTTGCGTGGTAGGGGGTTTGGTGTTAGTTTGCCGCCCCCCCCCCCACCCCAATATATTAAGTACTGGCCGCCACTGTGTCTGAATCCACTTCATGGAGTTGGTTTAAAGCGGAGTTCAACCTAAAAATGGAACTTCCATTTTATCGGAAACCCTCCGCCCCTTCGGTGTCATATTTGGCAGCTTTCAGGGGGGAGCAGATATCTGTTTAATACAGGTATTTTGCTCCCACTTCCGGGCATAGCTACCCGAACCACCCGCAGGTATCTATGCCACTATCGGCGCCTTCTCCCCCCCACACTGTCTTCTGGGATACACACAGGTCCCAGAAGACAGCAGGGACCAGTGGGATCATGCAGCGCGAGTCGCGCATGTGCAGTAGGGAACCAGGAAGTGAAGCCGCAAGGCTTCACTTGCTGATTCCCTTACCGAAGATGGCGGAGGCAGCACCCGAGAGCCAAGCAATAGATTTGCTTCGGGTGCCGACATCGCGGGCGCCCTGGACAGGGAAGTGTCCTGATTTTAAAAGTCAGCAGCTGCTGACTTTTAAAAAAATTAAATTCGGCGGAACTCTACTTTAAAAGCAAAAAGACTGTTCACTTAGCAGAAAGTTACATTATAGAACAGAATTTTCCCCAGGAAGGAACTTGAAAAATACCAGACTTACTTTTTACTTGCTGGATCGCCAGGTGAAAATAAAAGGAAAAAAGACTAAAAAAGAATACAGCCACAACATTGGTAAACTGCAATTTAATACATTTTTGGTTTTGCGTTTTAATACCATTTTAAAAATTCCTCTGTTTGCATAGAAGTATGAATTAATATAAGTTGTGTACAGGTGTATTCATGATTGAAACCAGTGATCGCAATATCAAAAAAATCTCCACTTTACCCCTTCCAGTAAATGTACAAAATTCTAATGTACATTTTAAGAGTGGCTGATCCATTCCTATCTAGCATGTTCTTGATAAGCATCTCTCTGATATTCCAGGCATCGTTTCCTAGAGTGGCTAATGAATATGTATTTTTACATTGCTTTTCCATTCCCGTCCTTTGTACAATGTGATTGGCATTGGAGCCAAATGGTATTATAGGAATATATTATCATCAAATCTACTGATAAGAAAACTGGGTGTTAAGAGGGAAAGTGAGGGGGGTATGTGAGCAGAAGGAAGACAAAAATGTAAAAAATATATATATTAATTTTATAAGGCGCAGTAAATCCTTTACATTTACAATTCTGAAAATAATAATATAAAAATAAGTAAAACAAGGAAAGATGAGTAATAATCAGAGATGTGTACGATGGAAAAATTTGTTTTGTTTCATTTTAGAATCATTTGGTAAATTAATCATTTTGTTTCATCATTCGTTATTTTAGACTGATTCGTTTTCAGAATTTGTTTTGTATATTCTGATTAGTTTTGTTTATTCGGATTTGTTTCGTATATTCGTTGTTCACAATGAATTCATATTTTGGAAGTTATTTTGGAAGATTAGCTTTATTAATTTCATTGTGTTAATTCATTATTTCAGGAGATTATTTATTGTTTACAAACTTTTATAAGGGTATTGAGCAAACACAGACAAAATGTAATATTTTTTAAAATGTTTACAATTCATATTTGGTGTATGCAAGAAAATGAGAAGTAAGAAAGAAGTACTTAGTTCTCAAATGTAATTACATGTGCAATTTTTAAGGATTGGCTTGACCTTCAAATGTCTAGAAGCCCAAGACACTTTCATCCTGTGTGGATTAAAATAATTTAGGTTACTGTATAGTAGTCATACGTTAATGTAGTGATGATTTAGGACTACATCCAAAATGAATAAAAAATGTAACACTCAAGTACAGCTTGTAGAAGCAATACAGCTTGTAGAAAAGTTAATTTTTCCCTACATTTCCCACTTTCTAATCATCAGACTGCTTTACTTAACACTAACGAGTAAACAACTTACTGGAAGTGTCTGCAATTATCTCCAATTCTGTTTCTGTCTCAGTTACAGTGTCTGGAATATGAAAAGAGAGATGGTGTAGGCTACAGATTGTTAATCAGGGGCTGTAAAAGGATCACATTGGAAGACTTTGTGTCCCTGAGGGTCTGCACATGAAATATGGAATAGCTGAAAATCAATCAGATTGCTTATAAGGCCCAACCGCACATTTTAGTTTTCACTTCCTATAAACATTGGGAAAAAGAATGAACCCCCACAAAAAATAACATAAAGAATTAAAGAGGTAAAATGCACACACATCTTTGAGGTCTTAAAAAGTTATATATGTTCTATGTTTGTAAAATATTCCAATATCTTAATAAAAAAATGGCAATTCCTTACTTGGGGAAACTACCTTTCATGGACAGGGGTCAGACTCGGAGACCAGTAGCTATAGAAGTAGATAGGCTCCCACTGACCAGCTGGATAAGTACACAAGTGGGTCACCCTGGAGGATGATGCGGGCTCATCCGAGGTGCAGTGTCTAAGCACTAACCAGTGTTCATCAGAGCTTCTGATGGTAGAGATGGGTTTTGCTGCATTTTAGTACCAGGTCACAGCCCTCAGGATCGACCCACCAGGAGGTGAGCAAGCTGGGGTCCAGTAGTGAATATAGCAGGTAGGGATAAAGCAGAAGTGTAATCGGTAACCAAGTTAAAGGTCAGTAACAAATGGTTGCAGGTTGTGATCAAGTTAAAGCATAGTCGAGGAACAAGCCAAAGGTCAGTAATGAGTGGTAGTGGAGATAAGAACAACTGCAGGTATGCAGAGAAGCAAGATATCAGCTGGAGAGAGCACAATAATCTGGCGAACAGGAAGTGCAAAGACATGGCTTAACTCCTTGGCACTGGCCACGCACAAATATGCGGCCTCTAGGGGCATCAGGTCCTTGACGCATAGGGGGCCGCATATTGCGTGAATTGCTGTCCGTACAGCTGTGCCGAGAGTGCACCTAACTGCAAGCAGCAATCGGGAGTTTTCAGATCACGAGACAGCCGTTACAGGCAATCACGGTGGTCACGTTATCTTAAGCCCCGCCCTGCCTCCCGACATCATAAACCTGACATCTGGACATTAACAGCACGTGACCACTGTTATTGGCTAATTGGCTATCATGGCAGTCTAGTGATTCGAAAACTCCCGCTTCTTGAAGTTAGGCGCACTCTCGGCACAGCTGTATGGATTCACGCAATATGTGGCACCCTCTCGGGGCATTGGGTCCTTGGCGCAAAGGGGGCCGCATATTGCGTGAATTGCTATCCATACAGCTGTGCCGAGAGTGCGCCTAAATGCAAGCAGCGATCACGAGTTTTCGGACCACGAGACTGCCGTAACAACCAATCACAGCGGTCACGTGTGCTTAAGCCCCGCCTCCCGACATCATAAACCTCTTAAAGGGCCGGCGTTAAGAGGTTAAGTCAGGAAGTTCACAGGAGGAGCAAAGAGTTTAAGGTCCACAAGAAACAAGAGACACGGCAAGATTGCCCAAAGAGATCAGACAAGGTGCTGTCCAGCATCTCAGGTGGCACAGCAAGAAGAGCTACAGCCAGATACTACAGAGGTAGCAAGTTCAGATCCAAACCCTGACACTACCACAGATAGCTAGCCCCTTACTATATACAATACATCTGTCAATTAGTCCAGAGGTATATTTTTGCTTGAAGAACATTCCACAATATCACATCAAAATTACAATGTCTTATTACTACAGATTACAAAAAAATAAATAGTCCAGTATTTAGTCACAAAGTCGATTACAATATTTATATACCAGTATCCTAAAAACAAATAACTCAAATTAAAAACACAATTCCCTCTTTGGGGAGACTACCCCAAGGATAGCTAATCCCTTACTACTAACAATACATTTATCAAATATTCCAAAGATACATATTGAATGGGTTGTGCCTGGTGGGTGGCAGTGTCCTTTGAGAGTAACAGGGGTATCACTTTTTTTTTAAACTTCTTTTTATTGTTTTCGAAAATAAAGTAAGGGTACAAAACAGAGCCTCTGGACATACCCCGGCTCAAGGTAGTACAATAATACACATAAACTAAACACAATAACATTTAAACCTAAAGTAAAAAGAAAAAGAACCCCCCCCCCCTTGCTACTCATAGAACTCAAAGAAAACCCCCAGACTACCAGGGCCAGGATAGCGAGAGAATAATGTGTCCTGAAGAATGTATGCCCTCTCCACTACCCTATAATGGGGGGTACAATTAACTGCTGCGGCCACAAAGCAAAGCATTGTATACCACGTGTATACCAGGGCTCTCCAAACTTTCTAAACAAAGGGCCACTTAACTGTCCTTCAAACTTTATAGGGGCCAAACTGTGGCCAGTGGGAGAAGAAAGTGCTCTGGTATTAGTGGGAGTAAACAATGCCTCATCATTGGTATTAGGCCGAGTAATAATACCCCATCATTGGCGTCAGAGGGAGATGTGGCGCGCCATTGTTGGTGTCAGAGGGAGGAGTAGTGCCCCATTGTCAGTGCCAGTGGCAGGTACTATGCCCTACTGTTGCTGACAGTAGGGGGGAATAATGCCCCAAGGGCCTTATAAAAGCAAGCAAAGGGCTGCATCCGGCCACCTGGCCACAGTTTGGAGACCACTGGTATGTACCCCCAGCTGCTGCCTCTGCAGCAAAAGGGGGAGGGGTTGAGGTGTGGTAAAAATGCTGTTTGACTGCAGACATGCGCAGAACGAAAAAAAAATAGTTTTGTTTCTTTTTGTTTCGATTCGTTATTTACATAAATTTGTTTAGTTAAATTTGTTTCATTCGTTTAATTCGTTTTCGGGAATTTGTTTTGTTTATTCGTTTTCAAATAGATTCAAATTTTTCGAATTCCGATCAATTTGAAAAGTTTTAGAATTAATGGCGAAGTTTTCGAATTCAAATTTTAGAATTCAAAAAGTTTTTGAATTCAAATAGTTTTCCATATTCCAAATAGAATAAAATAGAATAGAAAATAAAGGAATAGAATAGAAAAAAAAATTCTATTCTATTGCTTTATTTCTTATTCTATTTTATTCTCTTTGGAAATTGGAAAACGATTTGAATTCAAGAAGTTTTCAAATTCTAATTTGAAAATTAATGGAATTGGTTAAGTTTACAAAAATGATTTGAAAACTATTTGAATTAGAATTTCGTACGATTTTTTTTTTCTCGTTATTTTGGATTCGTTTAAATTCGGTACTATTCTAATTCGGAAAATCTGATATATCCGAATTTCCAAAAGACAAAAATTTGTCTGAATTTTAATTCGGAACGAACCACACATGTCTATTTGACTGCGGGATTTACCGTTCCTCCCCCCCAGCAAAAATGTAATCAAGCCCTAATCCTCACAGTATGACAATTATTTCTCTAAAACAATTGATCTGAAAAAAATAATAACTGAGGCGAATAATTGTTGCTTGGATAATTGAATCCCTAAATTAACCCTTTGTTTCAGAACTGCTCTACAAATGATGTTCCCAAAGACAAGAGGGATTTGATGCTTACATAGTGTGAGCATATCTCATGATGATTGCACATTCCTGTTGTATCCCTTCCCTACTACACACTGCAGTCCATTTTCTAGCTATGCCTGAATGGCATACATCTGTTAGTACGTTCAATTCGGACATGTCATCCGTGATTATAACCATTTGTTACCTTTAGGCAATGAATCAGGTTTACATTAGATTGCAGCAGATGAAAAATCAATCAGAAGACGCAAGCTGGGAAAGGCAAATAGTAAGTGATAAATGTAACCTAAAGGGCTAGCTGTCCCTGAAAAAAAATAAAAAATAACCCCCCCCCCCCAAGCTTGTCCTCCCTATCAAGATTTTTTATAGAAAGACAGACTATGAATGCAAACATGACTGCATTAAAGTGACTAGTCAGGACTTTGCTATTAGAATATGGGGATATTTGCATCTTTAAAGTGGAGTTCCACCCTGGAAAAAAAAAATACACGAAAATGTAGCAAAAAAAATTTGAAAAAAATAAAAAAAATTTACTCACCCGAAATAGCGGTTGCTATGCGGATGTTCCTAATCTGCCCCTTCCTTATCCAAGGTGGATCTTATTCATCCCTCCTACTTGTGGTGTCTTCTGGTGAATGGGCGCGCTGCCTTCTGGGAACTGTGAGTAATCACAGAGAGCAGCCGCCCATTCACAAATCGGCGTGAGACTCGCACATGCGCAGTAGGAAATGGGCAGTGAAGTCGTAAGGCTTCACTGCCTGTTTCCCTTAGTGAGGATGGCGGCGCGGGACCTGCAATGATCGAGGGATCGGCACCGGGGGGCCATCATCTCGGGCGAGAAGGACAAGTAAGTGTCCTTATTAAAAGTCAACAGCAACAGTGTTTGTAGCTGCTGACTTTAAAAAAAAAAAAAAAACGGGTGGAGCTCCGCTTTAAATCTATAGGTGATTTTGATCAGAGAGCAAGGGGAGTTAACCACTTAAGGACCGAGCCTCTTTCTGAGATTTGTTGTTTACAAGTTAAAAACATTTTTTTTTCCTAGAAAATTACTTAGAACCCCCAAACATTATACATTTTTTTCTAAGACCCTAGGGAATAAAATGGCGGTCGTTATAATATTTTATGTCACACCGTATTTGCGCAGCGGTCTTACAAGTGCACATTTTTGGGGAAAAAATTGAGTTTTTTGAGTTAAAATATAAGACAACAGTAAAGTTAGCTAAATTTTATTTTATATTGTGAAAGATAATGTTACGCGGAGTAAATTGATTTGCAACATGTCACACTTCAAAATTGCGCCTGCTCGTGGAATGGCGACAAACTTTTACCCTTAAAAATCTCCATAGGCAACGTTTAAACAATTCTACAGGTTGCAAGTTTTGAGTTACAGAGGAGGTCTAGGGTTAGAATTATTGCTCTCGCTCTACCGATCGTGGTGATACCTCACATGTGTGGTTTGAACACTGTTTTCATATGTGGGCGCTTCTCACGTATGTGTTCACTTCTGCACGTGAGCTCGGCGGGACACGACGTGTTTAAAAAAAAATTCTTATTTATTTTACCTTTTATTAAACATTTTTTACACTGTTCTTTAAAAAAAAAAAAAAAAAGATTGTGCCACTTTTATTATGTAAACATCCCTTGTAATAGAAAAAAAAGCATGACAGGACCTCTTAAATATGAGATCTGGGGTCAAAAAGACCCCAGATCTAATTTTTACACTAAAATGCAATTAAAAAAATATCTTGTCATAAAAATAAAAAAAATGTCCCTTTAAGAGCTATGGGCGGAAGTGACGTTTTGGCGTTGCTTCCGCCCTGCTATGGTATGGAGACGGGTGGGAGCCATCTTCCCCTCACTCGTCTCCATATCAAGCCAGCAAGAGGACCCGATCGCCTCCACCGACGGCTGCGGTAAGCGGCGGAAGGTACAGGAGAGCGGCGGGAGGGGGGCCTCTCCCGCCACCGATAAAAGTGATCCTGCCGTGAATCCACTGCAGAGACCACTATTATTGGAAACTGGACCATAACAAAGATATCCCTCTTCAAACAGCCAACGTATATCGGCGTGCAGTGGCCCGGAAGTGGTTAAAAAATGAATTTCAGGTATGGCAATTTTTTTAATTTTTACCAACCTTGGACCAATGTAAATGTGTATGTGCCATACCTGTGGGCTCCTTGCAGAAACTGGAAATCACTGTAGTTGGCACCGCTACCCCAGTGATTTCCAATAGCTTCAGAGTCCCATGCTGAGCAGCTGCCCTGCTGCATTGTGAGCACAGGGGGTCACTTGCGTGGCAGGGGTGCCATTCATGGAACTCTTTGCTTTTTCTCAATGAATGCAAAATGTTCTTTGATTGAAGCAGGTGGAGAGGTGGAGAGGTGACTCCACAATCTCCACCTCATCCAATCCGAGAACATTTTGCATTCACTGAGCAAATGGAAAGTGTTCTATGAATGGAACCTGTGCTGAGCAGGTAAACTACTGTGTTCAGTAAGCAGCAGCTACTCAGCACAGGACCCAGAAGCTAGTGGCATTCACTGTAGTAGTGGTGCCTACTATGCAGTGATTTCCAGCTTTCAGGGGGATTCCATAAGTATGGCCCATACAGTACCTTGAAAAAGTATTCATAGTAAAATTTTTTGTCATGTTACAACCAAACAAGTAAATCTTTTTTATTGGGATTTTATGTGACAAACCAACACAAAATGGCACATAATTGTGAAGTGGAAGGAAAATGATAAATGGTTTTCATTTTCTTTTCACAAATAAATATGTGAAAAGTGTGGCGTGAATTTGTATTCAGCCCCCTTTACTCTGATACCCCTAACTAAAATCTAGTGGAACCAATTGCCTTCAGAAGTCACCTTACTATTACCGGTAAATAGAGTCCACATGTGTGACATTTAATCTCAGTATAAATACAGCTGTTCTGTGAAGTCCTCAGAGGTTTGTTAGAGCAGTAGTCATCAACCCTGTCCTCAGAGCCCACTAACAGGCCAGGTTTGCAAGATAACTGAAATACATCACAGGTGATATAATTTGCTGCTCAGTGATTGCAGTATTCTAGTCTGCATCTCCCCAAGGTAATACATAAAAACTGGCCTGTTAGTGGGCCCTGTGGACAGGGTTGATGACCACTGTGTTAGAGAACCTTAGGGAACAAACAGCATTATGAAGGCCAAAGAACAACCCAGACAGGTCATGGATAAACTTGTGGAGAAGTATAAAGCAGGGTCAGGTTATAAAAAAATATCCCAAGCTTTGAACATCTCACGGAGCTCTGTTCAATCCATCACCCGAAAATGGAAAGAGTATGGCACAACTGCAAACCTACCAAGACATGGCTGTCCACCTAAACTGACAGGCCGGGCAAGGAAAGCATTAATCAGAGAAGCGGCCAAGAGGCCCGTGGTAACTCTGGAGGAGCTGCAGAGATCCACAGCTCAGGTGGGAGAATCTGTCCTCAGGGGAACTATTAGTCGTGCCCTCCACAAATCTGGCCTTTATGGCAAGAAGAAAGCCATTGTTGAAAGAAAGCCATTAGAAGTCCTGTTTGCAGTTTGTGAGAAGCCATGTGGGGGACACAGCAAACATGTGGAAGAAGGTGCTCTGGTCGGATAAGACCAATATTGAACTTTTTGGCCTAAAAGCAAAACGCTATGTGTGGCGGAAAACTAAAACTACACATCACCCTGAACACACCATCCCCACCGTGAAACATGGTGGTGGTGGCAGCACCATGTTGTGGGGATGCTTTTCTTCAGCTGGGACAGTGTAAAAAAATGAATAGACCCGCCCCTTCTCACGTTCCCCATCAGGAGCGGACCTGATGGGGAATGTGAGAAGGGGCGTGTCTATTCATTTTTTTACACTGAAGAGGAAGTTCCCCATCAGGTCCGCTCAGCCAAGACGTAGGCGGGGTCTGAGATACGAGGACGCCCCGCCCCCTCGTACCTCAGACCCCGCCTACGTCATTGGCTGAGCGGACCTGATGGGGAACTTCCTCCGCAGTGTAGGTCCGCTCAGCCAATGACGTTTTGAGTGGAGACTGCAGCGCTGGACATCGGATCGCCGTGGGAGACTGGATTACATCGCTGGAATGTGTTTTTTATTTTTAATTTTTAATAAAGGACTTTTCCAAGGTGTCTGTTTTTTTTTTTTTTTTTTTTTTACACTTTCTTTGTGAAATGGTAGGGGTACAATGTACCCCTTACCAATTCACATAGGGGGGGCCTGGATCTGGGGGTCCCCTTTGTTAAAGGGGTCTTCCAGATTCCGATAAGCCCCCTGCCTGCAGACCCCCACAACCACCGGGCAAGGGTTGTGGGAACGAGGCCCTTGTCCCTATCAACATGGGGACATAATCCCCATGTTGAGGGCATGTGGCCTGGTACGGTTCAGGAGGGGGGGGGCGCTCTCTTGTCTTTTCCTGCAGCCTGCCAGGTTGCGTGCTCGGATAAAGGGCCTGGTATGGTTTTTTGGGGGAACTCCACGCCATTTAAAAAAAAAATTGGGGTGGAGTTCCCCTTAAAATCCACACCAGACCTGAAGGGTCTAGTATGGATATTTGGGGGGAACCTCACGTAATTTTTTTATTTTATTTGACGCAGGGTTCCCCCTAATATCCATACCAGACCTGAAGGGCCTGGTAATTGAATTTGGGGGGACCCCCACGCATTTTTTTTATTTTTTATCAATGACTTTTCTCTGTATTGCCGGGAGCCGACAATTCATTAATAGCCGCGAGTGCTTTTAAATTATTTTTTTTCCTTCAGAAATGACATTTTGTGCAGGGACAGTTCTAAGCAAGGGAAACAAGCGCTGCTTTACAGGCATACTATACACCACCCCAGGTACGAAATTTAATGGAATATTTCATTTTTATTGTTTCACTTTAAGCATTATTAAAATCACTGCTTCCGAAAAAACTTCTGTTTTTAAAACTTTTTTTGCATTGATACATGTCCCCTGGGGGCATGACCCATGTCCCCAAACACTTTTTATCACAATAACTTGTATATAAGCCTTTAAAATTAGCACTTTAGATTTCTCTCATAGACTTTTACAGGGTGTTCCGCAGCTTTTCGAATTTGCCGCGAACACCCCAAATTGTTCGCTGTTCGGCAAACATGCGAACAGGCAATGTTCGAGTCGAACATGATTTCGACTCGAACTCGAAGCTCATCCCTACTTAATGGTAGTCATTACCATTATTACAGGGTCTCCCAATCAAGTCTTGGGCAGGTTTATGCATATTTTTATATCATGTCCTTCTTGTGACTATTTTGTACTTTTCTATTTTTAAATTGTTGTATTTTATGCAGTTTTCATCATGTTTCAAATGGTTGCGGTACCCAGTCATTTAATGATTTTTCATTATATGTCATGGATGTTATTCTTTGCTGTAGCATAAATAAAAAAAAATCTTCTGCTCTCTAGTCTTCAAGTTTACTTTTAGTTTAACATTGTATCCAAACTTGTTCTGCACACTTTTACTGATCCCTATAGACCAAGGAAACTGGAATTGAGTCTCTGTGCATTTGAGTAGCAACCTTCTGTCTTTGGACCACCCTCTTAAGTTCAAGAGCATGGTATTGGGCTTGTAGAAAATGTACCGTGACCCGTTTGTTATGGTTGAATGGTTTTTGCAGATAGTGACACCTGAGTACTAACTAGATGTCACTCCTTAGCTTTTGAAAACAACATTTAAATGTTCCTACTAAGACCAGCAATTTTTTGGCTATGACGCATTTTCCCTGTCCCTCTGTCCACCTGCAATGTGATGGTTGTAGCCAGTCTTTGGATGGAGACCAAACCTTTAAGCCAGCCAAGCCTGCAGTCTCATGCTTCTGATAGCGTGTGCAATATGTGCTCAAGCTCTTTGTCTGTCTGTCCTGCTCTGTTGATTGGATTCCCCTGTTTATGACCTTGGATTGGATATCAAATATTCTCTGCCTGGCTTTTGACTACGGATTGGACTATTCTGAACCTTGCCTGCCTTGTACTTGGACTGTTATTGAACCACTCTGCCTCCTGTCTGCCAACCACAAGTACCTGTTTGCTTTGCTCAGTTTGAGCCTGCCCCATGGTAGCCAGGCACTATAGCATTGTGTATAAGTCCTGGTGGCAACCAAGTACCGGTAGGCCTGCTTGCCTTATGGGAAAGAAGGCTGCTATAGGTGAAGAACTCAGAAGCTAACTATAGTGCCTGGCGTTAAGGGTATTGAAGACAAATCCTTGATGTGAAATATATGACCCGAGTGGAGATGGTTAAATGTTGACCTACAAATGCAACTACATATGTTACATTCAGGGATGAGCCGAACACCCCCCTGTTCGGTTCGCACCAGAACCTGCTAACAGACAAAATTTTCGTGTAAACTTTAGAACCCTATTAAATACAATGGACTCGAACGTTCGAAATCTAAAGTGTTAATTATAAAGGCTAATATGCAAGTTATTGTCCTAAAAAGTGTTTGGGGACCCGGGTCCTGCCCCAGGGGACATGTATCAATGCAAAAAGAAGTTTTAAAAACGGCCGTTTTTTCGGGAGCAGTGATTTTAATAATGCTTAAAATGAAAAAATAAAAGTGAAATATTCCTTTAAATTTCGTACCTGGGGGGTGTGTATGATATGCATGTGAAGTGACACATGTTTCCCGTGCTTAGAACTGTCCCTGCAAAAAATGTCATTTTTGAAAGAAAAAAATGCATTTAAAACTGACTCGCGGCTATTAATGAATTGTCGGCTCCCGGCAATACATACAAAAGTCATTGATTAAAAAAAAAAAAAAAGCGTGGGGGTTCCCCAGAATTCAATTACCAGGCCCTTCAGGTCTGGAATGGATATTAAGGGGAACCCCGCCGCAAATTTAAAAAAAAATTGACGTGGGGTTCCCCCAAATATCCATTCCAGGCCCTTCAGATCTGGCATGGATTTTAAGGGGAACTCCACCCCAAATTTAAAAAAAAATGGCGTGGAGTCCCCCTAAAAATCCATACCAGACCCCTTATCCGAGCACGCAACCTGGCCGGCCGCAGGGGAAAAGGGGGGGACGAGAGAGCGGCCCCCCCTCCCTCCTGAACCGTACCAAGCCACATGCCCTCAACATGGGGAGGATGTCCCCATGTTGATGGGGACAAGGGCCTCATCCCCACAACCCTTGCCCGGTGGTTGTGGGGGTCTGCGGGCGGGGGGCTTATCGGAATCTGGAAGACCCCTTTAACAAAGGGGACCCCCAGATCCCGGCCCCCCTCCTATGTGAATTGGTAAGGGGTACATTGTACCCCTACCATTTCACAAAGAAAGCGTAAAAAAATGTTAAAAAAAACACACAAACACCTTGAAAAAGTCCTTTATTTAAAAAAATAAATAAATAAACATTCCAGCGGTGAAATCCAGTGTCCCGCGGCGATCCCGATGTCCAGCGCTGTCCTTCATTGGTTGTGCCTGAGCGGACCTGATGGGGAACTCCCTCTCAGTATTTTAAATGTATAGACCCGCCCCTTCTAAAGTTCCCCATCAGGTCCGCTCAGCGGACGAGATGCAGAACATGAGAAGGGGCGGGTCTATACATGTATTACCAAAGTGAGAGCAGTTCCCCATCAGGTCCGCCCCCTCGGTATGTCGGACCCGCCTACGTCATTGGCTTGAGCGGGGAACTTCCTTCACTATGTAAATTTAAATTTACACAGTGAAGGAAGTTCCCCGCTCAAGCCAATGACGTAGGCGGGGTCCGACATACCGAGGGGGCGGACCTGATGGGGAACTGCTCTCACTTTGGTAATACATGTATAGACCCGCCCCTTCTCATGTTCCGCATCTGGTCCGCTGAGCGGATCTGATGGGGAACTTTAGAAGGGGCGGGTCTATACATTTAAAATACTGAGAGGGAGTTCCCCATCAGGTCCGCTCAGGCACAACCAATGAAGGACAGCGCTGGACATCGGGATCGCCGCGGGACACTGGATTTCACCGCTGGAATGTTTTTTTTTTTTTTTTAAATAAAGGACTTTTTCAAGGTGTTTGTGTGTTTTTTTAAACATTTTTTTACGCTTTCTTCGTGAAATGGTAGGGGTACAATGTACCCCTTACCAATTCACATAGGGGGGGGCCGGGATCTGGGGGTCCTCTTTGTTAAAGGGGTCTTCCAGATTCCGATAAGCCCCCCACCCGCAGACCCCCACAGCCACCGGGCAAGGGTTGTGGGATGAGGCCCTTGTCCCCATCAACATGGGGACATCCTCCCCATGTTGAGGGCATGTGGCCTGGTACGGTTCAGGAGGGAGGGGGGCCGCTCTCTCGTCCCCCCCTTTTCCCCTGCGGCCGGCCAGGTTGCGTGCTCGGATAAGGGGTCTGGTATGGATTTTTAGGGGGACTCCACGCCATTTTTTTTTAAATTTGGGGTGGAGTTCCCCTTAAAATCCATGCCAGATCTGAAGGGCCTGGAATGGATATTTGGGGGAACCCCACGTCAATTTTTTTTTAAATTTGCGGCGGGGTTCCCCTTAATATCCATTCCAGACCTGAAGGGCCTGGTAATTGAATTCTGGGGAACCCCCACGCTTTTTTTTTTTTTTTTTTATCAATGACTTTTGTATGTATTGCCGGGAGCCGACAATTCATTAATAGCCGCGAGTGAGTTTTAAATGCATTTTTTTCTTTCAAAAATGAAATTTTTTGCAGGGACAGTTCTAAGCACGGGAAACATGCGCCACTTTACATGCATATCATACACACCCCCCAGGTACGAAATTTAAAGGAATATTTCACTTTTATTTTTTCATTTTAAGCATTATTAAAATCACTGCTCCCGAAAAAACGGCCGTTTTTAAAACTTCTTTTTGCATTGATACATGTCCCCTGGGGCAGGACCCGGGTCCCCAAACACTTTTTAGGACAATAACTTGCATATTAGCCTGTATAATTAACACTTTAGATTTCTCCCATAGATTTTTCGAATTTGCCACGAACACCCCAATTTGTTCGCTGTTCGGCGAACGGGCGAACAGGCAATGTTCGAGTCGAACATGAGTTCGACTCGAACTCGAAGCTCATCCCTAGTTGCATTTATGACCTTTGACAATCTTTTTTCATTGAAAACTTTTTTTTTTTTTATGCATGTCTATTGCATCAGCTCTGACACAGAAGTGGTTTATATTTTCTGTTGCATAAGCTTAGATAATACAACTAAGCTTGCATTAAAGATTTGAGATTTGTGACCTCTTATGTACTAGCCATATCTGCTATGCCAGATTCCCACTCTCTGTTGGCTGTGCATGTCTCTTTAAAACCTGAAAGGTGAGGGTACAGGATTGGTTATTCTTCAATTTATTGTGATTGTGACTATGACTGGCACCCTTGCTGCCTAGACTATAAGCCCCCCAGCCCCCCCCCAAAGAGAGGATTTTGTTCCCAATGACCACACAGCCTATTGTACAACCTATTATCACTTCACTTCTGCCTCTACCACAGCATTTTGTAAGGGTGCTTCACTGGAGGAGCATTCCACAAGCATGAAATTACATTGCCGGCAAAACTGGAAGTGGTGCTGTTAGAGGCAGAATTACCCCGGAGCAGAAACTATAACAATGAATAAGCCTAATGCCACCTACACACGATCGATTTTCTCGACGGTGAAAACACCGTCGAGAAAATCGACGGGAAAAACGAGGAACGGCTTGTTCCCCTACACACGGCCGTTTTTCCTGTCATTTTTTCTCTTGGTCAAGAAAAACGACCGTGTGTAGGCTCCCCGGCAGTGTTTCCCTATGGGAAAACTGCAGCGGAAAAAAATGCCGTGAATCACGACGAGAAAAATTAGAGCATGTTCTAATTTTTCTCGTCGTGATTAATGCCGTTTTTCTCGTCGGGAAAAATGACCAAAAGCCCACACACGGTCGTTTTTCTCGTCAAAGATAAAAAATGTAATTTCTTCCAACGAGAAAAATGGTCGTGTGTACGTGGCATAAGAGCAGAAAGAAAAAAAAATGATTGAAGATTGTGTTGTGTCTCTCCCTCTGTGATATTCAGCACTTTCCTTAACGGTAATAACTATAATAATACTTCTTTATATGAGTTTATATACTATTAAATTGTGGAAAAAAACACCATACCCATATTTCAGGTTCTCCCGTGTGCCTCCCCCCCTTCATTTGTGGCCCCCTCCTGGAGTGGTTGGGTACAGTTTGCAGTCTGGGTGCCATGGCCACTACCATATGCACAATAGTGTGGCAGTAAATGTTGTCTATGTTCTACAATACAGGATTGGGTTGCAGAATTGAACTATATTATGCAGATGGAGGAGCTGATAGCGGTAGCTAATGAAAAACATTCAAAATTTAGGAACATCTGAACCCTGTGGGTGGAATTCTCTATCTCCCTCAAGTTACTGCCTTTTTTGAGTAAATAGATACAGTGGAACCTCGGATTATGAGCATAATCCATTCCAGGAGAATGCTCGTAATCCAAAATACTCGCATATCAAAGCGAGCTTCCCCATAGAAGTCAATGGAAACAAAAATAATTTGTTCCGCATTGACTTTAATGGCATGCAATACCACATGTGGCCAGAGGTGGGGGGCACCGGAGAGCCTCGTAAACACTCGGAAAGGCCCGAGGACAGTCCGGCTGAACTCGGAAAACCTTGGAAAGGCTTGGGAACTGAGTATTTCCGAGGTTTTCCGAATAACTCAGAACGGCTCCGATCAGCTCCGCGCCCCCCCCCCACCTCAGGCCAATCGCGGTACTGCATACCACTGTGGCTTGAATCCTTTGAATCCTGCTCGTTTCGCGAGACAACACTCGCAAACCAAGTCAGGATTTTTAAAAATACAGTCCTCGTATTGCGAAACGCTCATTAACCGTGTTACTCGCAATCCGAGATTCCATTGTATTGTTTTTTTCTTTTTTGATATCATGCTGGTCGATACTTCCCTATCGGAAAAACTTTTTTGCTTGGTTTTTCTTTCTTCCTGTTTTTTTTTTATCTGTTCCTTTTTCTTTCTTCTGTTAATTCTTTGAAAAGGTGAACTTGACAGTAAACATTCTCTGTAATGTATTGCTGTTTCGCCAAATTTTACTTAACAATAGGGATGAGCTGAACACCCCCCTGGTTCGGTTCGCACCAGAACCTTCGAACGGACAGAAAGTTCGCACGAACGTTAGAACCCTATTAAATACAATGGACGCGAACGTTCGGAATCTAAAGTGCTAATTATAACGACTAATATGCATGTTATTGTCCTAAAAAGGGTTTGGGGACCCGGGTTCTGCCCCAGGGGACATGTATCAATGCAAAAAGAAGTTGTAAAAACTGCCATTTTTCTGGAGCAGTCATTTTAATGATGCATAAAGTGAAAAAAAATAGGGAAATATTCCTTTAAATATCGTACCTGGGGGGTGTCTAAAGTATGCCTGTGAAGTGGCATGTGTTTCCCGTGTTTAGAACTGTCCCTGCACAAAATGACATTTCTAAAGGAAAAAAGCCATTTAAAACTGCTTGCGCCTTTAATGTAATGTCTGGTCCCGGTAATATGGATGAAAATCTTTGAGAAAAATGGCATGGCTACCCCATCACCCCCCACCCCCCCCCTACCCCAGCCCATTACCAGCCCCTTTGGGTCTTGTATGGATATTTAGGGGAACCCTGCACCCAAAATAAAAAAAGGCCCTATATACTCTGAACAGCAGTATACAGGCGGTGCAAACAAGACAGGGACTGTAGGTTTGTCCTTGAGTAGAATCTGTTTGTAATTTTGAACAAGTACATTGTTTAAGTGTAGCTCCAGCCAAAAAAATCTATTTTTAAGCTTTTTGGAAAACATAGGGAAGGGTTATCACCCCTGTAACATTTGTTTTGCTGTCTGTGCCCCTTGTTCAGAACATTTCACCTCACTTTCCGTCCCAATGACAAATGTTTTTGAAAAGTGGGGTTTTTATTGAAACAAGGATTGGTGATAAAGCATCAGTAGAGAGGAAACACCTTTTTCCCATATTAACTCTTACAGGAGAGAGTTTTTGCTTCCCATAGGTAGATTTCCTCTCACTTCCTGTTGTCTCCTTCCGTTTTCAAGTAGGAGTCGTTTGTAAGGTGGATGTTTGAAAGTAGGGGCCTGCCATATATACTCTGCTGAAATTTGCCCCTTAGATGTTGGTGTTGCCACAACACTGTAAGCCCTCACAGTTACTCTTGGTGGGCGCTGTAACGCCCTGCTGTGAACTATTATATCAGGAATTGTAATTACATGCCATTGTTCAACAGTGGTAGGAAAAATTGGGCCTTTGGTGGTGGTGCTGGTGCTACAACACTGTCAGCCCTCACAGTTACTCTTGGTGGGTGCATGAATGGGCCCTACTGTAAATTATTAGATTAAGAATTGTAATTGTATGCCCCTGTTGAAGAGGGGCAGAAAAATTGGGCCTTTGGTGGTGGTGCCACAACACTGCAACCCCTCACAGATACTGTACTTGGAGCACAGCATTGAGCCCTGTTGCAAAGTATTGCATCAAAAATTTTAATTACACACCCCTGTTAAACAGGGGCAGAAAAATTGGGCCTTAGGCATTGGTGCTGGTGCCACGACACTGCAACCTCTCCCAGATACTCTAGTTGGAGTGCAGGAATGAGCCCTGCTGCAAAGCATTGCATCAAAAATTGTAATTACATGCCCCTGTTAAACAGGGGCTGTAAAATTGGGCCTTAGCCACTGGTGGTGGCACCCAGAAGCAAAAAAGTTCTTCCAAGCTATCATCAAGAATCGGATCATTGAGGAGGAGGAGGATAGTCAGTCAACATAACAGGACAGTCAATCAGCATCAGCATCAGTCTTGAAGGGATGTGACATTTGAAAATAAATTATTCTGTTATATCAGCTTCAGGTGCTTGGTAGCTGGTGGTGATCCAAGACTGGTTCGTCTTTATAAAGGTCAGTCGATCAACCGAGTCGGTGGACAGGCGCACCCTGTGATCCGTGACAAATCCTCCAGCAGCACTGAATGTGCGTTCCGAAAGAACGCTGGATGCTGGACAGGCCAGTAGCTCAATTGCATACTGTGCAAGCTCTGGCCAGTGATCCATCCTCAAGACCCAGTAAGCCAGAGGATTTTCGGTGGGAAAGGTGTCCAAGTCTGACCTTGCCCCTAGGTATTCCTGCACCATGTATATCAGACGCTGGCGATGGTTGCTGGAACCGATCATACCTTGGGGCTGCGGACTAAAAAATTGTCTGAATGCATCGGTCAGACGGCCACCTTCTCCACCGCTCCTTCTGCTACTGACCGAAGCCTCAGCAACTCGTTGTCCAGGACCAGGAGTTTGTAACCTCCCAGTCTCTGGGAACGCGTTGCACAGATGTTTCTGCAAGGCCTCCCGGAGTTGTCTCATCCTCTGCTCCCTCTGCGACGGCAAGATAAGGTCCGCAACCTTACCCTTGTACCGTGAATCAAGGAGAGTGGCCAGCCAGTAATGGTCCCTCTCCTTGATCTGAAGAATACGAGGATCCTTCCGCAGACTTTGCAGGATCAGGGAGGCCATGCAGCATAGGTTAGCTGAGGCATTCGGTCCGGAGTCCTCTGGGTCACTAAGGATGACATGATCCGCAGCCACCTCCTCCCAGCCACGTACAAGTCCACGGGTTTGTTGGGACTGTAAATCATCCCTAAAAGACTGCTACTGTTGATGATGAGTGTCATGCTCTACCTCCATGCTGACACAATCCTCCTCCTCCTCCTCTTCCTGTGTGATGGGTGGGACACAAGGAACACTGTCTGGGTAAAGGGGGCCTTGAGAGGCAAGGAAGTCCTCCTCTTCCTGCCTCTGTTCTGCCTCAAGTGCCCTGTCCATTATTCCACGCAGCGTAAGCTCCAACAGGTGGACAAGAGGTAGAGTGTCACTGATGCATGCACTGTCACTGCTCACCATCCTCGTGGCCTCCTCAAATGGTGCCAGGACAGTGCATGCATCCCTGATCATGCCCCACTGGCGTGGTGAAAAAAACCCGAGCTCCCCTGACCCTGTCCTGGTGCCGTAGTCGCACAGGTACTCATTGATGGTCCTCTGCTGCGTGTGTAGCCGCTGCAGCATGGCCAACGTTGAGTTCCACCTGGTGGGCATGTCACATATAAGGCGGTTCTTGGGCAGGTTCAACTCCTTTTGCAGCTCAGCCAGCCGAGCACTGGCATTATATGATCTGCGGAAATGCACACAGACTTTCCTGGCCTGCCTCAGGACATCCTGTAAGCCTGGGTACCTGCCCAAGAACTGCTGCACCACCAGGTTAAGGACGTGAACCACACAGGGCACATGGGTCAGTTGTCCCTGTCGGAGGGCGGAGAGGAGGTTGGTGACATTGTCGCAAACCACCATTCCTGGCTTAAGCTGGCGTGGCGTCAACCACCTCTCGGCCTGCCCCTGCAGAGCTGACAGAACCTCTGCCCCAGTGTGGCTCCTGTCCCCCAAACACACCATTGCAAGCACGGCATGGCATCTTTTTGCATGCGTACTTGCGTAGCCCCTTGAACGCCTACGGAGCACCGCTGGTTCCGAGGACAAAGCACAGGAAGAGGCCATGGAGGAAGAAGAAGAGGAGGGGGTGGAGGAGAGAGGTGTATCACAACCAGTAGTAGCATTTTGGAGGCGTGGCGGCGGAACAACCTCCAACACTACTGCACCTTGTCCTGCATCCTTCCCAGCTGCCAAAAGAGTGACCCAATGGGCCGTGAAAGAAAGGTAACGTCCCTGTCTATGCCTGCTGGACCATGAGTCAGCGGTAATATGCACCTTAGCGCTGACTGCCCTGTCCAGCGAGGCATGGACATTGCCTTCCACATGCCGGTATAGAGCCGGAATTGCCTTCCGTGAGAAAAAGTGGCGTTTGGGAACCTGCCACTGAGGAACATTGCATAAACTCACGAAAGGGGGCCAAGTCTACCAACTGAAAAGGCAGCAGTTGAATTGCTAGCAATTTAGCCAAGCTAGCATTCAACCGCTGGGCATGTGGATGGCTGGGAGTGAACTTCTTTTGACGGTCCAGCAGCTGGGGCAGGGAAATTTGCCTGCTACAATCCGACGTCGGTGTACTGCTAGCAGAGTGCCCGCAAGTACTTGGCTGTGACACACCTAATTCTACACCTTCATTCCTCTCAGTGCAGGTTTCAGAGAGGACTGAAGGTATAGTGGGGTTGGAGATCCCAGCTGATGAGGAGCAAGGAGAGGTCCGCTTTGTTCTTTGGTGTGGGTCTTTAAGGTACGCTTGCCAACGAGCTGCATGGCAGGTCAACATATGTCTAGTCAAGCAAGTGGTGCCCAAGCGGCTGATGTTTTGGCCATGCGAGATACGCTTGAGACATATGTTGCAAATAGCAGCGGTGCGATCTGATGCACTCAACTCAAAAAAGGCCCACACCAAAGAACTTTTTGAATAACAGGCAGAGGCAGCGCCCTGCACAGGCGTAGCTCTGCGGTGTGATTCAATCGTTGTGCTGCCCTTACGCTGGCCCCCGGAGGGCATCCTGCCTCGTTGGAGATGTGCCTCCTCCTCTCTCCTATCAGGCACCCATGTGGAGTCAGTGACCTCATCATCCCCTCCCTCCTCATCACTGGAGCCAATCTGGCAGTATGCTGCAGCTGCTGGAACATGACTGCCAGATTGCTGTCCTTCTTGAGCATCCCCTCTCTCTGCGCTCACGCTACTGCCTTCCTCTAGCTGGGTATCATCATAAGACCCTTCGAAACGCTGGGCATCCTCCTGGAGCATGTACCCAACACTGTGCTCAAACAGTTCGGGGGACTCCTCAGGAGGACATGGTGGGTCTAGGGAAGGAGTGACTGATGATGACATTGATACGAGGGAAGAGGACGCTTTTGCAGCTGCTTTGCCAGTACCCTGAGCCTGGGTGAGAGAGGATGAGGAGGATGAGGAGGGCTTGGTCATCCACTCTACCAAGTCTTCAGCATGATGCGGCTTAACACGTCCAGCTGCCGAAAATAAGGACAAGCGTGTCCCATGGCCACGTGCTGATGACAATGCACTGCATCCACGACCAGCACTGTTGCCCCCAAACACAGAGCCTGCTTGCCCTCTTTTATTGGCTCGTGACTGTCTGCCTCTCTTTCTTGGCCTTCCAGACATAGTAATGGCCTGCAGGGAGATGGGAAAACCAGCAATTGGGTAGTGTATGTTGTGCTGGAGGCACACAACACCCACTAACTCCTCCAGATGCCTGTATTAGAGAACAGCAATGACGGGTATATACAGGTGTACACTGTGCCACTAACTCCTGCAGATGCCTGTATTAGAGAACAGCAATGACGGGTATATACAGGTGTACACTGTGCCACTAACTCCTGCAGATGCCTGTATTAGAGAACAGCAATGACGGGTATATACAGGTGTACACTGTGCCACTAACTGGGACTAACTGGGACTAACTGGGACTAACCAATGGCATATTTAATTTTTTTATTTTTTTGGGATGGGTCTGAGTGATTCTGCAATGAACACATGAAAATAAGAAGTTCCTGAATTGTAGTGTTCATACATAGTACACCACTTGTAAAATAGTAAAATAAGTTTGAATGCATGCAAAAAAGTTTAAAGCAATTTGCATTTGTCATTGTCTCTGCGGGATGTTAGTTAATAATAACTCTTTACTTTGAGATAAAAAGGGATGAACTATTTCAGATATCTATCAATCCTTTAACTAAAGGCAGTCCAAGACTGTAGAGTGTAGAGGATGGTTGGACTTGCAGGCATTGTATAACTTCCTAGAGAGATATGTGAGTATGCATAGTTTAGCACATGCTTAGGTTCTCCAGCTTTTTTTCTTGATCAATAACAGTGATTGGACAAAGTTTTAAAACCCATATAACTCATATCTCCTCCAAGGTTGGTTGGCTGTAGGAATCTTCTGTCCTCCTAGCCTTGAATGTGTCACCTTTTCCAGCATAAATCAGATAGATGACATCTCATGTCTAGGACATGTGGCCATTAGGGATGAGCTTTATGTTCGAGTCGAACATGAGTTTGACTCGAACATTGGCTGTTCGCCGAATAGCAAACAATTTGGGTTGTTCGCGGCAAATTCAAAAGCCGCGGAACACCCTTTAAAAGTCTATGGGAGAAATCAAAAGTGCTAATTTTAAAGGTTAATATGCAAGTTATTGTCATAAAAAGTGTTTGGGGACCCGGGTCCTGCCCCAGTGTTCGTTTTTTTAAGGAGCAGTGATTTTAATAATGCTTAAAGTGAAACAATAAAAGTGAAATATTCCTTTAAATTTCGGACCTGGGGGGTGTCTATAGTATGCCTGTAAAGTAGCGCATATTTCCCGTGTTTATAACAGTCACAAAATGACATAAGGAAAAAAAGTCATTTAAAACTACTCGCGGCTATAATAAATTGTCGGGTCCCGGCAATACAGATAAAAGTAATTGAAAAAAAAACGGCATGGGTTCCCCCCTTAGTCCATTACCAAGCCCTTTGGGTCTGGTATGAATATTAAGGGGAACCCAGAAACAAAATAAAAAAAAATGCGTGGGGTCCCCCCCAAATTCCATATCAGGCCCTTCAGGTCTGGTATGGATATTAAGGGGAACCCTGCGCCAATATTTTTTTTAAAAATGGCGTAGGAGTCCCCCTCAAAATCCATGCCAGACCCTTCAGGTCTGGCATGGATTTTAAGGGGTACCATGCGCCAAAATAAAAAAAATGGCATGGGGTTCCCCCCAATAATCCATACCAGACCCTTATCTGAGCACGCAACCTGGAAGGTCGCAGGAAAAGAGGGTAGACGAGAGGGCGCCCCCCCTCCTTAACCGTACCAGACCACATGCCCTCAACATGGGGAGGATGTCCCCATGTTGATGGGGACAAGGGTAGCACAGTGGTGTAGTGGTTAGCACTTTCACCTAGCAGCAAAAGGGTCGCTGGTTCAAATCCTGTCCATGAATCCTGACCTACGACTTGTGTCTGCGTGGGTTTCCTCCGGGTACTCCGGTTTCCTCCCACACTCCAAAGACATGCTGTTAAGTTAATTGGATCTTGTCCAAATTGGCCCAGTATATATGTATATATGTGTGTACGACTGTGTGTCCCAAGCGTGTCGCGATCCTACGGGGTAAAATGACCGCACCAGCCAAGCAGACACTGGCTGCAAAAAGCGCCTAGAGGCGATTCAGTTTGCATGTGTAGTGCTATACAAGTCACTCGTTCATTCATCCCCACAACCCTTGCCTGGTGGTTGTGGGGGTCCGCGGGCGGGGGGCTTATCCGAATCTAGAAGCCCCCTTTAAAAAAGGGGACCTCCAGATCCCAGCCCCCCTATGTAAATTGGTAACGGGGTACATTGTACCCCTACCATTTCACAAAAAAAAAAGTGTCAAAATGTTAAAAACCACAGGAGACAGTTTGGGACAAGTCCTTTATTAAAAAGAAAAAAAAAATTCCAATGATGTAATCCATTTTTGAGCGATGCGGAGAATAAAAAAAAGCTGTCTCGATCCCGCCGCTACGAACGATACCGAATGACATGCGACCCATTTGACAGCTCTTTTATAGCTGAGGGCGGGGCCACCCATAGACTTTAATGCCCCATACACACGATCGTTTTTCATGCCGTTAAAAATGCCATTAAAAAAAATGGCCATTAAAAATGATCGTGTGTAGGCTCCAGAGCATTTTTAACAACGTGAAAAACGGCCATTAAAAATTTCGAACATGCTCTCTTTTTTCACGTCATTTTTCATGTCGTTTTTTTTAACGACGTGAAAAACGATAGTGTGTATGCTTTAACGACGTGAAAAAAAATGCGCATGCTCAGAATCAAGTATGAGACAGGAGCGCTCGTTCTGGTAAAACTAGCGTTCGTAATGGAGATAGCACATTCGTCACGCAGTCACGGACTGAAAAGCACGAGACTGAAAAGAGCGAATCGTCGCTCAACAAACTTTACTAACATGAAGGGTGGCGCCATTCGAACGGAACTTCCCCTTTATAGTGCCGTCGTACGTGTTGTACGTCACTGCGCTTTGCTTGATCGTTTTTTTAAATGATCGTGTGTACGCAAGACAGGCTTGAGAGGAAACATGAAAAAAAACGACGTGAAAAACGGCAAGAAAAAAAATGGCAAGAAAAACGATCGTGTGTATGGGGCATTACGGTGTTCGGGTGTTTGAGCAAATTTTTGGCCTATTCGCATGTTCTGCTGCAAACCGAACCGGGGGGGTGTTCGGCTCATCCCTAGTGGCCATAGGTGAGGCAAGGCAATCATGTCCTACTGATATTACATGACATTATTCCTTTGCAAGTGAATGTTTATTGGAGACAGCAACTGAGAAGGGTAAACCTGTGCAAGTCTTTGTACAGTCCACTACACGTACGGCTTTAGCTCATGCCCACACAGAGCCTATCATTTTAGTGACATATTTTCTAAAATGCTACACCATACCACAGGAAATACACTATATTGTCAAAAGTGTTGGGACGCCTAGCTTTATACGCACATGAACTTTATTGGCATCCCAGTCTTAGTCCGTAGGCCCACCCTTTACAGCTATAACAGCTTTAACTAGGGTTGCCACCTCATCCCTTTAAAATCGAACACACACTAATTACACAGGTTCTGTGGCTGATTAAGGTGGTAATTAAACTCACTTGGTGGCTTATCTGCATTAACCGCTTGCGTACCAGCCGCCACAGTTATACAGCGGCAGGTTGGCTCCGCTGCGCAAACCGTCATAGCTGTACGTCGGTCGCTTTAAGCGGGCTAGCAGGCACGCACTGCATTGCGGGGGTGCCGATGCTCGTGACCGGCGGTTGCGATGACTGCCGTGCCGCGAGCGATCGCGGGCACGAGAGGCAGAACAGGGACGTGTGTGTGTGTAAACACACAAATCCCTGTTCTGTTCTGTGACGAAAGGCAGATCGTGAGTTCCTAAAAGCTAGGAACCACGATCTGTAATTTCCTCTAAGTCAGTCCCATCCCCCACAGTTAGAACACACATAGGGAACACAATTAACCCCTTGATCGCCCCCTAGTGTTAACCCCTTCCCTGTCAGTGACATTTTTACAGTAATCAGTGCATTTTTATAGCACTGATCGCTGTATGAATGCCAATGGTCCCAAAAACGTGTCCGATGTGTCCGCCATAATGTCGCAGTCCCGATAAAAATCGCAGATCGCCGCCATTACTAGAAAAAAAATAATAATAATAAAAATGCTATAAATCTATCCCCTATTTTGTATATGCTATAACTTTCGCGCAAACCAATCAAAATGCGCTTATTGCGATTTTTTTTTGCCAAAAATATAAAGAAGAATACATATTGGCCTAAACTGAGAAAAAATTTGCTTTTTTTTAAAAAAAATTGGGGATATTTACTATAGCAAAAAGTACAAAATATTGTGTTTTCGTCAAAATTGATGCTCTTTTTTTGTTTATAGCGCAAAACAAAAATCGCAGAGATGATCAAATACCACCAAAAGAAAGCTCTATTTGTGGGGAAAAACAGTATTTTTTGCTTGAAAATTAAGTTGAACCCCCAAAGATGACACAGATTTTTTTAGCAGAGACCCTAGAGAATAAAATGGCGGTCATTTCAGTTTTTTCATGTCACAAGGTTTTTGCACAGCGGTTTTTCAAACACAATTTTTGGGAAAAAAATACCCTTCTTGCCCAAGCCATTTTTCAGCTTTCAGCGCTGTCACACTTTGAATGACAATTGCGTGGTCATGCAGCACTGTACCCAAATTATATTTTTATAAAAAAAAAATTCACACAAATAGAGCTTTCTTTTGGTGGTATTTGATCACCTCTGCGGTTTTTATTTCTTGCGCTATAAGCAAAAGCGTGACAAGTTTGAAAAAAACACAATATTTTTAACTTTTTGCTATAATTAATACCCCATTTTTTTTTTTTTAAAACACATTTTTTTCTCAGTTTAGGCCGATATGTATTCTTCTACATATTTTTGGTAAGAAAAAATCACGATAAGCGTATATTGATTGGTTTGCGCAAAAGTTATAGTGTCTACAATATAGGGGAAGGATTTATAGCATTTTTATAAAAATTTCGTTTTTTTACTAGTAATGGCAGCGATCTACGATTTTTTATCATGACTGCGATATTGTGGCCGACATATCGGACACTTTTGACACATTTTTGGGACCATTCACATTTATACGGCGATCAGTGCTTTAAAAATTCACTGATTATTGTATAAATGTGACTGGCAGGGAAGGGGTAACTAGGGGGCGATCAAGGGGTTAAATATGTTCCCTAAGGAGTGATTCTAACTGTAGGGGGAGGGGACTCACAAGGAGAGAAGACCGATCGGTGTTCCTCTGTAAAAGGAACACACCATCGGTCTTCTCTTACCTGACAAGATGTGGATCTGTGTGTTTACACACACAGATCCACGGTCCTGCTCTGTTACTGGGCAATCGCGGGTGCCTGGCGGACATTGCGGCCGCCGGGGCACACGCATCGGGTCCCCAGTGACATGGCGGGCGCGCCCGCGTGCCGCCGGCGGACCTTGCGCGCCCCCTGGTGGGTCGAGAAGCCGAAGACATCATATGACGACCACCCAGAACAAGAGCCATCCAGCCGTCATTTGACGGGCGGCGGGCGGCAAGTGGTTAATGAATAAAGAAACAAAAAACATTAATATATACCCCAGTTTTTTTGTATAATATGAAATAAGATGTTACACCGAGTAAATAGATAACTAACATCTTATGCTTTAAAATTGCATGTGCTCGTGGAATGGCGCCAAATGACCCCAAATCTCTAATTTACCCTTAAAAGCAAAAGATTTAAAAAAAAATTATCTTTTGCTTTAAGAAAAAAAAAACAACATGTTCATATGGCCCGAGAACTGGAAGTGACGTCATGATGTCACTCCGGTCCTTCAAGGGCATAGAGATGAGCGGTGGCCATCTTGCCATTGCTTATCTCTATGGGGAAAGACTGCTGACGCCGGATGGTTCCCGGCCTCACTGATTGGTAACGTAAGCCTAGGGAACCACTGAGAAGTGGCCGGGGGGGGGGGGGGGGGCTCTCCAACCACTTCTAAAAATGATCCCGCAGCGACGCTGCTGCAGGGATCACTTTTATCTGAAACCTGGCCGCCTAAGGGAAAAGAACATACCGGGGTTATGGCATATAGCTGCAGCCATAACCTCGGTATTTAAAGCGCGGTTCCGGGCATGATTTTCTTTTTGCAAGCTAAAATTAATCACATTAAATAGTCCCTAAAACATATTAATAGCTCCCCAATCGTTCCAGAAATCATTGCAAACACTTGCCTTATATCCTCCAGCTCATGTTTTGGCCGTATCCATCATATGTGTGAGCATGTGAAGCCCAGTTCCTTTTTCTTCCTGGTTTTCAGGGAGAGGTGCATGCTGGGCGATTTTTAGGCACAGTAATGCCCAGAGACTCCTGGGAAATGAGTGTCATCATTTCCCAGGAGGCAATGGGGTCTTAGGACAGGAAGTTGAACCACCTAGGACCAGGAACTAGGCAGATTACGAAATCTGCCTAGTAACAGCCAGATAGAAGTGAGTAAAATATATATATATATATATATATATATATATATATATTTCCATTAAAGGCAAGCTGTTAATAGAAAGTACATTTTTAGGGTGGAACTCCGCTTTAACATCAAAGTCTATAACATCAATTTCCAGTTAGGCGGTCAGCAAGTGGTTATATTGAGTAGGGTGTGTTATGATGCTGGGGAAGGTGGGAGAGGGCGTAATGTCATATTGTGAAATAGAACACATAATTGTGGAATTCATACCAAATAAGAAGCCAAAACCTACATGTGTCTGTGTAGGAAGACCTACAGTACATACCAATTAGAGGCTTTGATTGTGCTTGAAGAAAATCCAAAATAACTAAAATAAATATTACCCACATTCATATAAAAACATGAATTTTATATTACATATAAATTTACATATAAAACTTTCCTTCACAACAGAGAAAACATATACATAAACATTTTTTGCACCCTAATTGTGAGAACGGTACATAAACTCCAATTGTTGACTACCCATATAGAGCAGGTCCCCATGTTATGGTTTAGGTTGGTTTTGGTTATGGTTTTAGGAGGGTTTTCCTGGCAGCCGAGAGGCAGAAATGTATCCACTGTGGAGTAATGTTGCTTGGATTGCCTGCACACAGTTTTTAAAGGAACTCAGCAGGTAAATTGTTTCAAACATCTTGGAGAACTAAGCACAGATCTTCTGTGGATGTTGGCTGCCTCAAAAAAAATTAAAGGCCTGTACACTAAAGGTGAGGTTCAACTGGTACTCATCTTCATACATTATCCTCTTATTACCCAGAGAAGCTCTCCTGACTGGCACAAATTTATGCCCATAAATATCTTTCATGTAGAACAGGTTGCCTTAAATTTGGTAACTTCTTCTAGCAGCTATTTTTAAAGTAATTTATATTAACCACTTAAGCCCCGGACCAATACGGGCCATTATGACCAGGCCCCTTTTTGCGATTCGGCACTGCGTCGCTTTAACTGACAATTGCGCGGTCGTGCGACATAGCTCCCAAACAAAATTGGCGTCCTTTTTTTTCCCACAAATAGAGCTTTCTTTTGGTGGTATTTGATCACCTCTGCGGTTTTTATTTTTTGCGCTATAAACAAAAATAGAGCGAAAATTTTGAAAAAAAAATACATACTTTTTACTTGTTTCTATAATAAATATCCCTAAAAAATATATATAAAAACATTTTTTTTCCTCAGTTTAGGCCGATACGTATTCTTCTACATATTTTTGGTGCAAAAATCGCAATCGGCGTTTATTGATTGGTTTGCGCAAAAATTATAGCGTTTACAATATAGGGGATAGTTTTATGGCATTTTTATGATTTTTTTTTTTTTACTAGTAATGGCGGCGATCAGCGATTTTTATTCATGACTGCGACATTATGGCGGACACATCGGACACTTTTGACACATTTTTGGGACCATTGTCATTTTCACAGCGATCAGTGCAATAAAAATGCACTGGTTACTGTGAAAATGACACTGGCAGTGAAGGGGTTAACCACTAGGGGCGCTGAAGGGGTTAAGTGTGCCTAGGGGCGTGTTACTAACTGAGGGGGGGCGTGGCTACGACTGACACGTCCCACTCACGGGGAAGGCAGGGGGGTCGTGAGCGCGCCGCGCGCGCGACCCCGACGTCGGCAGTTAAAGGGGACGTACAGGTACGTGATTGTGCCTGTACGAGCCATTCTGCCGACGTATATATACCGTGAGCGGTCGGCAAGTGGTTAATAAACATTCAGCAGAAATGTGTATATACAGTAGAATGCATCACAGTTAAATCTAACATTTCACCACAGAAAGATCTTGTTCACAAGGGCTTTCGTTTGTATCAGAGCAGTGTGTACACTTTTGTACGCTTTTGCTAAACCTTTGGCAGATTTTTAAAAAAAGCTTTTGGGAGGCTTTCTGCAAGCTTTAAGCTAGACATGTGTGGTTTGTTTCGTTCCGAATCGAAATTTTGGCCACATTTTTAGTTATTCAGATGTATCCGAATTTCTGAAATACAACAGTAATGAATTTAAATGAATACAAAATAACGATACCTCTGAAGGAACGGCCACGGTGTCGTTCCTTCCGAGCCCTGTGCCGTGAAAGAAAAAATGTTCAGACATGCGCGGGAGTGATCGTGGCTCCAGCCAATCACGGATCCAGCCAATCACATACAGCGTTAAATTAAGGAGCAAGGATGCAACATATCGCCTCCTCACCACCCGACAAACACCTCTGAAAAGTGATCCACCGTGGGGGTCGCTTTTCAGAGGGGCAGCACATGTGAACCAGCCTAACTACACTCACCAGTTTTATTACCGGCATTACTTGAATACTTACACAACGCACAGAATGTGCAGCAGAATGTTGAATGGGTAAAGCCTGACCTCGGTTTAATAAAAAAAAAAAAAAAAATCTAAGAAATTATACAAAATTTCAGGTGAAATTCGATTTTGAGATGTCTTCCAATCGAATTTGAATCGTTTTTAAATTTACGAAGAGAATAAGTTAGAAATTAAAATGAAGGAATAGAATAGAAAAGAATAGTTTAGAAAAAAATAATAGAATATAATAGAGTACAACAGAACAGAATAGAAAATAATAGACTAGAAAATAAAAGAATAGAATAGAAAAGAATAGAGTAAAACAGAACAACATTGAGCAGAGAATAAAAGAACTGAATAAAATGTATTAACAAATAAAGGATTAGAATAGAATAGAATTTAAAAAAGAATAAAATAAAATAGAATATAACCATGTTCTGAATTTCGAAATTTCAAATAGAATAAATGTGAATTAGAATAGAATTGAAAAGAAAAAAAAATAGAATAAAACAGAAAATACAATAGAATAGAACAATAGAATGGAACAGAATAAAATAGAAACAATACAACTTTCTTCTGGAAATTTTGAATAAAACAAAATTCAAATTTGAATAGAAAAGAATAGAATAGAAAAGAATACAATAGAAAATAAAACAATGGAATATAATTTTAAAAAACAATAGAATAGAATAAAAAGAATATACTGTAACTATTTCCCAACATATGAATAGAAAACATTTAAATTCAAATAGAAAAGAAAAAAATAGATTAGAATAGAAAGTAAAAGAATAGAAAATAATAAAATAGGATAGAATAAAAAAAAAAAAAAAAACAATAGAATAGAAAGACTATAACCATCTTCCATTTTTTTTTCTCGAATATAATAAATTGTAATTGTAATTCAAGCTTTCTGTATTCGGTCGCATTGAGTTAAGTTCGACTGAGTTAAGAAAATTAGAATTGATTCAAATTTGAATAAAAAATAACAAATTCCAAAAACAAATTTATGAAAATAAAGAAACAAAACAAATTTTTTTTCATTCTGCACATGTCTGCTTTAAGCATCTTTTTTGAAGCCTTTAACACCTTCCTACCGGGTCATAGTCATATGACGCCGGCAGGAACCCTCCCCCCCTCCGGGCGGGCGTCATATGACGTCCTTTTTTCCCGGCCGTCTATGGGGCGCGCGCGCGTACCCGCGGCACCGCTCGCGACCCGGTGCGCGTGCCCGGCGGTCGCAATGTCCGCCGGGCACCCGCGATTGCCCGCGATCATGGCAGGAGTGTGGATCTGTGTGTGTAAACACACAGATCCATGTCCTGTCAGAGGTGAGGAGGCCGATGTGTGTTCCCAACACAGATCGGTCTCCTCACCTTGTGAGTCCCCTCCCCCTACAGTTAGAATCACTCAATAGGGAACATATTAACCCCTTGATCGCCCCCTAGTGTTAACTCCTTCCCTGCCAGTCACATTTACACAGTAATCAGTGCAGTTTTATAGCACTAATCGCTGTATAAATGTGAATGGTCCCAAAAACGTGTCAAAAGTGTCCGATGTGTCCGCCGCAATGTCACGGTCACAATAAAAATCGCAGATCACCGCCATTACTAGTAAAAAAAAAAAGTAATGTCATAAATCTATCCCCTATTATGTAGACACTATAACTTTTGCGCAAACCAATCAATACGCGCTTATTGCAATTTTTTTAACCAAGAATATGTAGAAGAATACGTATCAGTCTAAACTTAGGAAAAAAATTGTTTAAAAAAAAAAAATTGTGATATTTATTAAATCAAAAAGTAAAAAATATTGTGTTTTTTTCAAATATGTCGCTCTTCTTTTGTTTATAGCGCAAAAAAATTTAAAACGCAGAGGTGATCAAATACCCCCAAAAGAAAGCTCTGTTTGTGGGGAAAAAAGGTCGTCAATTTTGGTTAGGTTCAACGTCGCACGACCGCGCAATTGTCAGTTAAAGCGACGCAGTGCTGCATCGCAAAAAGTGTTCTGGTCAGGAAGGGGGTAAATTCTTTCGGGGCTGAAGCTGTTAAATAACTTTTTAGTTCTATTTTGGGAATGGTAAACTCTAAAAGAAATGATATATAGATAGGATGATATGCTGTTATTATGAGGAGGATGAGAGGGAGAAAAAGGACGCATTAGAAGTAGAGTTGAGCGGGTAGCTGGATATTCGGGTCCGGCGGGTTCGGCCGAACTTCGGAAAAAAGTTCGGATTCGGGACCGAACTTTAACCCGAACCCGGACCCGGACCCGGACCCCATTGAAGTCAATGGGGACCCGGACTTCTGACGACTAAAAAGGCTCTAAAAAAGTAATGGAAAGGGCTAGAGGGCTGCAAATGGCAGCAAAATGTTGTTAAGAACATGGCAAGTGCTCTGCAAACAAATGTGGATAGGAAATAACTTAAAAGAACATAAAAAAAAAAAAAATATGCTGGAGGCCTGATTTTCAGCAGAAGAGGTACAGGAAGTCATTAAGAACCTCAGAAACTCAACGGCACGATGCGACACATATGGTGGGAATGCCCCAGAATACGCCCTTTCTGGAATAAATTATTTAATTTAATGGATAAGCTAGTGGGAAAATAAAATACTTTGAAATAAAAATGTAGCGGGGTGCTAAATTTAAGGAAAGTGTTTGAGTGGTAAATAGGCTCAAATACCCTAATTCTGTAGGATTCATGGACCATTTTGTCCTCGGGGGACAGTATTGGTGTGCAGTTCCCTGCGGCCTACAGGTGGCGCCTTTTGTGTCCCCTCTTGGCAGTAGTACAGCGGGGCGGGGAACCTGCTGTGCATGCCAGGAGAGCATATAAAAAGGGGCAGACCTTTGGCCTGGGGGCTGATGTCCAGTGGGGTCCGCGCCCAGGTGCCTTCGGCCTGGGTGCATGTGTTCCTGTTCCATCTCGGGCACCTTTAGCCCGGGGTGAGGTACTATCCTGGAGTTCTTGCTGCCCTGGGTATGGAGGCCTAGGGGCGGGAGTAAAGCCTGGAGTCCAGAGTCGCCTCGTGTAGGGGACCCTGTTCCAGGGAAGGGAGGATCATTCTGATGGACCGATGCAGGAGTCACGGTGAAGGAATGGTCTGTTGACTCCCTGGAGAGATGTCTTCCCCTTGATATGGGCTAGGTTCGTAGAAGGAGAAGCTCAAGGTCACCTTGACTGTATCAGAGGCCTTATTCAACCGGCCCGTGGCAGGGGCCTTATACACCCTGGTCTGTGGCTGAGACCAAAGTTCTCCAGGCCCGTGGCAGGGGCCTTATACACCCTAGTCTGTGGCAGAGACCAAAGTTCTCCAGGTCTGTGGCAGGGGCCTTGTACACCCGGTCTGTGGCAGAGACCAACCTCAATGTCTGTGGCAGAGACCGTGCACCTAAAACTGTTTGAGAAACCTAAGCAGTGAAGTAAATGTGCTACGTTTGTGCCTGGACCTCCTCCACACCTTAAGCTGTCCTGTTTCTTTGCTCTAACCTTTTCTATCTGAGTACAGTTTATTTTGCCATGAGAGAATAAGAGTTGGAGTTTCAGCTGGTGTGGACATTGACTTTACTGGCAATTAAAGGACTTGCCTCTACCTACAGTAGAGGTGAGAATCATCCTCTGGAGGAGTTTTGACTCCGGCTGTGGACACGGCCCGTCAAGTACACCGCTCAACCCCTTTATATAGGAGGATACGGGCTGGTAGTGCGGTGTGCCTTTCTCCCTCCTGCGAAGAGCCAACAACATAAAGGCAGGTAAGGGGGAAAGGATCTGTGCGCTACAAAAAAATAAAATAAAAATTTTAATCTTGGCCTAGCAGGACGAGGTCCATATGGAGTAGGAGGTTGAGGTGGCGGTGGATGTGGCTGTGTAGGTGGAAGCGGCGGTGGAGGAGGACGAGGTAGCCAACACTGGTTCAAAAATACAACAATGGCTGGGTAAGGCCGGTGATGTGTCGAATTCTGTCCCCTGTCGAATAGTGTCCGCCCTGTACTGCGCTTGCTGAGTATGTAGGACAAGGGGATTTCAAAAATCTCCCAAGACTAACGGCGCCTGCGTGTTGAGTTCAGGTGAAGGCCACACCATCCGTGGTTCAAGCCGAGCCAAGCAAGGCCGCGATTGAAGCGAGCCCGTGAGGGGCCCTGTTACTATGTGCTACCGTATGTCCTCTTGGATGGTGGGGCTTGAACCTGCACTCACAGCGCAGGCGCCGTTCATCTTCGGAGATTTTGTGAATCTCCTTGTCCTCTGTACTGCGCAAGCGCTGCGCCTGCGCAGTACGGGCCGGGCACAATCCGATGGCCGGACAATTTGTCACAACACCGGTATACATGTCTATTCTGCACAAGGTACGGACAAGTCCTGTGGGATCCATGCCTGGTTCATTTTAATGAACGTGAGCTTGTCCACATTGGCTCTGGACAGGCGGCTGCGCTTGTCTGTGATAACGCCCCCTGCCGTGCTAAATACACGTTCAGATAATACACTGGCTGCAGGGCAGGCCAGCACCTCCAAGGCATAAACGGCAAGGTCAGGCCATGTGCCCAATTTGGAGACCCAGAAGTTAAAGGGGGCAGACCCGTCATCCAGTACGTGTAGGCCTGTGGACACATACTGCTCAACCATGTTGGTGAAATGCTGCCTCCTGCTAAGACGTTCCATCTCAGCTGGTGGTGCTGGTTGTTGTGGCGTGCTGACAAAGCTTTTCCACATTTTGCCCAAGCTAACCCTGCCTTCTGAGGTGCTGCCGGTGCCCCGGCTGCGTTGGCGACCTCTTCCTCCTCCTCTGCCTTCGCCTTGTGCTTCCACCGTACGCCCGCTGTCAGGTGGGAATGCCACCAGCAGCGCGTCTACCAGCGTGCGCTTGTACTCGCGCATCTTACGATCCCGCTCCAGTGAGGGAATTAAGGACGGTACGTTGTCCTTGTAACGGGGATCCAGCAGGGTGGCCACCCAGTAATCAGCACCAGTTAAAATGTGGGCAACTCGGCTGTCGTTGCGGAAACACTGCAGCATGTAATCGCTCATGTGTGCCAGGCTGCCCAGAGGCAAAGAAAAGCTGTCCTCTGTGAGAGGTGTATCGTCTGTGTCCTCTGTATCCCCCCAGCCACGCACCAGTAATGGCCACGAGCTGGTCTGAGTGCCACCCTGCTGTGAACATGGCTCCTCCTCCTCCTCCTCCTCCTCCATCTCCTCCTCCACCTCGTCATCCTCCAGAACTGTGCCCTTTCTGCCGGACAATTGTGTACCTGGCGTTTGTTGGTGCAGGAACCCACCCTCGTAGCCACTTGTGAAAGACTGCCCTGAAAGCCTTTGAAATGATCCCGCTTCCTCCTCCTCCTCCTCCTCATCCTCCTGTGCCACATCCTCTTCCATCATCGCACAAAGCGTTTTTTCAAGGAGGCATAGAACTGGGATAGTAACGCTGAGAACGGCGTCATTGGCACTGGCCATGTTGGTGGAGTACTCGAAACAGCGCAACAAGGCACACAGGTCTCGCATGGAGGCCCAGTTATTGGTGGTGAAGTGGTGCTGTTCCGCAGAGCGACTCACGCGTGATTGCTGCAGCTGAAACTCCACTATTGCCTGCTGCTGCTCGCACAGTCTGGCCAGCATGTGCAAGGTGGAGTTCCACCTTGTGGGCACGTCACATATGAGGCGGTGAGCGGGAAGGCCGAAGTTACGCTGCAGCGCTGACAGGCGAGCAGCAGCAGGGTGAGAACGCCGAAAGTGCGCACAGACAGCCCGCACTTTCTGCAGCAGCTCTGGCATATTGGGGTAATTTTTAAGGAACCTCTGGACCACCAAGTTCAGCACATGCGCCAGGCAAGGGATGTGCGTCAAACCGGCTAGACCCAGAGCTGCTACGAGATTTCGCCCATTATCGCACACCACCAGGCCGGGCTTGAGGCTCACTGACAGCAACCACTCATCGGTCTGTTGTTCCATGTCCCTCCACAACTCCTGCGCGGTGTGGGGATTTTCCCCCAAACAGGAAAGTTTTAAAACTGCCTGCTGTCGTTTACCCCTGGCTGTGCTGAAGTTGGTGGTGAAGGTGTTACGCTGAATGGATGAGGAGGCGGTAGAGGATGAGGAAGCGGAGAAGGAGGAGTTAGCAACAGGAGGCAAACTGAAGCGCCCTGCAATCCTCGGTGGTGGAAGGACATGCGCCAAACCGCTATCTGCCTCAGGCCCAGCCGCCACTGCATTTACCCAGTGTGCTGTTAGGGAGATATAACGTCCCTGACCGTGCTTACTGGTCCACGCATCCGTAGTTAGGTGGACCTTGCCACAGATGGCGTTGCGCAGTGCACACCTGATTTTGTCCCCCACCTGGTTGTGCAGGGAAGGGATGGCTCGCCTGGAAAAGTAGTGGCGGCTGGGCACGACGTACTGCGGGACAGCCAATGCCATCAGGCTTTTAAAACTCTGCGTCTCCACCAGACGGAATGACAGCATTTCAAAGGCCAGGAATTTTGAAATGCTGGCATTCAGGGCCAGGGATCGCGGGTGGCTAGGGGGGTACTTCCTCTTCCGCTCCAATGTTTGGGAGATAGAGAGCTGAATGCTTCCATGGGACATTGTGGAGATGGTTGGTGACCCAGGTGGTAGTGTTGCTGGCAGATCCTCTGTTTGCGGGGTGACAGGTGCCACTGTCACTACAGAGGTGGATGAAGAGGCCGAGACTGCAGCAGAAGAGGAAGCAGGAGGAGCCAGAGACCTTTCTTGGTTTTTGAGGTGTCTACTCCACTGCAGCTCGTGCTTTGCACTTAGATGCCTGGTCATGCAGCTTGTGCTCAGGTTGAGAACGTTTATGCCTCGCTTCAGGCTCTGATTGCACAGCGTGCAAACCACTCGTGTCTTGTCATCAACACACTGTGTGAAGAACTGCCACGCTAGGGAAGTCCTTGGACCTGGCTTTGGTGTGCTCGGTCCCTTGCTGCGTTGGGCAGTAGCAGATGTACTGTCTAGGGGACGAATGCTCCGTTTTTGCACCCTGCTCCCTCTTCTGCTGTGCTGGTGGCTCTGTGCGACCACCGCCTCTTCCTCCGAACTACACTGGTCACCTGCATAACGTTGATTCCATGTGGGGTCGAGGACCTCATCGTCCTCCACATCATCTTCCACCCAGTCTTCACCCCTGCCCTCCATGTCTGTCTGCACAATTGCGAAAGCAGCAGCAGTTGGCACCTGTGTTTCGTCATCATCCGAGACGTGCTGCGATGGTCCTCCCATGTACCCATCATGAAACATAAGTGGTTGGGCATCGGTGCACTCAATCTCTTCCACTTCTGGGGCAGGGCTAGGTGGATGGCCCTGGGAAACCCTGCTAACAGAGTCATCGAAAAGCAGAAGAGACTGCTGCATGATTTGGGGCTCAGACTGCTTGGCTGATTTGCAAGGGGGTGAGGTGAAAGACTGATGGACATGGGCTTCAGGTGCCAACTCTGATCTTTCATCAGAAGAGTGGGTGGGAGACAATGTGAAGGAACCCGAGGCACTGTCAGCAACCCAATCTACTATCGCCTGTACTTGTCCTGGCCTAAACATTGGTACAGCCTCATTAGGCGCGACAAAATACCGCCGCAGGCTCGGTCGCCTACTCGCACCTGAGGAAGGTGTTTCACTTGTGCGTGTAGCTGGCACAGATCCACCACGTCCTCTCCCTGCAACAGGAGCTCCACCAGCAGCACCACGACCGGGGCCACCACGTCCCTTTGACCTTCCCCTCATATTTTCCAAATTTAGGATCTTGCCCTAAATGGCGTTTTTTGGAAGACCACAACACACCCACAGTATTTAACCGCTGAAACGCACAGCTACAGAACTGCAGAAAATGCTATTCAAAAAAAAAAAGGTTGTTTTTTTTAGTATAGCACAGTACAAGGAAAATATATAGAAATTGTTTATTTCACACACCTCCAGATGTGTATTTCACACTGCAAAATATTTTCTGTGGCCCTAAATGGCGTTTTTTGCCAGACCACAACACACCCACAGCACGTAACCGCTGAATCGCACAGCTACAGAAAATGCTATTCAAAAAAAAAGGTTGTTTTTTTTAGTATAGCACTGTACAAGAAGAATATATAGAAATTGTTTATTTTACACACCTCCAAGATGTGTATTTCACACTGCAAAATATTTTCTGTGGCCCTAAATGGCGTTTTTTGGAAGAGCACAACACAACCACAGTATTTAACCACTGAATCGCACAGCTATAGAAGTGCAGAGAATGCTATTCAAAAAAAATGTTGTTTTTTTTAGTATAGCACTGTACAATATATAGAAATTGTTTATTTCACACACCTCCAGATGTGTATTTCACACTGCAAAATATTTTCTGTGGCCCTAAATGGCGTTTTTTGGAAGAGCACAACACAACCACAGTATTTAACCACTGAATCGCACAGCTATAGAAGTGCAGAGAATGCTATTCAAAAAAAATGTTGTTTTTTTTAGTATAGCACTGTACAATATATAGAAATTGTTTATTTTACACACCTTCACATGTGTATTTCACACTGCAATTTATTTTCTGTGGCCCTAAATGGCGTTTTTTTGAAGAGCACAACAACCCCAACAGTATATAACCGCTGAATCGCACAGCTGCAGAGAATGCTATTCAAAAAAAAGTTTTTTTGTTTTTTTTAGTATAGCATAGTACAAGAAAAATATATAGAAATTGGTTATTTCACACAACTAGAGATATACACTGCAAAATATTTTTTTTGCCCAAAAATAGGTCTTTTTTGCGCACAACAAAGTGCCTTTTTTTTTTTTTGCAACAGCACAATAAAGTGCCTTTTTTTTTTTTTGGGGCCCAAAAATGGGTCTTTTTAGCAAAAGCACAATAAAGTGCCTTTTTTTTTTTTTTTTTTTTTTTTTTCTGCCCGAAATGGGTCTTTTAGCAAGAGCACAATACAGCCACTAAATGGAATAGGTGTATCACTCAACGTAATGCAGTGCTGGTGCACTGAGCTTGCAACACAAACAGATAAACCTATGCAGATCGCTGAGCTATTATATCTCTCAATCTGGACTCCTATCTAAATCTCTCTCCCTGAAAGCACAAACAGGATCCTGCCCCTACACTACACTACACTGTCTCTCTATCTTTTCTATCAGTAGATTGCAGAATCAGGACTAACTCCTATCATATAATTCTCTCCCTCACAGCAACAGCAGCCAGGATCCTTTCCCTACACTGTCTAAAAGCAGAGTGACGATCTGTGCTGTGTGCCTCTTGCTTATATAGAAGCTGGTCACATGCTGGGTCACATGTTGCACTGACCAATCACAGCCATGCCATTAGTAGGCATGGCTATGATGGCTTCTAAGGGCACACCAGCTAATCAAATGGTGATTGGCTGGCCCCTGAAGCATTTCTAACTGCGCCATTAAATTCCCGAATCCGGACCCGAACCCGGACTTTAGCGCAAAATCCGGGTCCGGGTCCGGGGTCGGGAAAAAGCCAAAATTCGGTACGGACCCGAACTTTACAGTTCGGGTCCGCTCAACACTAATTAGAAGTAAAAAAATGACTGTAATGCACCCTGGAGGAGAAGGGAAAGGATGGAGTAGCTCCTCTTTCATGCAAGTGGCTTCTCTGCACCTAGGAGGATATAAAAGAGAAACTTTACTACCTTCTGCACCATTCAAATGCCAGAATCTTCTCCACATTGTGTCTTTGATATCTATAGAAATATAGAACTCAATGCTTAACTTTTTGCTGCTATCTGGCCATAGAATTCCCTCCCTCCATTTGCTGCTGATTAGGATTTTTATTTTTTGTTACAGGAGTACAGAAATTGCGATAACTTCCCTGCTCGTGTTTGCTTCAACAGGGCAGGGAAAGCCTTGCAGAGAAAAAAAATAAAAGTTATAAAAAAATGTATATCTAAATTATCTGTATATAGACTGTTAAGAAAAAAAAAAACAACCTGAAACAGCATATGGGAGGTAAATACGTGGTAATTTGGTGGACACAAATTTATCACACAAGTATGCATTCACAAGTCGCAAACAAATAGCAGCTTTGCCTGAGTTGAGCAGCATGTCTACACTGCCAAAGTCCCAAAAAAATAAATAAAAAATAAATAAAGTTCACAGTAAATAAAATAAACAATATCTCTACAAAATAGAAAGCCTTATTTGGGGAAGAACAGGCAGCCTTTCTGGAACCCAGTACTAAAGATCAGCTTCTATGTAATTAATTTCCTTTTAATTTAAAATCTGAGAAGCAATCCTGCCGTGTTTTAATTTCCTGTGCCTATAAGGTATTTATATAAGAATACTAAAAGATATTGTAACTTCGGTCCTTTCAGTGACCAGGAAGGAGGGGAGAGCTATACTAACTGACAGCTTAGCGGGTTCTGGTCTCTTGTTTTGTTTTTAAGTGTACCACTATTTGTTAAATCACCTATTTTAGCTGTTGACACACTGGGGTTGATTTACCAAAGACAAATAGACTCTGCAAGTGCAATTGTTCCAGAGCTCAGTAAATTAAGTAAAGCTTCACTTTGCAAACAATACCCAATCAGGTGCAAGGAAAATAAAAAAGAAACTGCATTTTTACTTGCACGTGATTGGATGATGGAAGTTAGCAGAGCTTCTGCACGTTTATTAGGCTCTGGAGCAATTGCTCTTTTTTTTATTTTTGGATAGAGTTAAGATGGATTAGAACACCTGTAATTTTTTTACTGTTGTCTGTGCCCCCGAGGAGATTCATCCTCTCTATTTGTCCTGTTTACCATTATCATTGAAAGTGGAAGTAATAGAAAATCCCACATTTTGGGTTGTCCCAGAAAAAATAATAGAGGGGAAATCTTCCAATAAGGACATTAGTTCTGGTGACCTTAAAGTGGTTGTAAAGGTTTAAATTTTTTATTTTTTTTGGAATAACAAACATGTCATACTTACCTCCACTGTGCAGTTCGTTTTACACAGAGTGGCCCCGATCCTCCTGTTCTGGGGTCCCTCGGCGGCTGTCTCGGCTCCTCCCCACAATAGATAACCCCTCTGGGAAGCTCTATCCCAAGGGGGTTAGCTTGCGGGCGCGCTCCCGGTCATATACGCTGCGTCCATTAGGGATGAGCTTTGAGTTCGACTCGAACATCGGCGGTTCGATTGTTCAACGAAGATCAAACTTTATGGGCCGTTCGTGCCAAATTCGAGTTGCACGACACGGCCCATAATGCACTGCGTCATCGCGTCAGCCTTGTGTAGTGTGTTCCTGCGGCGTTCAGAGAGAGAGAGAGAGAGAGAGAGAGAGAGAGAGATTGTCGTTTTATTTCAGTTATCTAGATTGAGCAGGCAGTTGATTCAGCTAGTTAGATCCAGTATTCCAGTATATTTAGTATGTATATGCATTGCACACTTTGTGTATATATATATATATATATATATGTAGCGCTACCCCCAGTTAAGAGAGCCGCTGATATTGATTTGGGCCCTGTAGTGCACTGCTGTCAACCCCTGGCAATCGGCTCTAACCTCCCGTGGCACATCTGGTGATAGAGGGATAGGACCGCGTGACCGCAACTGTTGGTGACGCAGTCCTATAACAAACATACACAGAATATACTTTAAAACTCCTATTAAAGTAAGCGGAACTGACACCAAATGTACTTTACCCAGATATTTTACTGAGGCTAATGGGCAAGTAATAAACAACAGTATAACAAGTTGCAGATCCCTGCAATAAACAGTAATAAAGATAAACAGAGTAATCAGAATAATTAAGTATTGCTATGCAACTCTAGCGCTGCCCTTTTACAGCTACTTCCCCTCATGGGTAGACTAACACCCAGCAATGTCTACCTATGCAGTCAGGCCTGACTGATCTAAATGGAAGTTCAGTGAAACAATATTTGCTAGCAATCTCTCGGTGGTGCACTTGAAGAACAACTTTGTAATCCCAACGAATAGTAAAGATAAAGTATCTGTCTTTAAACAGCTCTCACCACCTGGACAAGTCCAAGTCCGTTTCCTCCATCGATTCATCTAGGAACAGGAATCCACCGACATCCAAGTCTTCAATCCTTCTGGTGTACTGCAGCAAGGAGGATTAGATGTCTCTAAGGCTCTGCTAGGCTGGCAGAGGGCTCTTTGGAAAGGAGCACACGGCCCGGGCTTCAGGCCTTGTGCACACAGCAGTTCAGCACAGACATCCTCTTGCTAGGAGAGGGGGGGTCCAAAGAGGCCGACCAAAACTCCGCCTCCCCTTTATAAAGTCTGCCCCAGCAGTCTCTGTTCTGGAGCAATGCACCCTGGGTGCTGCAAGATGTACTGGGAGATGTAGTCTCTCTCTCCTCTGCTTTCACTTCCATAATGTCTCTTTACTTCCTCCCGACTCACCTCTCATCTGGAACTTCTTGTCTCTCTGCATTAAAGGGGAACACCCCGCTACACACTCCCCCCACTTGAACTCTTTGGTCCCCAAAGATAAACTTCAACAAATACTGTTTACCATTTTGGACAATGTCGAGCATGATGTTGGCATAGGGAATTCCCACCAAAACTTTGGGATGGAACTCTCTTGCCCACAGGTCACACTACCATGAGTGGCCTGCCTAACTGTGCCAGAGAGTGAGCTGGGGTTGCCCTCCACCAAATGGACGGTGGAAGGATCAGGTTGTTCAACACTTCTCCTAGCCGTTACAACAGAGTCCTCTGAGCTCGTCCCCATTTGGGGGTAAGTTAGTTTCTTGGGAGGCCTGAAGACTCTGCGAGCCCTCTGCTCTCTTGGTGCTTCTGACTCTGGCACCACAGGCTCTTCTTCAGGAGTAAGTTCAGGTAACATTGCTGGTTCTGGAACCTCTGATTCAGAAGTCAACTGACGTATGGAATCTCTAGAGTCCTCCTCTGCGCAAGTGTCAGGAACATCTTCCCAGTAATCAGCTGAGGGACTGAAGGGTATGAATTCAGTAGCCTCCGGATTCAGCGTTGCATCTGGGGTATCCCCTCCATTTGGGAGATCTATGGCGGACGTTCCCAGAGTCGAGGGAGGCCACAGCCAGTCCAGTTCTCCACCTTCTTCTGTACTCAATTGGGAGGCCTCCCCATCTTTGGCTCGAGAGGTCTGGGACCGAGTGTTCGGCCTAGGAATATCCAGGATAGAGGCCGGTTCAGGGGAGTCTCTCACGGGAGGTATTCTGACTGCCTCAGCAAGTGGGAGCAGGTGGTTCCGATGCCACGTCTTCAGTGGACCCACCTTTCCTTCTGGCTTTAGTTTGTAGACAGGCAAACCGGGCAACTTCCTACAGACAACATAGGGCTCAGATCTCCACCTGTCGGCAAGCTTGTGTTTTCCAGGGACCCCCAGATTGCGTAGCAGTACTCGGTCCCCGGGCTGCAGATCTTGCACTCGAACCTTCAGATCAAAATTTCTCTTGTTGCGGGCCCCCCTTTGATCCGAAGCCGCCTGGGCTTGTTCATAGGCCACCTGCAAGCTACGTCTAAGTCTGTCCACGTATCCCTTGTGGGATGTAGCTGAGGTATTGTCTATAGAAGTGCCAAAGGCCAGGTCCACAGGTAGCCTTGCTTCTCTCCCAAACATAAGTCGATAAGGGGAGTAGCCAGTGGCGTCACTTGTGGTACAGTTATAGGCATGTACTAGGGCTGATATGTGCTGACTCCAGTGTTGCTTCTTCTCTGTTTCTAAGGTTCCCAACATGTTGAGCAGGGTCCGGTTAAACCTCTCCGGCTGAGCATCTCCTTGTGGGTGGTAAGGCGTGGTTCTGGTCTTCTTTATTCCTAATGAATCCAAAAGTCTTCGGATCAACCGACTCTCAAAGTCCCTTCCTTGATCTGAGTGGAGTCTCTGTGGTAGTCCGTAATGGACAAAATACTTCTCCATAAGTATCTTGGCCACGGTGGATGCCTTCTGGTCTTTGGTTGGGAAAGCTTGAGCATAGCGGGTGAAATGGTCGGTTATTACCAGAACATTCCCCAATCCACTCAGGTCGGGTTCGAGGCAGAGAAAGTCAATGCATACCAGATCCATTGGGCCTTGACTCTGTAAATGGCCCATTGGGGCAGCTTGATGGGGTAGGGTCTTTCTCTGAATGCATCGTGCACAGGAATGGCAATACTCCTCTACTTCTGCCCTCATGCAGGGCCAATAGAACCGATTTCTGACAAGCTGGAAGGTCCTTTCTGCCCCTAGGTGACCATGATGGTCATGCAGGGCAATTAGTACAGTCTCTCGGTGCTTCTCTGGAAGAAATAACTGCCACTTATCTTCTGAGTCATCAGAGGGGCCCCTTCGGTAGACCACTCCCTGATGTACCTGTAGCCTGTCCAATTCCTTCCTCAACAGGCGAGCCTCCTTTGAGGGGTGATGTAGGAATTTGTTGGGATCCTGATTCTCCAGGGCTTCGAGGACCAATCTCCCCATGGGGTCTTCCAATTGGTCACACCTCAACTCCTTCTTGGACAGTCTCGGTAGGTTGTCTTCCTCCAGTTGAGTTACCCCACAATAGTGTTTGGGGACTCCTACCATGGTAACCCCTATTTCTTCTGCTCTGGAGCCTCCTCTGGCTTGGAATTCAGCCCCTTGACAAAGGGCCCGCACCCCGTCCGGTGCCACTTGGGTCCAATCTTCCCAGTCATTTGTCGTGGCATGAGACCTCCGGGACAGGGCATCTGCATCCCTATTTCCGGCTCCTGGTCTGTACTTCAGACTGAAGTTGAATCCAGACAATGCGGCCAACCACCTGTGTCCGGTGGCATCTAGTTTCGCGGTGGTGAAGAGGTAGGTCAGGGGGTTGTTGTCTGTCTTCACAGTAAACTCTGCCCCATACAAGTAGTCTTTTAGCTTGTCTACTACCGCCCATTTGAGGGCCAGGAATTCCAGCTTATGAGTGGGGTAATTCTTTTCTGAGGGGGTCAGGCTCCTGCTCACATAGGCCACTGGTCGCAGTTGTCCTTCATGTTCTTGGTAGAGTACACCACCTAGACCCTCATGGCTGGCATCCACATGTAATTCATAAGGTCTGGTAGGGTCGGCGTAGGCCAGGACTGGGGCAGTGGTTAAGCTCCTCTTCAGAGCATGAAAGGCCTCTTCACACCTTGGGTTCCACTGATCTTGAACTGACTCACCAGGCCTCCTGGGCCCTGAGTCATCCTCTTCCCCTTCTGCCTTTAGCAATTCATTCAACGGGCGGGCAATCCGAGCAAACCCCTCCACAAACCTCCTATAATAGGAGCAGAACCCCAGGAAGGATCTGAGCTCTGTTACTGTGGTGGGTCGTGGCCAGGAAGTGACTGCTTCCAACTTCTCAGGATCTGTGGCCACCCCTTCTTCAGACACTATGTGCCCCAGATAGTTCACAGAAGACTGGTAGAACCGACACTTCTCGGGGGAAAGCTTAAGTCCCTCTTCGCTGAGTCTTCTCAATACTTTCTCCAACCTGGCTTCATGTTCTTCCAAGGTTCTTCCAAAGACAATGACATCGTCCAAGTACACAAGGACTTCTATAAGATTCATGTCCCCCACAGTCTTCTCCATAAGGCGTTGAAAGGTAGCAGGAGCTCCAGACAGACCCTGAGGCATCCTATTGAATTCGAAGAATCCCACCGGGGTTATGAAGGCTGTCTTCTCCCTGTCTTCTGGGTGCATAGGGATTTGATAGTACCCACTCTTGAGGTCCATCACACTGAACCATTTGGCTCCAGACAAACTTTGTAGGGCATCTTCTATCCTTGGCGTGGTGTATTGGTCAGGGATGGTTCTCCTGTTGAGAGTCCTGTAATCGATACAAAGCCTCAACGACCCATTCTTCTTTCTGACCACCACGATTGGGGAGGCATAGGGACTTCTAGACTCCCGGATCACACCAGTCTTCTTTAGTTCTACAAGTTGTTCCCTCAGATCCTCCAGATCTGCCAGGGGGACCCGCCTGACCCTCTCTCGGAAGGGCTTATCTTCTTGGAGGCGGATCCGATGGGTGGCACTTCTTGCACACCCCACATCGAATTCATCTTCGGAAAAGATCTTCTCCCACCTGGACAGCTGGGCCTTGGCTCTTTCTTTCCAAGCCCTGGGTAGGTTCGGGTTTTCCACGGACAGTTTCTCCCAAACATCTCCTCCGTCACCCGTCCCCTTGACTTCGGACCAAGTGACCGGGGCAGCAGGGCTCACCTGACCAAGCAACACTCTGGCAGGGATCTCCATGGGTCCTCCCGTAGTGTTCCTAACACTCACCGGAACTCTGCCATGGGCCTTCTTCAGGGCCTTGAACGGAATCACTTCTGGTATCACTTCCAGGCCTGAGGACTCTTCCCTTGGGTCTGATTCCAGCATGACAAAGGGGCCAGGTTGTTCCCACGAAAGCTTCACAGTGGCCCTAAGACAGGTTACTTCTCCGGGCTGTAGCACTACTCCTTCTCTGCCAAGTCTCCACACCTTCCCTATCCCCTCTCCCGGGGTCTTCTGCTCTAAGACCAGTCGTTGGTAGGCTGTCTTTAGCATGGGATGGATTTTGGTGGCTGAATGGTTTCTCTCTTTCACTAGAGGGGTCAGGAGTCTCCTGACTAGATCCGTGTTTGTCCCAATGATCAGGGAAATCTTGCTGGCTCCAGGCGGCCGGGGACACACAACTGCCAGGGTGTCAAACACTTCAGCCTTCCCAGCCACGGATGGGTCGAAAGTCATCTTTATGGGCAGGTACCCATCATAAGGGAAACTCTGGGTTCCAAGTCCCCATATCTCCAGCTCTTCTATCTTCTGAATAGGCAGATGACTCAAGTGCCTATCATAGAAGTCCCGGTATAGTAAAGTCACCTGTGCTCCGGTGTCCAAAAGAGCTTTAGTATAGACTCCTTCCACTTGAATGGGCACAGTAGGAGACGGGCCCACCAGTTCCTTTGGGTATGGCCGGACTGGGGTCACCTCTTTTTTTTTTGGGGCTTTCGACCCTTGCCCTGCTCCTTTTGGACTTTAATTTTTCCTGAGCCTGGCATGCATTGACTTTCTCCCTCTCAATGGGGGCACAAACCCGCTGAGGGATGTTATTGTTCCTTTTAGGTGGATGTTCCTTCTTTGGGGTGCTGTACTTCCACTGAGGGGTCTTGCCCCCTCCCTCTGGGGTACATCTTGGTGGGGGTGTACTATACCTCCTCCTAGGAGTTTTGTCTCCTCCATTCTTGGCCTTTTTTTTTAGTTTGGAGCGCACTGAAGATGATGGGCACCCGGTTGACTCCTTCACCGGGGCCCTTTGGAGTTTCCCGCCGGCTTGCAATTATCTGTTCTCTTCTTCTTTGGGCTGGAGCATACGTTAGCAAAGTGGCCACTCCCTCCACAGTTATAGCAAATCACCTCTTCTCGGTCCTGTAGGGAGGCCGGTGCTGAGGTGTTCGGGAACAACTCCTTTCTTGGGCTTGGTTTCTCTCGTCTTCTCTGATCTTTCTCCATCAAAGAGGTCAGCATCTCCAACACTTGGGCCATTTGCGATTTCAGAGTGTCAACCTCCGCTTCTCTTTCTGGGCTCTTGACCGAATGTACCAACACTGGTACAGGTGTGACATTCGTCTTGGCCACCTGCTGATCTTCCTCCAGCGCCTCTTCGTCCCTAATAATTTTTATTAGATCAGAGTAGGTTAGTGACATTCCTCCTCCTGAGGTTTTCAGGTGCAGCCAGACCGGGTCTGAGCGCCGCGCTCCCCTCATGATCTGCTTCATGCGTGCTTCATCTGCATCTTTGGGCAGCATTCCCTTCTTCAGTACAATCTTGCATAACTGCCTGTTCAGCCTTCTAACATATTCTGACAGTTTCTCATTCGGCTGCTGGAGAGTGTGTTCAATTTGATAAATCATCTCTGACACCTTCTCCAGCTGACCAAACTCTTCCTGCAGCATGGCCAGGCAATCTTGAGCTGTACAGTTTTCATTTCCAAACCGGAAGCTCTTCACCGATTCTGCCGCGGCACCTTTCAGACTTTCTAAGACTCGCTGTCTCTTCTGTGCCTCAGGCACCTCCCATGCTTCTACTGCCTGCAATGCCTGTTCCACCCAAGTGTCAAAATCTTCCTCCCCCGCAGGGACGGGGAGCTTCCCTGAGAAGGTGCTAAGCTTCTGGTAACCGGCCTCCACATGCACCGTACTGCTTTTCAGGCACTTAATTACAAGGTCTCCTAGAGCATTCAACAATTCAGGCCCTATAGCGGCCAGCGGTGATCCCGGGCTTAATAGTTCCTTAAGCTTTTCTGCTTTAGGGGATAGTGGTGGAGATAATTGTGGGAGTGATGGCTTTGGTGTCTGAAACCATTCTTCCTTCACTGGCAGCGTATGTATCAAGTGATAGATCTGATTATCTATGGCTTGTATACTCTGACTTTTAAAATGCTCTGGGATTTCGTTTTTCCATTCTACCAGTGCGTATGTAAACGAGATCACTGGATCTGGCCTAAAATCCATCACCCATGCTTTGTGGCTCGGAGACAGTAACAATACGAGCTGTTTTATCTCCTCTTCCTTCCATCTTTCCCCCGGGAGTACAATGACTACCGCCGCGGTTGGATCGGCGCCAATCGCTGCGCACCACTGTGACATTGCCAGCGGGTCCATGCTGGTACTTCTGACCGGCTTGATTGCAGCGTGCAACGTACAAGGATCCCGGACTCGAGCCCCCACGTGTAGCGCTACCCCCAGTTAAGAGAGCCGCTGATATTGATTTGGGCCCTGTAGTGCACTGCTGTCAACCCCTGGCAATCGGCTCTAACCTCCCGTGGCACAGCTGGTGATAGAGGGATAGGACCGCGTGACTGCAACTGTTGGTGACGCAGTCCTATAACAAACATACACAGAATATACTTTAAAACTCCTATTAAAGTAAGCGGAACTGACACCAAATGTACTTTACCCAGATATTTTACTGAGGCTAATAGGCAAGTAATAAAGAACAGTATAACAAGTTGCAGATCCCTGCAATAAACAGTAATAAAGATAAACAGAGTAATCAGAATAATTAAGTATTGCTATGCAACTCTAGCGCTGCCCTTTTACAGCTACATCCCCTCATGGGTAGACTAACACCCAGCAATGTCTACCTATGCAGTCAGGCCTGACTGATCTAAATGGAAGTTCAGTGAAACAATATTTGCTAGCAATCTCTCGGTGGTGCACTTGAAGAACAACTTTGTAATCCCAACGAATAGTAAAGATAAAGTATCTGTCTTTAAACAGCTCTCACCACCTGGACAAGTCCAAGTCCGTTTCCTCCATCGATTCGTCTAGGAACAGGAATCCACCGACATCCAAGTCTTCAATCCTTCTGGTGTACTGCAGCAAGGAGGATTAGATGTCTCTAAGGCTCTGCTAGGCTGGCAGAGGGCTCTTTGGAAAGGAGCACACGGCCCGGGCTTCAGGCCTTGTGCACACAGCAGTTCAGCACAGATATCCTCTTGCTAGGAGAGGGGGGGTCCAAAGAGGCCGACCAAAACTCCGCCTCCCCTTTATAAAGTCTGCCCCAGCAGTCTCTGTTCTGGAGCAATGCACCCTGGGTGCTGCAAGATGTACTGGGAGATGTAGTCTCTCTCTCCTCTGCTTTCACTTCCATAATGTCTCTTTACTTCCTCCCGACTCACCTCTCACCTGGAACTTCTTGTCTCTCTGCATTAAAGGGGAACACCCCGCTACATATATATATATATATATATATATATATATATATATATATATACTGTATACAGTTTAGCTAGATCCCACAGCAGAGCGTTCCTGTTACTCTTTTCCTAATAATACTACAGGCAGGCAGTTGATTCAGCTAGCTGCAGTATTTTAAGTCAGTGCACTGTATACTGGGCACAGTGTGCAGCTAAAACTAACTGCAGACAATTCCTGATATTCTCTTCCTAATAACACTACAGACAGGCAGTTGATTCAGCTAGCTGCAGTATATTAAGTCAGTGTACTGTATACTGGGCACAGTGTGCAGCTAAAACTTAGTGCAGACAATTCCTGATATTCTCTTCCTAATAATACTACAGGCAGGCAGTTGATTCAGCTAGCTGCAGTATTTTAAGTCAGTGCACTGTATACTGGGCACAGTGTGCAGCTAAAACTAACTGAAGACAATTCCTGATATTCTCTTCCTAATAACACTACAGGCAGGCAGTTGATTCAGCTAGCTGCAGTATATTAAGTCAGTGCACTGTATACCGGGCACAGTGTGCAGCTAAAAGTAACAGCAGTCAATTCATGATATTCTCTTCCTAATAATACTACAGGCAGGCAGTTGATTCAGCTAGCTGCAGTATATTAAGTCAGTGTACTGTATACTGGGCACAGTGTGCAGCTAAAACTAACTGAAGACAATTCCTGTTATTCTCTTCCTAATAATACTACAGGCAGGCAGTTGATTCAGCTAGCGGCAGTATATTAAGTCAGTGTACTGTATACTGGGCACCTGTGCAGCTAAAACTCACTGCAGACAATTCATTTTATTCTCTTCCTAATAATACTACAGGCAGGCAATTGATTCAGCTAGCTGCAGTATATTAAGTCAGTGTACAGTATACTGGGCACAGTGTGCAGCTAAAACTAACTGCAGACAATTCCTGATATTCTCTTACTAATAACACTGCAGGCAGGCAGTTGATTCAGCTAGCTGCAGTATATTAAGTCAGTGTACTGTATACTGGGCACAGTGTGCAGCTAAAACTCACTGCAGACAATTCCTGATATACTCTTCCTAATAATAATAATACTACAGGCAGGCAATTGATTCAGCTAGCTGCAGTATATTAAGTCAGTGTACTGTATACTGGGCACAGTGTGCAGATAAAACTCACTGCAGCCAATCCTGATATTCTCTTCCTAATAATACTACATGCAGGCAGTTGATTCAGCTAGCTGCAGTATATTAACTCAGTGTACTGTATACTGGGCACAGTGTGCAGCTAAACCTCATTGCAGACAATTCCTGTTGTTCTCTTCCTAATATACTACAGGCAGTTGATTCAGTTAGCTGCAGTATAATCAGTATATATATACATCCCAGCTTTGTGCAGCTACATCTCACTGCAGGCCATTCCTTGTGTACCTATTCCAATACATCAAATACAGTATGTCTGGAAGGCCAACAAGGAGAGGCAGACACTCACAGGCCAATAAAAGATGGCAAGCAGGCTCTGTGTCTACAGGCAACAGTGCTGGTCAAGGACACAGTGCATTCTCATCAGCACGTGGCCGTGGGGCACGCTTGTCCTTTTTTTCGGCAGCTGGCTGTGTTGAGCCACAACATGCAGAAGAGTTGGTAGAGTGGATGACCAAGCCGTCCTCATCCTCCTCATCCTCTGTCACCCAGGCTACCTTGGCTGCCAATGCAGGTGCCAAAGCGGCCTATTCCATTGGCTCGAGGTCATCATCAGTTACTCCTTTCCTAGCCCCACCATCATGCACGGAGGAGTCCCCTGAACTGTTTGACCACAGTATCGGGTACATGCTGCAGTAGGATGTTTTGAAGGCTCAGATGATGGTACCCAGCTTGAGGACAGCAGTAACGTGAGCCCAGTGAGAGGGGGTGCCCAAGAAGGACAACAAACTGGCAGTCATGTTCCCCCAGCTGCAGCATACTGGCAGGTTTGATCCAGTGATGAGGAGGGAGGGGATGATGAGGTCAATGACTCTACGTGGGTGCCTGATAGGAGAGAGGAGGAGGCACATCTCCAACAAGGCAGGATGCCCTCCAGGGGCCAGCTTAAGGGCAGCCAATCGACTGCATCACAACGCAGAGCTCCGCATGTGCAGGTCACTGCTGACTTCACGCCTTTTTCCAAAAGTTCTTTGGTGTGGGACTTTTTTGATACGTGTGCAGCAGATCGCACCGTTGCTATTTGCAACATATATCTGAAGCGCATCAAGCGTGGCCAAAACACCAGCCGCTTGGGCACCACATGCTTGACCAGACATGTGTCGAAGTTCCATGCAGTCCATTGGCAAGCGTACTTAAAAGACCCACACTAAAGAAAAAGGCAGACCTCTCCTTGCTCCTCATCAGCTGGGATCTCCAACCCCATTATACCTTCAGTCCTCTCAGAAACCTGCACTGAGAGGAATGAAGGTGTAGAATTAGGTGTGCCACTGCCAAGTACTTGCGGGCAATCTGCTATCGGTACACCAACGTCCGATTGTAGCAGGCAAATTTCCCTACCCCAGTTGCTACACCGGCGAAATAAATTTTCCCCCAGCCATCCACATGCCCAGCGGTTGAATGCTAGCTTGGCTAAATTGCTAGCACTTCAACTGCTGCCTTTTCAGTTGGTAGACTCTGCCCCCTTCCGTGAATTTGTGGAATGTTTGGTACCACAGTGGCAGGTTCCCAAACGCTACTTTTTTTTCACAAAAGGCGATTACGGCTCTCTACCGGCATGTGGAAGGCAATGTCTTGGCCTCGCTGGACAGGGCGGTCAGCGGTAAGGTGCATATTACCGCTGACTCATGGTCCAGCAGGCATGGACAGGGACGTTGCCTATCTTTCACGGCACACTGGGTGACTCTGCTGGCAGCTGGGAAGGATGCAGGACAGGGTGCAGTAGTGTTGGAGGTTGTTCCGCCACCACGCCTCCAAAATGCTACTAGTGGTGATTCTGCCACAGCGGTGCTCCGTAGGCATTCAAGGGGCTATGCAAGCATGCAGGCAAAAAGATGCCATGCGGTGCTTGAGCTGGTGTGCTTGGGGGACAGGAGCCACACTGGGGCAGAGATTCTGTCAGCTCTGCAGGGGCAGGCTCAGAGGTGGTTGATGCCATGCCAACTTCAGCCAGGAATGGTTGTTTGCGACAATGGCACCAACCTCCTCTCCGCCCTCCGACAGGGACAGCAGACCCATGTGCCCTGTTTGGCTCACGTCCTTAACTTGGTGGTGCAGCGGTTCTTGGGCAGGTACCCAGGCTTACAGGATCACCTGAGGCAGGCCAGGAAAGTCTGTGTGCATTCCTGCCGGTCATATAATTCCAGTGCTCGGCTGGCTGATCTCCAAAAGGAATTTAACCTGCCCAAGAACCGCCTAATCTGTGACATGCCCACCAGATGGAACTCAACGTTGGCCATGCTGCAGCGGCTGCACACGCAGCAGAGGGCCATCAATGAGTACCTGTGCGACTATGGCACCAGGACAGGGTCAGGGAAGCTTGTTTTTTTTTCGCCACGCCAGTGCATGCACTGTCCTGTCACCATTTGAGGTGACCACGAGGATGGTGAGCAGTGACAGTGAATGCATCAGTGATACTTTCCCTATTGTCCACCTGTTGGAGCACATGCTGCATGGAATAATGGACAGGGCACTTGAGGCGGAACAGAGGGAGGAAGAGCAGGACTTCCTTACCTCTCAAGGCCCCCTTTTATCCAAACAGTGTTCCTGCTGGCCCGCTGATCACACAGAAAGAGGAGGAGGAGGATTGTGTCAGCCTGGAGGTGGAGCCTAGCACTCAGCATCAGCAGCAGTCTTCAAGGGATCATTTACAGTCCCCAGAAACCCATGGACTTGTACGTGGCTGGAAGGAGGTGGCTGCGGATCATGTCGTCCTTAGTGACCCAGAGGACTCCGGACCGAATACCTCAGCAAACCTACGCTGCATGGCCTCCCTGATCCTGCAAAGCCTGCGAAAGGATCCTCAGATTCGTGGTATCAAGGAGAGGGATCATTACTGGCTGGCAACCCTCCTTGATCCACATTACAAGGGTAAGGTTGTGGACCTTATCCAGCCATCGCAGAGGGAGCAGAGGATGAAACATCTTCGGGAGGCCTTGCAGAAAGGTCTGTGCAACACGTTTCCAGAGCCTGGGAGGTTACAAATTCCTGGTCCTGGACAATGTGTTACTGGGGCTTCAGTCAGTCACAGAAGGAGCGGTGGAGAAGGTGGCCATCTGACCGATGCGTTCAGACAATTTTTTAGTCCCCAGCCCCAAGGTATGATTGGTTCCAGCAACCCTCACCAGCGTCTGATTTACATGGTGCAGGAAAACCTAGGGGCAAGATCAGACTTGGACACCTTTCCCACCGAAAATCCTCTGGGTTACTGGGTCTTGAGAATGGATCACTGGCCATAGCTTGCACAGTATGCAATTGAGCTACTGGCCTGTCCTGCATCCAGCATTCTTTTGGAACGCACATTCAGTGCTGCTGGAGGCTTTGTAACCGATCACAGGGTGCGCCTGTCCACCGACTCGGTTGATCAGCTGACCTTCATAAAACTGAATTAGTCTTGGATCACCAGCTACCAAGCACCCGATGCTGATGTAACTGAATATTTTTTTTTATGTGAGATCCCTTCAAGACTGCCTATGCTGATGCTGAGTGACTATCCTGTTATGTGAGTGACTAGCCTCTTTCTCCTCAATGTTCACGTTGATAGCTTGTAAGAACATTTCTGGTTCTGGGCAACGCCACCAGTGGCTAAGGCCCAACTTTTCAGCCCCTGTTTAACAGGGGCGTGTAATTACAATTTTTGCTGTAATACTTTGCAGCAGGGCTCATTCCTGCGCTCCAACTAGAGTATCTGTGAGGGGTTGCAGTGTTGTGGCACCAGCACCAGTGCCTAAGGCCCAATTCTTCTGCCTCTGTTAAACAGAGGCGTGTAATTACAAATTTTGCTGTAATATTTCACAGCAGGGCCCGTTCCTGCGCCCACCAAGAGTAACTGCGAGGGCTTAAAGTGTTGTGGCAACACCAACACCTAAGGCCCAAATTTCTGCAGAGTATATAGGGCAGGCCCCTACTTTCAAACATCCGACTTACAAATGACTCCTACTTACAAACAGAGGGAAACAACAAGAAGTCAGAGGAAATCTACCCCCAGGAAGGGAAATTCTCTCCTGTAAGAGGTAATATGGGAAAAAGGTGTCTCCTCTCCACTGATGCTTTATCACCAATCCTTGTTTCCCTAAAAAAAAAAACAATTTTCTAAATCCAATTGTCATTGGGACAGAAAGTGAGGTGAAATCTTCTGAACAGGTTCACAGACAGCAAAACAAATGTTACAGGGGTGATAACCCTTCCCTATGTTTTCCAAAAAGCTTAAAAATAGACTTTTCAGCTGGAGCTACACTTAAAAAATGTACCTGTTCCAAATTACAAACAGATTCAACGTAATAACAAACCTACAGTCGCTGTCTTTCTTGGGACCACCTGTATACTGCTGTTCAGAGTATATAGGGCCTTTCCTTTTTTTAATTTGGGTGCAGGGTTCCCCTTAATATCCATACGAGACCCAAAGGGGCTGGTAATGGGCTGGGGGGGGGGGACTCATGCTGTTTTTCTCAATGATTTTCATCCATATTGCCGGGACCAGACATTACATTAAAGCCGCAAGAAGTTTTAAATGACTTTTATTCCTTTAGAAATGTCATTTTGTGCAGGGACTGTTCTAAACACGGGAAACACCAGCCACTTTACAGGCATACTATAGACACCCCCCAGGAACAATATTAAAAGGAATATTTCACTTTTATTTTTTCACTTTAACCACTTCCCGCCCAGTCAATAACATATTGACGTCCGGGAAGTGGTTCAGTTATCCACACTGGACGTCATATGACGTCCTGCGGGATAACAGCCGCCGCGCGCCCGGGGGGGCGCGCATCGCGGCGATCGGTGGAGCGGTGGGTCAGTCTGACCCACCGCTACACTGATCTCTGTAAAAAGCCTCCGGCGGAGGCTTTTTACCACGTGATCAGCCGTGTACAATCACGGCTGATCACGATGTAAACAGGAAGAGCCGTTGATCGGCTCTTCCTCACTCGCGTCTGACAGCGGCTCTCCTGACAGGGGGGGTTCGCGCTGATTGTTTATCAGCGCAGCCCCCCCTCGGATACCCACACTGGACCACCAGGGAAGCCCCCCAGGACCACAGGGAAGCCCCAAGCATGTGGATGGCCCCCATGGCCATCCACATGTAGTAAAATCGAAAAAAAAAATATGCCAATCAGTTCCCACAAATGGGCACTGACTGGCACTATGATGGCACCACCACAATGTGTGGTGGCTGGCATTGCTGGGCATCAGTGTCCATCAGTGCCACCTACTAGTGTCCATCAGCGCCACCTATCAGTGCCCATCCATGCCCATCTGTGCCCATAAGTGCCCACCTATCAGTGCCCATCCGTGCCACCTATCAGTGCCGCCTATAAGTGCCAATCAGTGCCGCCTATGAGTGCCAATCAGTGCCGCCTATGAGTGCCAATCAGTGTCGCATACCAGTGCCACATATCAGTGCCCATCAGTGCCACCTATCAGTGCCCATCATCAGTGCCCATCAGTGCCACCTCATCAGTGCCACCTCATTGGTGCCACCTCATCGGTGCCCATCAGTGTCGCCTTATCAGTGCCCGTCAGTGCCGCCTTATCAGTGCCCATCATTGAAGTAGAAAAGGTACTTATTTACAAAAAAAATTAACAGAAACAAAGAAAAACGTTGTTTTTTTCAAAATTTTCGCTCTTTTTTTATTTGTTGTGCAAAAAATAAAAATAGCAGAGGCGATCAAATACCACCGAAAGAAAGCTCTATTTGTGGGAACAAAATGATAAAAAATTTGTTTGGGTACAGTGTAGCATGACCGCGCAATTGTCATTCAAATTGCGACAGCGCTGAAAGCTCAAAATTGGCTTGGGCAGGAAGCTGTATAAGTGCATGCTATTGAAGTGGTTAAGCATCATTAAAATCACTGCTCCCGAAAAAACGGCCATTTTTAAAACTTTTTTTTTGCATTGATACATGTCCCTTGGGGCAGGACCCGGGTCCCCTAACCCTTTTTAGGGTCGCATTTAACGGTGTTCGAAAGTTTGCGTGAACTTTCGGTCCGTTCACATGCTCATCCCTAGCATCCATAGACACAGCATGTATGACTCTGTCCCACCTCCCGTCGGCCGTGTCATTGGATTTGATTGACAGCAGCGGGAGCCAATGGCTGCGCTGCTATCAATCTATCCAATCAACACCGACAAGCAGTGGAGAAGAGGACGCCGGGGTATGCACACAGCAGGTGAACGGGCTCGGGTAAGTAAAACAGGGGGGCTGGGGGGCCCGTGACAGTGAGGTGTTTTTTTTACCTTAAAGGATGCATAGAGGTTTAAAAACATGAACCTTTACAACCCCTTTAATTTGCAGGGATTTCCTCTCACTTCCTGTTGGGCTATGGGACAGGAAGTGAAGGGAAATCTTTGCAATGGGACAGAGATGGCGAAAAAAAAATCTGACCGAGGTATAACCCTCCCTTACTCTATCCAAAATGAAAAAAAAATGGCCTATTGTTCTACTTTAACCGCTTGCTGATCATATAAAGTTCTCCTGTGTAGAATCAAATACCTGCACATGATCCTGTTCTGGGTCTGGGATGGCGACCTGCTTCCACTGTGATTGGACTCAGCGGGGGTCAATCAGCGGATTGAGTGGACTCTATTTTTCCTGGGACCCGCCGATCGTTCGGGAGAGAAGCAGAACAGTGGTCTGCCTATGTAAACAAGGCAGATCACTGTTCTGTGAGAAGGGAAGGTATTGATCCTGTGTTTCTGCAAAGCAGGAACAAGGATCTCTGCCTTCCCATAGTACAAGCACTCCCTAGGCACACATTTAACCCTTTGATTGCCCCTGATGTTAACCTTCACTGCCAGTGTCATTAGTACAATGACAGTGCATATGTTTAGCACTGATCGCTATTTTAGTGTCACTGATCCCCAAAGAGTGTCAAAAGTGTCACGATTTGTCCGCCGCAATGTTGCAGTCCTGCTATAAGTTTCTTATTGCCACCATTACTAGTTAAAAAAAATTAAATAAATAAAAATTCTATAAATATAACCCATAGTTTGTAGACGCTATAACTTTTGTGCAAACCAATCAATATACGCTTATTGGAATTTTTTTTACCAAAAATATGTAGCAGAATGCATATTGGCCTAAACTGATGAAGAAATTTGATTTTTTTTTTACTGGATATGTTTTATAGCATAAAGTAAAAAAAAAATTTTTTTTCAAAATTGGCAATATTTTAAAAAACCGCAGAGGTGATCAAATACCGCCAAAAGAAAGCTCTATTTATGGAACAAAAGGACATCAATTTTATTTGGGTACAGCATCGCACGACCGCGCAATTGTCAGGTAAAGTAATGCAGTGCCGTATCACAAAATATGGCCTGTCATTAAGGGGAGTAAACCTTCTGGAGCTGAAGTAGTTGAAGACTGCTGTTGCTATTCAGACTTTAAAAAAAATAAAAATAATGGTCAATTTCTACTAAGTAGTAAACTGCATACATACTGCACTGCATACTTGCACATTATGACTGGTTCACCTTAAAATGAAGCCCTCGAGCAGTGTCGGCGCTTCTATCTTCACCCAGTCTTCCTTAAAGGTTCACTCTTTCTGGTTGTTTGAATGGCTGGGCTTCAATGTCGTCACTCCCGCACATGCACATGGGAGTCACAATTGTGGCACAGCACTCTGAATGGATGGCACGCTCAATGTGTCGTCTATTCATAGCGCAGTGCACATGCGCTGGTGACATCACCGGCTGCTTCAAATGTGAATATTACCTAAACACCACAAGGTTAGCAGACATTTACAGTACATACAGGTAAGCCTTTTAAAGTAAAAAAGCAGAGTTTATTACCGGAGTTTATTAACCACTTTGCGCCTAAGGACGTCCATGCCGCTACAGGTATCATTCAGATATCGTTTTTTAGAGCTGGCGATTCTGTGTACCGTAAGAATGATCATAGGGGCTGTTCCGCCGCTTGATCATTCTTACAGGCGGCGAGAGGGGACGTCCCCCCTCCCGCCGCCCTCCGGCGCTTCTACCGACTCACCTGTGCAATCGGTGAGTCGGTGACAGGATCCGCCGGTCCCGGCTTCTTACCATAGAGATTTCCGGCGGACCAGATGGTCGCCGGAGTCTCTATGATCGTTTGGAGGCCGGGCACGATGTTATGACGTCACGCCCGGCCTCTGCATTAAAAAAAACGGCGCCGCTTCCTATTAAAAGGGATGTTTACATTCCTTGTAATAGGAATAAAAGTGATCTTTTTTTTTTTTTTTAAGTGTCAAAGTAAAAATTTTAAAGTAAAATTAACAATAAATAATAAAAAAAAAAATGTAAAGTGCCCCTGTCCCCGGTAGCTCGTACGCAGAAGCGAACGCATATGTAAGTCCCGCCCACATATGAAAACGGTGTTCAGAACACACATGTGAGGTATCGCAGCGAACGTTAGAGCGAGAGCAATAATTCTAGCTCTAGACCTCCTCTGTAACTCTAGACCTCCTCTGTAACTGTGACCAGTAAAAAAATTTAAAGCGTCGCCCATGAGGATGTTTAAGTACCGAAGTTTGGCGCCATTCCACGAGCGTATGCAATTTTGAAGGGTGACATGTTAGGTATCTATTTACTCGGCGTAACTTCATATTTCATATTATGCAAAAAAATTGGGCTAACTTTAATGTTTTAATATTTTTTAATTCATGAAACCGTTTTTTTTCCCCAAAAAATGCGTTTGAAAAATGATTGCGCAAATACTGTGCGAGATAAAAAGTTGCAATGACCGCCATTGTATTCTATAGGGTCTTTGCTAAAAAAACATATATAGTGTTTGGGGGTTATATGTAATTTTCGAGCAAAAAAATGAGGATTTTTACATGTAGGAGCGAAGTGTCAGAATTGGCCCGGGTGCGAAGTGGTTCATAGTTAGTCAGGTTGAAAAAAGACAAAGTCCATCCAGTTCAACCATAAAAAAATAAATAAATAAAATTAAAAATATCGTACAATCCCATATACCCAATTCTATACCCACAGTTGATCCAGAGGAAGGCAAAAAACCCCAGCAGAGCATGATCTAATTTGCTACAGCAGGGAAAAAAATTCCTTCCTGATCCCCTGAGAGGCAATCGGATTTACCCTGGATCAACTTTACCTATAACTGTTAGTACTCAGTTATATTATGTACATTTAGGAAAGTATCCAGGCCTTTCTTAAAGCAATCTACTGAGCTGGCCAGAACCACCTCTGCAGGGAGTCTGTTCCACATTTTCACAGCTCTTACTGTGAAGAAACCTTTCCATATTTGGAGATGAAATCTTTTTTCTTCTAGACGTAAAGAGTGCCACCTTGTTCTCTGTGTTGACCGTAAAGTGAATAACTCATCACCAAGTTCACTATATGGACCCCTTATATATTTGTACATGTTAATCATATCCCCCCTTATTCTCCTCTTCTCAAGAGTGAATAAATTCAGTCCCTCTAATCTCTCCTCATAGCTGAGCTCCTCCATGCCTCTTATCAGTTTGGTTGCCCTTCTCTGCACTTTCTCCAGTTCCCCGATATGCTTTTTGAGAACTGGTGCCCAAAACTGAACTGCGTATTCCAGATGAGGTCTTACTAATGATTTGTACAGGGGCAAAATGATATCTCTCTCTCTCTGGAGACCATACCTCTCTTAATACAAGAAAGGACTTTGCTCGCTTTGGAAACCGCAGCTTGGCATTGCATGCCATTATTGAGCTTATGATCTACCAAAACCCCCAGATCCTTCTCCACTATAGACCCCCCCAGTTGTACTCCCCCTAGTATGTATGATGCATTCATATTCTTAGCCCCCAAGTGCATAACTTTACATTTATCAACATTAAACCTCATCTGCCACATAGTCGCCCAATTAGACAGAGCATCAAGGTCGGCTTGTAATTTGGAGACATCTTGTAAGGACGTTATTCCACTGCATAGCTTGGTGTCATCTGCAAAGACTGAAATGTTACCTTTGATCTCAGACCCAATATCATTTATAAAGATATTAAAAAGTAAGGGTCCCAGCACTGAACCTTGGGGTACACCACTGATAACCTTGGACCATTCAGAGTAAGAATCATTAACCACTACTCTCTGAATTCTGTCTTTTAGCCAGTTTTCTATCCATTTACAAACTGATATTTCCAATCCTGTAGACTTTACCTTACACATGAGCCGTGTGTGGGGAACTGTATCAAACGCTTTTGCAAAATCCAAGTATACCACGTCCACAGCCGCCCCTCTGTCCAAGGTTTTACTTACCTCTTCATAAAAAGAAATCAGGTTTGTCTGACAACTTCTGTCTTTCATGAATCCATGCTGTCTGTTGCTTAAATAGTTTTTTTCCAGCAAGAACTCATCTATGTGGTCTTTTATTAATCTCTCCAGTATCTTCCCAACTATGGAAGTTAAACTAACAGGTCTATAGTTACTTGGTAAAGACTTTGTTCCCTTTTTAAATATAGGCACCACATTGGCCCTGCGCCAATCCAGTGGTACTATTCCTGTCATTAATGAGTCCCTAAAAATTAGATACAATGGCTTTGAAATTACAGAGCTCAATTCTTTTAGGATCCGTGGGTGTATGCCATCTGGTCCAGGTGGTTAAGGGATATAACACCAACATTGTCTTTGAGTGTGCCTTATTTTAAATTGGCTGCTTGGTAAAAAGATTACGACTTGAATACAAAGTGGTGATATGGAAGAAGAAAGGCATGAAGAAAAGAAAAAGTGATGGTGGGGGATAGGAAATATAGACATTTTCAACTAGACGGCACTAATGCTACAAATCTTAAATTCAGTGGCAGCCGCTCCATTAAGGGAGCAGGGGTGCTGCCCCCCTAATCTATGCGTTTGGCACAACCATTGCACAGAGCAGGTACATATAACATGTTTGTTAGTTATTTATTTTTACTTTCCTTTAGAATCACCTTAAAGTAAAGCTATAGGCAAAACTTGTTTTACATTTTGGATAGAATAAGGAAGGGTTATAACCCCTGTCAGCTTTTGTTTTGTCATCTGTGTCACATTGGGGAGATTTACCTTCACTTCCTGTCCCATAGCCAAAACAGGAAGTGAAAGGAAGTCCCTGCAAGTGAAGGGAATCCCGTGTTGCCCCCCCCCCCCCCCCCGGGTCACTAGAACTAGTTTTACCATTGGAAGATTTGCCCTCTATTATTTTTCTAGGGACAACCCATTACATTCTCTTTTGGTGAGAACAGTAAACAGGACAAATAGAGAGTGCAACTCTCCCTATTAGGGGCATACTAAAAACCTAATAGGTGTTCTAACCCCTCTCCACTTTCTCAAAAACGAAAAAAAAAAAAAAAGTTAAGTTGTATCGTTAGTTAGACTCTAAAAGTCGTACCAATTGCGTATGGATTGAAATTATGGGGTCTCAGAAATTCTAATTTATATTAGCAAATTCTATCAGAGGATGCCAGGACATCTGATATCCAACTTAAATAAAGATGAGTTCTTTCTTTCTGTGAGGTGGGTTCTTTTAAACTTTTTTGGGAAAAGTCCAAGAGTGGTATGGAATGACAGAATTCTGACCTCAATCCCACTTAAAGGAAATCTATGGTCACAGCATACACTTTTATTTTGTAACATCAGCATTGTAATAGCCATACAAGGTGTGTCTAAAAAGTTTGTAAACCTGCTGCGGGCAGTCAAACGTAGTCAGTGTGATAAGTAGAGTCACAGTGCAATGGAGCAACTACTGCTACAAATTGGGGAAAACGGCGACGGAGACGCATGAAAAGTTGGTGAAAGTGTACGGCACGGAAGCCGTGAGCAGAAAATGTGTTTACGACTGGTTCAAACGGTTTTGAGATGGGAAGGAAGTTCATTGGTCCCTGTGGGTAAGCAATACATGAATTTATGGATCCCTAAATCATAAGCTAAAATCATTATTATTATTATTATTATTATACAGGATTTATATAGCGCCAACAGTTTGCGCAGCGCTTTACAACATCAGGGAAGACAGTACAATCACAATACAATTCAATACAGAGGGATCAGAGGGCCCTGCTCGATAGAGCTTACAGTCTAGAAGGGAGGGTCACGTGAAACAAAGGGTATTAGCTGTGGGGGATGATCAGGTGGACAGGATGGAAATATAGTTATTAGGTGTGGGTGGGATAGGCTTCTCTGAAGAGGAGGGTTTTTAGGGATCCTCTAAAAGCTAATAGAGAAGGAGATAGACGGACCGATTGGGGTAAGGAGTTCCATAGGCTTGGGGAGACTCTGGAAAAGTCCTGGAGTCGAGCATGGGAGGAGGTGATGAGCTAGATAGAGAGCAGGAGGTCTTGAGAAGAACGAAGAGAACGATTAGGTTGGTATTTAGAGACTAGGTCAGTGATGTAGCTGGGGGCAGTGTTGTGGATGGCTTTGTAGGTGGTCGTTAGTATTTTGAATTTAATTTGTTGGGTGAGTGGAAGCCAGTGGAGGGATTGACAGAGAGGGGAAGGAGACACAGAGCGGTTGGTAAGGTGGATGAGTCTGGCAGCAGCATTCATGATGGACTGAAGGGGGGTTAAAGTTTTCTGAGGTAAGCCAATGAGGAGGGAGTTGCAGTAATCGAGGCGAGAAATGACCAGGGAGTGGATAAGGAGCTTTGTTGTGTCTTTGGTTAAAAAGGGGCGTATTTTGGAGATGTTGCGGAGGTTGATGCGGCAAGATTTGGACAGTGATTGGATGTGAGGATTAAAGGAGAGTTCAGAGTCTAGAACTACTCCTAGGACCTTGGCGTGTGGGGATGGGCTGATAGTTGTGCCATCAATTTTAACAGAGAGATCGGGGGAGGAGGCACGAGGGGGAGGAAAAATGACCAGTTCAGTTTTGGATAGATTAAGTTTGAGGAAGTGGTGTGACATCCAAACTGATATATCTGATAGTAAATTAGAGATATGTGAGGCGAATGAAGAAGTGAGTTGAGGGGCAGAGAAATAGATTTGAGTGTCGTCAGTGTAGAGGTGGTATTGGAAGCCGTGGGAGGCTATCAGCTGACCCAGGGAGGAGGTGTAGATTGAAAATAGGAGAGGTCCAAGAACAGAACCTTGGGGGACCCCAATTGAGAAAGCAAGGGGAGAGGAGGAAGTAGAGTTGTAAGTAACGCTAAAGGTGCGGTTGGATAAGTAGGTAGAGAACCAGCGAAGAGTACAGTCGCGGAGACCAAAGGCATGGAGTTTTTTGAGGAGGAGGGGGTGGTCAACCGTATCGAAGGCAGCGGAGAGGTCCAGGAGTAGGAGTACGGAATAGTGTCCCTTAGTTTTGGCCGTTACTATATCATTTGTTAGTTTTAGGAGGGCAGTTTCTGTGGAATGTTGAGGACGAAATCCAGACTGAAGGGGATCAAGAAGGTTATTATCAGCAAGGTGGACGCTCAATCGGTTGTAAACTAGACGTTCAAGGAGTTTGGATAAAAAGGGGAGCAAGGAGATAGGGCGCAGGTTGTCAAGATTGGATGGGTCCAGAGAGGGCTTTTTAAGTATGGGGCTGACTAGTGCATGTTTCAAAGAGTTAGGGAAGATGCCAGAAGAGAGGGAGAGATTGAAGATGTGGGTTATAGAGCGTAGAATAGAGCCAGAGGGTGAACGTAGCATTTGCGAGGGAACAGGATCCAGAGCGCTGGTGGTAAGATGGACATTAGCAAGTAATTTAGCAACTTTGTCTATAGTGGTGGGATTGAAAGAGGGAAGTAAAGATTGTACCTGTGGGCATGAGGTGTATAGCATAGGGGGCATCTGAACCGTACAGATTTCCTCGCGAATTCTAGCAATCTTCTGTTTGAAGTGATTGGCAATCTCCTGGGCAGTGAGTGAGTTAGTGGGCGGAGGCAGTGGGGGACGAAGGAGCGAGTTGAAGGTAGAGAAGAGTAGACGGGGACGGGATGATAAGTTTTTAATGAGGGTGATGAAATAGGTCTGCTTGGCAGTGAGGAGGCTGGAATTGTATATTTGGAGGGCAGATTTATACTGGCCGAAATCTTTCTGGGACTTAGTCTTACGCCATCGGCGCTCGAGAGCACGGCTGTGCTTTTTCAGACTTCTAGTATCATCTGTTTGCCAGGGTTGTAGGGGGCGGGGCCTTATTCTGCGTGTAGTGAGGGGGGCCAGTCTGTCCAGTGATGCTAGAAGTGTAGTGTTGTAGACAGAAGTGGCTAGGTGGGTGCAGGACAGGGGCGCGATTTTGTCATAGAGGTGGTCAGTTGCAGAGCATAGAAGAGAAGGGTTGATATTGTGAAGGTTTCTACGAGTAACCGTTAGGCGTTTGGGGGGAGAGGAGGCAGAGGAGAGGGAGAGAGTGAAATTAATAAGGTGGTGATCAGAGAGAGGGTAAGGATAATTGGAGAGGTTGCATGGAGTGCATAGGTGGGAAAAGACAAGGTCAAGGGTATCGCCTTCAGAGTGAGTAGGAGCATGTATCCATTGCTTCAGATCAAAGGAGGAGGTTAGACTGAGAAGTTTGGAAGTTGCAGGAGAGTTATTATTAATAGGGATGTTGAAGTCCCCAAGAATGATTGTGGGGATTTCAGAAGAGAGAAAGTAGGGTAACCAGGCGGAGAAGTCATCAAGAAAGGAAGATAGTGGGCCGGGGGGGCGGTAGATCACAGCTATTCTTAGGGAAACTGGGGAGAAAAGACAAATGCAATGTGCCTCAAATGTGGAGAGTGACAGAGAGGGAGGTGGGTGAAGTACCTGAAAGGTGCTATGTGGGGCTAAAAGGATTCCAACACCCCCACCTTTGCGTCCACTGGACCTGGGGGAGTGAGTCCAGAGAAGACCACCGTGGGATAGAGCAGCAGAAGACGCAGTGTCGGATTGGTGAAGCCAGGTTTCGGTGACGGCGAGTAGATTAAATGAGTTAGCGATAAAGAGATCGTGGAGGGAGGTGAGTTTATTACAGACAGAGCGAGCGTTCCAAAGGGCGCACGAGAGAGGGAGTCTGGTCTTGGGAAGGAGAGGAATGTGAACTAGATTGTGTGCATTGCGGCTGCAGCCAGAGGATGTAGGGTAATGGGTACGTTGAGCACAGTTAGATGAAGGAGGCCCAGGGTTTGGGGATACATCACCAGAGGCTAGGAGAAGCAGAAGGGTGAGGGAGGTGATGTGGGAATGTGATTTATGTGAGGGGACATGCCTCAGTGGTTTGGAATATTGGGGGTGTGAATATACAATTAGCCAGATTTGGTGAGTGCAGTAATAGGGAGAGAACAGAAGTGAGGATGATATGTATAAGGTGTGGGGTGGAGAAGGCATGTTATGTATCAAGCACATCTGTCTCATTTTTGATGTTCTCATGTGTTACTGTTACCTAGCTTACTTGTCATGACTGTTTGACTATGAAATTGTGCCTATTTTATAGGTGACAATGACTGATTCCTCCTGAGGAAGCGGGTCAAGCCGCGAAACATGTGGAGGACTGTCAAGATTTACAATACGGTGCCCCTTTGTGACCCTTGGGGTTCATGGACTCTTTGAAACCTTCTGTATGAACAATGCACGGTTGTAACCATTGAATGTATATCGTCCCTTTTGAAAAATTATCCGTATCTCCATTTTAATCATATTTTTCTATTAATAAATAGTTATTTTTACTATATTCTTTGCCTAATACTTGGGTACCGAGATAGTCCTATGTTCTCCATTTTTCCCAGGGGCGTGTTTGGGGCAGCCCCAGGTATTCACTTTTTAATATACAGTATACAGTACAGTACGCTTTAAATGTCATCTCAAGCAAAACAACTTAAAAAATATCTATGAAATTAGACAGTTTTGAATATGCAATAATTTTTCTCCTATCAGGTGCACAAATCTGATATAGAATATACTTGGTTTAAATGTTTTCTATCAACTATCTTGAATATGCACACCAACAAAGTATAGAATGTTGTCTGTTTTGTTTGTTTATTAATCATTATGGCTAAAAAATTGTATCATATCTTAGAAGACATTTATAAGAATATATCTAAGGGTTCACAAATTTTATGTATCTATTAGTGATGAGCCGAACACCCCCGGGTTCGGTTCGCACCAGAACCCGCGAACGGACCGAAAGTTCGTACGAACATTAGAACCCTATTAAATACAATGGATGCGAACGTTCGAATTCTAAAGTGCTAATTATAACAACTATTATGCATGTTATTGTCCTAAAAAGGGTTTGGGAACCCGGGTTCTGCACCAGGGGACATGTATCAATGCAAAAAGAAGTTTTAAAAACGGTCGTTTTTCGGGAGCAGTCATTTTAATGATGCATAAAGTGAAAAAAAAAAAGTCAAATATTACTTTAAATATCGTACCTGGGGGGTGTCTAAAGTATGCCTGTGAAGTGCCACGTGTTTCCCGTGTTTAGAACTGTCCCTGCACAAAATGACACTTCTAAAGGAAAAAAAAGCCATTTAAAAATGCTTGCGGCTTTAATGTAATGTCTGGTCCCGGTAATATGGATGAAAATCTTTAAGAAAAATGGCATAGCTACCCCATCACCCCCCCCCCCTACCCCAGGCCATTACCAGCCCCTTTGGGTCTTGTATGGATATTAAGGGGAACCCCGCACATAAAATAAAAAAGGCCCTATATACTCTGAACAGCCGTATACAGGCGGTGCATACAAGACAGGGACTGTAGGTTTGTTCTTATGTAGAATCTGTTTGTAATTTTGAACAGGTACATTGTTTAAGTGTAGCTCCAGCCCAAAAATCTATTTTTAAACTTTTTGGAAAACATAGGTAAGGGTTATCACCCCTGTAACATTTGTTTTGCTGTCTGTGCCCCTGTTCAGAACATTTCACCTCACTTTCCGTCCCAATGACAACTGTTTTTGAAATGTGGTGTTTTTCTTGAAACAAGGATTGCTGATAAAGCATCAGTACAGAGGAGACACCTTTCTCCCATATTAATTCTTACAGGAGAGAATTTTCCTTCCAAGGGGTAGATTTCCTCTCACTTCCTGTTGTCTTCTTGCGTTTGCAAGTAGGAGTCGTTTGTAAGTTGGATGTTTGAAAGTAGGGACCTGCCGTATATACTCTGCAGAAATAGGCCCCTTAGTTGTTGGTGTTGGCACAACACTGTAAGCACTCACAGTTACTCTTGGTTGGTGCTGGAACGCCCTGCTGTCAACTATTATATCAGGAATTTTAATTACATATAATTGTTGAACAGTGGTAGTAAAAATTGGGCCTTTGATGGTGGTGCTGGTGCCACAACACTGTAAGCCCTGACAGTTACTCTTGGTGGGTGCAGCAATGGGCCCTGCTGTGAATTATTAGATCAAGAATTGTAATTGCATGCCCCTGTTGAACAGGGGCTGAAAAATTGGGCCTTTCGTGGTGGTGGTGGTGGTGGTGGTGTTGCCACAACACTGTAAGCCCTCAGAGTTACTCTTGGTGGGTGCAGGAATGGGCCCTGCTGTGAATTATTAGATCAAGAATTGTAATTACATGCCCCTGTTGAACAGGGGCTGAAAAATTGGGCCTTAGGCACTGGTGGCACAACACTACAACCCCTCACAGATACTGTACTTGGAGCACAGCAATGAGCCCTGTTGCAAAGTATTGCTTCAAAAATTGTAATGACACGCCCCTGTTAAACAGGGGCTGAAAAATTGGGCCTTAGGCACTGGTGCCACAACACTCCAACCCCTCACAGATACTGTACTTGGAGCACAGCAATGAGCCCTATGGCAAATTATTGCTAAAAAAATTGTAATTACACGCCCCTGTAAAACAGGGGCTGAAAAATTGGGCCTTAGCCACTGGTGGCGGCACCCATAAACAAAAATGATCTTCCAAGCTATCATCATCAATCGTATCATTGAGGACTCGGAGGAGGAGGATAGCCAGTCAACATAACAGCACAGGCACTCAGCATCAGCATCAGTCTTGAAGGGATGTGACATGTTAAAATCAATTAGTCTGTTATATCAGCATCAGGTGTGTGGTAGCTGGTGGTGATCCAAGACTGGTTCATCTTGATGAAAGTCAGTCGATCAACCGAGTCGGTGGACAGGCGCACCCTGTGATCCGTGACAAATCCTCCAGCAGCACTGAATGTGCGTTCCGAAAGAACGCTGGATGCAGGACAGGCCAGTAGCTCAATTGCATACTGTGCAAGCTCTGGCCAGTGATCCATCCTCAAGACCCAGTAAGCCAGAGGATTTTCGGTGGGGAAGGTGTCCAAGTCTGACCTTGCCCCTAGATATTCCTGCACCATGTTTATCAGACGCTGGCGATGGTTGCTGGAACCGATCATACTTTGGGGCTAAAGAATTGTCTGAACGCATCGGTCAGACGGCCACCTTCCCCACCGCTCCTTCTTTGACTGGCCGAAGCCTCAGCAACTCGTTGTCCAGGACCAGGAGTTTGTAACCTCCCAGTCTCTGGGAATGCGTTGCACAGACCTTTCTGCAAGGCCTCCCGGAGTTGTCTCATCCTCTGCTCCCTCTGCGACGGTAACATAAGGTCCGCAACCTTACCCTTGTACCGTGGATCAAGGAGAGTGGCCAGCCAGTAATGGTCCCTCTCCTTGATCCGAAGAATACGAGGATCCTTCCGCAGACTTTGCAGGATCAGGGAGGCCATGCAGCGTAGGTTTGCTGAGGCATTCGCTCCGGAGTCCTCTGGGTCACTAAGGACGACATGATCCGCAGCCACCTCCTCCCAGCCACGTACAAGTCCACTGGTTTCTTGGGACTGTAAATCATCCCTAAAAGACTGCTGCTGATGATGCTGAGTGCCAGCCTCCACCTCCATGCTGACACAATCCTCCTCCTCCTCCTCCTCTTCCTGTGCGATGGGTGGGACAGAAGGAACACTGTCTGGGTAAAGGGGGCCTTGAGAGGCAAGGAAGTCCTCCTCTTCCTGCCTCTGTTCTGCCTCAAGTGCCCTGTCCATTATTCCACGCAGCGTGTGCTCCAACAGGTGGACAAGAGGTACAGTGTCACTGATGCATGCACTGTCACTGCTCACCATCCTCGTGGCCTCCTCAAATGGTGCCAGGACAGTGCATGCATCCCTGATCATGCCCCACTGGCGTGGAGAAAAAAAACCAAGCTCCCCTGACCCTGTCCTGGTGCCGTAGTCGCACAGGTACTCATTGATGGCCCTCTGCTGCGTGTGCAGCCGCTGCAGCATGGCCAACGTTGAGTTCCACCTGGTGGGCATGTCACATATAAGGCGGTTCTTGGGCAGGTTCAACTCCTTTTGCAGCTCAGCCAGGCGAGCACTGGCATTATAAGATCTGCGGAAATGCACACAGACTTTCCTGGCCTGCCTCAGGACATCCTGTAAGCCCGGGTACCTGCCCAAGAACCGCTGCACCACCAGGTTAAGGACGTGAGCCACACAGGGCACATGGGTCAGTTGTCCCTGTCGGAGGGCGGAGAGGAGGTTGGTGCCATTGTCGCAAACCACCATTCCTGGCTTAAGCTGGCGTGGCGTCAACCACCTCTCGGCCTGGCCCTGCAGAGCAGACAGGACCTCTGCCCCAGTGTGGCTTCTGTCCCCCAAACACACCAGCGCAAGCACGGCATGGCATCTTTTTGCCTGCGTACTTGCGTAGCCCCTTGAACGGCTACGGAGCACCGCTGGTTCAGAGGACAAAGCACAGGAAGAGGCCATGGAGGAAGAAGAAGAGGAGGGGGTGAAGGAGAGAGGTGTGTCACAACCAGTAGTAGCATTTTGGAGGCGTGGCGGTGGAACAACCTCCAACACTACTGCACCTTGTCCTGCATCCTTCCCAGCTGCCAAAAGAGTGACCCAATGGGCCGTGAAAGAAAGGTAACGTCCCTGTCCATGCCTGCTGGACCATGAGTCAGCGGTAATATGCACCTTACCGCTGACCGCCCTGTCCAGCGAGGCCAAGACATTGCCTTCCACATGCCGGTAGAGAGCCGGAATAGCCTTCCTTGAGAAAAAGTGGCGTTTGGGAACCTGCCACTGAGGAACCGCACATTGCACAAACTCACGGAAGGGGGCCGAGTCTACCAACTGAAAAGGCAGCAGTTGAAGCGCTAGCAATTTAGCCAAGCTAGCATTCAACCGCTGGGCATGTGGATGGCTGGGAGTGAACTTCTTTCGACGGTCCAGCAGCTGGGGCAGGGAAATTTGCCTGCTAGAATCGGACGTCGGTGTACTGCTAGCAGAGTGGCCGCAAGTACTTGGCTGTGACACACCTAATTCTACACCTTCATTCCTCTCAGTGCATGTTTCAGAGAGGACTGAAGTTATAGTGGGGTTGGAGATCCCAGCTGATGCGGTGCAAGGAGAGGTCCGCTTTGTTCTTTGGTGTGGGTCTTTGAGGTAGGCTTGCCAACGAGCTGCATGGCAGGTCAACATATGTCTGGTCAGGCATGTGGTACCCAAGCGGCTGATGTTTTGGCCACGCGATATACGCTTGAGACATATGTTGCAAACAGCAGCTGTGCGATCTGATGCACTAGCCTCAAAAAAGGCCCACACCAAAGAACTTTTTGAATGACGGGCAGAGGCAGCGCCCTGCACAGGCGGAGCTCTGCGGTGTGATTCCGTCGGTGTACTGCCCTTACGCTGGCCACCAAAGGGCATCCTGCCTCGTTGGAGATGTGCCTCCTCCTCATCCTCCTCCTCCTCCTCTCTCCTATTAGGCACCCACGTGGAGTCAGTGACCTCATCATCCCCTCCCTCCTCATCACTGGAGCCAATCTGGCAGTATGCTGCAGCTGCTGGAACATGACTGCCAGATTGGTGTCCTTCTTGAGCATCCCCTCTGTCTGCTCTCACGCTACTGCCTTCCTGTAGCTGGGTTTCATCATCAGACCCTTCGAAACGCTGGGCATCCTCCTGGAGCATGTACCCAACACTGTGCTCAAACAGTTCGGGGGACTCCTCAGGAGGAGGACATGGTGGGTCTAGGGAAGGAGTGACTGATGATGAGTCTGACATTGATACCAGGGAAGAGGACGCTTTGGCAGCTGCTTTGTCAGTACCCTGAGCCTGGGTGAGAGAGGATGAGGAGGAGGAGGAGGGCTTGGTCATCCACTCTACCAAGTCTTCGGCATGATGTGGCTCAACATGTCCAGCTGCCGAAAAGAAGGACAAGCGTGTCCCATGGCCATGTGCTGATGACAATGCACCGCGTCCACGACCAGCACTGTTGCCCCCAGACACAGAGCCTGCTTGCCCTCTTTTATTGCCTCCTGACTGTCTGCCTCTCCTTGTTTGCCTTCCAGACATTCTAATAGATGGCCTGCAGGGAGATGGGAAAAAAGCAATAAGGGCTACCTTCAGGTGTCCTTCTCTGTCCCTTTACTTAAGGATTTCTAAATATGGTTGAGGATGATTGCTTTTGCACAGAATAGCACAACGACAATTTCCCTGACTGTCCAAAAAACAAGGATTTCAAAGATGGTTGATGAGGAATGCTTTAGCACACTATAGCACAAGGAGAATTTCCCTCACTGTCCTTCCCTGTCCCTAGAAACAAGGATTATCACAGTGAAAGAAACTGACACTCTTCCTACCTATAGTTTTCTGTCCCTAGAAAAAATGTTTTTTTTAAAGCTGATTGATGATCAATGCTTTAGCACACTATAGCACAAGGAGAATTTCCCTCACTGTCCTTCCCTGTCCCTAGAAACAAGGATTATCACAGTGAAAGAAACTGACACTCTTCCTACCTATAGTTTTCTGTCCCTAGAAAAAATGTTTTTTTAAAGCTGATTGATGATCAATGCTTTAGCACACTATAGCACAAGGAGAATTTCCCTCACTGTCCTTCCCTGTCCCTAGAAACAAGGATTATCACAGTGAAAGAAACTGACACTCTTCCTACCTATAGTTTTCTGTCCCTAGAAAAAATGTTTTTTTAAAGCTGATTGATGATCAATGCTTTAGCACACTATAGCACAAGGAGAATTTCCCTCACTGTCCTTCCCTGTCCCTAGAAACAAGGATTATCACAGTGAAAGAAACTGACACTCTTCCTACCTATAGTTTTCTGTCCCTAGAAAAAATGTTTTTTTAAAGCTGATTGATGATCAATGCTTTAGCACACTATAGCACAAGGAGAATTTCCCTCACTGTCCTTCCCTGTCCCTAGAAACAAGGATTATAACAGTGAAAGAAACTGACACTCTTCCTACCTATAGTTTTCTGTCCCTAGAAAAAATGTTTTTTTAAAGCTGATTGATGATCAATGCTTTAGCACACTATAGCACAAGGAGAATTTCCCTCACTGTCCTTCCCTGTCCCTAGAAACAAGGATTATCACAGTGAAAGAAACTGACACTCTTCCTACCTATAGTTTTCTGTCCCTAGAAAAAATGTTTTTTTAAAGCTGATTGATGATCAATGCTTTAGCACACTATAGCACAAGGAGAATTTCCCTCACTGTCCTTCCCTGTCCCTAGAAACAAGGATTATCACAGTGAAAGAAACTGACACTCTTCCTACCTATAGTTTTCTGTCCCTAGAAAAAATGTTTTTTTAAAGCTGATTGATGATCAATGCTTTAGCACACTATAGCACAAGTAGAATTTCCCTCACTGTCCTTCCCTGTCCCTAGAAACAAGGATTATCACAGTGAAAGAAACTGACACTCTCCCTACCTATAGTTTTCTGTCCCTATAAATTTTTTTTTTTAAAGATGGTTGATGATGAATGCTTTAGCACAGTATAGCACAATGAGATTTTCCCTCACTGTCCTTCCCTGTCCCTACAAACAAGGTTTAGCACAGTAAAACACACTGACACTCTCCCTACCTATAGTTTTCTGTCCCTAGAAAAAATGATTTTTTAAAGATGGTTGATGATCAATGCTTTAGCACACTATAGCACAAGGAGAATTTCCCTCACTGTCCTTCCCTGTCCCTAGAAACAAGGATTCACACAGTAAAACACACTGACACTCTCCCTACCTATCCTTCTCTTTCCCTAAACTAAAGGAATCCAGGTTAAGCAAGAAAAAATAAATGTCACTGTCCCTGCCTATGCTTCTCTTTCCATGCTCCGGAACACACTACACTAGGCCGCCGTGCTGGCGGCCTTTTATAGTGTGGGGCGTGTACTAAACACCCTCAGCAATAATTGGCCACAGGCATCCTGCCTGTGGCCAATCATTGCTCTCCTCGCTGCCGGCGCTGTGATTGGCCAAGCATGCGGGGTCACAGTGCATGCTTGGCCAATCACAGCGCCTGGATGACACTGCGATGGCGTAGTGCATTGTGGGCCGTTCGCGTCACTCGAATTAGGCGCGAACGGCCCAAAACGTTCGATCTTCGTCGAACGATCGAACAGCCGATGTTCGAGTCGAACGTATGTTCGACTCGAACACCGAGCTCATCCCTAGTATCTATCTATGTATCTATCTATGTATCTATCTATGTATCTATGTATCTACAATATCTATCTATCTATCTATCTATCTATCTATCTATCTATCTATCTATCTATCTATCTATCTCCTTCTCTCCCCAGTTACATAAAATTTTCTTGATAATGGGAAGAAGAAAAGCCATTTCCTGAAGCCCTGATCTCTTCTGGCTGCTCTAAAGTGCTTTTTCCTATCATAACGTAATATGTTTCTTTGTGGATATCATAGCTTCTCCAAATAAGTGAACTGCAATTGGCTTTTGTAACAGCTCTGGGAATAAAATGATACATTGTGTGAAGGAAGCTAAAACCACTTTGCAAGACTTCAGTGTATTGTTCTTCAGTGGCTATTACTTACAGATGTCTAAGTCAAAGAGCACTGCGGCCTTGTTTACTCGGCTTTCACTAAAGGACATAACACATTAATTGAAAAGTTGTATACACCAACTGTTTACAAAGCACTTTGGCTAGAAGACTGTTTATCTCCCAAAAAGAATGCAGTTTTCTGATATAGTGATATGACCCTTCAGAACATAATCTCAAAAATCAAGACGATGGGGTCAATGCACAGGGACCTCTTAAAGCCTAAATCCTAGTACACACGGCCGAGAATCTCGTCGTTTTTCTCGACGAGATTCTTATCAAGTAGTGATGAGCCGAACACCCCCGGGTTCGGTTCGCACCAGAACCCGCGAACGGACCGAAAGTTCGCACGAACATTAGAACCCTATTAAATACAATGGATGCGAACGTTCGGATTCTAAAGTGCTAATTATAACGACTATTATCCATGTTATTGTCCGAAACAGAGTTTGGGAACCCGGCTTCCGCACCAGGGGACATGTATCAATGCAAAAATAAGTTTTAAAAACGGACGTTTTCCGGGAGCAGTCATTTTAATGATGCATAAAGTGAAAAAAAAAAAGTCAAATATTCCTTTAAATATTGTACCTGGGGGGTGTCTAAAGTATGCCTGTGAAGTGCCACGTGTTTCCCGTGTTTAGAACTGTCCCTGCACAAAATAACATTTCTAAAGGGAAAAAAGTCATTTAAAACTGCTTGCGGCTTTAATGCAATGTGTGGTCCCGGTAATATGGATGAAAATCTTTAGGAAAAATGGCATAGCTACCCCATCAACCCCCCCCCCTACCCCAGCCCATTACCAGCCCCTTTGGGTCTTGTATGGATATTAAGGGGAACCCCGCACACAAAATAAAAAAGGACCTATATACTCTGAACAGCCGTATACAGGCGGTGCATACAAGACAGGGACTGTAGGTTTGTTCTTATGTAGAATCTGTTTATAATTTTGAACAGCTGCATTGTTTAATTGGAGCTCCATGGCAAATTCCTTTTTTTTAGTTTTTTGTAAAACATAGGGAACGGTTATCACCCCTGTCACATTTTTTTTGCTGTCTGTGCCCCTGTTCAGAACATTTCACCTCACTTTGCGTCCCAATGACAACTGTTTTTGAAATGTGGTGTTTTTATTGAAACAAGGATTGGTGATAAAGCATCAGTAGAGAGGAGACACCTTTCTCCCATATTAATTCTTACAGGAGAGAATTTTCCTTCCAAGGGGTAGATTTCCTCTCACTTCCTGTTGTCTTCTTCCATTTGCAAGTAGTAGTCGTTTGTAAGTTGGATGTTTGAAAGTAGGGACCTGCCGTATATATTCTGCAGAAATTGGCCCCTTAGGTGTTGGTGTTGGCACAACACTGTAAGCACTCACAGTTACTCTTGGTGGGTGCTGGAACTCCCTGCTGTCAACTATTATATCAGGAATTGTAATAACATATAATTGTTGATCAGTGGTAGTAAAAATTGGGCCTTTGATGGTGGTGCTGGTGCCACAACACTGTAAGGCCTGACAGTTACTCTTGGTGGGCGCAGCAATGGGCCCTGCTGTGAATTATTAGATCAAGAATTGTAATTGCATGCCCCTGTTGAACAGGGGCTGAAAAATTAGGCCTTTGGTGGTGGTGGTGGTGGTGATGGTGGTGCTGGTGCCACAACACTGTAAGGCCTGACAGTTACTCTTGGTGGGCGCAGCAATGGTCCCTGCTGTGAATTATTAGATCAATAATTATAATTGCATGCCCCTGTTGAACAGGGGCTTAAAAATTGGGCCTTTGGTGGTGGTGGTGGTGGTGATGGTGGTGCTGGTGCCACAACACTGTAAGGCCTGACAGTTAGTCTTGGTGGGTGCAGCAATGGGCCCTGCTGTGAATTATTAGATCAATAATTATAATTGCATGCCCCTGTTGAACAGGGGCTGAAAAATTGGGCCTTAGGCACTGGTGGCACAACACTGCAACCCCTCACAGATACTGTACTTGGAGCACAGCAATGAGGCCTGTTGCAAAGTATTGCATCAAAAATTTTAATTACACGCCCCTGTTAAACAGGGGCTGAAAAATTGGGCCTTAGCCACTGGTGGCGTCACCCATAAACCAAAATGATCTTCCAAGCTATCATCGTTAATCGTATCATTGAGGAGGAGGAGGAGGATAGCCAGTCAACATAACAGCACAGGCACTCAGCATCAGCATCAGTCTGGAAGGGATGTGACATTTTAAAATCAATTAGTCTGTTATATCAGCATCTGGTGTGTGGTAGCTGGTGGTGATCCAAGACTGGTTCATCTTGATGAAAGTCAGTCGATCAACCGAGTCGGTGGACAGGCGCACCCTGTGATCCGTGACAAATCCTCCAGCAGCACTGAATGTGCGTTCTGAAAGAACGCTGGATGCAGGACAGGCCAGTAGCTCAATTGCATACTGTGCAAGCTCTGGCCAGTGATCCATCCTCAAGACCCAGTAAGCCAGAGGATTTTCGGTGGGGAAGGTGTCCAAGTCTGACCTTGCCCCTAGGTATTCCTGCACCATGTATATCAGACGCTGGCGATGGTTGCTGGAACCGATCATACTTTGGGGCTGCGGACTAAAGAATTGTCTGAACGCATCGGTCAGACGGCCACCTTCCCCACCGCTCCTTCTTTGACTGCCCGAAGCCTCAGCAACTCATTGTCCAGGAGGACCAGGAGTTTGTAACCTCCCAGTCTCTGGGAACGCGTTGCACAGACCTTTCTGCAAGGCCTCCCGGAGTTGTCTCATCCTCTGCTCCCTCTGCGACGGTACGATAAGGTCCGCAACCTTACCCTTGTACCGTGGATCAAGGAGAGTGGCCAGCCAGTAATGGTCCCTCTCCTTGATCCGAAGAATACGAGGATCCTTCCGCAGACTTTGCAGGATCAGGGAGGCCATGCAGCGTAGGTTAGCTGAGGCATTCAGTCCGGAGTCCTCTGGGTCACTAAGGACGACATGATCCGCAGCCACCTCCTCCCAGTCACGTACAAGTCCACTGGTTTCTTGGGACTGTAAATCATCCCTAAAAGACTGCTGCTGATGATGCTGAGTGCCAGCCTCCACCTCCATGCTGACACAATCCTCCTCCTCCTCCTCCTCCTCTTCCTGTGTGATGGGTGGGACAGAAGGAACACTGTCTGGGTAAAGGGGGCCTTGAGAGGCAAGGAAGTCTTCCTCTTCCTGCCTCTGTTCTGCCTCAAGTGCCCTGTCCATTATTCCACGCAGCGTGTGCTCCAACAGGTGGACAAGAGGTACAGTGTCACTGATGCATGCACTGTCACTGCTCACCATCCTCGTGGCCTCCTCAAATGGTGCCAGGACAGTGCATGCATCCCTGATCATGCCCCACTGGCGTGGTGAAAAAAAAACCAAGCTCCCCTGACCCTGTCCTGGTGCCGTAGTCGCACAGGTACTCATTGATGGCCCTCTGCTGCGTGTGCAGCCGCTGCAGCATGGCCAACGTTGAGTTCCACCTGGTGGGCATGTCACATATAAGGCGGTTCTTGGGCAGGTTCAACTCCTTTTGAAGCTCAGCCAGGCGAGCACTGGCATTATAAGATCTGCAGAAATGCACACAGACTTTCCTGGCCTGCCTCAGGACATCCTGTAAGCCCGGGTACCTGCCCAAGAACCGCTGCACCACCAGGTTAAGGACGTGAGCCATACAGGGCACATGGGTCAGTTGTCCCTGTCGGAGGGCGGAGAGGAGGTTGGTGCCATTGTCGCAAACCACCATTCCTGGCTTAAGCTGGCGTGGCGTCAACCACCTCTCGGCCTGCCCCTGCAGAGCAGACAGGACCTCTGCCCCAGTGTGGCTCCTGTCCCCCAAACACACCAGCGCAAGCACGGCATGGCATCTTTTTGCCTGCGTACTTGCGTAGCCCCTTGAACGCCTACGGAGCACCGCTGGTTCCAAGGACAAACCACAGGAAGAGGCCATGGAGGAAGAAGAAGAGGAGGGGGTGGAAAGAGAGGTGTGTCACAACCAGTAGTAGCATTTTGGAGGCGTGGCGGTGGAACAACCTCCAACACTACTGCACCTTGTCCTGCATCCTTCCCAGCTGCCAAAAGAGTGACCCAATGGGCCGTGAAAGAAAGGCGGTAATATGCACCTTACCACTGACCGCCCTGTCCAGCGAGGCCAAGACATTGCCTTCCACATGCCTGTAGAGAGCCGGAATAGCCTTCCGTGCGAAAAAGTGTCGTTTGGGAACCTACCACTGAGGAACTGCACATTGCACAAACTCACGGAAGGGGGCCGAGTCTACCAACTGAAAAGGCAACAGTTGAAACGCTAGCAATTTAGCCAAGCTAGCATTCAACCGCTGGGCATGTGGATGGCTGGGAGTGAACTTCTTTCGACGGTCCAGCAGCTGGGGCAGGGAAATTTGCCTGCTAGAATCGGACGTTGGTGTACTGCTAGCAGAGTGCCCGCAAGTACTTGCCTGTGACACACCTAATTCTACACCTTCATTCCTCTCAGAGCAGGTTTCAGAGAGGAGTGAAGGTATAGTGGGGTTGGAGATCCCAGCTGATGCGGTGCAAGAAGAGGTCAGCTTTGTTCTTTGGTGTGGGTCTTTAAGGTAGGCTTGCCAACGAGCTGCATGGCAGGTCAACATATGTCTGATCAAGCATGTGGTGCCCAAGCGGCTGATGTTTTGGCCACGCGATATACGCTTGAGACATATGTTGCAAACAGCAGCTGTGCGATCTGATGCACTCGCCTCAAAAAAGGCCCACACCAAAGACCTTTTTGCATGACGGGCAGAGGCAGCGCCCTGCACAGGCGGAGCTCTGCGGTGTGATTCCGTCGGTGTGCTGCCCATACGCTGGCCACTCAAGGGCATCCTGCCTCATTGGAGATGTGCCTCCTCCTCATCCTCCTCCTCCTCCTCTCTCCTATTAGGCACCCACGTGGAGTCAGTGACCTCATCATCCCCTCCCTCCTCATCACTGGAGCCAATCTGGCAATATGCTGCAGCTGCTGGAGCATGGCTGCCAGATTGGTGTCCTTCGTGAGCATCCCCTCTCTCTGCTCTCACGCTGCTGCCTTCCTCTAGCTGGGTATCATCATCAGATCCTTCCAAACGCTGGGCATCCTCCTGGAGCAAGTACCCAACACTGTGCTCAAACAGTTCGGGGGACTCCTCAGGAGGAGGGCATGGTGGATCTAGGGAAGGATTGACTAATGAAGATAATAATACCAGAGAAGAGGACGCTTTGGCAGCTGCTTTGCCAGTACCCTGAGCCTGGGTGAGAGAGGATGAGGAGGATGAGGTGGGCTTGGTCATCCACTCTACCAAGTCTTCGGCATGATGTGGCTCAACATGTCCAGCTGCCGAAAACAAGGACAAGCGTGTCCCATGGCCATGTGCTGATGACAATGCACCGCGTACACGACCAGCACTGTTGCCCCCAGACACAGAGCCTGCTTGCCCTCTTTTTTTGCCTCCTGACTGTCTGCCTCTCCTTGGTTGCCTTCCAGACATTTTAATGGATGGCCTGCAGGGAGATGGGAAAAACAGCAATAAGGGCTACCTTCAGGTGTATACTGTGCAGGAGGCTTAGCAACAATGACACTGACACTGTCCCCTGCCTATCCTTCTCCAGGGATGAGCCGAACACCCCCCTGTTCGGTTCGCACCAGAACCTGCGAACAGACAAAATGTTCGTGTAAACTTTAGAACCCTATTAAATACAATGGACTCGAACGTTCGAAATCTAAAGTGTTAATTATAAAGGCTAATATGCAAGTTATTGTCCTAAAAAGTGTTTGGGGACCGGGGTCCTGCCCCAGGGGACATGTATCAATGCAAAAAGAAGTTTTAAAAACGGCCGTTTTTTCGGGAGCAGTGATTTTAATAATGCTTAAAATGAAAAAATAAAAGTGAAATATTCCTTTAAATTTCGTACCTGGGGGGTGTGTATGATATGCATGTAAAGTGGCGCATGTTTCCCGTGCTTAGAACTGTCCCTGCAAAAAATGTCATTTTTGAAAGAAAAAAAATGCATTTAAAACTGACTCGCGGCTATTAATGAATTGTCGGCTCCCGGCAATACATACAAAGTCATTGAGAAAAAAAAAAAAAAAAAGCGTGGGGGTTCCCCAGAATTCAATTACCAGGCCCTTCAGATCTGGCATGGATTTTAAGGGGAACTCCACCCCAAGTTTAAAAAAAAAATGGCGTGGAGTCCCCCTAAAAATCCATACCAGACCCCTTATCCGAGCACGCAACCTGGCCGGCCGCAGGGGAAAAGGGGGGGACGAGAGAGCGGCCCCCCCTCCCTCCTGAACCGTACCAGGCCACATGCCCTCAACATGGGGAGGATGTCCCCATGTTGATGGGGACAAGGGCCTCATCCCCACAACCCTTGCCCGGTGGTTGTGGGGGTCTGCGGGCGGGGGGCTTATCGGAATCTGGAAGACCCCTTTAACAAAGGGGACCCCCAGATCCCGCCCCCCCCCCTATGTGAATTGGTAAGGGGTACATTGTACCCCTACCATTTCACGAAGAAAGCGTAAAAAAAAAGTTTAAAAAAACACACAAACACTTTGAAAAAGTCCTTTATTTAAAAAAATAAATAAATAAACATTCCAGCGGTGAAATCCAGTGTCCCGCGGCGATCCCGATGTCCAGCGCTGTCCTTCATTGGTTGTGCCTGAGCGGACCTGATGGGGAACTCCCTCTCAGTATTTTAAATGTATAGACCCGCCCCTTCTAAAGTTCCCCATCAGGTCCGCTCAGCGGACGAGATGCGGAACATGAGAAGGGGCGGGTCTATACATGTATTACCAAAGTGAGAGCAGTTCCCCATCAGGTCCGCCCCCTCGGTATGTCAGACCCGCCTACGTCATTGGCTTGAGCGGGGAACTTCCTTCACTATGTAAATTTAAATTTACATAGTGAAGGAAGTTCCCCGCTCAAGCCAATGACGTAGGCGGGTCTGACATACCGAGGAGGCGGACCTGATGGGGAACTGCTCTCACTTTGGTAATACATGTATAGACCCGCCCCTTCTCATGTTCCGCATCTGGTCCGCTGAGCGGACCTGATGGGGAACTTTAGAAGGGGCGGGTCTATACATTTAAAATACTGAGAGGGAGTTCCCCATCAGGTCCGCTCAGGCACAACCAATGACGGACAGCGCTGGACATCGGGATCGCCGCGGGACACTGGATTTCACCACTGGAATGTTTTGTTTTGTTTTTTTTAAATAAAGGACTTTTTCAAGGTGTTTGTGTGTTTTTTTAAACATTTTTTTACGCTTTCTTCGTGAAATGGTAGGGGTACAATGTACCACTTACCAATTCACATAGGGGGGGGGCCGGGATCTGGGGGTCCTCTTTGTTAAAGGGGTCTTCCAGATTCCGATAAGCCCCCCGCCCGCAGACCCCCACAACCACCGGGCAAGGGTTGTGGGGATGAGGCCCTTGTCCCCATCAACATGGGGACATCCTCCCCATGTTGAGGGCATGTGGCTTGGTACGGTTCAGGAGGGAGGGGGGGCCGCTCTCTCGTCCCCCCCTTTTCCCCTGCGGCCGGCCAGGTTGCATGCTCGGATAAGGGGTCTGGTATGGATTTTTAGGGGGACTCCACGCCATTTTTTTTTTAATTTGGGGTGGAGTTCCCCTTAAAATCCATGCCAGATCTGAAGGGCCTGGAATGGATATTTGGGGGAACCCCACGTCAATTTTTTTTTTATTTGCGGCGGGGTTCCCCTTAATATCCATTCCAGACCTGAAGGGCCTGGTAATTGAATTCTGGGGAACCCCCACGCTTTTTTTTTTTTTTTTTTTTTTATCAATGACTTTTGTATGTATTGCCGGGAGCCGACAATTCATTAATAGCCGCGAGTCAGTTTTAAATGCATTTTTTTCTTTCAAAAATGACACTTTTTGCAGGGACAGTTCTAAGCACGGGAAACATGCGCCACTTCACATGCATATCATACACACCCCCCAGGTACGAAATTTAAAGGAATATTTCACTTTTATTTTTTCATTTTAAGCATTATTAAAATCACTGCTCCCGAAAAAACGGCCGTTTTTAAAACTTCTTTTTGCATTGATACATGTCCCCTGGGGCAGGACCCGGGTCCCCAAACACTTTTTAGGACAATAACTTGCATATAAGCCTTTATAATTAGCACTTTAGATTTCTCCCATAGATTTTTCGAATTTGCCGCGAACACCCCAATTTGTTCGCTGTTCGGCGAACGGGCGAACAGGCAATGTTCGAGTCGAACATGAGTTCGACTCGAACTCGAAGCTCATCCCTATCCTTCTCTGTCCCTAAACACAAGGATTGAAAATATGGTTCAGCAAAATAGTTTTAGAACAGAATAGCACACTGACACTTTCCCTCACTGTCCTACTCTGTCCCTCCCTACAAACAAGATTTAGCACAGAATAGCACACTGATAATTTCTACCAGTGTCCTTCTCTGTCCCTAAACTCAAGGATTGAAAATATGGAACAGCAAATTTGGTTTAGAACAGAACAGCACACTGTCAGTTTCACTCACTGTACCTCTCTGTCCCTCAACTCAAGGATTGAAAATATGGAACAGCAAAATTGGTTTAGAACAGAATAGCACACTGTCAGTTTCACTCACTGTACCTCTCTGTCCCTCAACTCAAGGATTGAAAATATGGAACAGCAAAATTGGTTTAGAACAGAATAGCACACTGTCAGTTTCACTCACTGTATCTCTCTGTCCCTCAACTCAAGGATTGAAAATATGGTTCAGCAAAATAGTTTTAGAACAGAATAGCACACTGACACTTTCCCTCACTGTACCTCTCTGTCCCTCAACTCAAGGATTGAAAATATGGAACAGCAAATTTGGTTTAGAACAGAACAGCACACTGTCAGTTTCACTCACTGTACCTCTCTGTCCCTCAACTCAAGGATTGAAAATATGGTTCAGCAAAATAGTTTTAGAACAGAATAGCACACTGACACTTTCCCTCACTGTACCTCTCTATCCCTCAACTCAAGGATTGAAAATATGGAACAGCAAATTTGGTTTAGAACAGAACAGCACACTGTCAGTTTCACTCACTGTACCTCTCTGTCCCTCAACTCAAGGATTGAAAATATGGTTCAGCAAAATAGTTTTTGAACAGAATAGCATACTGACACTTTCCCTCACTGTACCTCTCTGTCCCTCAACTCAAGGATTGAAAATATGGAACAGCAAATTTTGTTTAGAACAGAACAGCACACTGTCAGTTTCACTCACTGTACCTCTCTGTCCCTCAACTCAAGGATTGAAAATATGGTTCAGCAAAATAGTTTTAGAGCAGAATAGCACACTGACACTTTCCCTCACTGTACCTCTCTGTCCCTCAACTCAAGGATTGAAAATATGGAACAGCAAATTTGGTTTAGAACAGAACAGCACACTGTCAGTTTCACTCACTGTACCTCTCTGTCCCTCAACTCAAGGATTGAAAATATGGTTCAGCAAAATAGTTTTAGAACAGAATAGCACACTGACACTTTCCCTCACTGTACCTCTCTGTCCCTCAACTCAAGGATTGAAAATATGGAAGAGCAAAATTGGTTTAGAACAGAATAGCACACTGTCAGTTTCACTCACTGTACCTCTCTGTCCCTCAACTCAAGGATTGAAAATATGTTTCAGCAAAATAGTTTTAGAACAGAATAGCACACTGACACTTTCCCTCACTGTACCTCTCTGTCCCTCAACTCAAGGATTGAAAATATGGAACAGCAAATTTGGTTTAGAACAGAACAGCACACTGTCAGTTTCACTCACTGTACCTCTCTGTCCCTCAACTCAAGGATTGAAAATATGGTTCAGCAAAATAGTTTTAGAACAGAATAGCACACTGACACTTTCCCTCACTGTACCTCTCTGTCTCTCAACTCAAGGATTGAAAATATGGAACAGCAAATTTGGTTTAGAACAGAACAGCACACTGTCAGTTTCACTCACTGTACCTCTCTGTCCCTCAACTCAAGGATTGAAAATATGGTTCAGCAAAATAGTTTTAGAACAGAATAGCACACTGACACTTTCCCTCACTGTACCTCTCTGTCCCTCAACTCAAGGATTGAAAATATGTAACAGCAAATTTGGTTTAGAACAGAACAGCACACTGTCAGTTTCACTCACTGTACCTCTCTGTCCCTCAACTCAAGGATTGAAAATATGGTTCAGCAAAATAGTTTTAGAACAGAATAGCACACTGACACTTTCCCTCACTGTACCTCTCTGTCCCTCAACTCAAGGATTGAAAATATGGAAGAGCAAAATTGGTTTAGAACAGAATAGCACACTGTCAGTTTCACTCACTGTACTTCTCTGTCCCTCAACTCAAGGATTGAAAATATGGAACAGCAAAATTGGTTTAGAACAGAATAGCACACTGTCAGTTTCACTCACTGTACCTCTCTGTCCCTCAACTCAAGGATTGAAAATATGGAACAGCAAAATTGGTTTAGAAAAGAATAGCACACTGTCAGTTTCACTCACTGTACCTCTCTGTCCCTCAACTCAAGGATTGAAAATATGGTTCAGCCAAATAGTTTTAGAACAGAATAGCACACTGACACTTTCCCTCACTGTCCTACTCTGTCCCTCCCTACAAACAAGATTTAGCACAGAATAGCACACTGATAATTTCTACGAGTGTCCTTCTCTGTCCCTAAACTCAAGGATTGAAAATATGGAACAGCAAAATTGGTTTCGAACAGAATAGCACACTGACACTTTCCCTCACTGTACCTCTCTGTCCCTACAAACAAGATTTAGCACAAAATAGCACACTGACACTTTCCCTCACTGTACCTCTCTGTCCCTACAAACAAGATTTAGCACAAAATAGCACACTGACACTTTCCCTCACTGTACCTCTCTGTCCCTAAACTCAAGGATTGAAAATATGGTTCAGCAAGATTAGTTTAGAATAGAATATCACACTGACACTTTCCCTCACTGTACCTCTCTGTCCCTACAAACAAGGATTAGCACAGAATAGCACACTGTCACTGACACTCTCCCTACCTATCCTTATCTGTCCCTAAACACAAGGAATCCAGGATTATGTAAAGGAAAAATAATGACACTGTCCCTGCCTATGCTTCTCTTTCCCTACTCCGGTCCGGAACACACTACACAAGGCCGCCGCGCTGGCGGCCTTTTATAGTGTGGGGCGTGTACTAAACCCCCTCAGCAATAATTGGCCACAGGCATCCTGCCTGTGGCCAATCATTGCTCTCCTCGCTGCCGGCGCTGTGATTGGCCAAGCATGCGGGGTCACAGTGCATGCTTGGCCAATCACAGCACCTGGATGACACTGCGATGGCGTAGTGCATTGTGGGCCGTTCGCGTCACTCGAATTTGGCGCGAACGGCCCAAATCGTTCGATCTTCGTCGAACGATCGAACAGCCGATGTTCGAGTCGAACGTATGTTCGACTCGAACACGAAGCTCATCCCTATTATCAAGCTTGACGGGATTCTTGTCAAGCTTTCCTTGCATACACACTGTCAATTCCAAATCTCGACATTGTAAAGCGTGGTGACGTACAAAACGTACGACGGCAGTATAAAGGGGAAGTTTGATTCCAATGGTGCTACCCCTTGGACTGCTTTTTCTGATCTTGTGTTACCGCGTGTTAGTAAAAGTTTTGGGAGAGACGATTCGCGCTTTTCAGCCTCGTGCTTTTCAGTCCGTTACAGCGTGACGAATGTGCTATCTCCATTATGAACGCTAGTTTTACCAGAAGGAGCGCTCCCGTCTCATACTTTATTCTGAGCATGCGCAATTTTTTAAGACTGAGAAAAGCATACACACGACGGGTTTTCTCGTTGGGAAACAGGCCGACGAGAATCCCGACGAGAAAAACGAGAATCCTGGCGAGAAAATAGAGAGCAGGTTCTCTATTTTTCTCGTCGAGATTCCTGGCAGTTTTCTCGACGAGAAACCATACACACGAACGGTTTTCTCGGCAAGAAAGCTCTCCCAACAGTTTTCTTGTCGTTTCTTGCAGAGAAAACCGATCGTGTGTACGAGGTCTAAGTTTAGTTCATTCTTTTTTTTTAAATTAGTGCAAAGGGCAGTTGTTTAAGTCAAGAAGTGTCCCTTGTGCTGGTGGCGGCTGTCTTAGTTGAAGTCTTCTGTCCTCTGCCCCCCCCCATACCCCAACAGCGGTAATCCTTCGGTGCTATAGCCTCCATCAATGAAAAAAGCTCTATGATTGGAGAAGGCATACTCTCAGGGATGCTGAATTTGGGCATCCAGCAGCAGGGATGACCAGATCTGTATAGCTACACTTAGGAAACTGAAACCACACTATATATGATTTAACCACTTAAGGACCGGAAGATTTTCCCCCTTAATGACCAGGCCAATTTTTGGCGATACGGCACTGCGTTGATTTAACTGACAATTGCGCGGTCATGCAACGTTGTACCCAAACAAAATTGACGTTATTTTTTCCCACAACTAGAGATTTCTTTTGGTGGTATTTGATCACCTCTGCGGTATTTATTTTTTGTGCTATAAACACAAAAAGAGCGACAATTTGGAAAAAAAACAATGTTTTTTACTTTTTGCTATAATAAATATCCAAACAATAAGTAAAAAAAAAAATATTTCTTCATCACTTTAGGCCAATATGTATTCTTCTACATAATTTTGTTAAAAAAAATTTGCAATAAGTGTATATTGATTTGTTTGCGCAAAAGTTATAGCGTCTACAAAATATGGGATATACAGTATTTATGGCATATTTATTATACATTTTTTTATAGCTAGTAATGGCAGGACTGAAACATTGCGGCAGACAGATCGGACACTTTTGACACTTTTTTGGGACCAGTGACATTTATACAGCGATCAGTGCTAAAAATAGCCACCGATTACTGTATAAATGTCACTGGCAGGAAAGGAGTTAACACTAGGGGGCGATTGAGGGGTTAAGTGTTCCCTAGGAAGGTGTTTGTAACTGTGGGGGGACTGTAGTGACTGGACGAGGAAAGAGAACGCTGTTCCTGATCACTAGGAACAGACGATCACTTTCTACTCCCCTGTCAGAACAGAGATTGTTTACATTGACAGATCCCCGTTATGGGTCTCTGAGGAGCGATCGTGGGTGGCTGGCAGACATCGTGGCCGCTCGCATCGGCTCCAGGGTCATGCCGTGGGCACACGCGCGCATCCCCTATTAACCTTAAAGCGGCCTCCGTACAGCTACAGCGATTCACGCAGGGGAGCCAACCTGCTGCCGTATAATGACAGCGTCTGCTCGGCAACTAGTTAAACACGTTTGTTAACAGTGAAACAAAACCTATCCAAACACCAGCAAACCGAATACACAGCAAACATGAAGATATCAATGAACCCTTATTATTAAGTGCCATCAACTCAGTCCAAGTCCTAGTGAGTTAATGAATGAGAACTCCAAAAAGAAGTTTGCTTTGTGCAAGATCCTCCAGTGTTGTACCCATAGCTGTTGTTAGTGTGTCCAATCAATAATAAGAATATGCAGAGCTTATAACAAATTAAGTCCATAAATTAGTCAATCAATAATAACAAAAAATTGAGTCAAACAAAAATCCAAAGAAAAACATGGATCCAGGATTACATAAAGTGTCAAGTGCTTCAAGTAATTCTCAGTGGATGTAGTGAGATAAGCGCTCTACCCTACATGTTTCGTCACAACTGACATCATCTGGGGCATTCAGAAATGTAGGGCGGAACCTACGTACGTGCCATTGCCACGCTGTTTCCTGTGTTTACAGACTCATCTACTTCCATGCATGGATTGTTTTTACGCTTGTTATCTTTATTCAAATGTGAGTACTTTTAATCCCTTTTTGCAACAATAAAGAGAGTTTTTATGGATTTACACTATGTGGATATCTTTCTGTTTATCGCCCTACATCCACGGAGAATTACTTGAAGCATTTGACACTTTATGTTCTGGAAAGGAAATGTGATCCTGGATCCATGCTGACATGTTGCGCTGAGCGCATTTGAATCCGTAATAGAGTCCTGCAACTTTGGTAAGAGTCCATCTCACACTGGGTGGTGGATCACGTGGTGGATTTTGCTCACATTCCTGAACATTTGATTTTGCACAACTTTATGAACTTTTTCCTAGATGTTTTTTCGTTGGATTTTTGTTTGATACAATTTTTTCTTATTATTGATTCACTAATTTATGGACTTCATTTATTGTAAGCACTGCATACTCTTATTATTTGTTACACTTTACAGCATATCTGACATTTTTTTGCAATTGGCTTTCTTTACTATTTTGTGTCTGCACGATTTTCTTCTTATTTGCACTAGTGTGTCCAACCACCTAGTAGTTGGTTTCCTTCTTCGCCTGGTCTCTTTGATCTTCCAAAAACAATATTTCCTTCTCCAGAGATCCCTCTCTCCCCTGATAGTGAACCATAACCAAATGATAAAATACATAACTAGCAAACCAACTACAGTAAGTGACAGAAAACCTAACTAGCTACTAACTATAATACAATATATACAGATATACATATACTTTACACTGGACAGTATTGTCACACAGTCAGTCCTTCATCAAATATTCTGACAATAGGACCTGGGATAAGGAACACCATTGTTTGGGACAATAAACATTTAATACCAGAGGAAATTATTTAGTAGGAACTGATCCAAAAATGAATCAAGGGCATCTGTAAATGTACTTTACCTGAGTATGTAAGATCCAAAACATTTAAATACAGTATGAGTTAGCTCATACTGTGTGTTTTTTTGAAAAGAAAGGCAGTGCACGTTATTTCTTTGGAAACCTTCTAGTGATATGTGTTCATGTTTTGCAACTTCATAAATATTCAGAAATTAAGCCATTTAAATTAGTCTCAGAGGCCCTACTGACTAAGAGAAAGTGCTTCAATACACAGAACATACAGGTCATAATACAAACACTGAATACATTCCTTTTGGAAAACCCTTCAGCAAAACACATGAATATCATTTTACATGTTTCTCGACTCCAAAATAATAAAAAAAAAATCTTACAGAGGATTCCACTCTGGGGCTTTTAAAAATAGCAAAAAAAAAAAAATAACAGTAAAAGAAAACAAATGTTTGCAGATTTCAAGACAACAAATGTTTGGAGCTTAAGTTTCTGGCTTACTCAAAAGATTGAACAAACATGTTTTTTTTTTTCTCATTGGCCATGATACCTAAATTATTTTGAATGCTTGCATTATAAGATGCTGAGTTAGTCAACAGCTTCAGCTTTTTTTCTTTACTTTCACAGTAAGTGAGTACAGCAATAAAAACACACGAAGAAGACCTGCTACGCTGTTTCTGCTTTGGAAGAGCAAAGGTGGCTTGGACATTATACTGGATTTTTTTTTAAAGCAAGACTATCACTGCCAAAAATATTCCCTGCAAAAGAAAAGGTTGTGTGAGGACTGAGGAGCATGTGTCTCCTTTCTTCACTCTTATGCCGCGTACACACGATCGGACATTCCGACTACAAAACCATGGATTTTTTTTGACGGATGTTGGCTCAAACTTGTCTTGCATACACACGTTCACACAAATGTTGTCGGAAATTCCAATCGCCAAGTACGATGGCACTATAAAAGTTAAGTTCAATACCAAGTGCGTAACCCTTTGGGCTCCTTCTGCTAATCTTGTGTTAGTAGAAGTTTGGTGAGATCCGATTCACGCTTTTCAGCCTTCGTGCTTTTCAGTCTGTTACTGCTCTTTGCAGCGTGATGAATGTGCTATCTCCATTACGAACGCTAGTTTTTTCAGACCGAGAGCTTCCGTCTTGTACTTGATTCACAGCATGCGTGGAATTTTGTGCGTTGAAATTGTCTAAACACGCTCGGAATTTACGAGAACTTATTTTGTTGTCGGAAAATTTGAGAACCAGCTCTCAAATTTTTGTCGTCGGAAATTCTGACAGCAAATGTCCGATGGAGCCTACACACGGTCGGAATTTCCGACAAAAAGTTCCCATCGAACATTTGTTGTCGGAAATTCAGAACGTGTGTACGCGGCATAAGGCTTCATGTACACGGGACATTGTTCAACCTCTCCTGAACGATTTAACTTGACAGCTAGAAACCGGTGTGTAAAAACGCCTGTTTAGCCGCGTTTACATGCCACATTTAGCCGCATTTAGCCACGTTTGCATCTAGAAGCGTTTGAAAACGTTTTTTCATTTTTACCAAAACGCTTCTAGACGTAAACGCGGCATGTAAACGCGTCTAAATGACCATTTTTAGACGCCGGTTTCTAGCTGTCAAGTTATATCATTCAGGAGAGGTTGAACAACGTCCCGTGTACATGAAGCCTTATTGAAACATGCAGCAGTCAACACTTCCGGGAGTGTTGGATTCCTGTGCCACTGTCTGAGGGTATAACTTATGAATCCATAGGGGTTATGCAACACCATCATTTGTCTCTATAATAGCCACCACAGTTGAGTGGACCTGGGAAATCTGGCGGTGATCTTGTCCAGTGAATTTAGGGCAAACTCTGACCAGCTTTCCTGTCCCTGCTGAAGAAAAACATCCCAACAACATGATGCTGCCTCCACCATGTTTCAGTTAGTTTTCCGCCACATGTAGCGTTTTGCTTTTAGGCCAAAAAGTTCTTCCACATATTAGCTGTGTCCCCCACATGGCTTCTCGCAAGCTACAAACAGGACTTCTTATGGCTTTCTTTCAACAATGGCTTTCTTCTTGCCGCTCTTCCATAAAGGCCAGATTTGTGGAGTGCACGACTAATAGTTGTCCGGTAGACAGATTCTCCCACCTGAGATGCGGATCTCTGCAGCTCCTCCAGAGTTACCATGAACCTCTTGGCTAGAGATGGCCTTGCGGTTCGCCCCGCGGTCGGTTCGCGGCGAATTTTGCGCATTCACGGTTCGCGAAACCGGTGGACATATGGCGCTATTCGCGGCCGGTTCGCGGCCACCATATTCTGAATCTTTTACATTGTGGAACTTTGACCTATGACACATCCATCATGTGGTACAGGACAGCCAATGAGACATTTCAGCAGATGGACATACCCCCTACCTTATAAATAGACCTGATCTGGCTGCCATTTTACATTCTGTTATTTGTCAGCGTAGGGACAGGTTGCTGTGTGGAGCAGGGACAGACTGTAATCCTAGCTATTAGGTCCACAAAAGTCCTTTGAAGGACTGGTATAGGTGTACAATTGTTTTGTGTGCAGTGTATAGGGGTGTAATACACTTTTAGTTCATTTCAATTGTGCAGCATTGGGACTGCAGTGCTGAGCGGTTCTGCAGCTGTCTTTAGTCAGTGTAGGAAGGTTGCTGTGTGTGTACTAGCAGGGACAGACTCTACTAAAACAAAAGTCCTTCTAAGGACTGGTATAGGTGTACAGTCCACAAAAGTCCTTTTACGGACTGGTATAGGTGTACTATTTTGTGTGCAGTAAATAGGGGTGTACTACACGCATAAAATACTCTAGGAAGAATAGTATAGAGCGGTTCTGCAGCTGTCTTTAGTCAGTGTAGGAAGGTTGCTGTGTGTGTACTAGCAGGGACAGACTCTACTAAAACAAAAGTCCTTCTAAGGACTGGTATAGGTGTACTATTTTGTGTGCAGTAAATTGGGGTGTACTTCACGCATAAAATACTCTAGGAAGAATAGTATAGTGCATTTCTACTGTGCAGCTTCTGAGCGGTTCTGCTGAAGCTCTTTTCTCGGTTTAGGTAGAAATTGCCGCTGTGTGTCGCAGGCACAGACTAGCGACTAAAATCGCTAACCAATAAAGCTCCACAAAAGTTCATTTTAAGGACTGGTATAGGTGTACTATTTGGTGTGCAGTATATAGGGGTCTAATACACGCATAAAAAACTTTCACATATAAAGTTCTTTGCTGTCAGATGAATGCCTGTTGGCTAATTTTTGGGGCCTGTACTGGCCGACACTTACTTCTTTATCCAGGCTGTGAATGCCTAATTTTTCAGACTGGAATTGAAAATCAATTCCGCTAAATTGTGGAACGGATGCGGACCCATTTTACAGACGTGTGAATGGACCCTATATGTATTTGACATGTATTTACCGGCTGCTGTCAGTTCAGGCTGATTTAGGCCGAGCTATTACAATAAAACCGAGCAATATTACAAAAAACGAAATAAACGTTATAACTGTATAAACGATTTATACAACTTATAAAAAAAAAAAAAACATTTATGGCATTTTTTCCAATAGCAGGATCATCTCATGCACCCCCTTCATAGCCTGGCCTTGCGTCTCTTCCATGGCCTTCATGCGCTCCTGAATTGACAAAAAAAATCAGATAAAAAAAGAATGCTTGTCGTTGTCGATCTCAAATTTGCTTAATACTTCTGTTATGTCATTGTCCATGTTGTGGGACTATGTGTGCACAGCTAGTAATTATTTTGTGGCTGCAAATATGACCTGGAGGTTTTTAATGTTCGCCTCCCATTGAAATGAATGGGGCCCGCCGCGAACCCGCGGTTCGTGAACATTTACCCGCGTTCGCGCGATCGCATTCGCGAACCGTCCCGGGAGATGTTCGTCCATCCCTACTCTTGGCTGCTTCCCTGATTAATGCTCTCCCTGCCCGGCCTGTCAGTTTAGGTGGACGGCCATGTCTTGTTAGGTTTTCAGTTGTGCCATACTCTTTCCATTTCCCAATGATGGACTGAACAGAGCTCTGTGAGATGTTCAAAGCTTGGGATATTTTTTTATAACCTAACCCTGGTTTAAACTTCTCTACAACTTTATCCCTGATCTGTCTGGTGTGTCCCTTGGTCTTCATGATGCTGTGTGTTCACTAAGGTTCTCTAACAAACCTCAGAGGGCTTCACAGAACAGCTGTATTTATACTGAGATTAAATTACACATAGGTGGACTCTATTTATTAATTAGGTGACTTCTGAAGGCAATTGGTTTCACTAGATTTTAGTATCAAAGTAAAGGAGGCTGAATACAAATGCACGCCACACTTTTCAGATATTTATTTGTAAAAAATTTGGAAAAACATTTATCATTTTCCTTCCACTTCACAATTATGTGCCACTTTGTGTTGGTCTATCACAAAAAATCCCAATAAAATACATTTACATTTTTGGTTGTAACATGACAAAATGTGGAAAATTTCAAGGCGTAGGAATACTTATTCAAGACACTGGGGCTGATTTACTAATAACAGTGCGCTGCGCTGGTTCTAACCTTAATTGGTGCGCCAGATAACTCCTTCACTGGGCGCAGGAAGCAGCGGCGCACTGTTATAGTAAATAGAAATGTCAGCAGCGCTCAATTGAAAATGAATGGTTCCCTATGGGAGCCCATTGATTTGAATAGAGGTCGCCCGGGAAGTCGGATCCGACTTGCGGGCGACTCGTGTGCCGGCTGACACAGGGACAGCGTGACTTTGCGAGGCGATCTGGACACGACCTGAGCGTGCAGCAGCCGCTCAAGTCGTGTCCTAGAGGCGACTAGCAGCCTCGCTGTCCCATGTTTTGGTATGATACATGAAGGGGAACTCCAGGCCAAGTTTTAATGAAAAAAACGGCATGGGTTCCCCTTCAGGAGCATACCAGGCCCTTAGGTCTGGTCTGGATTCTAAGGTGAACCCCCTAAGCCGAAAAACGGCGTGGGGGTCCCCCCAAAATCCAAACCAGACCCTTAGGTCTGGTCTGGATTTTAAGGTGAACCCCTCAAGCCGAAAAACAGCGTGGGGGTCCCCCCAAAATCCAAACCAGACCCTTATCCGAGCACGCAACCTGGCAGGCCGCAGGGGAAAAGGGGGGGGACGAGAGCGCCCCCCCCTCCCTCCTGAACCGTACCAGGCCGCATTCCCTCAACATGGGGGGTTTGGTGCTTCGGGGCAGGGGGGCGACCTGCGGCCCCCCCACCCCAGAGCACCCTGCTCCCATGTTGATGGGGACAAGGGCCTCTTCCCGACAACCCTGGCCGTTGGTTGTCGGGGTATGCGGGCGGGGGGCTTTTTGGAATCAGGGCGCCCCCTTTAAAAAGGGGGCCCCCAGATGCCGGCCCCCCACCCTATGTGAATGAGTATGGGGTACATCATACCCCTACCCATTCACCTGGTGGAAAAAAATTGCAATAAAAAAACCACACAGCTTTTTAAAGTATTTTATTGCACAGCTCCGGGGGTCTTCTTCCGACTTCGGGGGTCTCCGGTGTCGTCGCCGCCGCTCTCCGGTTTTCTTCTGCCGGGCCTCCGCTAACTTCTTTTAGCTCTTTTGCTAGCGGAGGCCCGGTCTTCTCCGTCGCCTTCTTCTTCTCCCGCTATCCGGTTCTTCTCCCGCTTCTTTCTTCTGCTGGGCCCTCCACTAACTTCTTTAGCTCTTTTGCTAGTGGAGGGGCCGGTCTTCTCCGTCATCGCCGCCGGCGTCTTCTTCTCTCTTCTCCTCCTCGATGTTGACTCGTCGCTTCCTCTCGCAGTAATGCTAAATTTTTGGTCCGCAGAGATTAATATAGGCTTCTCATGACGTCACAGTCACATGGCCCCGGAGCATGTGAGTGTGACGTCATGGGAACATGTGACTGTGACGTCATGAGAAGCCTATATTATTCTCTGCGGACCGAAAATTTTGCATTACTGCGAGAGGAAGCGACGAGTCAACATCGAGGAGGAGAAGAGAGAAGAAGTCGCCGACAGCAACGACGGAGAAGACCGGCCCCTCCACTAGCAAAAGAGCTAAAGAAGTTAGTGGAGGGGCCGGCAGAAGAAAGAAGCGGGAGAAGAACCGGAAGAAGAACCGGATAGCGGGAGAAGAAGAAGGCGACGGAGAAGACCGGGCCTCCGCTAGCAAAAGAGCTAAAAGAAGTTAGCGTAGGCCCGGCAGAAGAAAGGAAGAACCGGAGAGGAGAAGAGGGGAGAAGGCGACGGAGAAGACCGGGCCTCCGCTAGCAAAAGAGCTAAAGAAGTTAGCGGTGGACCGGCAGAAGAAAACCAGAGAGCACGGCGACGACACCGGAGACCCCCGAAGTCGGAAGAAGACCCCCGAGCTGTGCAATAAAATACTTTAAAAAGCTGTGTGTTTTTTTATTGCAATTTTTTTCCACCAGATGAATGGGTAGGGGTATGATGTACCCCATACTCATTCACATAGGGTGGGGGGCTGGGATCCGGGGCCCCTTTATTAAAGGGGGCTCCCGGATTCCGATAAGCCCCCCGCCCGCAGACCCCGACAACCAACGGGCAGGGTTGTCGGGAAGAGGCCCTTGTCCTCATCAACATGGGGGCAGGGTGCTCTGGGGTGGGGGGGGCCGCAGGTCGCCCCCCTGCCCCAGAGCACCAAACCCCCCCATGTTGAGGGCATGCGGCCTGGTACGGTTCAGGAGGGAGGGGGCGCTCTCTCGACCCCCCCTCTTCCCCTGCGGCCTGCCAGGTTGTGTGCTCGGATAAGGGTCTGGTTTGGATTTGGGGGGGACCCCCACGCCGTTTTTTCGGCGTAGGGGTTCCTCTTAATATTCAGACCAGACCCAAGGGCCTGGTATGCTCCTGGAGGGGGAACCCATGCCGGTTTTTTATTTAAAATTTGGCCTGGAGTTCCCCCTCAAGATTCATACCAAACACAGTGCCTGCTATTGGCGGGGATCCAAGTCGGATCCCCGTTCATTGAAAGTCGGACATATGTCGGCTTCATGTCGCAGGGCAAAGTCGGATCCAAAGTAGGACAGATGTCGTGTCGCACTAGTGTGAACCCAGCCTAAATACAACTACACTGCTGCTCTCAGCTGCTCATATCACTCTGGTCTCACTAAATAGCTAAAATCGTAAATAATACTGTTTTTGGAGCTTAGGGCGGCTCCTTATCATATACATGCAAATGTGGTAAAACACGGCATGCAAACGCCACAAAGCGCGCCTTTCTAAACGCCACTTTCAACCTTAGTTCAGAACACTTTGCACCAGCGTCCCGTCTACATGGGGCCTAAAAACGCCTATGCCATTTACAGCTCAAAAACGCCATGGTGGCCATGAGGCCATAGGCTAACATGGAGAGATGTTTTTAAGCTGCAAAAAACGCTCAAACAAGCGGTTGGAAAAACGTCCGTGTGCATGTAGCCTTATATTAACCACATGCGCACTGCCCAGACCAAGTTTAACATTTTAGCGCTGATGCACTTTTAATGACAATTGCGCGCTCATACAACACTGTAACCCAATGAAAATGTTTTATTTGTTGGCACACAAATAGAGCTTGCTTTTGGTGCTATTTGATCACCTTTGTGTTTTATTTTTATTTTTTTTCTATAAATACAAAAGACCGAGTTTAAAAAAAAAAAAAATGGATATTTTACCCACTTCAGCACTGGGCCTATTCTGGCACTTCTCTCCTTCATGTAAAAATCATAAATTTATGGCTATAAAATTACTTCAAAACACCAAACATTATATATTTTTTTGGAGCAGACACCCTAGGGAATAAGATGGCGGTCATTGCAAATTTTTATCTCGCTCCGGATTTGCGCAATAAATTTTCAAACGCCTTTTGTTTGCTAAAAATATTACAAAACAGTAAAGTTACGGCCAATTTTTTGGTATAATGTGAAAGATGTTGTTATGCTGAGTAAATACCGTAGATACCTAACACGTCACGCTTTAAAATTGCGCACGCACATGGCATGACACCAAACTTCAGTAATTAAAAATCTCCCTAGGCGATGCTTACATTTTTTTTACACGTTACCATTTTGGCATTACAGAGGGGGTCTAGTGCTAGAATTGCTGCACTCGTTCTAACGCACGCAGCAATAACTCACATGTGTGGTTTGAACGGCGTTTACATATGTGGGCGGGACTTACGTGTGTGTTCGCTTCTGAGCGCGAGCTACCGGGGACATGGGCGTTTTTTCTTATTTTTTTTTTGTTTTGTTTTTTGACTTTTTTGTACTTCTTACTCTTTTTTAATTTTTTAAATTTTTTGGGATCTCTTTTATTCCTATTACAAGGAATGTAAAAATCCCTTGTAATAGGAATGTGTGTGACAGGTCCTCTTTATGGAGAGATGCAGGGTCAATAAGACCCCGCATCTCTCCTCCAGGCTGGAAAGCATGATATTGTTCCAAAAAAATCACCAATCTCATGCTGACTGCCAAGATCACGGCTTGGTTAACATACGGGAACACGGCATGATGTCATAACGTCATGCCCGCGCCTCCGACGGTCATAGAGATGACTGATGACCATCTGGTCACCAGTCATCTCCAAATCGTTCTCCGAGCCCCAGATGGCACGGGAGAGCCCGGAGAAGCACCGGATGGTGGCAAGGGGGGGGGGGGACGTCCCCACCTATAAGAACGATCAAGCGGCGGAACTGCAGGCATCAGGCATCATTCAGATGTCACCGCCCAAAGCCAAGGATGTCATTTGACGGTGGGCGGTAGGAAACTGGTTAATATTTTTAAAAAAGGTAATTTTTCTTCTTCATTGATGTACACTAATGAGACTGCACTGATGGGCACCGATAAGGTGGCAAGGGTGGGCACTGAGAGGTGGCATTGCTATTTAGTAGTGATGAGCCGAACACCCCCGGGTTCGGTTCGCACCAGAACCCGCGAACGGACCGAAAGTTCGTACGAACATTAGAACCCTATTAAATACAATGGATGCGAACGTTCGAATTCTAAAGTGCTAATTATAACAACTATTGTGCATGTTATTGTCCTAAAAAGGGTTTGGGAACCCGGGTTCTGCACCAGGGGACATGTATCAATGCAAAAAGAAGTTTTAAAAACGGTCGTTTTTCGGGAGCAGTCATTTTAATGATGCATAAAGTGAAAAAAAAAAAGTCAAATATTCCTTTAAATATCGTACCTGGGGGGTGTCTAAAGTATGCCTGTGAAGTGCCACATGTTTCCCGTGTTTAGAACTGTCCCTGCACAAAATGACACTTCTAAAGGAAAAAAAAGCCATTTAAAACTGCTTGCGGCTTTAATGTAATGTCTGGTCCCGGTAATATGGATGAAAATCTTTAAGAAAAATGGCATAGCTACCCCATGACCCTCCCCCCCTACCCCAGCCCATTACCAGCCCCTTTGGGTCTTGTATGGATATTAAGGGGAACCCCGCACATAAAATAAAAAAGGCCCTATATACTCTGAACAGCCGTATACAGGCGGTGCATACAAGACAGGGACTGTAGGTTTGTTCTTATGTAGAATCTGTTTGTAATTTTGAACAGGTACATTGTTGAAGTGTAGCTCCAGCCCAAAAATCTATTTTTAAACTTTTTGGAAAACATAGGTAAGGGTTATCACCCCTGTAACATTTGTTTTGCTGTCTGTGCCCCTGTTCAGAACATTTCACCTCACTTTCCGTCCCAATGACAACTGTTTTTGAAATGTGGTGTTTTTCTTGAAACAAGGATTGCTGATAAAGCATCAGTACAGAGGAGACACCTTTCTCCCATATTTATTCTTACAGGAGAGAATTTTCCTTCCTAGTGGTAGATTTCCTCTCACTTCCTGTTGTCTTCTTGCGTTTGCAAGTAGGAGTCGTTTGTAAGTTGGATGTTTGAAAGTAGGGACCTGCCGTATATACTCTGCAGAAATAGGCCCCTTAGTTGTTGGTGTTGGCACAACACTGTAAGCACTCACAGTTACTCTTGGTTGGTGCTGGAACGCCCTGCTGTCAACTATTATATCAGGAATTTTAATTACATATAATTGTTGAACAGTGGTAGTAAAAATTGGGCCTTTGATGGTGGTGCTGGTGCCACAACACTGTAAGCCCTGACAGTTACTCTTGGTGGGTGCAGCAATGGGCCCTGCTGTGAATTATTAGATCAAGAATTGTAATTACATGCCCCTTTTGAACAGGGGCTGAAAAATTGGGCCTTTCGTGGTGGTGGTGGTGGTGGCGTTGCCACAACACTGTAAGCCCTCAGAGTTACTCTTGGTGGGTGCAGCAATGGGCCCTGCTGTGAATTATTAGATCAAGAATTGTAATTACATGCCCCTTTTGAACAGGGGCTGAAAAATTGGGCCTTTCGTGGTGGTGGAGGTGGCGTTGCCACAACACTGTAAGCCCTCAGAGTTACTCTTGGTGGGTGCAGCAATGGGCCCTGCTGTGAATTATTAGATCAAGAATTGTAATTGCATGCCCCTGTTGAACAGGGGCTGAAAAATTGGGCCTTTCGTGGTGGTGGTGGTGGTGGTGGTGTTGCCACAACACTGTAAGCCCTCAGAGTTACTCTTGGTGGGTGCAGCAATGGGCCCTGCTGTGAATTATTAGATCAAGAATTGTAATTACATGCCCCTTTTGAACAGGGGCTGAAAAATTGGGCCTTTCGTGGTGGTGGTGGTGGTGGCGTTGCCACAACACTGTAAGCCCTCAGAGTTACTCTTGGTGGGTGCAGCAATGGGCCCTGCTGTGAATTATTAGATCAAGAATTGTAATTGCATGCCCCTGTTGAACAGGGGCTGAAAAATTGGGCCTTTCGTGGTGGTGGTGGTGGTGGTGGTGTTGCCACAACACTGTAAGCCCTCAGAGTTACTCTTGGTGGGTGCAGCAATGGGCCCTGCTGTGAATTATTAGATCAAGAATTGTAATTACATGCCCCTTTTGAACAGGGGCTGAAAAATTGGGCCTTTCGTGGTGGTGGTGGTGGTGGTGGTGGCGTTGCCACAACACTGTAAGCCCTCAGAGTTACTCTTGGTGGGTGCAGCAATGGGCCCTGCTGTGAATTATTAGATCAAGAATTGTAATTGCATGCCCCTGTTGAACAGGGGCTGAAAAATTGGGCCTTTCGTGGTGGTGGTGGTGGTGGTGGTGTTGCCACAACACTGTAAGCCCTCAGAGTTACTCTTGGTGGGTGCAGCAATGGGCCCTGCTGTGAATTATTAGATCAAGAATTGTAATTACATGCCCCTTTTGAACAGGGGCTGAAAAATTGGGCCTTTCGTGGTGGTGGTGGTGGTGGCGTTGCCACAACACTGTAAGCCCTCAGAGTTACTCTTGGTGGGTGCAGCAATGGGCCCTGCTGTGAATTATTAGATCAAGAATTGTAATTGCATGCCCCTGTTGAACAGGGGCTGAAAAATTGGGCCTTTCGTGGTGGTGGTGGTGGTGGTGGTGTTGCCACAACACTGTAAGCCCTCAGAGTTACTCTTGGTGGGTGCAGCAATGGGCCCTGCTGTGAATTATTAGATCAAGAATTGTAATTACATGCCCCTTTTGAACAGGGGCTGAAAAATTGGGCCTTTCGTGGTGGTGGTGGTGGTGGTGGTGGCGTTGCCACAACACTGTAAGCCCTCAGAGTTACTCTTGGTGGGTGCAGCAATGGGCCCTGCTGTGAATTATTAGATCAAGAATTGTAATTGCATGCCCCTGTTGAACAGGGGCTGAAAAATTGGGCCTTAGGCACTGGTGGCACAACACTACAACCCCTCACAGATACTGTACTTGGAGCACAGCAATGAGCCCTGTTGCAAAGTATTGCTTCAAAAATTGTAATGACACGCCCCTGTTAAACAGGGGCTGAAAAATTGGGCCTTAGGCACTGGTGCCACAACACTCCAACCCCTCACAGATACTGTACTTGGAGCACAGCAATGAGCCCTATGGCAAATTATTGCTAAAAAAATTGTAATTACATGCCCCTGTAAAACAGGGGCTGAAAAATTGGGCCTTAGCCACTGGTGGCGGCACCCATAAACAAAAATGATCTTCCAAGCTATCATCATCAATCGTATCATTGAGGACTCGGAGGAGGAGGATAGCCAGTCAACATAACAGCACAGGCACTCAGCATCAGCATCAGTCTTGAAGGGATGTGACATGTTAAAATCAATTAGTCTGTTATATCAGCATCAGGTGTGTGGTAGCTGGTGGTGATCCAAGACTGGTTCATCTTGATGAAAGTCAGTCGATCAACCGAGTCGGTGGACAGGCGCACCCTGTGATCCGTGACAAATCCTCCAGCAGCACTGAATGTGCGTTCCGAAAGAACGCTGGATGCAGGACAGGCCAGTAGCTCAATTGCATACTGTGCAAGCTCTGGCCAGTGATCCATCCTCAAGACCCAGTAAGCCAGAGGATTTTCGGTGGGGAAGGTGTCCAAGTCTGACCTTGCCCCTAGATATTCCTGCACCATGTTTATCAGACGCTGGCGATGGTTGCTGGAACCGATCATACTTTGGGGCTGCGGACTAAAGAATTGTCTGAACGCATCGGTCAGACGGCCACCTTCCCCACCGCTCCTTCTTTGACTGGCCGAAGCCTCAGCAACTCGTTGTCCAGGACCAGGAGTTTGTAACCTCCCAGTCTCTGGGAACGCGTTGCACAGACCTTTCTGCAAGGCCTCCCGGAGTTGTCTCATCCTCTGCTCCCTCTGCGACGGTAACATAAGGTCCGCAACCTTACCCTTGTACCGTGGATCAAGGAGAGTGGCCAGCCAGTAATGGTCCCTCTCCTTGATCCGAAGAATACGAGGATCCTTCCGCAGACTTTGCAGGATCAGGGAGGCCATGCAGCGTAGGTTTGCTGAGGCATTCGCTCCGGAGTCCTCTGGGTCACTAAGGACGACATGATCCGCAGCCACCTCCTCCCAGCCACGTACAAGTCCACTGGTTTCTTGGGACTGTAAATCATCCCTAAAAGACTGCTGCTGATGATGCTGAGTGCCAGCCTCCACCTCCATGCTGACACAATCCTCCTCCTCCTCCTCCTCCTCCTCCTCTTCCTGTGCGATGGGTGGGACAGAAGGAACACTGTCTGGGTAAAGGGGGCCTTGAGAGGCAAGGAAGTCCTCCTCTTCCTGCCTCTGTTCTGCCTCAAGTGCCCTGTCCATTATTCCACGCAGCGTGTGCTCCAACAGGTGGACAAGAGGTACAGTGTCACTGATGCATGCACTGTCACTGCTCACCATCCTCGTGGCCTCCTCAAATGGTGCCAGGACAGTGCATGCATCCCTGATCATGCCCCACTGGCGTGGAGAAAAAAAACCAAGCTCCCCTGACCCTGTCCTGGTGCCGTAGTCGCACAGGTACTCATTGATGGCCCTCTGCTGCGTGTGCAGCCGCTGCAGCATGGCCAACGTTGAGTTCCACCTGGTGGGCATGTCACATATAAGGCGGTTCTTGGGCAGGTTCAACTCCTTTTGCAGCTCAGCCAGGCGAGCACTGGCATTATAAGATCTGCGGAAATGCACACAGACTTTCCTGGCCTGCCTCAGGACATCCTGTAAGCCCGGGTACCTGCCCAAGAACCGCTGCACCACCAGGTTAAGGACGTGAGCCACACAGGGCACATGGGTCAGTTGTCCCTGTCGGAGGGCGGAGAGGAGGTTGGTGCCATTGTCGCAAACCACCATTCCTGGCTTAAGCTGGCGTGGCGTCAACCACCTCTCGGCCTGGCCCTGCAGAGCAGACAGGACCTCTGCCCCAGTGTGGCTTCTGTCCCCCAAACACACCAGCGCAAGCACGGCATGGCATCTTTTTGCCTGCGTACTTGCGTAGCCCCTTGAACGCCTACGGAGCACCGCTGGTTCCGAGGACAAACCACAGGAAGAGGCCATGGAGGAAGAAGAAGAGGAGGGGGTGGAGGAGAGAGGTGTGTCACAACCAGTAGTAGCATTTTGGAGGCGTGGCGGTGGAACAACCTCCAACACTACTGCACCTTGTCCTGCATCCTTCCCAGCTGCCAAAAGAGTGACCCAATGGGCCGTGAAAGAAAGGTAACGTCCCTGTCCATGCCTGCTGGACCATGAGTCAGCGGTAATATGCACCTTACCGCTGACCGCCCTGTCCAGCGAGGCCAAGACATTGCCTTCCACATGCCGGTAGAGAGCCGGAATAGCCTTCCGTGAGAAAAAGTGGCGTTTGGGAACCTGCCACTGAGGAACCGCACATTGCACAAACTCACGGAAGGGGGCCGAGTCTACCAACTGAAAAGGCAGCAGTTGAAGCGCTAGCAATTTAGCCAAGCTAGCATTCAACCGCTGGGCATGTGGATGGCTGGGAGTGAACTTCTTTCGACGGTCCAGCAGCTGGGGCAGGGAAATTTGCCTGCTAGAATCGGACGTCGGTGTACTGCTAGCAGAGTGGCCGCAAGTACTTGGCTGTGACACACCTAATTCTACACCTTCATTCCTCTCAGTGCATGTTTCAGAGAGGACTGAAGTTATAGTGGGGTTGGAGATCCCAGCTGATGCGGTGCAAGGAGAGGTCCGCTTTGTTCTTTGGTGTGGGTCTTTGAGGTAGGCTTGCCAACGAGCTGCATGGCAGGTCAACATATGTCTGGTCAGGCATGTGGTACCCAAGCGGCTGATGTTTTGGCCACGCGATATACGCTTGAGACATATGTTGCAAACAGCAGCTGTGCGATCTGATGCACTAGCCTCAAAAAAGGCCCACACCAAAGAACTTTTTGAATGACGGGCAGAGGCAGCGCCCTGCACAGGCGGAGCTCTGCGGTGTGATTCCGTCGGTGTACTGCCCTTACGCTGGCCACCAAAGGGCATCCTGCCTCGTTGGAGATGTGCCTCCTCCTCATCCTCCTCCTCCTCCTCTCTCCTATTAGGCACCCACGTGGAGTCAGTGACCTCATCATCCCCTCCCTCCTCATCACTGGAGCCAATCTGGCAGTATGCTGCAGCTGCTGGAACATGACTGCCAGATTGGTGTCCTTCTTGAGCATCCCCTCTGTCTGCTCTCACGCTACTGCCTTCCTGTAGCTGGGTTTCATCATCAGACCCTTCGAAACGCTGGGCATCCTCCTGGAGCATGTACCCAACACTGTGCTCAAACAGTTCGGGGGACTCCTCAGGAGGAGGACATGGTGGGTCTAGGGAAGGAGTGACTGATGATGAGTCTGACATTGATACCAGGGAAGAGGACGCTTTGGCAGCTGCTTTTCCAGTACCCTGAGCCTGGGTGAGAGAGGATGAGGAGGAGGAGGAGGGCTTGGTCATCCACTCTACCAAGTCTTCGGCATGATGTGGCTCAACATGTCCAGCTGCCGAAAAGAAGGACAAGCGTGTCCCATGGCCATGTGCTGATGACAATGCACCGCGTCCACGACCAGCACTGTTGCCCCCAGACACAGAGCCTGCTTGCCCTCTTTTATTGCCTCCTGACTGTCTGCCTCTCCTTGTTTGCCTTCCAGACATTCTAATAGATGGCCTGCAGGGAGATGGGAAAAAAGCAATAAGGGCTACCTTCAGGTGTCCTTCTCTGTCCCTTTACTTAAGGATTTCTAAATATGGTTGAGGATGATTGCTTTTGCACAGAATAGCACAACGACAATTTCCCTGACTGTCCAAAAAAACAAGGATTTCAAAGATGGTTGATGAGGAATGCTTTAGCACACTATAGCACAAGGAGAATTTCCCTCACTGTCCTTCCCTGTCCCTAGAAACAAGGATTATCACAGTGAAAGAAACTGACACTCTTCCTACCTATAGTTTTCTGTCCCTAGAAAAAATGTTTTTTTAAAGCACACTATAGCACAAGGAGAATTTCCCTCACTTTCCTTCTTTGTCCCTAGAAACAAGGATTATCACAGTGAAAGAAACTGACACTCTTCCTTCCTATAGTTTTCTGTCCCTAGAAAAAATGTTTTTTTAAAGCACACTATAGCACAAGGAGAATTCCCTCACTGTCCTTCCCTGTCCCTAGAAACAAGGATTTGCACAGTAAAAGACACTGACACTCTCCCTACCTATAGTTTTCTGTCCCTAGAAAAAATGTTTTTTTAAAGCACACTATAGCACAAGGAGAATTTCCCTCACTTTCCTTCTTTGTCCCTAGAAACAAGGATTATCACAGTGAAAGAAACTGACACTCTTCCTACCTATAGTTTTCTGTCCCTAGAAAAAATGTTTTTTTAAAGCACACTATAGCACAAGGAGAATTCCCTCACTGTCCTTCCCTGTCCCTAGAAACAAGGATTCGCACAGTAAAACACACTGACACTCTCCCTACCTATAGTTTTCTGTCCCTAGAAAAAATGTTTTTTTAAAGCACACTATAGCACAAGGAGAATTCCCTCACTGTCCTTCCCTGTCCCTAGAAACAAGGATTTGCACAGTAAAAGACACTGACACTCTCCCTACCTATAGTTTTCTGTCCCTAGAAAAAATGTTTTTTTAAAGCACACTATAGCACAAGGAGAATTCCCTCACTGTCCTTCCCTGTCCCTAGAAACAAGGATTCGCACAGTAAAACACACTGACACTCTCCCTACCTATAGTTTTCTGTCCCTAGAAAAAATGTTTTTTTAAAGCACACTATAGCACAAGGAGAATTCCCTCACTGTCCTTCCCTGTCCCTAGAAACAAGGATTTGCACAGTAAAAGACACTGACACTCTCCCTACCTATAGTTTTCTGTCCCTAGAAAAAATGTTTTTTTAAAGCACACTATAGCACAAGGAGAATTTCCCTCACTTTCCTTCTTTGTCCCTAGAAACAAGGATTATCACAGTGAAAGAAACTGACACTCTTCCTTCCTATAGTTTTCTGTCCCTAGAAAAAATGTTTTTTTAAAGCACACTATAGCACAAGGAGAATTCCCTCACTGTCCTTCCCTGTCCCTAGAAACAAGGATTCGCACAGTAAAAGACACTGAAACTCTCCCTACCTATAGTTTTCTGTCCCTAGAAAAAATGTTTTTTTAAAGCACACTATAGCACAAGGAGAATTTTCCTCACTGTCCTTCCCTGTCCCTAGAAACAAGGATTATCACAGTGAAAGAAACTGACACTCTCCCTACCTATAGTTTTCTGTCCCTAGAAAAAATGTTTTTTTAAAGCACACTATAGCACAAGGAGAATTTCCCTCACTTTCCTTCTTTGTCCCTAGAAACAAGGATTATCACAGTGAAAGAAACTGACACTCTTCCTACCTATAGTTTTCTGTCCCTAGAAAAAATGTTTTTTTAAAGCACACTATAGCACAAGGAGAATTCCCTCACTGTCCTTTCCTGTCCCTAGAAACAAGGATTCGCACAGTAAAACACACTGACACTCTCCCTACCTATAGTTTTCTGTCCCTAGAAAAAATGTTTTTTTAAAGCACACTATAGCACAAGGAGAATTTCCCTCACTTTCCTTCTTTGTCCCTAGAAACAAGGATTATCACAGTGAAAGAAACTGACACTCTTCCTACCTATAGTTTTCTGTCCCTAGAAAAAATGTTTTTTTAAAGCACACTATAGCACAAGGAGAATTCCCTCACTGTCCTTCCCTGTCCCTAGAAACAAGGATTCGCACAGTAAAACACACTGACACTCTCCCTACCTATAGTTTTCTGTCCCTAGAAAAAATGTTTTTTTAAAGCACACTATAGCACAAGGAGAATTCCCTCACTGTCCTTCCCTGTCCCTAGAAACAAGGATTTGCACAGTAAAAGACACTGACACTCTCCCTACCTATAGTTTTCTGTCCCTAGAAAAAATGTTTTTTTAAAGCACACTATAGCACAAGGAGAATTTCCCTCACTTTCCTTCTTTGTCCCTAGAAACAAGGATTATCACAGTGAAAGAAACTGACACTCTTCCTACCTATAGTTTTCTGTCCCTAGAAAAAATGTTTTTTTAAAGCACACTATAGCACAAGGAGAATTCCCTCACTGTCCTTTCCTGTCCCTAGAAACAAGGATTCGCACAGTAAAACACACTGACACTCTCCCTACCTATAGTTTTCTGTCCCTAGAAAAAATGTTTTTTTAAAGCACACTATAGCACAAGGAGAATTCCCTCACTGTCCTTCCCTGTCCCTAGAAACAAGGATTCGCACAGTAAAAGACACTGACACTCTCCCTACCTATAGTTTTCTGTCCCTAGAAAAAATGTTTTTTTAAAGCACACTATAGCACAAGGAGAATTTCCCTCACTTTCCTTCTTTGTCCCTAGAAACAAGGATTATCACAGTGAAAGAAACTGACACTCTTCCTACCTATAGTTTTCTGTCCCTAGAAAAAATGTTTTTTTAAAGCACACTATAGCACAAGGAGAATTCCCTCACTGTCCTTCCCTGTCCCTAGAAACAAGGATTCGCACAGTAAAACACACTGACACTCTCCCTACCTATAGTTTTCTGTCCCTAGAAAAAATGTTTTTTTAAAGCACACTATAGCACAAGGAGAATTCCCTCACTGTCCTTCCCTGTCCCTAGAAACAAGGATTCGCACATTAAAACACACTGACACTCTCCCTACCTATAGTTTTCTGTCCCTAGAAAAAATGTTTTTTTAAAGCACACTATAGCACAAGGAGAATTTCCCTCACTTTCCTTCTTTGTCCCTAGAAACAAGGATTATCACAGTGAAAGAAACTGACACTCTTCCTACCTATAGTTTTCTGTCCCTAGAAAAAATGTTTTTTTAAAGCACACTATAGCACAAGGAGAATTCCCTCACTGTCCTTCCCTGTCCCTAGAAACAAGGATTCGCACAGTAAAACACACTGACACTCTCCCTACCTATAGTTTTCTGTCCCTAGAAAAAATGTTTTTTTAAAGCACACTATAGCACAAGGAGAATTCCCTCACTGTCCTTCCCTGTCCCTAGAAACAAGGATTCGCACAGTAAAACACACTGACACTCTCCCTACCTATAGTTTTCTGTCCCTAGAAATTTTTTTTTTTAAAGCACACTATAGCACAAGGAGAATTCCCTCACTGTCCTTCCCTGTCCCAAGAAACAAGGATTCGCACAGTAAAACACACTGACACTCTCCCTACCTATCCTTCTCTTTCCCTAAACTAAAGGAATCCAGGTTAAGCAAGAAAAAAATAAATGTCACTGTCCCTGCCTATGCTTCTCTTTCCCTGCTCCGGAACACACTACACTAGGCCGCCGTGCTGGCGGCCTTTTATAGTGTGGGGCGTGTACTAAACACCCTCAGCAATAATTGGCCACAGGCATCCTGCCTGTGGCCAATCATTGCTCTCCTCGCTGCCGGCGCTGTGATTGGCCAAGCATGCGGGGTCACAGTGCATGCTTGGCCAATCACAGCGCCTGGATGACACTGCGATGGCGTAGTGCATTGTGGGCCGTTCGCGTCACTCGAATTAGGCGCGAACGGCCCAAATCGTTCGATCTTCGTCGAACGATCGAACAGCCGATGTTCGAGTCGAACGTATGTTCGACTCGAACACGAAGCTCATCCCTACTATTTAGCACTGGTGGGCAGTGAGAAGTGGCACTGCTAGGTGCCACTGATTGGCACCAGTGGTGGGCATTGATAGGTGGCACTGGCAGGGGCTACTAATTGTCACAGATGATGCAGAATTGCCTCTTCCTCTTCGGGCCCCATGTCCCTTGCACCTAAGCCGGTGATTGCCTTTTTTTTATGCTCACGCTGTCAGCACAAGGAGAAAACAAAAACCATTACCCAGCTTTTGTTTACATCACGTGATCAGCTGTCATTTGCTGACAGCTGATCACATGGTAAAGGGCAGGGATCGGCCCCTTACTCGGATCTGTCATCACCCGAGTCACAGTGACTCTGTGACCACAGCGCGCGCAAAGGGGAGGACGTTTATTGACGGACTCCCGGCAATTGAGGACCATGCTGTTGCCGTCGATCAGTTATAGCGCTGATCTCAAGTGATTAAAGAGGGTCAAAATGGGCCATTGACATGCATCACAATTCAACTTAGGAATGAGTCTTTGAAAAGTTAAACTAAATAATTTGGCCACTTTATCCTTCCAAATAATTCACTTCCTGTCACATAGCCACACAGGAAGTGAGGGAAAATCCCTAACAATGTCTTTCCTTGGGGACACACAGGTCAGTCTAAATACTTTCCCCATTATGCACATTGCACTCGAGCATATTGCGGGGTACACCACAAATTATTATTATTAGGTAGTTTGGACTGTGGGGTTTATTTACTAAAGGCAAATCTACTTTGCACTACAAGTGCACTTGCTGTATATCTGAGGGGGACATGCAAGCCAAAAAAAAAAACATCTTTGCTTTTACATGATTGTAACATCCAATCACCAGTACTTTCCCTCAGATTTTCAGCAGCTACACTTTTACTGCAGAGTGGATTTGTCTTTACTAAACCCCAAACTACCCAATGATTTGGAGTGTACACAACAAAGTGCTAGAGTGCAATTTGCTTAATGGGGACACTAGTTAGATTGATCTGTGTGTCCCCAAGAAAAGCCATTGTAGGGTTTTACCTTCACTTCCTGTTTAGCTGTGTGACAGGAAGTGAAGCCAATGTTAAGATAAGGAGACAAAGGCCAAACTACAAAAAAATAAATAAAAAAATAAAAAACACACACGCAGGGGTTCTAACACTTACTTTGTTTCCCTCAAAATGCCCACAATTAGAATTGTATGGCCTTGAGCTATTTTTAAGTGCAGTGCTCTAAATCAGTGCTTCTCAAGTACCCCCAACAGGCCATGTTTGCATGTTTTCCTTCATCTTGCACATGTGCTTTAAATCACAGTCAATGGTTTTGATTTTTGGACAGCAATTCTCGATAAGAAAAATTCACAAAACATGTCCTGTTGGGGGTACTTTAGGACTGAGGCTGAGAACCACTGCAGTAAAAAAAAGGAAAATTGAATACTTACCGCTCTGTATTTCATTTCCTGGTGACGCTCCATGGCAGCACACAATCCATGCATATACTACCATGAAGGCACCAGGGTAGACAAATCACACCTGTTTTGTTTTGACATGCCAATCAGCTGTCACATTTGTTGCAAAGAAAACACAAAACAAACATCAAAACTTTCCATCTAATTTTATTGTTCAACAAAACAAAAGGGAAGGCAAAATAAAAAACATGGTCAATTTGAAACAGTTACAGACTCAACATCTTGAGCAATTTTTGGCCAAAAAAATGCAGCAGACAATTAAATCAAAGTGAACAAACAACACACATTAACAACATCAGAATTATTTCAGGGGAACATATCTCCCCCACACCAAAAATATACAATCCACATAAGTTAACCAATCACTTGTTTTGCAAAGACATAACAAATAAAATACATGTGTTACAAACGCGATAAGGACACCAACATGTACATTTTGACACACACACAAACACACACACTTGCCTCTTCTCAGGGCAAGCGACCGAATGCTCTGTGAGCTTTATATAACATATGTTTGTGTGCTAATGAGGCAATTGAAAACACATGCACAGTCCATGAAACACCCAGAATGCAAGTTCTCCCAATGTAGAAACTGAAACTCAAAGTGGGCACACCTGTTAAGATGTCCTTCAATTTCTAACCCATAAAAACACTCTCTGAGTGAGCATGCCCAGAAATATCCAGGCACTGTTCACACACAAAAAGCACGCCCAAAAAAATAACTGGCTGGGCATGTGCAGAACAACACCAATGCAGCTAGCAAAAAATAACCCCCCCCTCCCCCTGTCCAAAATTAAGCACATCATCCAGCATGCTACAAAATTAGAGATGGGACAATCACCCCTCCCCCCCCCCCCCACCAACAAATACTATTGCAGTCTATGGGAACTAACTTGTTAATTTTGCTAGTCCCCACTTGGCTGGCTTATCTAGTTATTGGCCTTAAAATGGGGGCCCAGGTCCCACCCTAAGGGACATATATCAATGTCACCAATTTGGAAAACACCAAAAACAAAACAAGAAGTGCCTTTAAATATGCCAAATTGCTTAAGGGCCATTTCACACCACATACAGTCCATTGCGTTTTTTATGCATCCAAAATGCATGGAAAGTTGGTTATATGGTTCTAAATGGCAGTGTTTGTTCCAGTGCGTTCCAGTTCCACCAAAAAAGTAGAACATGCTGCATTTTACCTGCACTGGAACGCAGCAAAACGCATCATAAACGCACTGGAACGCACAGGAACACACCTAAATGCACCAAAACGCATTGGAACACTCTTGTCCTTATCTATGGTTAATAAAAAAGAGGGGTGAAAACAAAGCACTGGACTGCATCAAAAACTTACCAAAAATGCACCGGAACGCATGAAAAAAGTGCATGCAGAAAAGCACCTGGAACGCATCCGGATTGTGTTTCTATGGTGTGAACTGGCCCTAGTTCACACTATAGAAATGCAGTCTGGGTGCGTTCCAGGTGCTTTTGTGCATGCGCGTTTTTGAGACATTCCAGTGCATTTTTGAGGCATTTTTGATGCAGTCCAGTGTTTTTTTCCGCCTCTTTTCACTTAGGACAAGTGTGTTGCAGAGCGTCTTTGGTGCATTTAGGTGCGTTGCGGTGCATTCCAGTGCATTTTTGGTACGTTCCGTTGCGTTTTTGATGTGTTTTACTGGGGTCCAGTACAGTTTTGTACCTAAAAAATGCAGCATGACCAATTATTTTTTGGCTTTCTGAAATGCACTGGAACGGACTGCAGTGGTGTGAACTATGCCATTGGAATTAATGTGATCAACTTTCTTTGCGTTTTTCAGGCATCAAAAAAACGCACTGCACTGCATCCGGTGTGAACTGGCCCTAAATATCATCCCCGGGGGGTGTCTATAGTATGCCTGTAAAGTAGCACATGTTTTCCATGTTTATAACAGTTGGAGAGCAAAATTACATTTCTATAGTAAAATAATAGTCATTTAAAAGACTTGCGGCTGTAATGAATTGCTGGTTCCTGTCAATACAGATAAAAGTCATTGAAAGTCTTTGCTAACCAAAAAAAAAATGCGTGGGGGTTCCCCCAAATTCCATAACCAGGCCCTTCAGGTCTGGAATGGATATTAAGGGGAACCCTGCTGCAAATTTTAAAAAAAAAATTACGTGGGGTACCCCCCAAATATCCAAACCAGGCCCTTCAGATCTGGCATGGATTTTAAGGGGAACTCCACCCCAAATTTAAAAAAAAAATGGCGTGGAATCCCCCTATAAATCCACACCAGACCCTTTATCCGAGCACATAACCTGGCCGGCCACAGGGAAAGAGGGGGGGACGAGAGAGCGGCCCCCCCTCCCTCCTGAACCGTACCAGGCCACATGCCCTCAACATGGGGAGGATGTCCGCATGTTGATGGGGACAAGGGCCTCATCCCCACAATCCTTGCCCGGTGGTTGTGGGGGTCTGCGGGCGGGGGGCTTATCGGAATCTGGAAGACCCCTTTAACAAAGGGGACCCCCAGATCCCAGCCCCCCCCCTGTGTGAAATGGTACAAATGTACCCCTACCATTTCACAAGGAAAGTGTCAAAAATTTAAAAAATGACAAGAGCCGGTTTTTGACAATTCCTTTATTAATGTCTTTTCTTTTATCAATTGTACCCCATTACCATTTCACACGGGGGGCGGGATCTGGGGGTCCCCTTTGTTAAAGGGGTCTTCCAGATTCCGATAAGCCCCCCGCCCACAGACCCCCACAACCACCGGGCAAGGGTTGTGGGGATGAGGCCCTTGTCCCCATCAACATGGGGACATCCTCCCCATGTTGAGGGCATGTGGCCTGGTACGGTTCAGGAGGGAGGGGGGGCCGCTCTCTCGTCCCCCCCTCTTCCCCTGCGGCCGGCCAGGTTATGTGCTCGGATAAGGGTCTGGTGTGGATTTTTGGGGGAACTCCAAGCCATTTTTTTATAAAATTTGGGGTGGAGTTCCCCTTAAAATCCATGCCAGATCTGAAGGGCCTGGTTTGGATATTTGGGGGGAACCCGCACGTAATTTTTTTTTAAAATTTGCAGCGGGGTTCCCCTTAATATCCATTCCAGACCTGAAGGGCCTGGTTATGGAATTTGGGGGGAACCCCACGCTTTTTTTTTTTGGTTAGCAATGACTTTCAATGACTTTTCTCTATATTGCCGGGAGCCGACAATTCATTACAGCCGCGGCTGCTTTTAAATGGTTTTTTTTTCCTTTAGAAATGTCATTTTGCAGGCGCACTGGCAAGTTCAGAGCTGCGCCGGTTCAACTTATGCAAATTGATTTAGGTGACTTGACATTTACTAAGATTTTGCCGGCGCAGTGAACCGGCGCATTTAAACCATTGAAATTCCCGGCCGCTCCGTTTTAATTGGAGGTTCCCGCTGTGCGACGCTTCAGTTCGCCTCTGGGTCCGTCTACACCCGTGACCCCGCCCCCTCTGACGCACATGGATTTCACGGGGACTTTCCCCGTGGTGACAGAGGGGGGCGGAGCCACCGGGTGTAAGCGGACCAAGTGGAGAACTGAAGCGTCGCACAGCGGGAACCTCCAATTCAAACGGAGCGGCCGGAGAAGAAAGAAGAAGGGAAGACGCCGGGGCAAGATGCTGGACGAGAAGACCGAAGGAAGAAGGAAGATGAAGATAAAGATGAAGATGAAGATAAAAATTAAGATGGAGGAAGAAACCCGAATGGAGAAAAGAAGAAGATGGAAGAAGAAGAAGGAAGAAGAAGAAGGAAGAAAAGAAAAGAAAAGACATTAATAAAGGAATTGTCAAAAACCGGCTCTTGTCATTTTTTACATTTTTGACACTTTCCTTGTGAAATGGTAGGGGTACAATTGTACCCCATTACCATTTCACACAGGGGGGGGCGGGATCTGGGGGTCCCCTTTGTTAAAGGGGTCTTCCAGATTCCGATAAGCCCCCCGCCCGCAGACCCCCACAACCACCGGGCAAGGGTTGTGGGGATGAGGCCCTTGTCCCCATCAACATGGGGACATCCTCCCCATGTTGAGGGCATGTGGCCTGGTACGGTTCAGGAGGGAGGGGGGGCCGCTCTCTCGTCCCCCCCTCTTCCCCTGCGGCCGGCCAGGTTATGTGCTCGGATAAGGGTCTGGTGTGGATTTTTGGGGGAACTCCAAGCCATTTTTTTTAAAATTTGGGGTGGAGTTCCCCTTAAAATCCATGCCAGATCTGAAGGGCCTGGTTTGGATATTTGGGGGGAACCCGCACGTCATTTTTTTTTTAAATTTGCAGTGGGGTTCCCCTTAATATCCATTCCAGACCTGAAGGGCCTGGTTATGGAATTTGGGGGGAACCCCACGCTTTTTTTTTTTGGTTAGCAATGACTTTCAATGACTTTTCTCTATATTGCCGGGAGCCGACAATTCATTACAGCCGCGGCTGCTTTTAAATGTTTTTTTTTTCCTTTAGAAATGTCATTTTGCAGGCGCACTGGCAAGTTCAGAGCTGCGCCGGTTCAACTTATGCAAATTGATTTAGGTGACTTGACATTTACTAAGATTTTGCCGGCGCAGTGAACCGGCGCATTTAAACCATTGAAATTCCCGCGCTGGGCTAAAAAAAAACTCCCGCAGCTCGAATCGTAATTGCCGGCGCAGCGGGCTGGTTTTGAAAAAGTTACTTTCCCACTCTATTTTGGCCATGTTTGTTATTTGGGCAGGTGTCCCTACACTTCCTCACATCACCCCACATCACGCCCATTATATTCTCACTTCCAGCTTCTTTATATTTAGATTTTAACATGCTGTGCGCCAGGTCCATAGTAGCGCACTGAGCGCCTCCTCCCGGGCGCAGAGAACACTATAGTAAATGGGAAATAGGTCTGCGCTACAGGCGCTAATGTTTTGTAAATACCAAAACAGCCATTGCGCACGCAGATGCGCCAATACTCATGGCGCAAACGTTTGGTAAATCAGCCCCACTGTATTTGAATCCATAAAGTAAAGGTCCTGCATTAGTTCTATATGAATGATCAATCGTGAATCGCAAAATTTGCTCCCAAGTATTCCCCATTTTGTTTTCATGGCTGTGGTGAACTAGGATCACATATACACATATGGTGGGATTGCCCGGTTGCAAAAATCTTTTGGAATTATGTTTTTCTAATGATCTCAACAGTATTTGAGATCAGTATCAAACCCGATCCTATAATTGCACTTCTAAACATAAAACCGACCACTATTTCTTATACTCAATTCAAACTCCTATTACAAATAACCACATCCGCGAAACAAACAATTGCCAAAGCTTGGAAATCCTCATCCTTAATGATTTCTGAAACTAAAAATAGAATTAACCAAGCATTGATTTATTCCAAAACAGAAGCCATACTCCACGATAGAGTATACAAATTTGAAACAATATGGAGTCCTTGGGTGACTTACTTTTTTCCTCCCAACTTTGACACCTCCTTACTAAGGCCTTTGTAGTCTACTTCACACTTCGATTTTATACATTCAGAGTATAAGACTATCACCTTGTGATATCCCGGGGATCCCCACTATCTTTTATTTTTTATTTTTTTTCCTCTCTCATTTTCCCTTTTTCAAACTTTTCTCCTTACCCTTTTTCTCCCTTCTTCAATTTTCTTTATACACATAGTTGGTAGAGGATTTCTTATTCCTTTATCCCATTATATGGCATTAAACAAATGTTATAATTGTTCCATAATTTAACACAAACCTTTGATTTCTTTTTAGTTTTGTATCTCTCTCTAGCACCTGAGATTATATTATAAATATGTACTCTGAGTTTTAACCTTTCATTTTCACCATAAATCATATATCTTTTGTGTGATGCTAGATTTCTATCTAAATTGGTTAAGTCACAATATCCTAAAATATTATTGGAACTTCAGTTTGATACTACATACTTGTATATGATCTTTATTTCCGCAAATACAACTTGTATCTCTGTATGTAATATATCAACTGCACCTTTGTTGTTAATTATTGAAAATCAATAAACAAAATTGACAAGGAATGATCAAACGCTACATGTGTGGAGCCCAGATCAACACCATATTATGTCTGATCTTTTGTTTTAGGGACAGAGTATGTAGGGGAGTTTGACTTGAAGAGTGCAGCCTCAGAAACTGTAACATTAAGAAAAACATTTAACAATCATACAGGGACATATGTGCTGCCCTGAGTGTAGACAGCCTGCATTTGGGGCAGCGCATATTGTACATCTCTGTATGCAAGTACTACTCAGATGTGTGTACAGCTGCTGCGCATTTCAGTCTATCATTGATTTTGGCAGGCTGCTGGTAGTGGGCTGTGTGCTGACACCTGTGATTCCCAGGCACAGAAATAAGCCCTATGCATGAGCCCTAAAACAATTGTTTGTATGCATCCTCTGTATGCAGCTGACAAGTCTTTCCTTGAATATCAACTTAAGCCTTGGACTATTTTGGTGGTCAAGGACCAGGCCACTTTTTGCGATTCGGCACTGCGTCGCTTTAACTGACAATTGCACGGTCGTGCGACGTTGCTCCCAAACAAAATTGAAGTCCTTTTTTTCCCACAAATAGAGCTTTCTTTTGGTGGTATTTGATCACCTCTGCGGTTTTTATTTTTTGCACTATAAACAAAAATAGAGCGACAATTTTGAACAAAAATGCAATATTTTTTACTTTTTGCTATAATAAATATCCCCAAAAAATATAAAAAAAAAAAATTATTTTCCACAGTTTAGGCCGATACGTATTCTTCTATATTTTTTGGGTTAAAAAAATTGCAATAAGCGTTTATTGATTGGTTTGCGCAAAAGTTATAGCTTCTACAAAATAGGGGACTGTTTTATGTCATTTTTATTAATATTTTTTTTTTTACTAGTTATGGCGGCGATCAGCGATTTTTATCGTGACTGCGACATCATGGCGGACACATCGGACACTTTTGACACCATTGTAATTTTTACAGCGATCAGTGCTATAAAAATGCACTGATAACTGTAAAAATGACACTGGCAGTTAAGGGGTTAACCACTAGGTGGCGCTGCAGGGGTTAAGTGTTTCCTAGGGAGTGATTACTACTGTCACGGGGAACCGTCATCAGTGACAGTGTCACTAGGCATACAAAGGCATTCCCCTGTTCTGCTCGCGGGACTCCCGGGAACATCGAGTTCCCGGAACCCGCGGCCACACTCGCGCGCGCCCGCAGGGCGGCAGATTTAAAGGGACGTACCTGTACGCCAATCTGCCTGCCCGTGCCATTCTGCCGACATACATCGGTGTGTGGCGGTCGGAAAGTGGATATACAATACAGTCTGTCACACTAACTTCTGATGAGATGAACAAGTCACTGGACATATGGCCATTCCGTCCTGCAGCAAAGTAATGTGATTTTAGAAATATGAAAGGCAGCCACTGTAGCAATAAAAACTTCTGTGGAGTGATCACGTGGCACTTACAATGCAGCAGTCAATTCTCCTCATTCCTCTAAGGATTTTATGATGATGGGATGTCACCGTGTTTATGATCATGTAGTGGTCCTCCGCCAAATACAGTTTTTCTAGTCATTTTGGTTTAACCAGGGATATGAGGTCTCATTTATACGCACCACCTTCCCATAATGTCAACATTTTAAAGGGAAAGGTAGTAAGTGGGAGTTTAAAGGTGCATATTAATTAATTAGAAAACATAAAATTCAGATTTATAAATTTTATTTTAACCGCTTCCCGACCACCGCACGCTAATATACGTCGGTAGAATAACACGGCAGGCAAATGGGCCTGCCTGTACATCCCTTTGAATTTGCTGCTTAGCGGCCGCGCGCGTGCCTCGGGAGTGTGCCCGCAGGTCCCATGAACTCGATGTTCACCGGCGGCCCGCAATCGCGGTGAGGAGAGGCAGAACGGGGAGATGCCTATGTAAACAAGGCATTTCCCTGTTCTGCCTAGTGACATGACAGGGATCTACTGCTCCCTGACATCGGGAGCAGTGATCTCTGTCATGTCAGTGGTAGCCCACCCCCCCCCACAGTTAGAATCACTCCCTACGACACACTTAACCCTTCATTGGCCCCTCGTCTTTAACCCCTTCCCTGCCAGTGTCACTTACACAGTAATCAGTGCATATTTATAGCACTGATCGCTGTATAAATGACAATGGTCCCAAAATAGTGTCAAAAGTGTCCGATGTTTCCACCATAATGTTGCAGTCACGATAAAAATCGCAGATCGTCGCCATTACTAATAAAAAAAAAGAATAAAAAAAAATGCCATAAATCTATCCCCTATTTTGTAGACACTATAACTTTTGCGCAAACCAGACAATAAACGCTTATTGCGATTTTTTTTTCCAAGAATATGTAGAAAAATATGTATCGGCCTAAACTGAGGAAATTTTTATTTATTTTTTATATATATTTTTTGGGCATATTTATTATAGCAAAAAGTAAAAAATATTGCTTTTTTCAAAATGATTGCTCTTTTTTTGTTTATAGCGCAAAAAATAAAAACCGCAGAGGAGATCAAATACCACCAAAAGAAAGCTCTATTTGTGGGAAAAAAAGGTTGTCTATTTTGTTTGGGAGCAACGTCACACAACCGCGCAATTGTCAGTTGAAGCGACGCAGTGCCGAATCGCAAAAAGTGGCCCGGTCATTTGGCAGCCAAATCCTCCTGGGCTGATGTGGTTAATTTTTTTTTTTTATAAATCAGATTTTTTTTGTTTTCAAATTGATTAATATGCACTTTTAGAAGGAAAGGTACCCCTAGGGGCTTTGTATTGCAACGTTAAGTAAAAATGATAAACATATTATATATTTTTTATTTTTCATATATTCTCTACAGGGATATTCATTTTTCCGTTTGGTGGTGTGTGCCTTGGCCTGTCCGGCCTCCCTCTTTCTTTCCCTGCACTCACGGCCGCCCTCTGCCGGCCTCCACTCCTCCCGCAATGTGGGGTCACAGGTTGCGACCTCCCGTAGGCCTGAGGGTGGTTTTTCCTCGCTCTGCAGCTTGGTCCATGGCACCACACGACCCTCTCCCTTTCCTGTTTGGAATTTTGGTTGAATTTTCTCCCGGCAATGGGGCCGCCAGCTGACCTTGGTTCACGGCTCCTGGCATTCACCTTGGTATGTATTTGATATTTTTACTTATGATTACTGCTTTTACATGTATGAATCATATACACGTGAACACACATGTATACCCAATAGGTGTATATGTGTGTTTATTCCCGTTGATTGATTGTTTTTTAGCAACAATTTCTCACTGATATGCATATACTCCATTATAGAACCTATGCTCGCAAATCTTGTCTCCCCCTGAAGAAGACCGCTACTACTAAAGGTCGAAACGCGTTGGAGTTTTGCGTCCCTAGTAACTATGTATAATGCCGTACTATCTTCATTGGTTGTTTTTATGTATATGTTTTTGCTTTTATTGATGTCCTATTGAGCTCATTGATTCCTATCAGATGGCTGCTTACACTTTATATACTTTTTTGTATTAGTTAAAAAAAAATTGTAATTTTTTATGAACCTCATTCTATGATCATTTTTACTTAACGTTGCAATACAAAGGCCCTAGGGGTTCCTTTCCTTCTTCCAAAGTTCTATCAGGGGTGTGCATCATTTTTATCCTCAGTCGGTATCGCCTTCCCTTTGCTAATATGCACTTTTAAACTCCCACTTTCTACCTTTCCCTTTAAAATGTTGACAGCTTTTCTAGGCTCTGTCCTTTTCCCTTTATTCATCCATTTATCCATTCTTTCTCCTGTGAATTCCAAAGAACTGGCCCCGACCTCAGCCCCTCCACCAAAGGGGAGAGCACATACCCTGGAACAGGACTGCTTCTCCCTCTAACTCCTGGCCAGAAGCAAGACCTTCAGACCAAGCTCCACCTACCTTATAAAGGGACACCCACAAGACACTTCACCAGTAGGAGGAGCAACCCTTAAAGGGATCTCTACCTGTTTATACTGTACTTGCATGACTGCGAGGGACAGTCCACCAACGGCGCATGTGGGAGCCGAAGATCAGGTAAGAAAAAGTGCTTTACTCTCACCTAGATTAAGGGAGCATTTAAAGGCCAAGTTCACCTGTTGGAATACATTGTTCATGTATTTTATGCAATAACTACATCAGCTAGTAGATGGCAGTGTTTGTAAGTTTGTAGCTGCATCTACAGTTAAACTCTGTGGGGCTGATTTACAAAACGTTTGCGCCATGAGTATCGGCGCATCTGCGCGCACAATGGCTGTTTTGGTATTTACAAAACATTAGCGCCGGTAGCGCAGCCCTATTTCCCATTTACTATAGTGTTGTCGGTGGACGGGAGGAGGCGCTCAGGACCTGGCGCACGGCATGTTAAAATCGAAATATAAAGAAGCTGGAAGTGAGAATATAATGGGGGTGATGTGGGGCGATGTGAAGAAGTGTAGTGACACCTGCCCAAATAACTAATATGCCCAAAATAGAGTGAGAAAGTAACTTTTTCAAAACCAGCCCGCTGTGCCGGCAAGTACGATTCGAGCTGCGGGAGGTTTTTTTGAGCTCAGCGCGGGAATTTTCCTTGTTTCCTTGCGCCAAGACAAGACATCTTAGTAAATGTCAAGTCACATAAACAATTTGCATAAGTTGAACAGGTGAAGCTCTAAACTTGCCAGTGCGCCAGCAAAATTAAATTTCTAAAGGAAAAAAAAAAAGCACCCGCGGATGTAATGAATTGTCAGCTCCCGGCAATATAGAGAAAAGTCATTGAAAGTCTTTGATAAAAACAAAAAAAAAGCGTGGGGTCCCCCCAAATTCCATTACCAGGCCCTTCAGGTCTGGAATGAATATTAAGGGGAACTCCGCCGCAAATAAAAAAAAAATGCGCGCGGTTCCCCCCAAATATCTATACCAGGCCCTTCAGATCTGGTGTGGATTTTAAGGGGAACTCCACCCCAAATTTAAAAAAAAATGGCGTGGAGTCCCCCCAAAAATTCACACCAGACCCTTATCCGAGCACGCAACCTGGCAGGCCCCAGGAAAAGAGGGGGGGACGAGAGAGCGCCCCCCCCTCCTGAACCGTACCAGGCCACATGCCCTCAACATGGGGAGGATGTCCCCATGTTGATGGGGACAAGGGCCTCATCCCCACAACCCTTGCCCGGTGGTTGTGGGGGTCTGCAGGCGAGGGCTTATCGGAATCTGGAAGACCCCTTTAACAAAGGGGACCCCCAGATCCCGCCCCCCCTGTGTGAATTGGTAATGGGGTACATTGTACCCCTACCATTTCACAAAGAAAGTGTAAAAAATTTAAAAAATGACAAGAGCCGGTTTTTGACAATTCCTTTATTAATGTCTTCTCCTTTCTTCCATCTTCTTCCTTCTTCTTTTCTCCATTCGGGTTTCTTCCTACATCTTGTTCTTCATCTTCATCTTCCTCTTCATCTTCATCTTCCTCTTCATCTTCATCTTTATCTTCCTTCTTCCTTCGGTCTTCTCGTCCGCATCTTGCTCCGGCTTCTTCTTTCTTCTTCGGCCGCTCCGTTTGAATTGGAGGTTCCCGCTGTGTGACGATTCAGTTCTCCTCTTGGTCCGCTGCCACCCGGTGGTTCCGCCCCCCTCTGACACCACGGGGAAAGTCCCCGTGAAATCCATGTGTGTCAGAGGGGGGCGGGGTCACTGGGTGGCAGCAGACCCAGAGGAGAACTGAAGAACTGAAGCGTTGCACAGCAGGAACCTCCAATTCAAACGGAGCGGCCGAAGAAGAAAGAAGAAGCCGGAGCAAGATGCGGACGAGAAAACCGAAGGAAGAAAGAAGATGAAGATGAAGATAAAGAGGAAGAGGAAGAGGAAGAGGAAGATGAAGAACAAGATGGAGGAAGAAACTCGAATGGAGAAAAGAAGAAGATGGAAGAAAAGAGAAGACATGGGGGGGGCAGGGCGGCGCCAGCGGAGACAGACATGCCCTGCTGAAGCTCCGTGACTCTCAGGACTCCACAGCCGAATAAAGCGCCCGTTCAGCTCGGTTCCCGGTGGAACCAGGTGTGGGAACAGCTGGTGAGACAAAATAGTCTATTTATGTTTAGAAGGGGTGCCCGCTTGAACAGGAAAACATCTAATTTCAAAGTCAGTCAGCCCAGAGCAGCATTGAAAATGGCACCTCCCCCTTCTCCTCACACAAGCACCTCACAAACTGCTAAACAAAGACAGCAGAAACAGCGGTCCCAGGCTGCTCTTGTGGAGAATGACACAGATAATGATAATGACTATGAATATACTGACCCAGTACAGGTCACCAACACAGATACCATTAACCCAAACATATTAAAGCAATTTGAAAAGATGCTTCAGAAGGCACTTAAGAAAACTTCAGACCACATCACAAGCAGTTTGTCAAAGGAAATTAGGGAATTAGGTCAGCGCACTTCTGACCTAGAAGATAGAGTAGATCACATGGAAATTGATGTACAGTCCCACCTGCATGAACTAGAGGATTTAAAAGCAGAAAATCTCATCCTAAACTCGCGTTTAGAAGACTTTGAGAATAGGGCCCGTCGTTCAAACTTGCGCATTCGTGGAATTCCTGAGGCAATTATTGATCTCCAGTCCACAGTAACTGCGCTATTTCAGGAGCTGCAGCCATCAATCACTATTGACCGCCTGGAGATAGACAGAATTCATAGGGCTCTGATTCCTCTCAAAGCTACAGGACCACCGCGCGACATTATAGTGAAACTTCACTATTTCCGTACAAAAGAACAGCTTCTTGCCGCAGCCCGTATAAAAGACTCTCTTATATTCCAAGGCAATCCATATCAAATTTTTACTGACTTGTCTCCAACTACGGTTGCTAAAAGACGGGCACTGAAACCCCTCCTTCAGATCCTACAGCAAAACCAAATATTATATCAATGGGGTTTTCCATTTTCCATACGGTTTACACATCTAAGTTCAAAATATAGATGTAAATCTGCTGACGAATTGCAAAAGGTACTACAGGACCTTCACCTATTGGACAGATCATTCTCCTTGTCAGATACTTTACACAAGCAAACTGCATCCTACAAAGCAAATGAAACTTCTAACTCCAAAAGCAATGGAAATCATCACAGTCCTACTAAACGCTTTCGCTTCAACTCGCCTGACAGGAATCCTGCAGACACTATGGACTGAGAAACAACTTTTTTCATGTTTTATTTTGGAACTTCTCTCCACGGGAGCTCTGAGATTGCTCAATTTTCCTTCCCCCCCCCCCTTTTTTTTGTGAAGGCCTATCGGCCATTATCAGCACTATTACTTATAGTTCATCCCTATTTAAGCAAGTTCGCTGTTACATAATTTTTTTTTTCCCTTGAATCTACCCTACACCACATATATAATTTTTTTTTATATATAGACGGGTGCTAAAAGTTTTTTCTTCATTTTTCTTTTTTTCAATAAATGATTAAGTGGCTGTTGCGGTCCTGAGAGCTAGTTACTGCTCTCCCCACTACTCTGCCCTGGGTTTCTCCTCCTATCTGTTTTTGGAGGGGCTTCCTTGGATAGATTTTTGGCCTCTGGGTTTGTATTTTCTACTCGCCCAGTACGCCGTATTTTTAATTATTCTCTGCATACTTGATTTATCATTAAATGCTTATATGATTCTTCTTCCTATCTTTTCTTTTTCCATCTTTTCTATCTTTTCTTTTAGAACTCAGCTCCTCCCCGGGGTAAGTATATTTAAATATTTTGCATATATATTGTATGTTTATATTGATTTCTTGATATGTGAATGGCCCCCTTAAATGTCTTATCTTTGAATGTGCAAGGCCTCAACATACCTCAAAAGCGCACGAAAGCATTTCGCTCACTAGCTTCAACAAAGGCACATGTAATTTGTCTCCAAGAGACCCACTTTACTAAAAATTCCGCGCCTAAATATTTTGGCTCTCTATACCCTCAGGTTTTTACAGCCTCGGCTGACACAAAGCAGCGTGGTGTACTGATAGCGTTTCATCGCACAACTCCCTTCTCACTTCAGACAGAGATCAAAGATCCTGAAGGGCGGTATCTCATACTTACTGGGCATATAACTGACTCTCCAGTTACTGTGGTGTCATACTACGCCCCAAATAAAACCCCTTCATCCTTCCTCTCTCACTTGTTACAGGTAGTTGAAACTCATAAAACTGGCACGCTACTAATTTGTGGAGATTCGAATCAAGTCCTTTATCCATTTTTAGACAAATCCCCTATTCCTAGCACACCTATCTCCCGTAAAAGCACATTTCAACAATTACTCCAGCAACATCACTTATTAGATACCTGGCGAGAAGCAAACCCAGCTAAGCGACAATTTACTTTCTACTCACATCCTCACAATTCACTCTCCCGAATAGACCACATACTTATAAATGTACCTATGGCCCCTGAACTTCTCTCTTCCTCCATTATACCCTTCACATGGACTGATCATAGTGCAGTGTTAACCTCATTCACCTCTGCAATTCCAAAAGCACAAGACCCCACTTGGCAGATAAATAACTTCATGCTATCCCACCCATCCCACTATGCAGATTTAGAGACAGCCTTAAAAGATTATATTTCTTTTAATAAAACCTCTGATATCTCTCCTCTGACATTGTGGGAGGCTCATAAATCAGTGCTCCGTGGAGCATGTATTCAAAAAGCCTCATACCTCAAAAAGGAAAAACGGCTGCTCCAACATAAACTGGAGGCAGAATTTAACTCAACCCATGCACTCTTTCAGGCAAACCCTAATCCTACTACGAAATCACACCTGGATAGAGCACGTCTAGACCTTGACCTTTTTCTCTCAAACTCTGCTGTTAAAACGCTAAGTAAATATAGGCATTCATTCTATCTTAAAGCCAATAAACCTACGACACTCCTTGCCCGGGCCCTTAAAAAATCAATACACTCCTCCAAACCGATACGTCTAAAATTGTCCCACGACACCTACACCAGTAACCCAGTAAAAATTCTTCACACTTTCCAAAAACATCTTGCCACATTATACAATAAAGAAGAACCCCTAAATCAGGCCTCTGCAGATTCCTTTTTTTCCCACATCACACTTCCATCTATTCCCTTGGTCAACCGGGATAGCCTTGAAAGCCCTATAACCACTGATGAAATTAACATGGCAATAAAATCTCTTAAGCTAAATAAACGTCCAGGCCCAGACGGCTTTTCAGCCATGTATTATAAGAAATTTGCACATATATTAACCCCACTATTGACCGAAGCCTTCAATTCTATACTCTCTGGGCATTCCTTCCGACCTGAAACACTGACAGCTATTATTTCCATGATCCCTAAACCAAATTCAGATGAATCAGCTCCCTCCAATTACAGACCCATCTCTCTACTTAATTTGGACATAAAGCTTTTAGCGAAAGTTTTGGCAACACGTTTAAATAATATAATAGGATCTTTAATCCACAAGGACCAAGTAGGCTTTATCCCAAAACGCCAATCTGGTGATGCGGTACGTAGAGTGGCCTTACTTACCCATATTGCCCAAAAAAGACGGATACCTCTTTGCCTGTTATCCCTAGACATCAAAAAGGCTTTTGATACTGTATCATGGCCCTACCTCCAATTTGTCCTACAACGCTGGGGATTTGGCCCCCACTTCCTTAGTTGGATCTCGTCACTGTATAACCACCCCAAAGCCTATGTGAAATATGCAGGTTATAAATCCAACCTATTTAACATCCTTCGAGGAACCCGTCAAGGTTGTCCTCTTTCCCCAATTCTATTTGCCCTTCTCATTGAACCCTTAGCTCAATCTATCCGTTCTGATCCATCTATTAAAGGCCTTGAGATAGCTGGACATCAGCATAAAATTTGCTTATTTGCTGACGACATTTTACTTTTTATGTCCTCTCCCCATATCTCTGCTCCTAACTTAATACAGAAGTTAGACCAATTTGCCCGTATTTCTGGTTTGCACGTCAATCTGCAAAAATCCTCAGCACTCAATATCTCCTTATCTTCCTCAGAATTACAACAAGCACAGGTATCCCTTCCCTTTTCCTGGTCCACTACACGTCTACCCTACCTGGGAATCAACCTCACGTCTCATATTACAGGACTCTTCTCAGCCAATTACCCACCTATATTACGCCATATCACCTCTTTGTTAACACATTGGTCTTCTCTTCCTATATCGTGGATAGGTAAAATGAATATTATTAAAATGTCTATACTTCCCAAAATTCTGTACTTTTTTCGAGTTTTACCCATCTCTCTACCGGCATACTTCTTAAGAATACTACAAAGTAGAATAACAAAATATGTTTGGGGTACATCTAAACCCCGTTTACCTAAACATACTCTTTACCTCCCTAAATGTAAAGGTGGTCTGGGATTTCCTAATTTATCTACCTACTACTACGCGGCCCAACTAGCACAATTAACCAAATACCATGCAACCTCGGAAATTCCTCTTTGGGTAACTCTAGAATCAATAGATTGCGATCCTTATTCTATCTCCAATCTTTTATGGCTGAGACCTTCTGATCATAAAAGAATCACTAACCCAGTTACCAAAAACTCATTAACTATTTGGAACAGATTTAAAATAACAAATGAGCTACAATCTCCTCACACTCCACTTTTATCATTTATTAAAAATCCCCTTTTTTATCCTGCCTGGAAATTCCCCAAATCTTTTAAAGCCTGGACTAACTCTAAATTAATCCATCTTCATGATCTGACGTCCCAGACTACCTTTATACCATTCCCAGATTTATGTGAAAAACATGGTCTTCCAAACTCTGAGCTTTTTAGATATCTGCAGATTAAAAACTTTTTTACACCCTGTATCCAAAGCAGAACCAAACTTAATAAATTATCACACTTCGAAACCAAATGTAAAAATGATCCCCATGCAATTGGACTGATCTCTAACCTCTATGCTCAACTCATCACTAAACCTGTTTCTGACCCTCCTTCTTATGTAGCTAAATGGGAGACAGATCTCAATCTTAATCTTGAAATATCTGATTGGGCTGCAATCTGGAATAATACAAAATCCTCCTCACAAAACATAACAGCTTTGGAAACTAATTACAAAGTACTCACCCGCTGGTATTTGGTCCCTTCCAGAGTTGCAAAATTTGCCCCCAATTACTCCTCATTATGTTTTCGTGGCTGTGGTGATCTTGGCTCCTATCTACACACTTGGTGGGATTGTCCGGTAGTTCAAAAGTTCTGGAGTGATATATTTCTCATACTCTCAGCCTTGTTTGCAATATCTATCCCTCCAGTACCTTCAATAGCACTCTTAAATCTCAAACCGGCAACACTCACCTATAAACAATTTAAACTTTTATTGCAGATCACAACAGCCGCGAAACAGACCATAGCTAAAGCCTGGAGAACTGACAATTTGGTATTAAATGAAACTAAGCATAGAATTAACCAAGCTATGGTCCATGCCAAAATGGAAGCCATGATTCAAGATAAAATAAATTCCTTTAAAGATATTTGGCAACCATGGATAACTCAGTTTTTGCCACCAAACTTTGATGACACCTTGTTGATGCCTTGATGTTTTACACTCTCTCGCAGTAACTATCTATAAGCAAATGGCTATTGATGCATTTATCCCCGGGGATTCTTCCTGTCACTTCCTCTTCTCCTTCTCTTCTTCTCTTCTTCCTGCTCTTCCCCTTCTTTTTTTCTCAACTTGTTTATATGGTCGTTTTTTTTTTTTGTGTTTTTTTTTTTTTTTCTCATGTATATATAGGTTCAACAAGTATACCTACATATGCTCCTCTCAATTTTTTTAGCCACAGAATCTTGATTTTTAAGAGTTATATAGTAGCGATCATTCTGTCTCATACCTTTTGAGGCTTTAATACATTTCTTTATCCTCCTTAGGTGTTTACCTTTAAGGCTTCAATTGTATTTCTCATTCTGAGTCTACACTTTATTTAGACTAAGTGAAGTAACTCACTCTGATTATTGAGTGAAGCAATTGTCTCTTGATCCATGATATATATATGATTTCATATGCTAATTTTGAACCTATTGTAGTGATTACTGTGATTGTTGCTTTATTTATTTATTTCTTTTTTTATTATTATTATTATTTCTCTGTAATTTGATAAAATTCAATAAACAAATTTGAACAAGAAAAGAGAAGACATTAATAAAGGAATTGTCAAAAACCGGCTCTTGTCATTTTTAATTTTTTTTACACTTTCTTTGTGAAATGATTGGGGTACATTTGTACCCCATTACCAGTTCACACGGGGGGGGCAGGATCTGGGGGTCTCCTTTGTTAAAGGGGTCTTCCAGATTCCGATAAGCCCGCAGACCCCCACAACCACCGGGCAAGGGTTGTGGGGATGAGGCCCTTGTCCCAATCAACATGTGGACATCCTCCCCATGTTGAGGGCATGTGGCCTGGTATGGTTCAGGAGGGAGGGGGGCCGCTCTCTCGTCCCCCCCTCTTTTCCTGCGGCCTGCCAGGTTGTGTGCTCGGATAAAGGGTCTGGTGTGAATTTTTGGGGGGACTCCACGCCATTTTTTTTTTATTTGGGGTGGAGCTCCCCTTAAAATCCATACCAGATCTGAAGGGCCTGGTATGGATATTTGGGGGAACCGCACGCATTTTTTTTTAAATTTGCGGCAGAGTTCCCCTTAATATCCATTCCAGACCTGAAGGGCCTGGTAATGGAATTTGGGGGGACCCCCACACTTTTTTTTTTGTTATCAAAGACTTTCAATGACTTTTATCTGTATTGACGGGAACCAGCAATTCATTACAGCCGCGAGTACTTTTAAATGACTATTATTTTACTTTAGAAATGTAATTTTGCTCTGGAACTGTTATAAACATGGAAAACATGCGCTACTTTACAGGCATACTATAGACACCCCCGGGTATGATATTTAGGGCCAGTTCACACCGGATGCAGTGCAGTGCGTTTTTTTGATGCATGAAAAACGCAAAGAAAGTTGATCACATTAATGCCAATGGCATAGTTCACACCACTGCAGTCCGTTCCAGTGCGTTTCAGAAAGGCAAAAAAAAATTGGTCATGCTGCATTTTTTAGGTACAGAACTGTACTGGACCGCAGTAAAACACATCAAAAATGCAACGGAACGTACCAAAAACGCACTGGAATGCACCGGAACGCACCTGAATGCACCAAAGACGCACTGCAACACACTTGTCCTAAGTGAAAAGAGGGGGGAAAAAACACTGGACTGCATCAAAAACGCATCAAAAATGCACTGGAACGTGTCAAAAATGTGCATGCAGAAAAGCACCTGGAACGCATCCAGACTGCGTTTCTATGGTGTGAACTAGGGCCAGTTCACACCATAGAAACGCAATCCGGATGCGTTCCAGGTGCTTTTCTGCATGCACGTTTTTGATGCGTTCCAGTGCATTTTTGGTACATTTTTGATGCAGTCCAGTGTTTTTTTTCACCCCTCTTTTTTATTAACCATAGATAAGGACAAGTGTGTTCCAGTGCGTTTTTGTTGCATTTAGGTGTGTTCCTGTGTGTTCCAGTGCGTTTATGATGCGTTTTGCTGCGTTCCAGTACAGTCCAGTGCAGGTAAAATGCAGCACGTTCTACTTTTTTTGTGGAACTGGAACGCACTGGAACAAACACTGCCATTTAGAACCATATAACCAACTTTCCATGCATTTTTGATGCATAAAAAACGCAATGGACTGCATGTGGTGTGAAATGGCCCTTAAGCAATTTGGCATATTTAAAGGCACTTCTCCTTGTTTTGTTCTTGGTGTTGTCCAAATTGGTGACATTGATATATGTCCCTTAGGGTGGGACCTGGGCCCCCATTTTAAGGCCAATAACTAGAAGATAAGCCAGCCAAGTGGGGACTAGCAAAATTAACATGTAAGTTCCCATAGACTGCAATGGTATTTGTTGGTAGGGGGGGGGGGTGATTGTCCCATCCCTAATTTTGTAGCATGCTGGATGATGTGATTCATTTTGGACAGGGGGGGGGTATTTTCTGCTAGCTGCATTTGAGTTCTTCTGAGCATGCCCAGCCTGTTAGATTTTTTTTTTTGGTGCTTTTTGTGTGTGAACAGCACCTGGACATTTCTGGGCATGCTCAGAGAGTGTTTTTATGGGTTAGTAATTGAAGGACATCTTAACAGGTGTGCCCACTTTGAAGTTCAGACTCTACATTGGGTGAACTTGCATTTTGGGTGTTCCATGGACTGTGCATGTGTTTTCAATTGCCTCATTAGCACACAAACCTATGTTATATAAAGCTCACAGATAGCATTCTCTACCTTGCCCTGAAAAGAGGCAAGCGTGTGTGTGTGTGTCCGTCCGGCAAAATGTACATTTTGGTGTCCTTATCGAGTTTGTAACACATGTATTTTATTTGTTATGTCTTTGCAAAACAGGATGTTTGGTTTACTTTTGTGGATTGTATTTTTTTGTGTGGGGGAAATGTTCCCCTGAAATAATTTTGATGTTGTTAATGTGTGTTGTTTGTCCACTTTGGATTTAATTGTCTGTGCTGCATTATTTAGCCAAATCTTTCTCAAGATGTTGTGAGTCTGTAACTGTTTCAAATTGACCCTGTTTTTTATTTTTTTATTTATTTCTTTTTATTCTTTGTTTTGTTGACCAATAAAATTTGATGCAAAGTTTTGAGGTTTATTTTGCGTTTTCTTTGCAACAAATGTGGCAGCTGATTTGCATGTCAAAACAACAGGTGTGATTTGTCTACCCTGGTGCCTTCATGCTAGCATATGCATGTATTGTGTGCTGCCATGGAAAATCATCAGGAAATGAAAAATACAGAGCGGTAAGTATTCAATTTTCCTTTTTTACTGCAGTGGTTCTCAGCCTCAGTCCTCAAGTACCCCCAACAGGACATGTTTTGTGAATTTATCTTATGGAGAATTGCTGTCCAAAATACCAAACCATTGACTGTGATTTAAAGCACATGTGCAAGATGAAGGAAAACCTGCAAACATGACCTGTTGGGGGTACTTGAGAAGCATGGATTTAGAGCACTGCACTTAAAAATAGCTCAAGGCAATACAATTCTAATTGTGGGCATTTTGAGGGAAACAAAGTAAGTGTTAGAACCCCTGCTTGTGTTTTTTTTTGTAGGTTGGGCTTTGTGTCCCCTTTTAGTAAAATTGGCTTCACTTCCTGTCACACAGCTAAACAGGAAGTGAAGGTAAAACCCTACCAATGTCTTTTCTTGGGGACACACAGATCAATCTAACTAGTGTCTCCATTAAGCAAATTGCACTCTAGCACTTTGTTGTGTACACCCCAAATCATTGGGTAGTTTGGGGTTTAGTAAAGACAAATCCACTCTGCAGTAAAGTGTAGCTGCTGAAAATCTGATGGATCACTGGTGATTGTAACATCCAATCATGTAAAAGCAAAGATGGTGTTTTTTTTGTTTGCTTGCATGTCCCCCTCAGATATCCAGCAAGTGCACTTGTAGTGCAAAGTAGATTTGCCTTTAGTAAATAAACCCCAAAGTCCAAAATACCTTATAATTTGGGGTGTAACCCGCAAAATGCTGGAGTGCAATGTACATAATGGGGAAAGTATTTAGATTGACCTGTGTGTCCCCAAGGAAAGACATTGGTAGGGATTTCCCCTCACTTCCTGTGTGGCTATGTGACAGGAAGTGAATTATTTGGAAGGATAAAGTGGCCAAATTTGGGAGTTGTCTTCACCCTATCAGGGGTGCAGACATCCCCAAAAACTGTCTAGACTTGTAATCCCTCTGCACTCTATCCCCAAGCAAAAATAAGAAAGGATTTCATTTAGTTTAACTTTGCAAAGACACATTCCTAAGTTGAATTGTGATGCATGTCAAAGGCCCATTTAGACCCTCTTTAATCACTTGAGATCAGCGCTATAACTGATCGACGGCCACAGCACGGTCCTCAATTGCCAGGAGTCCGTCAATAGACGTCCTCCCCTTTGCGCGTGCGCTGTGGTCACTGAGATTTGGGTGATGACAGATCCGAGTAAGGGGCCGATCCCTGCCCTTTACCATGTGATCAGCTGTCAGCCAATGACAGCTGATCACGTGATGTAAACAAAATCTGGGTAATGGTTTTTGTTTTCTCCTTGTGCTGACAGCGTGAGCAAAAAAAAGGCAATCACTGGCTTATGTGCAAGGGACATCGGGCCCGAAGAGGAAGAGGCAATTCTGCGTCATCTGTGACAATCAGTAGCCCCTGCCAGTGCCACCTATCAATGCCCACCACTGGTGCCAATCAGTGCCACCTAGCAGTGCTGCCTATCAGTGCCCATCACTGCCAACTATCATTGTCACCTAACAGTGCCACTTCTCAATGCCCACCAGTGCCAACTAGCAATGCCACCTCTCAGTGCCCACCCTTGCCACCTTATCAGTGCCCATCAGTGCAGCCCATCAGTGCAGTCTCATCAGTGTACATCAATGAATGTGAAAAATGACCTTTTGTCAAAATTTTCGAAATATTAACCACTTTCCTACCGCCCACCGTCAAATGACGTCCTCGGCTTTGTGTGGTGACATCTGAATGATGCCTGAAGTTGCAGGCATCATTCAGATATCATTCTTTTCAGTCGGCGATTCTGTGCACGCTAAAAATGATCATAGCGGCAGTTCCGCCGCTTGATTGTTCTTATAGGTGGCGGGAGGGGACGTTTCCCCCCCCTCCCGCCGCCATCCGGTTCTTCTCCGGGCTCTCCCGTGCCATATTGGGCTCAGAGAACGATTTGGCCAGTGCCGGATGGGAAGCATAGAGATAACTGGTGACCAGATGGTCACCAGTCATCTCTATGACCGTCGGAGGCCCGGGCGTGACGTTATGACATCACGCCGGGTTCCCGTATGTAAACCAAGCCGTGATCTCGGCTGTCAGCATGAGATTGGTGAATTTTTTTGACCGATCTCATGCTTTCCAGCCTGGAGGAGAGATGTGTGGTCTTATTGACCCTGCATCTCTCCATAAAGAGGACCTGTCACAATAGATTCCTATTGCAAGGGATGTTTACATTCCTTGTAATAGGAATAAAAGTGATCCAAAAAACAAAAAAGTAAAAAAAAAGAGTAAGAAATACAAAAAAGTAAAAAAAAAATAATAAAATAATCAAAATAAATAAAAAACGCCCATGTGCCCGGTAGCTCGCGCTCAAAAGCGAACACACACGTAAGTCCTGCCCACATATGTAAACGCCGTTCAAACCACACATGTGAGGTATTGCTGCGTGCATTAGAACAAGTGCAACAATTCTAGCACTAGACCTCCTCTGTAATGAGAAAATGGTAACGTGTAAAAAAAATTAAAGCATCTCCTAGGGAGATTTTTAAGTACTGAAGTTTGGTGTCATTCCATGAGTGTGCGCAATTTTAAAGTGTGACATGTTAGGTATCTATTTACTCAGCATAACAACATCTTTCACATTATCCACAAAAATTGGGCTAACTTTACTGTTCTGTAATTTTTTTACATTCATGAAACCATTTTTTACCCCAAAAAAGGCGTTTGAAAATTGATTGCGCAAATACCGAGCCAGATAAAAATTTGCAATGACCGCCATCTTTTTCCCTAGGGTGTCTGCTAAAAAAACATATATAATTTGGTGTTTTTAAGTAATTTTATAGCCATAAATGTATGATTTTTACATGAAGGAGAGAAGTGCCAGAATAGGCCCAGTGCTGAAGTGGTTAAAATATCAATTTTTTTTATTTTTAACTCAGTCTTTTGTATTTATAGAAAACAAAAAACCGCGGAGGTGATCAAATAGCACCAAAAGAAAGCTCTATTTGTGTGCCAAAAAATAATGCATTTTCATTGGGTTACAGTGTTGTATGAGCGCGCAATTGTCATTCAAAGTGCATCAGCGCTGAAATGTGAAACTTGGTCTGGGCAGTGCGCAAGTGGTTAATATAAGGCTACATGCACACGGACGTTTTTCAAGCCGCTTGTTTGAGCATTTTTTGCAGCTTAAAAACATCTCTCCATGTTAGCCTATGGCCTCATGGCCACCATGGCGTTTTTGAGCTGTAAATGGCCTAGCCGTTTTTAGGCCCCATGTACACGGGACGCTGGTGCAAAGTCTTCAGGACTAAGGTTGAAAGCGGCGTTTAGAAAGGCGCGTTTTGTCGCGTTTGCATGCCGCGTTTTACCACGTTTGCAACTATGTGCGTTTAGTTAGGAAACATGATAAGGAGCCGCCCTAAGCTCCAAAAACAGTATTATTAACGATTTCAGCTATTTTGTGAGACCAGAGTGAGTATCAGCAGCTGAGAGAGCAGCAGTGTAGTTGTATTTAGCGTGTCACTTGCCACATCACTTGCCCCAAGTTGTGGATTGTCCACTTGCCACGTCAGCTGCCCCAAGTTGTGGATTGTTCACTTGCCACGTCAGCTGCCCCAAGTTGTGGATTGTCCACAATGCAATGGAAGCAATTTCATTTATTTTTTGATATATATATATATATATATATTTTTAATGTTTTTTCCTAAATTGCCCTAATTTTTGAGTTTATCATTGTAAAAAAATAGGTCACCTTTAAAAACGCTTCTAAACTAAAATGCGGCTAAACGCCCGTACCGCATCTGAAACGTGGAAATCTTTGGCGTCTGAAGGCATTTTTAGGCTTTGTGAAAAACGAGTTTAAACGCAACTGCAGATTTTTTTTGCCAGGCCAAAAACAGTGTTTTGGATGTAAGAGAATTCAATGGACCTGCATCCAAAACGCAAGTACCGCAAATTTGCGGCAATTTTTTTTTAACTTGTTTATAGCTGGTTGTTAAAGGAAATGTAAAAAAAAAAGAAACATTGCCGGCTCTAAAAAAAAAAAAAAACCTGAAAAAAAACAGCGTGGGGTCCCCCCCCCAGGTCCATACCAGGCCCTTGGGTCTAGTATGGATTCAAAGGGGACCCCCCCCACCAAAATGAAAAAAAAAATGGCATGGGGGTCCCCCCTAAAATCCATACCAGGCCCTTCAGGTCTGGATTTTAAGGGGAACCCCGCGCCAAACTTAAAAAAAAATAGCGTGGGGGTCCCCCTAAAAATCCATACCAGGCCCTTCAGGTCTGGTATGGATTTTAAGGGGAACCCCGCGCCACACTAAAAAAAAAAAAGCGTGGGTTCCCTAAAAATCCACACCAGACCCTTTATCCAAGCACGCAACCTGGCAGGCCGCAGGGGAAGAGGGGGGGAGGAGAGAGCGGCCCCACCTCCCTCCTGAACCGTACCAGGCCACATGCCCTCAACATGGGGAGGATGTTGAGTGATGTATCATGTCACAGTCCCATCATTCCCCGGGACTGTGACATCATACGGGGGCGGGGTCAGTGGTGGCATCACCCGGTGACCACGCCCCATGGCAATATAAGTGGGTGCACTCCGCGGCCAGAGCATTGTAACGGCGGACAGCGACGAGGCAACATCGGGCGGAGAGAAGAGGGAAGAAGACGACGCTGAAGCCCGGGACCCGGCTAGCAAAAGAGCTGGAAGAAGATAGCGGGGCGCCCGGCAGAAGGCAGAAAGAACCGGAGATCGTGGAGAAGGCACCGGAGAGCGAAAGAAGAACCGGAGAGCGCGGAGACGACACCGGAGAACAGAACAAGAGACCCCCGAAGTCGGAAAAAGACGGCGAGGAAGCCCGGGACCCCGCTAGCAAAAGAGCTGGAAGAAGATAGCGGGGCGCCCGGCAGGAAGACCCCCGAAGTCGGAAGAAGACGACGAGGAAGCCCGGGACCCCGCTAGCAAAAGAGCTGGAAGAAGATAGCGGGGCGCCCGGCAGGAAGACCCCCGGAGCTGCCTAATAAATTACTTTAAAAACCTGTGTTGTGTTATTTATTGACTTTTTTTTGCTCATTCACATAGGGTGGGGGGGCCAGGATCTGGGGACCCCCTTATTAAAGGGGGCTCCCGGATTCCGAAAAGCCCGCCGCCCGCAGACCCCGACAACCAACGGCCAGGGTTGTCGGGAAGAGGCCCTTGTCCCCATCAACATGGGGGCAGGGTGCTTTGGGCTGGGGGGGCCGCAGGTCACCCCCCCTGCCCCAAAACACCCACCCCCCATGTTGAGGGCATGTGGCCTGGTACAGTTCAGGAGGGAGGGGGCCGCTCTCTGCCCCCCCTCTTCCCCTGCGGCCTGCCAGGTTGCGTGCTCGGATAAGGGTCTGGTATGGATTTTGGGGGAACCCCCACGCCGTTTTTTCGGCTTAGGGGGTTCCCCTTAAAATCCATACCAGACCTAAGGGTCTGGTATGGATTTTAGGGGAACCCCCACGCTGTTTTTTCGGCTTAGGGGGTTCCCCTTAAAATCCATACCAGACCTAAGGGCCTGGTATGCTCCTGGAGAGGAACCCATGCCGTTTTTTTCCTTAAAATTTGGCCTGGAGTTCCCCTTCATGATTCATACCAAACATGGGACAGCGAGGCTGCCGAGAACCAGCGCGATGCCATCGCGCTGGATACATTCTCGGCCAGCTAGTCGCCTCTAGGAGACGACTTGATTGGCTGCTTTACGCTCAGGTCGTGTCCAAGTTGCCTCGCAAAGTCGCGCTGTCCCTGTGTCAGCCGACACACGAGTCGCCCCGCGAGTCGGATCGGCTTCATCCGAATTCCCGGGCTGACTATTCAAATCAATGGGCTCCCATAGGGAACCATTCATTTTCAATAGAGCGCCGCTGACATTTGTATTTACTATAACAGTGCGCCGCTGGTTCCTGCGCCCAATGGAGGAGTTATCCGGCGCACCAATTAAGGGATCAACCAGCGCAGCACACTGTTATTAGTAAATCAGCCCCTATATCTTTTCTTTGTAGAATAAAGTTCCAGTTTCCTATCTGCAGTTAAGCAGCAAAGCCCATGTGCACTGTACACTGTCTATTTGTTCTGTAGGGCTACATACAGAATTTCTAACATCATAAATGCACATTACTTTTCAGGTAATTTTTTTTTATAATTTTTTTACACTGCAGCCTAAAAGGGATTGCACTTGTGATCAGTGTATTGCAGGTGTAATGCCAGACTCCTGCAGACACTCAGTATAGCTGTCTGTCCATACCTCCATAGGGACAGACAGTTTCTGAAGAGCAGAAAGAATCAATGAACTACGAGGGCACTCAGCGCCCTCGTAGTTCATTGTGAACTACAAGCCATCTGCTGCGATGGAAGATGGGACTTGCAGTTCATTTATTCACAGATCTCTGTGAGCCCTGCACAGCCGCTCTGGTTTTAAAATGTGACAGCGGGTGCGGGGAGAGGACCATTTGCCTGCTGTCACAGGTTGGAGGGGGACTGCTCCAAAGAAAAAAAAAATTAGGGTGTAACATGTTACAAAATGTGATTTAATCCTTTAACTCTTGCGGTGCAGGCACAACCCCACTGCAAGAGATCATTTAAAAATCTCTCGAAGTTCAGCTTTAAATCAACCAATCTGTGTGGATTCCAAATATTTTCCTCTAAAATATTTTATTTTTCATTCAGTCACTCATGCACAGTAGGATATATAATAAAATTATACTAATTATACTAATAATCAGACAGCCAGTCACACTGGATCCATGACCATTAAAGGGGTTGTAAAGGGGTTTCTAAATAGGTTCCTCTAAGCTAGTGCATTGTTGGTTCACTTACCTTTTCCTTTGATTTACCTTCTAAATGTTTTTTTTTCTTTGTCTGAATTTCTCACTTCCTGTTTCTCCTCACTAAACTTCACACCATCATCCGAGTGGTGTGGAGTCAGCCAGGACAGCTTACTGAACAGCTTACTGAGGAGGAACAGGAAGTGAGAATTTCAGACAAAGAAAACAAAGAAAAAAAAAACATTTACAAGGGAAATTGAAGGAAAAGGTAAGTGAACCAACAATGCACTAGCTTAAAGAAACCTATTTAGAAAATAAAAAACAAACCTTTACAACCCCTTTAAGCCTGGGTTCACACTGAATGCGGGTTTGAAATGTGGCATTTCAGTCTGACTTTGGGGGCCATTTGAGAGTAGACATGTGTGGTTCGTTTGCAATGTATCCGAATTTCTGAATTTGAATAGTACCGAATTGAAACAAATCCGAATTTTCGAAAAAAAAATTGGACTAAATTTTAATTCAAATACTTTTTGAATACTTTTTGAATACTTTTCGAATTCAAATAGTTTTCAAATTCGAAAAGTATTCGAATAGTTTACGTATTCGAATAGTTTTCGAATTTGAATCGTTTTCCAATTTCCAAAGATAATTAAATAGAATAGAAAATAAAGGAATAGAATATATTTTTTTTTTATTATATTCCTTTATTTTCTAGTTTATTTTATTCTTTTTGGAAATTGGAAAACTATTCAAATTGGAAAACTATTTAAATTCCAAATCTATTTGAAAACTTTTCGAATTCGAAAACTTTTCAAATTTGATTTGAAAACTTTTCAAATCGATTCGAAAACTAATAAACAAAACGATTTCCAAAAACGAATGCAACAAATTTAACTAAACAAATTTATATAAATAACGAATGGAAACAAAACAATTTTTTTCGTTCTGCATATGTCTATTTGAGAGACATCTGTGCAGGTTCATGCACAGATGTATTTTGAAATCTTCCCTGAAGTCGCCAAAAGTAGTGCAGGAACTACTTTTGGGAATTGGTGCGGCGCTGCAAAGCCGGCGTTGCACCGTACAAATTAATAAAATATATTGTGTGCAGTCACCTGTACAGTGACGGCTGGTGTTTTTTTTGGGGGGGGGGCAGAAAACAACCCCCCACTGAGCGGCACCTACCCCCCCTTGCTGTTTGCCGGTCAGTACAGCACTTATCCCATCGTGGTGGGTGGCAGGCAGCGTGGTGCAGCGACTCGCACCAAGTCCTCTCCTCCATGGCGGCTTCCAGCTCCTTCCTTCCTCCTCCTAGGCATCCAATAGGATCGCCTGTCCTTTCAGCCAATTGGCTGACCGGTGTCAAAATACGCTTCCTTATTGGCCAGGAGGAGGATCAGTGTTACAACAGCAAATGATGATTTGCTGTTGTAACACACCTGGGTGGGCTTGGAGCGCACTCTCTGTGACCCAAGTCCACCCTTACCCTATATTGAAGCCTATTAGAGCCCCTGGTTCTAATCGGTGCGTCAAAAAAACACCCCCTCTGCATTGGAATCCATGCACCGGTTTCCTTAAAGGGCATGGACGCATTGGGTGGGGGGCAGACATAAACACGGGGGGGGGGGCGACGCCAGTGCGCCCTTAAGGCATCATGCCCATGGACGTTTTTACAGCTGCATTTTTGAGCGTTTTTTACAGCCTAAAAACGCCTGTCCATGTTAGTCTATAGCTTCATGCCCACCTAGACGTTTTTGAGCTGTAAATAGCATAGACGTTTTTAAGCTGTAAAAAAAACCCAGGACCAGTGCGTTCCTCAGCATCAGAATTAGGCAGAAAAAAACGCGAGCATCAAAAAACACGCAAAAACGCGCAGAAACGCGCGAAAACGCAGCGATTGCGTTTTTCAGCTCCGCGTTTTTTCTTTTCTTTTTTTTTTTTCTTTTTTCAAAAAAAAAAAAATACAATAACATGGACAGGCGTTTTTAAGCTGTAAAAAACGCAGCTGTAAAAACGTCCGTGGGCATGAGGCCTTAAGGACGGGCCGCCCCTGCACCTAAATAAAGCAAAAAATAAATAAAAAAAAGAACCAAAATCAGAATCAAACAACAAAAATTGTAAGCAGCGCAACACAAATTTTGTTGTTTGATTTTAAAAATCTGGTCCAGTTGTGCAAGGTAGCCAATCAGCTTCTATATTCAGCTTCTTGAATTGAGTTTTAACAAGAAAAAAAAAATGGAAGTTGATTGGTTTCTGTGCAGAGCTGGACCAAATTTTGCCCTCTCCGGTTTTGGTAAATCAACTGTCTCCTTGGGCATGTCACTAGTAAGCAGTAACAGGTGCCTAATCTTATTTGTATTTTTTCTGTCAATATTCCATAGATCACACTGTACAAGAGTTACATTTTCAGAACATTGTCTTTCCTGCCCAGAAGTTTTTTTTTTTTTAAAGTTTGTAGGTCTCAGTGTACATTGCCAAGAGTCTTTTTTCCAGAACAACTGGGAGTACATCATGCAAACTTCTTTAAATTTCTTTAAAACAAATTATTTTCCATCCTTACCTCCCTGAAAAACATTTTATTTGTTGAAAGTACATGGTCTTCAGAGTACACTGTCAAAGGTCTTTCTTTTTTTTTTTTTTTAAGTTTAAATACTGTTTTTCTTACAGTTAAAGAGGAAGTAAACCCAGGCATTAAAAAACAAAACAAAAAAACACCACCTGCAAGGCAAAGGCATAATGAGCTAGTATGCATGGCATACTAGCTCATTATGTAATATTCACCTCCATCGAAGCCCCTCTTCCAACACCCGGGCAACCGACATCTTGCCCGGGGGTTACTTCCGCGTATCGCGGCTCCTGCGCTGTGACTGGCCAGAGCCGTGATGACGTCACTCCCAGCGCATGCGCGCGGTGAGCCGCCAGTGACTGCTCAATAGCTCGCGGCACGCGACGTAGACATCGGTGCAGTCATTTCTGCAAATATCTCCTAAACCGTGTAGGTTTAAGAGCTATTTCTTGTACCTCCGGATACGCCTTAATTTAGGCTTGCCTATAGGTAAAAGTGGTCTGTCATGCCTTGTACACATGATCGTATTTTCCGTCGGGATAAACTCCGACAGATTCTTCAGACGGAATTCCATTCAAGCTGTCTTGCATACAGACTGTCGCACCAAATTCCGACAGTCAAGAACGCGGTGACGTACAACACTATGACGAGCCGAGAAAAATTAAGTTCAATGCTTCCGAGCATGCATCGACTTGATTCTGAGCATGCGTGGTTTTTTCTTCGTCGGAGTTCCACACAGACGAACGGAATTTCCGATAGGATTTTTTCCATCAGAAAAAAATAGAACATGTTCTCTTTCTAAACTCCGACGGAAAAAAGTCTGATGGGCACACACACAGTCGGAATATCCGATGAAAAAATTCCGTCTGACTTTTTCCATCGGAAATTCTGATCGTGTGTACAAGGCATCAGGGTTTACAACCACTTTAATGAACCACATTGTACATATTCTTGGCTGGAGACATTGCTGAAGTCTTGGAGCACTTGAAAAATTTTTTTTTTTTACTTACTAACAAAAATCAGTTCATTAAGGTACACAGGATCAGAGTCTAAAGCCTCATACACACGGTCGGACTTCCATCGGACTTTTCCATGTTTTTTTGTCCGAACGGAGTTGGTCGGGCACACCCATAGCATACACACGCTCTGACTTTTCTGCAAACTTTCCCAAAACTTTTTGCAACATCACGTGGTTTTTCTGCTCTTTTCTGCTCTTTACCGCCACCCTTTGGTCAACTTCTGCTATTGTTGGTTGATTATAACATTAGTTGTTTTGTCCATCGGACAAAAGTCCGATGGTTTTCTGTACACACGGTCGGACTTTGCTCTATCAGACTTTTGTTGGGCAAAAGTTTGTCCATTTGCAGACCCAACTTTTGTCCGATGAAAACAAGAAAAAAGCAAAAAAAGTTTGTCCGATGGAGCGTACACACAGTCGGATTGTTGGTCCAACTTGCTCAAAATGAATTTTGTTGGCCAAAAGTCCGACCGTGTGTACGGAACTTTAGACCATGGGTTATGCAGGTGGCTTGAGGTGATGGACCCTGGCAAACAAAGCTGTAAGAACAGTCCTAACTCATTCAACTCCAGGCAAATCTCAGTTTTCTAGCAAGCAATAAGGAGTGGACCATAAGCAGAGGCGTAACTAGAAACCTCTGGGCCCCGGTGCAAGAAATCACAAAGGGCCCCCCCTCGAAAAAGCATGATTTTGATACTTTTTTTGAGGGGGGTTGCAACGGCGGTAGTTGAGGGGGGATGGCAGCTGTGGTACTTGAGGGGGGTGGCAGTGGTGGTACTTGAGGGGGGTGGCTGCAGTGGCAGTGGTGGTGCCATCCTCTCCCAGCACCACCTGTGCCTCTTACTGATCCCATCCTCCCACCACTGATCTCATCCCTATCCCCCCCCATCATCTCTGTTGTAGAAGTAATGGGGGGATAGGGATGAGATGAGTGGTGGGGGGATGGGATCAGTAAGAGGCACAGGTGGTGGAGGTTGGCATCGATTGCTTAGCTCTGCAAAATGTCACTTACCGTCAATCAATCGATTCCCCGGGAATTCCGTTCGATCGGTCACGGTCACCGTGCCTTCTAATCTCCCGCCAGGATGCCTTCTTGCCTCATGGGTAGACCGTATAGGTATTCCACGCAGAGAGAAAAACTCCTCCCTCGCCTTCTCTCATTGGTGTCAGCAGGTCTGCTGACTTAATTTTTCAGTGTCTGCCCCCAGTCTCATGCCCAGGCCCAGATTTACTCCCTTTGCCGCCCCAAGGCCAGGTCCTTCAATACCGCCCCCCCACACACACCATCACATAGGGGGACTCCCCAGAGAGCCCCCCTTACATCAGGGACCCCACAGAGCCTCCCTACTTACATCAGGGTCCCTAGAGAGCCTCCTCCTACATTAGGGTCCCCAGAGAACCTCCCCTTACATCAGAGTCCCCAGAGAACCTTCCCTTACATCAGGGTCCCTAGAGAACCTCCCCTTACATCACGGTCCCCAGAGAATCTCCCCTTACATCACGGTCCCCAGAGAACCTCCCCTTACATCAGGGTCCCCAGAGAGCCTCCCTACTTACATCAGGGTCCCCAGAGAGCCCCCCCTTACATTAGTGTCCCCAGAGAGCCTCCCCTCCTACATTAGTGGCCCCAGAGAGCCTCCCTTCCTACATTAGTGTCCCCAGAGAGCCCCTCCTTACATCAGGGTCCCCAGAGAGCCTCCCTATTTACATCAGGGTCCCCAGAGAGCCTCCCTACTTACATCAGGGTCCCCAGAGAGCCTCCCTACTTACATCAGGGTCCCCAGAGAGCCTCCCCTTATATCAGTGTCCCCAGAGAGCCTCCCCTCTTACATTACATTAGTGTCCCCAGAGAGCCCCTCCTTACATCAGGGTCCCCAGAGAGACCCTTCTTACATCAGGGTCGCCAGAGAGCCTCCCCTTACACCAGGGTCCCCAGAGAGCCTCCCCTTACACCAGGGTCCCCAGAGAGCCCCCCCCTTACACCAGGGTGCCCAGAGAGCCCCCCCTTACACCAGGGTCCCCAGAGAGCCTCCCCCTTACATCAGGGTCCCCAGAGAGCCTCCCCTTACATCAGGGTCCCCAGAGAGCCTCCCCTTACATCAGGGTCCCCAGAGAGCCTCCCCTTACACCAGGGTCCCCAGAGAGCCCCCCTTACACCAGGGTCCCCAGAGAGCTCCCCTTACACCAGGGTCCCCAGAGAGCCTCCCCCTTACATCAGGGCCCCCAGAGATCCCCCCATACACCAGGGTCCTCAGAGAGCCCCCCCTTACACCAGGGTCCACATAGAGTCCCTCGTTACACCAGGTTCCTCAGAGAGCCCCCCCTTACACCAGGGTCCCCGGAGAGCCTCCCCTTACACCAGGGTCCCCAGAGAGCCTCCCCTTACACCAGGGTCCCCAGAGAGCCTCCCCTTACACCAGGGTCCCCAGAGAGCCTCCCCTTACACCAGGGTCCCCAGAGAGCCTCCCCTTACACCAGGGTCCCCAGAGAGCCTCCCCTTACACCAGGGTCCCCAGAGAGCCCCCCCTTATACCAGGGTCCCCAGAAAGCCCCCTTACACCAGGGTCCTCAGAGAGCCACCCCCCCTTACACCAGGGTCCCCAGAGAGCCTCTCCTTACATCAGGGTCCCCAGAGAGCCCCCCTTACACCAGGGTCCACATAGAGCCCCCCGTTACACCAGGGTCCTCAGAGAGCCCCCCCTTACACCAGGGTCCCCAGAGCGCCTCCCCTTACACCAGGGTCCTCAGAGAGCCCCCCTTACACCAGGGTCCTCAGAGCACCCCTTACACCAGGGTCCCCAGAGAGCCCCCCCTTACACCAGGGTCCACATAGAGCTCCCCCTTACACCTGGGTCCCCAGAGAGCCCCCCCCCCTTACACCAGGATCACCAGAGAGCCCCCCCCCTAACATTAGTGTCCCCAGAGGCCCCCTTCCTTACATTAGTGTCCCCAGAGGCCCCCTTCCTTACATTAGTGTCCCCAGAAACCCCCCCCCCCTCTTACATCAGGGTCCCCAAACAGCTGACTCCCCCCTTGCAGGGGTTCCCCTGTACCTGGCTGGTGGAGGTGGCGATTGGCAGCTCTATGGTGTCCACAGGCAGGGGGGTCTTGCTGGGGCTAGTAGTTCTATATCCGAACCATGTGAGGGGGAGGGGCCTCTGACCCGGGCATCAGCAACATTGTGCAAGCAGAGTGAAAGTGAAACTAATACCTGCCGGGGTCAGAGGCCCCTCCCCTCTCCTCTGTATACACACTGACACTCGAGTACTACAAGCCCCAGGGAGATCTTGCTGCCCACACAGGCACCATAGAGCTGCCGATCGCCGCCTTCCACCTCCTCCCACATCTCCCCACTGCACTCTAAACGGCCAGCCAGAGGTGCAGGCAGGGGAGATGTCTTGGGAGTCTTGGGGGGTTGCCGCGGTGCCGCCCCTGCATCCACTGCCTTGTCAGCACCCGATCCCTGCGGCGGAACGGCTCCTCATACTGGCGGGCGGTGGGCGGGCCCCTCACACGGGCGGCGGGCGGGCCCCCCGGACTTCACGGAACTACAGGGCCCAGTCGCAGCTGCGACTGCTGCGACCCTGAAAATTCCGCCACTGACCATAAGGAAAGACAAAGGAGGGACCTGTGTCCTGTAATGTTCTCTAAGGATTAAAGTGATTGTAAAGTCTCGTTTTTTATAACAAACATGTTATACTTACCTGCCCTGTGTTTTGGTTTTGCACAGAGCAGCCCCGATCCTCCTCTTCTCGGGTCCCTCTTCGGCTCTCCTGGCCCCTCCCTCATGTTGAGTACCCCCACAGCAAGCAGCTTGCTATGGGGTTACCCGAGCCGAGCCACAGTTTCCTGTGTCCATTCAGACACAATGCAGCGGCCTGGTCCCGCCCCCTTTCTCTCCTTATTGGCTGACTGACTTTGATTGACAGTAGTGGTAGCCAATGGCGCTGCACTGCTGTCTCAGCCAATAAGGAGTGGGCAGTCGTGACACTCCTGCAACATCGTTGGATCTAGATGAAGCTCAGGTAATTACTAGGGGGAGCTGCTGCACACAGAAGGCTTTTTTTTCCCTAAATGTTTTATTGAAAATAAAAGAACAGTACCCTGTAATAACCTTTGTAAAGTACCTCATCAAAGAACGAGGAGCATATTGTACATATAATAGTTACAAGTCAGGCAAAATATAACATCTTACACAAAAAACAGTCTAATGCCCTGTACACACGACCAGTTTTCCAGACGGAAAAAAAAAACAATGGTTTTCCTGACGGAATTTCTGTCAAGCCTGCCTTGCATACACACAGTGATGCAAAAGTCCGGTGAACATTTGACTGCCAAGAACGTGGTGACGTAAAAGACTATGATGAGCCAAGAAAATGAGCATCGATTTGTTTCCGAGCATGCACGTTTTTTTTCCCGTTGGAAAAGCATACAGATGAATGGTTTTCCTGCTAGGATTTTTTCCTGATGGCAAAAAAGAGATCTGCTCTCTTTTTTTTCCCGGCAGTTTTCCCATCAGAAAAACTGCGAGGGAGCATACACATGGTCGGAATTCCCAGCCAAAAGCTCTCATCGCAGTTTTTCCGACGGGAAAACACACGGTTGTGTGTACAGGGCATACAGTAAGTGTTCAGGACTAGGGATGAGCTCGGTGTTCGAGTCGAACATACGTTCGACTCGAACATCGGCTGTTCGATCGTTCGACGAAGATCGAACGATTTGGGCCGTTCGCGCCTAATTCGAGTGACGCGAACGGCCCACAATGCACTACGCCATCCCAGTGTCATCCAGGCGCTGTGATTGGCCAAGCATGCACTGTGACCCCGCATGCTTGGCCAATCACAGCGCCGGCATCGAGGAGAGCAATGATTGGCCACAGGCAGGATGCCTGTGGCCAATTATTGCTGAGGGTGTTTAGTACACGCCCCACACTATAAAAGGCCGCCAGCACGGCGGCCTAGTGTAGTGTGTTCCGGAGCAGGGAAAGAGAAGCATAGGCAGGGACAGTGACATTTATTTTTTCTTGCTTAACCTGGATTCCTTTAGTTTAGGGAAAGAGAAGAATAGGTAGGGAGAGTGTCAGTGTGTTTTACTGTACGAATCCTTGTTTCTAGGGACAGGGAAGGACAGTGAGGGAAATTCTCCTTGTGCTATAGTGTGCTTTAAAAAAACATTTTTTCTAGGGACAGAAAACTATAGGTAGGGAGAGTGTCAGTGTGTTTTACTGTACGAATCCTTGTTTCTAGGGACAGGGAAGGACAGTGAGGGAAATTCTCCTTGTGCTATAGTGTGCTTTAAAAAAACATTTTTTCTAGGGACAGAAAACTATAGGTAGGGAGAGTGTCAGTGTGTTTTACTGTACGAATCCTTGTTTCTAGGGACAGGGAAGGACAGTGAGGGAAATTCTCCTTGTGCTATAGTGTGCTTTAAAAAAACATTTTTTCTAGGGACAGAAAACTATAGGTAGGGAGAGTGTCAGTGTGTTTTACTGTACGAATCCTTGTTTCTAGGGACAGGGAAGGACAGTGAGGGAAATTCTCCTTGTGCTATAGTGTGCTTTAAAAAAAACATTTTTTCTAGGGACAGAAAACTATAGGTAGGGAGAGTGTCAGTGTGTTTTACTGTACGAATCCTTGTTTCTAGGGACAGGGAAGGACAGTGAGGGAAATTCTCCTTGTGCTATAGTGTGCTTTAAAAAAACATTTTTTCTAGGGACAGAAAACTATAGGTAGGGAGAGTGTCAGTGTGTTTTACTGTACGAATCCTTGTTTCTAGGGACAGGGAAGGACAGTGAGGGAAATTCTCCTTGTGCTATAGTGTGCTTTAAAAAAACATTTTTTCTAGGGACAGAAAACTATAGGTAGGGAGAGTGTCAGTGTGTTTTACTGTACGAATCCTTGTTTCCAGGGACAGGGAAGGACAGTGAGGGAAATTCTCCTTGTGCTATAGTGTGCTTTAAAAAAACATTTTTTCTAGGGACAGAAAACAATAGGTAGGGAGAGTGTCAGTGTGTTTTACTGTACGAATCCTTGTTTCTAGGGACAGGGAAGGACAGTGAGGGAAATTCTCCTTGTGCTATAGTGTGCTTTAAAAAAACATTTTTTCTAGGGACAGAAAACTATAGGTAGGGAGAGTGTCAGTGTGTTTTACTGTACGAATCCTTGTTACCAGGGACAGGGAAGGACAGTGAGGGAAATTCTCCTTGTGCTATAGTGTGCTTTAAAAAAACATTTTTTCTAGGGACAGAAAACTATAGGTAGGGAGAGTGTCAGTGTGTTTTACTGTACGAATCCTTGTTTCTAGGGACAGGGAAGGACAGTGAGGGAAATTCTCCTTGTGCTATAGTGTGCTTTAAAAAAACATTTTTTCTAGGGACAGAAAACTATAGGTAGGGAGAGTGTCAGTGTGTATTACTGTACGAATCCTTGTTTCTAGGGACAGGGAAGGACAGTGAGGGAAATTCTCCTTGTGCTATAGTGTGCTTTAAAAAAACATTTTTTCTAGGGACAGAAAACTATAGGTAGGGAGAGTGTCAGTGTGTTTTACTGTACGAATCCTTGTTTCTAGGGACAGGGAAGGACAGTGAGGGAAATTCTCCTTGTGCTATAGTGTGCTTTAAAAAAACATTTTTTCTAGGGACAGAAAACTATAGGTAGGGAGAGTGTCAGTGTGTTTTACTGTACGAATCCTTGTTTCTAGGGACAGGGAAGGACAGTGAGGGAAATTCTCCTTGTGCTATAGTGTGCTTTAAAAAACATTTTATCTAGGGACAGAAAACTATAGGTAGGGAGAGTGTCAGTGTGTTTTACTGTACGAATCCTTGTTTCTAGGGACAGGGAAGGACAGTGAGGGAAATTCTCCTTGTGCTATAGTGTGCTTTAAAAAAACATTTTTTCTAGGGACAGAAAACTATAGGTAGGGAGAGTGTCAGTGTGTTTTACTGTACGAATCCTTGTTTCTAGGGACAGGGAAGGACAGTGAGGGAAATTCTCCTTGTGCTATAGTGTGCTTTAAAAAAAACATTTTTTCTAGGGACAGAAAACTATAGGTAGGGAGAGTGTCAGTGTGTTTTACTGTACGAATCCTTGTTTCTAGGGACAGGGAAGGACAGTGAGGGAAATTCTCCTTGTGCTATAGTGTGCTTTAAAAAAACATTTTTTCTAGGGACAGAAAACTATAGGTAGGGAGAGTGTCAGTGTGTTTTACTGTACGAATCCTTGTTTCTAGGGACAGGGAAGGACAGTGAGGGAAATTCTCCTTGTGCTATAGTGTGCTTTAAAAAAACATTTTTTCTAGGGACAGAAAACTATAGGTAGGGAGAGTGTCAGTGTGTTTTACTGTACGAATCCTTGTTTCTAGGGACAGGGAAGGACAGTGAGGGAAATTCTCCTTGTGCTATAGTGTGCTTTAAAAAAACATTTTTTCTAGGGACAGAAAACTATAGGTAGGGAGAGTGTCAGTGTGTTTTACTGTACGAATCCTTGTTTCTAGGGACAGGGAAGGACAGTGAGGGAAATTCTCCTTGTGCTATAGTGTGCTTTAAAAAAACATTTTTTCTAGGGACAGAAAACTATAGGTAGGGAGAGTGTCAGTGTGTTTTACTGTACGAATCCTTGTTTCTAGGGACAGGGAAGGACAGTGAGGGAAATTCTCCTTGTGCTATAGTGTGCTAAAGCATTCCTCATCAACCATCTTTGAAATCCTTGTTTTTTGGACAGTCAGGGAAATTGTCGTTGTGCTATTCTGTGCAAAAGCAATCATCCTCAACCATATTTAGAAATCCTTAAGTAAAGGGACAGAGAAGGACACCTGAAGGTAGCCCTTATTGCTTTTTTCCCATCTCCCTGCAGGCCATCTATTAGAATGTCTGGAAGGCAAACAAGGAGAGGCAGACAGTCAGGATGCAATAAAAGAGGGCAAGCAGGCTCTGTGTCTGGGGACAACAGTGCTGGTCGTGGACGCGGTGCATTGTCATCAGCACATGGCCATGGGACACGCTTGTCCTTCTTTTCGGCAGCTGGACATGTTGAGCCACATCATGCCGAAGACTTGGTAGAGTGGATGACCAAGCCCTCCTCCTCCTCCTCATCCTCTCTCACCCAGGCTCAGGGTACTGGCAAAGCAGCTGCCAAAGCATCCTCTTCCCTGGTATCAATGTCAGACTCATCATCAGTCACTCCTTCCCTAGACCCACCATGTCCTCCTCCTGAGGAGTCCCCCGAACTGTTTGAGCACAGTGTTGGGTACATGCTCCAGGAGGATGCCCAGCGTTTCGAAGGGTCTGATGATGAAACCCATCTACAGGAAGGCAGTAGCGTGAGAGCAGACAGAGGGGATGCTCAAGAAGGACACCAATCTGGCAGTCATGTTCCAGCAGCTGCAGCATACTGCCAGATTGGCTCCAGTGATGAGGAGGGAGGGGATGATGAGGTCACTGACTCCACGTGGGTGCCTAATAGGAGAGAGGAGGAGGAGGAGGATAAGGAGGAGGCACATCTCCAACGAGGCAGGATGCCCTTTGGTGGCCAGCGTAAGGGCAGTACACAGACGGAATCACACCGCAGAGCTCCGCCTGTGCAGGGCGCTGCCTCTGCCCGTCATTCAAAAAGTTCTTTGGTGTGGGCCTTTTTTGAGGCTAGTGCATCAGATCGCACAGCTGCTGTTTGCAACATATGTCTCAAGCGTATATCGCATGGCCAAAACATCAGCCGCTTGGGTACCACATGCCTGACCAGACATATGTTGACCTGCCATGCAGCTCGTTGGCAAGCCTACCTCAAAGACCCACACCAAAGAACAAAGCGGACCTCTCCTTGCACCGCATCAGCTGGGATCTCCAACCCCACTATAACTTCAGTCCTCTCTGAAACATGCACTGAGAGGAATGAAGGTGTAGAATTAGGTGTGTCACTGCCAAGTACTTGCGGCCACTCTGCTAGCAGTACACCGACGTCCGATTCTAGCAGGCAAATTTCCCTGCCCCAGCTGCTGGACCGTCGAAAGAAGTTCACTCCCAGCCATCCACATGCCCAGCGGTTGAATGCTAGCTTGGCTAAATTGCTAGCGCTTCAACTGCTGCCTTTTCAGTTGGTAGACTCGGCCCCCTTCCGTGAGTTTGTGCAATGTGCGGTTCCTCAGTGGCAGGTTCCCAAACGCCACTTTTTCTCACGGAAGGCTATTCCGGCTCTCTACCGGCATGTGGAAGGCAATGTCTTGGCCTCGCTGGACAGGGCGGTCAGCGGTAAGGTGCATATTACCGCTGACTCATGGTCCAGCAGGCATGGACAGGGACGTTACCTTTCTTTCACGGCCCATTGGGTCACTCTTTTGACAGCTGGGAAGGATGCAGGACAAGGTGCAGTAGTGTTGGAGGTTGTTCCACCGCCACGCCTCCAAAATGCTACTACTGGTTGTGACACACCTCTCTCCTCCACCCCCTCCTCTTCTTCTTCCTCCATGGCCTCTTCCTGTGGTTTGTCCTCTGAACCAGCGGTGCTCCGTAGCCGTTCAAGGGGCTACGCAAGTACGCAGGCAAAAAGATGCCATGCCGTGCTTGCGCTGGTGTGTTTGGGGGACAGAAGCCACACTGGGGCAGAGGTCCTGTCTGCTCTGCAGGGCCAGGCCGAGAGGTGGTTGACGCCACGCCAGCTTAAGCCAGGAATGGTGGTTTGCGACAATGGCACCAACCTCCTCTCCGCCCTCCGACAGGGACAATTGACCCATGTGCCCTGTGTGGCTCACGTCCTTAACCTGGTGGTGCAGCGGTTCTTGGGCAGGTACCCGGGCTTACAGGATGTCCTGAGGCAGGCCAGGAAAGTCTGTGTGCATTTCCGCAGATCTTATAATGCCAGTGCTCGCCTGGCTGAGCTGCAAAAGGAGTTGAACCTGCCCAAGAACCGCCTTATATGTGACATGCCCACCAGGTGGAACTCAACGTTGGCCATGCTGCAGCGGCTGCACACGCAGCAGAGGGCCATCAATGAGTACCTGTGCGACTACGGCACCAGGACAGGGTCAGGGGAGCTTGGTTTTTTTTCTCCACGCCAGTGGGGCATGATCAGGGATGCATGCACTGTCCTGGCACCATTTGAGGAGGCCACGAGGATGGTGAGCAGTGACAGTGCATGCATCAGTGACACTGTACCTCTTGTCCACCTGTTGGAGCACACGCTGCGTGGAATAATGGACAGGGCACTTGAGGCAGAACAGAGGCAGGAAGAGGAGGACTTCCTTGCCTCTCAAGGCCCCCTTTACCCAGACAGTGTTCCTTCTGTCCCACCCATCGCACAGGAAGAGGAGGAGGAGGAGGAGGATTGTGTCAGCATGGAGGTGGAGGCTGGCACTCAGCATCATCAGCAGCAGTCTTTTAGGGATGATTTACAGTCCCAAGAAACCAGTGGACTTGTACGTGGCTGGGAGGAGGTGGCTGCAGATCATGTCGTCCTTAGTGACCCAGAGGACTCCGGAGCGAATGCCTCAGCAAACCTACGCTGCATGGCCTCCCTGATCCTGCAAAGTCTGCGGAAGGATCCTCGTATTCTTCGGATCAAGGAGAGGGACCATTACTGGCTGGCCACTCTCCTTGATCCACGGTACAAGGGTAAGGTTGCGGACCTTATGTTACCGTCGCAGAGGGAGCAGAGGATGAGACAACTCCGGGAGGCCTTGCAGAAAGGTCTGTGCAACGCGTTCCTAGAGACTGGGAGGTTACAAACTCCTGGTCCTGGACAACGAGTTGCTGAGGCTTCGGCCAGTCAAAGAAGGAGCGGTGGGGAAGGTGGCCGTCTGACCGATGCGTTCAGACAATTCTTTAGTCCGCAGCCCCAAAGTATGATTGGTTCCAGCAACCATCGCCAGCGTCTGATAAACATGGTGCAGGAATATCTAGGGGCAAGGTCAGACTTGGACACCTTCCCCACCGAAAATCCTCTGGCTTACTGGGTCTTGAGGATGGATCACTGGGCAGAGCTTGCACAGTATGCAATTGAGCTACTGGCCTGTCCTGCATCCAGCGTTCTTTCGGAACGCACATTCAGTGCTGCTGGAGGATTTGTCACGGATCACAGGGTGCGCCTGTCCACCGACTCGGTTGATCGACTGACTTTCATCAAGATGAACCAGTCTTGGATCACCACCAGCTACCACACACCTGATGCTGATATAACAGACTAATTGATTTTAACATGTCACATCCCTTCAAGACTGATGCTGATGCTGAGTGTCTGTGCTGTTATGTTGACTGGCTATCCTCCTCCTCCGAGTCCTCAATGATACGATTGATGATGATAGCTTGGAAGATCATTTTTGTTTATGGGTGCCGCCACCAGTGGCTAAGGCCCAATTTTTCAGCCCCTGTTTTACAGGGGAGTGTAATTACAATTTTTTTAGCAATAATTTGCCATAGGGCTCATTGCTGTGCTCCAAGTACAGTATCTGTGAGGGGTTGGAGTGTTGTGGCACCAGTGCCTAAGGCCCAATTTTTCAGCCCCTGTTTAACAGGGGCGTGTCATTACAATTTTTGAAGCAATACTTTGCAACAGGGCTCATTGCTGTGCTCCAAGTACAGTATCTGTGAGGGGTTGTAGTGTTGTGCCACCAGTGCCTAAGGCCCAATTTTTCAGCCCCTGTTCAACAGGGGCATGTAATTACAATTCTTGATCTAATAATTCACAGCAGGGCCCATTGCTGCACCCACCAAGAGTAACTCTGAGGGCTTACAGTGTTGTGGCAACGCCACCACCACCACCACCACGAAAGGCCCAATTTTTCAGCCCCTGTTCAAAAGGGGCATGTAATTACAATTCTTGATCTAATAATTCACAGCAGGGCCCATTCCTGCACCCACCAAGAGTAACTCTGAGGGCTTACAGTGTTGTGGCAACGCCACCACCACCACCACCACGAAAGGCCCAATTTTTCAGCCCCTGTTCAACAGGGGCATGCAATTACAATTCTTGATCTAATAATTCACAGCAGGGCCCATTGCTGCACCCACCAAGAGTAATTGTCAGGGCTTACAGTGTTGTGGCACCAGCACCACCATCAAAGGCCCAATTTTTACTACCACTGTTCAACAATTATATGTAATTACAATTCCTGATATAATAGTTGACAGCAGGGCGTTCCAGCACCAACCAAGAGTAACTGTGAGTGCTTACAGTGTTGTGCCAACACCAACAACTAAGGGGCCTATTTCTGCAGAGTATATACGGCAGGTCCCTACTTTCAAACATCCAACTTACAAACGACTCCTACTTGCAAACGCAAGAAGACAACAGGAAGTGAGAGGAAATCTACCCCTTGGAAGGAAAATTCTCTCCTGTAAGAATTAATATGGGAGAGAGGTGTCTCCTCTGTACTGATGCTTTATCAGCAATCCTTGTGTAGCGCTACCCCCAGTTAAGAGAGCCGCTGATATTGATTTGGGCCCTGCAGTGCACCGCTGTCAACCCCCGGCAATCGGCTCTAACCTCCCGTGGCACAGCTGGTGATAGAGAGATAGGACCGCGTGATCGCAACTGTTGGTGACGCAGTCCTATAACAAACATACACAGAATATACTTTAAAACTCCTATTAAAGTAAGTGGAACTGACACCAAATGTACTTTACCCAGATATTTTACTGAGGCTAATGGGCAAGTAATAAACAACAGTATAACAAGTTGCAGATCCCTGCAATAAACAGTAATAAAGATAAACAGAGTAATCAGAATAATAAAGTATTGCTATGCAACTCTAGCGCTGCCCTTTTACAGCTACTTCCCCTCATTGGTAGACTAACACCCAGCAATGTCTACCTATGCAGTCAGGCCTGACTGATCTAAATGGAAGTTCAGTGAAACAATATTCGCTAGCAATCTCTCGGTGGTGCACTTGAAGAACAACTTTGTAATCCCAACGAATAGTAAAGATAAAGTATCTGTCTTTAAACAGCTCTCACCACCTGGACAAGTCCAAGTCCCTTTCCTCCATCGATTCGTCTAGGAACAGGAATCCACCGACATCCAAGTCTTCAATCCTTCTGGTGTACTGCAGCAAGGAGGATTAGATGTCTCTAAGGCTCTGCTAGGCTGGCAGAGGGCTCTTTGGAAAGGAGCACACGGCCCGGGCTTCAGGCCTTGTGCACACAGCAGTTCAGCACAGACATCCTCTTGCTAGGAGAGGGGGGTCCAAAGAGAGCGACCAAAACTCCGCCTCCCCTTTATAAAGTCTGCCCCAGCAGTCTCTGTTCTGGAGCAATGCACCCTGGGTGCTGCAAGATGTACTGGGAGATGTAGTCTCTTTCTCTCCTCTGCTTTCACTTCCAGTAATGTCTCTTTACTTCCTCCCGACTCACCTCTCACCTGGAACTTCTTATCTCTCTGCATTAAAGGGGAACACCCCGCTACACACTCCCCCCACTTGAACTCTTTGGTCCCCAAAGATAAACTTCAACAAATACTGTTTATCATTTTGGACAATGTCGAGCATGATGTTGGCATAGGGAATTCCCACCAAAACTTTGGGATGGAACTCTCTTGCCCACAGGTCACACTACCATGAGTGGCCTGCCTAACTGTGCCAGAGAGTGAGCTGGGGTTGCCCTCCACCAAATGGACGGTGGAAGGATCAGGTTGTTCAACACTTCTCCTAGCCGTTACAACAGAGTCCTCTGAGCTCATCCCCATTTGGGGGTAAGTTAGTTTCTTGGGAGGCCTGATGACTCTGCGAGCCCTCTGCTCTCTTGGTGCTTCTGACTCTGGCACCACAGGCTCTTCTTCAGGAGTAAGTTCAGGTAACATTGCTGGTTCTGGAACCTCTGATTCAGAAGTCGACTGACGTATGGAATCTCTAGAGTCCTCCTCTGCGCAAGTGTCAGGAACATCTTCCCAGTAATCAGCTGAGGGACTGAAGGGTATGAATTCAGTAGCCTCCGGATTCAGCGTTGCATCTGGGGTATCCCCTCCATTTGGGAGATCTATGGTGGACGTTCCCAGAGTCGAGGGAGGCCACAGCCAGTCCAGTTCTCCACCTTCTTCTGTACTCAATTGGGAGGCCTCCCCATCTTTGGCTCGAGAGGTCTGGGACCGAGTGTTCGGCCTAGGAATATCCAGGATAGAGGCCGGTTCAGGGGAGTCTCTCACGGGAGGTATTCTGACTGCCTCAGCAAGTGGGAGCAGGTGGTTCCGATGCCACGTCTTCAGTGGACCCACCTTTCCTTCTGGCTTTAGTTTGTAGACAGGCAAACCGGGCAACTTCCTACAGACAACATAGGGCTCAGATCTCCACCTGTCGGCAAGCTTGTGTTTTCCAGGGACCCCCAGATTGCGTAGCAGTACTCGGTCCCCGGGCTGCAGATCTTGCACTCGAACCTTCAGATCAAAATTTCTCTTGTTGCGGGCCCCCCTTTGATCCGAAGCCGCCTGGGCTTGTTCATAGGCCACCTGCAAGCTACGTCTAAGTCTGTCCACGTATCCCTTGTGGGATGTAGCTGAGGTATTGTCTATAGAAGTGCCAAAGGCCAGGTCCACAGGTAGCCTTGCTTCTCTCCCAAACATAAGTCGATAAGGGGAGTAGCCAGTGGCGTCACTTGTGGTACAGTTATAGGCATGTACTAGGGCTGATATGTGCTGACTCCAGTGTTGCTTCTTCTCTGTTTCTAAGGTTCCCAACATGTTGAGCAGGGTCCGGTTAAATCTCTCCGGCTGAGCATCTCCTTGTGGGTGGTAAGGCGTGGTTCTGGTCTTCTTTATTCCTAATGAATCCAAAAGTCTTCGGATCAACCGACTCTCAAAGTCCCTTCCTTGATCTGAGTGGAGTCTCTGTGGTAGTCCGTAATGGACAAAATACTTCTCCATAAGTATCTTGGCCACGGTGGATGCCTTCTGGTCTTTGGTTGGGAAAGCTTGAGCATAGCGGGTGAAATGGTCGGTTATTACCAGAACATTCCCCAATCCACTCAGGTCGGGTTCGAGGCAGAGAAAGTCAATGCATACCAGATCCATTGGGCCTTGACTCTGTAAGTGGCCCATTGGGGCAGCTTGATGGGGTAGGGTCTTTCTCTGAATGCATCGTGCACAGGAATGGCAATACTCCTCTACTTCTGCCCTCATGCAGGGCCAATAGAACCGATTTCTGACAAGCTGGAAGGTCCTTTCTGCCCCTAGGTGACCATGATGGTCATGCAGGGCAATTAGTACAGTCTCTCGGTGCTTCTCTGGAAGAAATAACTGCCACTTATCTTCTGAGTCATCAGAGGGGCCCCTTCGGTAGACCACTCCCTGATGTACCTGTAGCCTGTCCAATTCCTTCCTCAACAGGTGAGCCTCCTTTGAGGGGTGATGTAGGAATTTGTTGGGATCCTGATTCTCCAGGGCTTCGAGGACCAATCTCCCCATGGGGTCTTCCAATTGGTCACACCTCAACTCCTTCTTGGACAGTCTCGGTAGGTTGTCTTCCTCCAGTTGAGTTACCCCACAATAGTGTTTGGGGACTCCTACCATGGTAACCCCTATTTCTTCTGCTCTGGAGCCTCCTCTGGCTTGGAATTCAGCCCCTTGACAAAGGGCCCGCACCTCGTCCGGTGCCACTTGGGTCCAATCTTCCCAGTCATTTGTCGTGGCATGAGACCTCTGGGACAGGGCATCTGCATCCCTATTTCCGGCTCCTGGTCTGTACTTCAGACTGAAGTTGAATCCAGACAATGCGGCCAACCACCTGTGTCCGGTGGCATCTAGTTTCGCGGTGGTGAAGAGGTAGGTCAGGAGGTTGTTGTCTGTCTTCACAGTAAACTCTGCCCCATACAAGTAGTCTTTTAGCTTGTCTACTACCGCCCATTTGAGGGCCAGGAATTCCAGCTTATGAGTGGGGTAATTCTTTTCTGAGGGGGTCAGGCTCCTGCTCACATAGGCCACTGGTCGCAGTTGTCCTTCATGTTCTTGGTAGAGTACACCACCTAGACCCTCATGGCTGGCATCCACATGTAATTCATAAGGTCTGGTAGGGTCGGCGTAGGCCAGGACTGGGGCAGTGGTTAAGCTCCTCTTCAGAGCATGAAAGGCCTCTTCACACCTTGGGTTCCACTGATCTTGAACTGACTCACCAGGCCTCCTGGGCCCTGAGTCATCCTCTTCCCCTTCTGCCTTTAGCAATTCATTCAACGGGCGGGCAATCCGAGCAAACCCCTCCACAAACCTCCTATAATAGGAGCAGAACCCCAGGAAGGATCTGAGCTCTGTTACTGTGGTGGGTCGTGGCCAGGAAGTGACTGCTTCCAACTTCTCAGGATCTGTGGCCACCCCTTCTTCAGACACTATGTGCCCCAGATAGTTCACAGAAGACTGGTAGAACCGACACTTCTCGGGGGAAAGCTTAAGTCCCTCTTCGCTGAGTCTTCTCAATACTTTCTCCAACCTGGCTTCATGTTCTTCCAAGGTTCTTCCAAAGACAATGACATCGTCCAAGTACACAAGGACTTCTATAAGATTCATGTCTCCAACAGTCTTCTCCATAAGGCATTGAAAGGTAGCAGGAGCTCCAGACAGACCCTGAGGCATCCTATTGAATTCGAAGAATCCCACCGGGGTTATGAAGGCTGTCTTCTCCCTGTCTTCTGGGTGCATAGGGATTTGATAGTACCCACTCTTGAGGTCCATCACACTGAACCATTTGGCTCCAGACAAACTTTGTAGGGCATCTTCTATCCTTGGCGTGGTGTATTGGTCAGGGATGGTTCTCCTGTTGAGAGTCCTGTAATCGATACAAAGCCTCAACGACCCATTCTTCTTTCTGACCACCACGATTGGGGAGGCATAAGGACTTCTAGACTCCCGGATCACACCAGTCTTCTTTAGTTCTACAAGTTGTTCCCTCAGATCCTCCAGATCTGCCAGGGGGACCCGCCTGACCCTCTCTCGGAAGGGCTTATCTTCTTGGAGGCGGATCCGATGGGTGGCACTTCTTGCACACCCCACATCGAATTCATCTTCGGAAAAGATCTTCTCCCACCTGGTCAGCTGGGCCTTGGCTCTTTCTTTCCAAGCCCTGGGTAGGTTCGGGTTTTCCACGGACAGTTTCTCCCAAACATCTCCTCCGTCACCCGTCCCCTTGACTTCGGACCAAGTGACCGGGGCAGCAGGGCTCACCTGACCAAGCAACACTCTGGCAGGGATCTCCATGGGTCCTCCCGTAGTGTTCCTAACACTCACCGGAACTCTGCCATGGGCCTTCTTCAGGGCCTTGAACGGAATCACTTCTGGTATCACTTCCAGGCCTGAGGACTCTTCCCTTGGGTCTGATTCCAGCATGACAAAGGGGCCAGGTTGTTCCCACAAAAGCTTCACAGTGGCCCTAAGACAGGTTACTTCTCCGGGCTGTAGCACTACTCCTTCTCTGCCAAGTCTCCACACCTTCCCTATCCCCTCTCCCGGGGTCTTCTGCTCTAAGACCAGTCGTTGGTAGGCCGTCTTTAGCATGGGATGGATTTTGGTGGCTGAATGGTTTCTCTCTTTCACTAGAGGGGTCAGGAGTCTCCTGACTAGATCCGTGTTTGTCCCAATGATCAGGGAAATCTTGCTGGCTCCAGGCGGCCGGGGACACACAACTGCCAGGGTGTCAAACACTTCAGCCTTCCCAGCCACGGATGGGTCGAAAGTCATCTTTATGGGCAGGTACCCATCATAAGGGAAACTCTGGGTTCCAAGTCCCCATATCTCCAGCTCTTCTATCTTCTGGATAGGCAGATGACTCAAGTGCCTATCATAGAAGTCCCGGTATAGTAAAGTCACCTGTGCTCCGGTGTCCAAAAGAGCTTTAGTATAGACTCCTTCCACTTGAATGGGCACAGTAGGAGACGGGCCCACCAGTTCCTTTGGGTATGGCCGGACTGGGGTCACCTCTTTTTTTTGGCTTTCGACCCTTGCTCTGCTCCTTTTGGACTTTAATTTTTCCTGAGCCTGGCATGCATTGACTTTCTCCCTCTCAATGGGGGCACAAACCCGCTGAGGCATGTTATTGTTCCTTTTAGGTGGATGTTCCTTCTTTGGGGTGCTGTACTTCCACTGAGGGGTCTTGCCCCCTCCCTCTGGGGTACATCTTTGTGGGGGTGTACTATACCTCCTCCTAGGAGTTTTGTCTCCTCCATTCTTGGCCTTTTTTTTAGTTTGGAGCGCACTGAAGATGATGGGCACCCGGTTGACTCCTTCACCGGGGCCCTTTGGAGTTTCCCGCCGGCTTGCAATTATCTGTTCTCTTCTTCTTTGGGCTGGAGCATACGTTAGCAAAGTGGCCACTCCCTCCGCAGTTATAGCAAATCACCTCTTCTCGGTCCTGTAGGGAGGCCGGTGCTGAGGTGTTCGGGAACAACTCCTTTCTTGGGCTTGGTTTCTCTCGTCTTCTCTGATCTTTCTCCATCAAAGAGGTCAGCATCTCCAACACTTGGGCCATTTGCGATTTCAGAGTGTCAACCTCTGCATCTCTTTCTGGGCTCTTGACCGAATGGACCAACACTGGTACAGGTGTGACATTCGCCTTGGCCACCTGCTGATCTTCCTGCAGCGCCTCTTCGTCCCTAATAATTTTTATTAGATCAGAGTAGGTTAGTGACATTCCTCCTCCTGAGGTTTTCAGGTGCAGCCAGACCGGGTCTGAGCGCCGCGCTCCCCTCATGATCTGCTTCATGCGTGCTTCATCTGCATCTTTGGGCAGCATTCCCTTCTTCAGTACAATCTTGCATAACTGCCTGTTCAGCCTTCTAACATATTCTGACAGTTTCTCATTCGGCTGCTGGAGAGTGTGTTCAATTTGATAAATCATCTCTGACACCTTCTCCAGCTGACCAAACTCTTCCTGCAGCATGGCCAGGCAATCTTGAGCTGTACAGTTTTCATTTCCAAACCGGAAGCTCTTCACCGCTTCTGCCGCGGCACCTTTCAGACTTTCTAAGACTCGCTGTCTCTTCTGTGCCTCAGGCACCTCCCATGCTTCTACTGCCTGCAATGCCTGTTCCACCCAAGTGTCAAAATCTTCCTCCCCCGCAGGGACGGGGAGCTTCCCTGAGAAGGTGCTAAGCTTCCGGTAACCGGCCTCCACATGCACCGTACTGCTTTTCTGGCACTTAATTACAAGGTCTCCTAGAGCATTCAACAATTCAGGCCCTATAGCGGCCAGCGGTGATCCCGGGCTTAATAGTTCCTTAAGCTTTTCTGCTTTAGGGGATAGTGGTGGAGATAATTGTGGGAGTGATGGCTTTGGTGTCTGAAACCATTCTTCCTTCACTGGCAGCGTATGTATCAAGTGATAGATCTGATTATCTATGGCTTGTATACTCTGACTTTTAAAATGCTCTGGGATTTCGTTTTTCCATTCTACCAGTGCGTATGTAAACGAGATCACTGGATCTGGCCTAAAATCCATCACCCATGCTTTGTGGCTCGGAGACAGTAACAATACGAGCTGTTTTATCTCCTCTTCCTTCCATCTTTCCCCCGGGAGTACAATGACTACCGCCGCGGTTGGATCGGCGCCAATCGCTGCGCACCACTGTGACATTGCCAGCGGGTCCATGCTGGTACTTCTGACCGGCTTGATTGCAGCGTGCAACGTACAAGGATCCCGGACTCGAGCCCCCACGTGTAGCGCTATCCCCAGTTAAGAGAGCCGCTGATATTGATTTGGTCCCTGCAGTGCACCGCTGTCAACCCCCGGCAATCGGCTCTAACCTCCCGTGGCCACCTGCGCGTCAGCCTTGTGTAGTGTGTTCCTGCGGCGTTCAGAGAGAGAGAGAGAGAGAGATTGTCGTTTTATTTCAGTTATCTAGATTGAGCAGGCAGTTGATTCAGCTAGTTAGATCCAGTATTCCAGTATATTTAGTATGTATATGCATTGCACACTTTGTGTATATATATATATATATATATATATGTAGCGCTACCCCCAGTTAAGAGAGCCGCTGATATTGATTTGGGCCCTGTAGTGCACTGCTGTCAACCCCTGGCAATCGGCTCTAACCTCCCGTGGCACAGCTGGTGATAGAGGGATAGGACCGCGTGACCGCAACTGTTGGTGACGCAGTCCTATAACAAACATACACAGAATATACTTTAAAACTCCTATTAAAGTAAGCGGAACTGACACCAAATGTACTTTACCCAGATATTTTACTGAGGCTAATGGGCAAGTAATAAACAACAGTATAACAAGTTGCAGATCCCTGCAATAAACAGTAATAAAGATAAACAGAGTAATCAGAATAATAAAGTATTGCTATGCAACTCTAGCGCTGCCCTTTTACAGCTACTTCCCCTCATTGGTAGACTAACACCCAGCAATGTCTACCTATGTAGTCAGGCCTGACTGATCTAAATGGAAGTTCAGTGAAACAATATTCGCTAGCAATCTCTCGGTGGTGCACTTGAAGAACAACTTTGTAATCCCAACGAATAGTAAAGATAAAGTATCTGTCTTTAAACAGCTCTCACCACCTGGACAAGTCCAAGTCCCTTTCCTCCATCGATTCGTCTAGGAACAGGAATCCACCGACATCCAAGTCTTCAATCCTTCTGGTGTACTGCAGCAAGGAGGATTAGATGTCTCTAAGGCTCTGCTAGGCTGGCAGAGGGCTCTTTGGAAAGGAGCACACGGCCCGGGCTTCAGGCCTTGTGCACACAGCAGTTCAGCACAGACATCCTCTTGCTAGGAGAGGGGGGTCCAAAGAGAGCGACCAAAACTCCGCCTCCCCTTTATAAAGTCTGCCCCAGCAGTCTCTGTTCTGGAGCAATGCACCCTGGGTGCTGCAAGATGTACTGGGAGATGTAGTCTCTTTCTCTCCTCTGCTTTCACTTCCAGTAATGTCTCTTTACTTCCTCCCGACTCACCTCTCACCTGGAACTTCTTATCTCTCTGCATTAAAGGGGAACACCCCGCTACACTTGTTTCAAGAAAAACACCACATTTCAAAAACAGTTGTCATTGGGACAGAAAGTGAGGTGAAATGTTCTGAACAGGGGCGCAGACAGCAAAACAAATGTTACAGGGGTGATAACCCTTACCTATGTTTTCCAAAAAGTTTAAAAATAGATTTTTGGGCTGGAGCTACACTTAAACAATGTACCTGTTCAAAATTACAAACAGATTCTACATAAGAACAAACCTACAGTCCCTGTCTTGTATGCACCGCCTGTATACGGCTGTTCAGAGTATATAGGGCCTTTTTTATTTTATGTGCGGGGTTCCCCTTAATATCCATACAAGACCCAAAGGGGCTGGTAATGGCCTGGGGTAGGGGGGGTCATGGGGTAGCTATGCCATTTTTCTTAAAGATTTTCATCCATATTACCGGGACCAGACATTACATTAAAGCCGCAAGCAGTTTTAAATGGCTTTTTTTTCCTTTAGAAGTGTCATTTTGTGCAGGGACAGTTCTAAACACGGGAAACACGTGGCACTTCACAGGCATACTTTAGACACCCCCCAGGTACGATATTTAAAGGAATATTTGACTTTTTTTTTTCACTTTATGCATCATTAAAATGACTGCTCCCGAAAAACGACCGTTTTTAAAACTTCTTTTTGCATTGATACATGTCCCCTGGTGCACAACCCGGGTTCCCAAACCCTTTTTAGGACAATAACATGCATAATAGTTGTTATAATTAGCACTTTAGAATTCGAACGTTCGCATCCATTGTATTTAATAGGGTTCTAATGTTCGTACGAACTTTCGGTCCGTTCGCGGGTTCTGGTGCGAACCGAACCCGGGGGTGTTCGGCTCATCACTATTCAGGACTAACCAAATATAACAGCTGAGGGAAGGACCCATCCATAGTATTACCCATAAGAAAATGTGAGAAGATGGAGCCTATTACTGGTAATAAGCTACCTCACAGTGGGGTAGTTGATATGGTTTACTGTTCAGTTGTTTTTTTGTGGGCTGGGCCCTAGAGGGAATGTTTGTCTATTCTACGGGTTCCTCACTCGGAGCTACTTATTTACATAGTTACATAGTAGGTGAGGCGGAAAAAAGTCCATCAAGTCCAACCTATGTGTGTGATTATATGTCAGTATTACATTGTATATCCCTGTATGTTGCGGTCGTTCAGGTGCTTATCTAATAGTTTTTTTAAACCATCGATGCCCCCCGTTGAGACCACCGCCCGTGGAAGGGAATTCCACATCCTTGCCGCTCTTACAGTAAAGAACCCTCTACGTAGTTTAAGGTTAAACCTCTTTTCTTCTCATTTTAATGAGTGGCCACGTGTCTTATTAAACTCCCTTCTGTGAAAAGTTTTATCCCAATTGTGGGGTCACCCGTATTGTATTTGTAAATTGAATTCATATCCCCTCTCAAGCGTCTCTTCTCCAGAGAGAATAAGTTCAGTGTTCGCAATCCTTCTTCATAACTAATGTCCTCCAGGCCCTTTATCAGCTTTGTTGCCCTTTTCCAGTACATCCTTCCTGAGGACTGGTGCCCAGAACTGTACAGCATACTTCAGGTGCGGCCGGACCAGAGTCTTGTAGAGCGGGAGAATTATCGCTTTTTTTCTGGAGTTAATTCCTTTTTAATGTATGCCAATATTCTGCTTGCTTTGTTAGCAGCAGCTTGGCATTGCATGCCATTGCTAAGCCTACCATCTACTAGGACCCCCAGGTCATTTTCCATCCTAGATTCCCTCAGAGGTTCTCCCCCAGTGATTAATGTAAGATGATAAGATAAAGAGAAAAGCAGTGGTGTAGGGGAATAAGGAAAGCCAGGCGTTGTATAAAAAAGGAAGAGCTTTAAGGGAGGGGGGGAAGATGGAAATAAAGGGTTGGTGGGAGGGAAAGGGGTAGGGAAGGTGTTACCTCCTCAGTCTCCATCAGGGGTATAGCCATCTTAGGCAAAAATATGACCAAGCAGCGTAGTCGAAACAACATTTATCAAAAAATTTGGTTAAAAATAGTACGGAAAAACATCCATGTGGATATATATCAATACCTTCTAAAAGAATTGGTGACACAAAAACCACCCATACATACAATGGAATAAAAACAGACCCGGTGGTTATCCTGTGCAAAGGGGGTTCCCAAAAGATCATCAACTAAAAATGAATAATAAATTATGGCTCAAAAACTGGTATCTGTAGGTAATGACTGCTAATTGCTAGGGAAACTGTAAGGTGACACAGTGTAATCAAATGCAATTGCTGTAAAGTAATAGAATTCCATTATAGTCGTATAATAAAGAACAGGTGATTTCATTGTCAATTTGAGCACAGGACAACGGTCCCTGCTATCAATGATAGTTGAATATAATGATGCTGTAAGTAGCCACCTAGTAGCTTACATCAGATGTTATCAATGATCATTGAAAAAGTTATTCCAGAAATTGTAGATGATGTATGGTAGAATTGGAAACAATGGTGAGAAGCTTATCTCCTGTAGCTTGCAACAATATTAGCTGCTTAGACTGTATATCATCCAAGTGCGCTTGTTGGTGATAAGAGATGGAAATGGGGGCTGCTAAAGGAACGTAGCATGTAGCTAGTTTGACACAATGCTAAGTGGTTATCCTTTATCATAAAGGTTGGTATATGATAATTCCTATAGTTCAGCCTTCCTCACATATATACAGTAAAACCTTGGTTTGAGAGTAACTTGGTTTGAGAGCATTTTGCTAGACAAGCAAAATGTTTTAATAAATTTTGCCTTGATATACAAGCGATGTCTTGATATAAGAGTAGCGTCAAGTCACAACTGAGTATAAAAAAGAAGAGAGGTGCTTCCTAAGTGTAGCAATATGGTTACATTTAATGAAGGTATAACATTTAACCACTTCAGATCCGCGCTATTGCCGAAAGATGGCTGCAGCGCGGACCTGAAGTGCCGGGTGGACGTCCCTGGACATCCATTGTTTTTCTCCCTCCCCGCGCGCCCCCGCGAGTACGCATCGGGGAAAATCTGTGTTGGCCGTGTCCCTTGGACACAGCCAATCATAGATCGTGCTGAATGGCCAATCACAGAGGCCATTCAGCACTCGATCTCACTGTCCAATGAGAGATGATCTCAAATGTAAACATATGAGATCATCTCTCATTGCCGGCTCTCCCTCCTCACACAGAGACCGCGTGTGAGGAGGGAGAGAGATCTGTGCTGTTTCTAAAAGTGAGTGGAAAAAAAATACGTTACAGTCAAAAACACAGTGCCCACAGTCCCTGCCAGTGCCATCTGCTGCCAGTGCCACCTGCCAGTGCCGTCTGCCAGTGCCACCTGCCGCCAATGCCACCTGCCAGTGCCACCTGCTAGTTCCACCTGCCACCAGTGCCATCTGCCACCAGTCTCATCTGCCACCAGTCCCATCTGCCATCAGTGCCACCCGTCAGTGCCATCTGCCATCAGTGCCATCTGTCAGTGCCATCTGCCATCAGTGCCACCTGTCAGTGCCATCTGCCATCAGTGAAACCTGTCAGTGCCATCTGCCATCAGTGCAACCTGTCAGTGCCATCTCATCAGTGCCACCTGTCAGTGCCACGTGCCATCTTTTATTAGCGTCTCTAGTGCCACGTATCAGTGCCACGTGTCATCAGTGCCACGTATCAGTGCTATGTATCAGTGTCATCAGTGTCACCAGTGCCACGTATTAGTGCCATCTGTCAGTGTCACGTGTCATCAGTGCCTTCTGTCATCGCCAACAATGTCTAAAAGATTATATTCAGCCGAGGACGCGTACGATATACTTGCGGCCGACGGGAGCAACCGGGAGCTCTCTAATTCGTATTCCTCTGCAAATTAAAATTATGAGTCTGACGTGGACTACGAGCCTATACTTAGCAGTGGTTCGGGGACAACCTCAGATGAGGAGGAGGAGGAGTAGGAGGAGGGCCCGCCTGCCAGACGAAGGCGTTCTGCTGAGGAGGCAGTGCCATCCACCAGCACCGCAGTGACATCCACCAGCACCGCAGTACCTCGGCAAGCAAGGCCACATACCGGTGGGGTGTCACCTCAGTCCCAAAGGGTTAGGTCCCATGCCAGCCTTCCCTATTCCCTTCAGAACCACTTGTGGCTTCCTCCTAATTCAGGAGAAGCCAACATTCCCTCTTTCACTGCCCAGCCAGGAGTCAAAGTGGACACAGAAAATGTTGCCCCGATTGAGGACATGCTTGCATCGATTGTGGCCCAGTGCAACCTTTATGCACAACATTTTATAGCAAGCAACCCAACGTCCTATTATGCCCATCCCTACGAATGGAGAGCCCTTACAGTGGAGGAGTTTAGAATTTTTTTGGGTCTCACATTCTGTATGGGACTAAACAGAAAAAATCAAGTACGTTAATATTGGTCACCCCGCCCCATCTACCACATGCCCATCTTTTCCTCAGCAATGCCCAAAAGCAGATATCTCATGATTATGAGATTCCTACACTACAACGACAATACCCAGTGCCCTCCCCGAAATGACCCAAATTTTGATAAGCTTTAAAAAATTCGGCCACTACTAAATTATTTTTCTGAAACCTTCCCCCAGTTGTTTACCCCAGACCAACACGTATGCATGGATGAATCCCTTATAAAATTTTCTGGCAGGCTGGGCATAAAACAATTTATTCCCACCAAAAGGGCCCGCTATGGGGTGAAGCTCTATAAATTGTGCGACCGAGCCACGGGGTATACGTATGCCTTCATTGTATACGAAGGAAAGGACACCCAGCTGCGCCCCCCTAATTGCCCAGACTACATAGGAACCAGCGGGAAAGTCGTTTGGGAACTCATAAACCCACTCCTGGAGAAAGGCTACCACTTGTATGTGGACAATTCTTATACAAGTTTGCCCCTATTCCGAAAACTTCACAGAAAGAACACTCCAGCATGCGGCACCGTACGGACAAACCGGAAGGGCTTTCCTCAAAGCCTCGTCAACAAGAAATTAAGAAGAGGGGAGACGGCGAGTTTACGGAATGAGGAAATTTCTTCCATCCACAACAATACATTCGTTGAGATCACCAGGAGGAATGGCCAAATCCAAAAACATGCATCCACGAATACAATAAGTTCATGGGGGGTGTCGACTTCAACAACCAAATGCTCGAACCCTACCTTTCCACAAGACGAACATACCAGTGGTATAAAAAAGTTTCAATTTTTTTATTTTATTTGCCCATGTTCAACTTCTATGTAATATATCGGAAATCCACTGAAAGACCCAAATCCTTCCTTTTCTTCCAGGAGGAAATCACCACTGCCCTTTTATACCCGAACGACCCACCAGAAAACATTAGATCCGATGTGATTAGCCGACTCTCCAAACGCCACTTTCCAGATAAAATCCCTCCCAGACCAACAGGCCAAAAACGTCAGAAAAAATGCCGGGTGTGCTCCAGAGGAGGACTGAGAAGAGACACCACTTTTTATTTTGCCCAATGTCCTTCCTAACCAGGCCTCTGCGTAGTTGGCTATTTCCGCCGTTACCATACCAAACTCAATTTCTAGTTCACTTCCTGCCATTTACCTTCACACCCCTTATGCCTCTGCTTGCTCTGTAACTGACCCTGGCTTGTTATTTGACCACGCTTCTGCCTACCGATTCTGTTTATACCTCTGCCTGATCTGGAACTGACCCTGGACTGTTATTTGACCACGCTTCTGCCTACCAATACTGTACATACCTCTGCCTGATCTGGAACTGACCCTGGCTTATTATTTGACCACGCTTCTGCCTACCGATTCTGTACATACCTCTGCCTGATCTGGAACTGACCCTGGACTGTTTGACCATGCTTTTTGCCTGCCTCTTGGACTGATCTTTTACCCTGCCACCGAACTAGTGGGATTCATAGCACAGGGGTCTCACATATGTGAGGGGCTCCAGAATTGTTTTTCTGGATGAAGAAAACAATTGTTTTTGTTTTCTCATTCCTAGATTAGGATCTGGAGACTCGGAGGCTTCAAAGAGATTTGGGTGGGAGAAGCCTCTACCCCTGTCCCCATTCTGTCCTGAACGAGGCCCTTCTTCTGCCTGCTGCCTGTAGGACCTATGCCATCATGCCTCTGCCTGTCGCATGAACTGACCACACCACATGGACCTTCCTACTACCAGGACCAATATTTTGGCACTGCTGACAATCTCTGCCTGCACTGACCCTGGACTGTATATGGACAGTATCCCTGCCTGCTGCCTGGACAATTGTGTATGCTGTTGCTGACCAAGTCCCTGCCTGCTGCCTGGACCAATGCTATCCTCCTGTGGACATCTGCGCTACTAAAACCACAGGTAATCTTTTGTTTACCCTTTGCTCAGCATAATGTATTTTGGGGTGTAATTCTTGGTATGTGCATGTGTCCCTAGAACATCTGATGGTGTTCCTTGCATGTTGGGCCTCTGTATGTGGACAGGCTGTGTAAAAGTCTCACACATTGGGTATTGCCATACTCAGGAGGAGTAGCAGAATGTATTTTGGGGTGTCATTTTTGCTATGTACATGCTATGTGTTGACAATATCTTATAAATGAACAACTTTGCATAAGAAAATTGCGTTTTTATTTTTTTTCCACATTTTCCAAAAACTTCTGGAAAAAAATGAACCGTTCAAAAGACTCATTATGCCTCATAGATTATACGTTGAGGTGTTAGCTTTCCAAAATGGGGTCACTTTGTGGGCGTTTCCATTGTTTTGGTGCTCCAGGGCCTTCAAAATCGTAATAGGTAGTCAACAAGTTAGATGTGTAATTTATGCTCCTAGAACACCTGCATATTGGGCCTCTCTATGTGGCTAGGCTGTGAAAAAGTCCCACACATGTGGTATCGCCATACTCAGGAGAAGTAGCAGAATGTATTTTCGGGTGTCATTTGTGGTATTCACATGCCATGTGAGAGAAATAACCTATTACAATGACAATTTTGTGGGGGGGGGGGGGGGAAGAAAAAAAAAATCTTAATTTTGCAAAGAATTGTGGGAAAAAATGACAACATCAAAAACCTCACCATGCATCTTACTAAATACCTTGGAATGTCTACTTTCAAAAAGGGGTCATTTGGGGGTATTTGTACTTTCCTGGCTTGTTCGGGTCGCAAGAAATGAGATAGGCCACCAGTATATCAGGTGTGATCATTTTTTTATGATTTGCACCACAGCTTGTAGACTCTCTAACTTTCACAAAGACCAAATAATATCCACTAATTTGGGTTATTTTTACCAAAGATATGTAGCAGTATAAATTGTGGGCAAAATTTATGAAGAAAAATTTATAATTTGCAAAATTTTTATCGCATAAACTAAGAAAAATGCGTTTTTTTTTCTAAATTTTTCGTCTTTTTTCATTTATAGCGCAAAAAATTAAATATCCAGAGGTGATCAAATACCACCAAAAGAAAGCTCTGTTTGTATGAAAAAAAGGACAAAAAATTCATTTGGGTACAGTATTACATGACTGAGTAATTGTCATTCAAAATGTGAGAGCACTGAAAGCTGAAAATTGGTCCGGGTACGAAGGGGGTTTTAGTGCCCAGTAAGCAAGTGGTTAATAACTCACATGGTTGATGATTAATATAGGCACATCTGAGTATGCAGGCATCTGGGGTAAAGCTATCCACAAGACCGTCCTCCTCAACGTCATCGACATCATCCCTTCCACGCTGCGCTCCACTAGCCCTTCAAGTCTTCTGCAGGGTAGTCTTCCCAGTCATAATTACAAACTCTGAATTAGAAAACCACCACCCCAGAGAAAGCCTGTTGTTGCTGGCTAGGCAAAGGGGATGATTCAAAGACAGAGTCTGCTTGTCCCACACAGGCAGAAGTTTGAGTTACCTTTTCATCATCCGGTTGGAGTTCAAGTGAGGACCCAGGACATCCAGTTACATCCCGTTTGGTCTTGGTGACCATTAAGCCTGCAAGACCCACTGCCGTACGGTAGGTGGGTCCACCATCAGCGGTAAGAGTACCCATCTATAACAACTAGTGTCTTCTCCTTGCTTGATTCATCTTCTACATTGAAGTCCCTTTGTCAGTCTGCATTGTGGGAAGGTCATCCATTGAAGGACATCCATGATCACATATATTTTTGTTATTTGGGACTTTATTCCATTTTCACGTTGTACCTTCACGGTATATCACACAGTTCGCAAAGAGGACAATTCATCTGAATACCCTTGTAGCGGACTCACATGTTTAATTGTGTTATTAGAGCACTGTTGTTTTCATTGCTTTAAGTAGCCATTTACTTATTTTTATTGTTTTGAGCGCCACACTATTTTTATTCACCATTCCTGTACACTTTGTTTGTTTGAGTGTTGGCAGCTTGCATGCACATTGTTTTTGGTTTAGCGCAGTATTTTCCCCCTTTTTTCCCAAGAATGTTGAGTTGAATGGTCTAGATACAACAGTATTACCTTCTACCATCAAGCCCAAGACTTTTATGCAAAGGCAAATGGTGACACCTTCTGGATCATAGGGCACACGTTTGGGAGCAGAGAGTCAGGAGCTTGTCTAAAAAAAGAAGACCCTGGACAAAGCTATGTCCGAAATCGGGCATAGATAAGGAACCTATTACTCTTAGTTAAGATAGTAAATTGAAATCCTGGAAGACCCAGCCTTCTTCCTATTGCATTTATCCTAAATCCCAGCTAAAACATACAGGAAGTCCATCTTGTGCCACTTATCGAATGCAGCCAAAGCCTGTATCCCCCTTACTTGGAAACAGTGGGGATGTGGCTTAGGAAGGTAGAGGAAATAGACCGAATGGAATATCTAGTCTGGACATCTCGACAAAAAAGAGAAATCTATATGAAAACATGGTCGCCATGGAATCTTTTTGTTTCTTCAGAGGAAGGAAGAAAACTTATTGATGTGACTCCCAGGAGATGAGGGAGGAGGACATGGGTCCTTTAGTTTAACCTAAATCGAGAGGAGGGGGAGCCTTTTGAGGGGGGTGGTGGAATTAGGGGGGGTTCTCCTTTTAGGTTTCAGTGGATTTTTTTTTCTTTTGTTTTTTTTCCCCTTTAACCTCCCTGGCAGTAATCCCGAGCATGACTCTGGGTTATTTTTTTTTGCTATGATCGGTAACCCCCGAGTCACGCTCGGGGTAACATTGCAGAGCCCGCAGCGGAGTTTCCTTACCTTCTCCTGGCGATCCAGCGATGATGTCCTCTGCTGTGATCGCCAGCGAGATCACCGGCGAGTGTCGGCACTTCCTGGTTCCATTCCCTGTGAGCCGCAGCGTCGCATGGGAGCGGAACTGGGCGGCAAATTTAAAAGTTCAAAAGTTCACACAACACAAACACAAAAATAAAAGAGGTTATATTGTATCTGATTACACTGTATTACACTGTATCATCTCTGATCACCATACAGTGCCCTGTACAGTGCCCCCTTGCCTGTCATCTGTGCCCATAAAAATATGGCATCAAAAAAGCGCCACTTTACCAAAAGGGCGCTTTTGGACCAGATGAGTGACAGCGGCAGCGACACGGAGTTGCTCGCAGAAGTGAGCTATAGTGAGTCGTGGGGAGATTTGTCGTCTGACACTGACACGACATGGATGTTGCAAGTGACAACGGCGATGATCCTGCACCTGACCTCAAGCGACCTCAGCGATGTGCGCACTTGGTGCCCTATAGACTCCGATACGGACCAGGTAGCGCCCCCAAGATTTCCCTTCACTGGATCACCTGGGATGAAGGTAGATGTGGAGTGTGACAACCCTCTGGCATACCTGCAATTATTTCTCACTGAAGAGGTAATTGAAAAAATTGTCACAGAGACAAATCGTTACCATGATCAGCAATTCGCTATGCTGCATGCCAGATTTTCCCGAAGCAGAAAGTGGGAACCGGTGACGAATGAGGACATCTGGCAGTTTCTGGGACTCATCATTCTTCAGGGGGTGGTGGGGAAACCGCTCCAGAAATGGTACTGGACCACCAATAAGCTACTGGCCACTCCGTTTTTTAGCACCGTGATGTCTGAATACCGTTTTTCCCTCATCATACAATATTTCCACTTCGCAAACAATGAGGAGTTTGATGAGGCCACGCATCTTGCGCCCAAGCTAAAAAAAAACTGGGAGGTATGCCAAATGATCGTGGCCAATTTCCAGCGGACCTACGTGCCAGAAAGGGACGTCAGCGTGGATGAAAGTCTGATGGCCTTCAAGGGATGCCTAAGCTGGATACAGTACATTGCATCCAAAAGAGCGCGGTTTGGCATCAAATTCTTTATGCTCTGCGAGTCATCCACCGGATACATCTGGAATTTGGTCATTTACACTGGTAAAGGCACGAAGTTCAACCCCAGGTACAGCGGCTATGGGATGGCCACATCATCTGTTCTTACACTAATGGAGCCATTGCTGAACCAGGGATATTGTGTGACCATGGACAACTTCTACACATCTCCGGAACTGTATGAGGTTTTGCTACAAAATAAAACTGATGGGTATGGTACCGTTAGGCCTAACCGACGTGGCATGCCACCTATGTTTGGCAAGAAAAAACTAAAAACAGGAGAAATGGTTGCCTGGCAGGAGGGTAAGATGATGGCAATGCGATGGCGAGACAAGAAGGACGTGTGTCTCATGAGTACTGTGCACAATACCGCCACTGCCATGGTCCACACAAGAGGTGGGAAAGATCTGCTGAAGCCGCAAGTTGTGATGGATTATAATAATACAATGGGAGGTGTCGACAGAGCCGATCAGGCAACGACATTTTACCCGGCTATGCGCAAAAAGCAGAAAAAATATTATAAAAAGATTTTCAGGCATCTTCTGGAACAATGCCTTTGGAATGCGTATATCCTATACAAAGCAAAGAGTGGCATGCCTCTTGTTCATTCCGACTTTATCTGGAAGGTGGCTGAGCAGATTTTTGTCAACCACCAGATGCCATCAGTAGCTGTGAACAGACCCGGACGACGTGCTGTTGGCGTTGTCAACCCAGAAGGCCTGACTGGATGTCATTTTTTGGACTATATACCGCCAACCGCAAAAAAGGAAGCACCTACCAGGATGTGCGTGGTCTGCTGTTCCAAGAGAGATGGCAATGGAAAAAAGTCAGAAAAGAAACAAGATACCACTGTCCAGATTGCGACGTTGGACTTCGTCTAGTTCCATGCTTTAAAATGTATCACACTCAGGATGTGTATTGAATTTTCTTTGTTTGACAAATGTCATTATTTTCTTCTACGTTATTGAATAAAATTATATTACTTATTAGATTACAATTCATGATTTTGTTTTTCAAATTTATCACATCTGGGATGTCTACTAGAGTCTTGTTTGGTCAGGTTTAAGAAAGTAATTACTAAGAATTGCAGGCCTACAGTACATAACGCCAAATTTCCATGCAAAATAATTGTACCGCTTTTGGTACATAATTCCAGACAGAATCATACCGCCAGGGAGGTTAAATAAAGTGGGAAGGAGGGGGGCAGAAAAAGGAAAGGAGGGGAATAGTCTGATATTAGCTGCTATGTCTGGAAAATTGGGGGGGGGGGGGTAGTTGCTGTGCCGAGTCCTGAATCAGGGGTTGCGTTGACCAGGTTTGACTAGCAATTTGGAAAGTGGAATATAGATGAAGATATTTCCTGTATTTGATATTCCCCCAGATTCAACGTCAAAGTTAAATGATATTGAATTTGATGATATGTTGTTGGTTGCTTATATACAGGTGATGTATGTTAATTATGGAAGGGGCTGTTCATTTTCCTGATGTTAAAATAAAAATAAAAAAAATTATAAAAAAAAAAAAAAAAAAAAAGATAGTAACTAGCTAGTGGCTATACACTGAGTTCATCAGAAAGTACGATGTACCTGGCATGCATAATGTACATTTGTGTCTGTAATTCAAACCCATATAAGAGCATCTGATCCTCTGTGCAATGTAACTATTACCTGCTGTGTAGATGATTGAAAGCAAGCCTTTTCCAAATGAATTCATAATCCCAATTTATGGGAATAAAATACACGGTGGAGTTTTTGTGAATTATTGTACCTTTGGCATCTAAGGAGTCAACTCAAGCCATTTGAAGCCCTCCTTTGAAGTCATTTTGAATCTTACATCTTTGTTATTATTTATCCAACCCTTTGAAGCCACAAAATTAAAGGGGTTGCTCCACCGGAAAAAAAAAAATTAAAAGCCAGCAGCTACAGCAGCTGCTGGCTTTTAATATTTGGACACTTACCTGTCCTGGAGTCCAGCGACGTCCGCAGCAGAGGACGAGTGACCGCTCGTCGCTCTGCTGCTCCCTCCGCCATCCTCGCTGAGGGAACCAGGAAGTGAAGCCCTGCGGCTTCATGCCCGGTTCCCTACGGCACATGCGCGAGTCGCGCTGCGCCGTTCTGATTGGTGCTCCTGTGTTCTGGGAGCCGAGTGTCTCCCAGAACACCAAGGGAAGTCTGCGGGAAGTGACGTAACTCCCGCAGATTCCCGGAGACAGGACTCCCGGATGTGGGTGAAAATACCTGTCTTAGACAGGTATCTTCACCCCCCTCCCCCCTGAAAGGTGTCAATTGTGACACCGGAGGGGGGGAGGGTTCCAAATAGCAAAAGTTGCTATTTAGGGTGGAGCTCCACTTTAAGGTTACATTTATCTTTTGAGAGGATGAAAGTGAAGCATGTGGACATCTGCGCTACTAAAACCACAGGTAATCTTTTGTTTACCCTTTGCTCAGCATAATGTATTTTGGGGTGTAATTCTTGGTATGTGCCTTGGCGTGGCTCTGTGGCTCACGCATGCGTTTGCAAATGCGTGCGGACAAACCCCTGTTTTTAACGCATACTGTTAGACAGGTTAATTGGTTGTCAGCGAGCTGGTCGGTAAGTAGGCTTGTTTTTTCCCTGGGCATTCCCCAGGCCATGTTGTTAAATTCTTGGTATGTGCATGTGTCCCTAGAACATCTGATGGTGTTCCTTGCATGTTGGGCCTCTGTATGTGGACAGGCTGTGTAAAAGTCTCACACATTGGGTATTGCCATACTCAGGAGGAGTAGCAGAATGTATTTTGGGGTGTCATTTTTGCTATGTACATGCTATGTGTTGACAATATCTTATAAATGAACAACTTTGCATAAGAAAATTGCGTTTTTATTTTTTTTCCACATTTTCCAAAAACTTCTGGAAAAAAATGAACCGTTCAAAAGACTCATTATGCCTCATAGATTATACGTTGAGGTGTTAGCTTTCCAAAATGGGGTCACTTTGTGGGCGTTTCCATTGTTTTGGTGCTCCAGGGCCTTCAAAATCGTAATAGGTAGTCAACAAGTTAGATGTGTAATTTATGCTCCTAGAACACCTGCATATTGGGCCTCTCTATGTGGCTAGGCTGTGAAAAAGTCCCACACATGTGGTATCGCCATACTCAGGAGAAGTAGCAGAATGTATTTTCGGGTGTCATTTGTGGTATTCACATGCCATGTGAGAGAAATAACCTATTACAATGACAATTTTGTGGGGGGGGGGGAAGAAAAAAAAAATCTTAATTTTGCAAAGAATTGTGGGAAAAAATGACAACATCAAAAACCTCACCATGCATCTTACTAAATACCTTGGAATGTCTACTTTCAAAAAGGGGTCATTTGGGGGTATTTGTACTTTCCTGGCTTGTTCGGGTCGCAAGAAATGAGATAGGCCACCAGTATATCAGGTGTGATCATTTTTTTATGATTTGCACCACAGCTTGTAGACTCTCTAACTTTCACAAAGACCAAATAATATCCACTAATTTGGGTTATTTTTACCAAAGATATGTAGCAGTATAAATTGTGGGCAAAATTTATGAAGAAAAATTTATAATTTGCAAAATTTTTATCGCATAAACTAAGAAAAATGCGTTTTTTTTCTAAATTTTTCGTCTTTTTTCATTTATAGCGCAAAAAATTAAATATCCAGAGGTGATCAAATACCACCAAAAGAAACTTCTGTTTGTATGAAAAAAAGGACAAAAAATTCATTTGGGTACAGTATTACATGACTGAGTAATTGTCATTCAAAATGTGAGAGCACTGAAAGCTGAAAATTGGTCCGGGTACGAAGGGGGTTTTAGTGCCCAGTAAGCAAGTGGTTAATAACTCACATGGTTGATGATTAATATAGGCACATCTGAGTATGCAGGCATCTGGGGTAAAGCTATCCACAAGACCGTCCTCCTCAACGTCATCGACATCATCCCTTCCACGCTGCGCTCCACTAGCCCTTCAAGTCTTCTGCAGGGTAGTCTTCCCAGTCATAATTACAAACTCTGAATTAGAAAACCACCACCCCAGAGAAAGCCTGTTGTTGCTGGCTAGGCAAAGGGGATGATTCAAAGACAGAGTCTGCTTGTCCCACGCAGGCAGAATGTTGAGTTGAATGGTCTAGATACAACAGTATAACCTTCTACCATCAAGCCCAAGACTTTTATGCAAAGGCAAATGGTGACACCTTCTGGATCATAGGGCACACGTTTGGGAGCAGAGAGTCAGGAGCTTGTCTAAAAAAAAGAAGACCCTGGACAAAGCTATGTCCGAAATCGGGCCTAGATAAGGAACCTATTACTCTTAGTTAAGATAGTAAATTGAAATCCTGGAAGACCCAGCCTTCTTCCTATTGCATTTATCCTAAATCCCAGCTAAAACATACAGGAAGTCCATCTTGTGCCACTTATCGAATGCAGCCAAAGCCTGTATCCCCCTTACTTGGAAACAGTGGGGATGTGGCTTAGGAAGGTAGAGGAAATAGACCGAATGGAATATCTAGTCTGGACATCTCGACAAAAAAGAGAAATCTATATGAAAACATGGTCGCCATGGAATCTTTTTGTTTCTTCAGAGGAAGGAAGAAAACTTATTGATGTGACTCCCAGGAGATGAGGGAGGAGGACATGGGTCCTTTAGTTTAACCTAAATCGAGAGGAGGGGGAGCCTTTTGAGGGGGGGTGGTGGAATTAGGGGGGGTTCTCCTTTTAGGTTTCAGTGGATTTTTTTTTCTTTTGTTTTTTTTCCCCTTTAACCTCCCTGGCAGTAATCCCGAGCGTGACTCGGGGTTATTTTTTTTTGCTATGATCGGTAACCCCCGAGTCACGCTCGGGGTAACATTGCAGAGCCCGCAGCGGAGTTTCCTTACCTTCTCCTGGCGATCCAGCGATGATGTCCTCTGCTGTGATCGCCAGCGAGATCACCGGCGAGTGTCGGCACTTCCTGGTTCCATTCCCTGTGAGCCGCAGCGTCGCATGGGTGCGGAACTGGGCGGCAAATTTAAAAGTTCAAAAGTTCACACAACACAAACACAAAAATAAAAGAGGTTATATTGTATCTGATTACACTGTATTACACTGTATCATCTCTGATCACCATACAGTGCCCTGTACAGTGCCCCCTTGCCTGTCATCTGTGCCCATAAAAATATGGCATCAAAAAAGCGCCACTTTACCAAAAGGGCGCTTTTGGACCAGATGAGTGACAGCGGCAGCGACACGGAGTTGCTCGCAGAAGTGAGCTATAGTGAGTCGTGGGGAGATTTGTCGTCTGACACTGACACGACATGGATGTTGCAAGTGACAACGGCGATGATCCTGCACCTGACCTCAAGCGACCTCAGCGATGTGCGCACTTGGTGCCCTATAGACTCCGATACGGACCAGGTAGCGCCCCCAAGACTTCCCTTCACTGGATCACCTGGGATGAAGGTAGATGTGGAGTGTGACAACCCTCTGGCATACCTGCAATTATTTCTCACTGAAGAGATAATTGAAAAAATTGTCACAGAGACAAATCGTTACCATGATCAGCAATTCGCTATGCTGCATGCCAGATTTTCCCGAAGCAGAAAGTGGGAACCGGTGACGAATGAGGACATCTGGCAGTTTCTGGGACTCATCATTCTTCAGGGGGTGGTGGGGAAACCGCTCCAGAAATGGTACTGGACCACCGATAAGCTACTGGCCACTCCGTTTTTTAGCACCGTGATGTCTGAATACCGTTTTTCCCTCATCATACAATATTTCCACTTCGCAAACAATGAGGAGTTTGATGAGGCCACGCATCTTGCGCCCAAGCTAAAAAAAAACTGGGAGGTATGCCAAATGATCGTGGCCAATTTCCAGCGGACCTACGTGCCAGAAAGGGACGTCAGCGTGGATGAAAGTCTGATGGCCTTCAAGGGATGCCTAAGCTGGATACAGTACATTGCATCCAAAAGAGCGCGGTTTGGCATCAAATTCTTTATGCTCTGCGAGTCATCCACCGGATACATCTGGAATTTGGTCATTTACACTGGTAAAGGCACGAAGTTCAACCCCAGGTACAGCGGCTATGGGATGGCCACATCATCTGTCCTTACACTAATGGAGCCACTGCTGAACCAGGGATATTGTGTGACCATGGACAACTTCTACACATCTAAAACTGATGGGTATGGTACCGTTAGGCCTAACCGACGTGGCATGCCATCTATGTTTGGCAAGAAAAAACTAAAAACAGGAGAAATGGTTGCCTGGCAGGAGGGTAAGATGATGGCAATGCGATGGCGAGACAAGAAGGACGTGTGTCTCATGAGTACTGTGCACAATACCGCCACTGCCATGGTCCACACAAGAGGTGGGAAAGATCTGCTGAAGCCGCAAGTTGTGATGGATTATAATAATACAATGGGAGGTGTCGACAGAGCCGATCAGGCAACGACATTTTACCCGGCTATGCGCAAAAAGCAGAAAAAATATTATAAAAAGATTTTCAGGCATCTTCTGGAACAATGCCTTTGGAATGCGTATATCCTATACAAAGCAAAGAGTGGCATGCCTCTTGTTCATTCCGACTTTATCTGGAAGGTGGCTGAGCAGATTTTTGTCAACCACCAGATGCCATCAGTAGCTGTGAACAGACCCGGACGACGTGCTGTTGGCGTTGTCAACCCAGAAGGCCTGACTGGATGTCATTTTTTGGACTATATACCGCCAACCGCAAAAAAGGAAGCACCTACCAGGATGTGCGTGGTCTGCTGTTCCAAGAGAGATGGCAATGGAAAAAAGTCAGAAAAGAAACAAGATACCATTGTCCAGATTGCGACGTTGGACTTCGTCTAGTTCCATGCTTTAAAATGTATCACACTCAGGATGTGTATTGAATTTTCTTTGTTTGACAAATGTCATTATTTTCTTCTACGTTATTGAATAAAATTATATTACTTATTAGATTACAATTCATGATTTTGTTTTTCAAATTTATCACATCTGGGATGTCTACTAGAGTCTTGTTTGGTCAGGTTTAAGAAAGTAATTACTAAGAATTGCAGGCCTACAGTACATAACGCCAAATTTCCATGCAAAATAATTGTACCGCTTTTGGTACATAATTCCAGACAGAATCATACCGCCAGGGAGGTTAAATAAAGTGGGAAGGAGGGGGGCAGAAAAAGGAAAGGAGGGGAATAGTCTGATATTAGCTGCTATGTCTGGAAAATTGGGGGGGGGGGGGGGTAGTTGCTGTGCCGAGTCCTGAATCAGGGGTTGCGTTGACCAGGTTTGACTAGCAATTTGGAAAGTGGAATATAGATGAAGATATTTCCTGTATTTGATATTCCCCCAGATTCAACGTCAAAGTTAAATGATATTGAATTTGATGATATGTTGTTGGTTGCTTATATACAGGTGATGTATGTTAATTATGGAAGGGGCTGTTCATTTTCCTGATGTTAAAATAAAAATAAAAAAAATTATAAAAAAAAAAAAAAAAAAGATAGTAACTAGCTAGTGGCTATACACTGAGTTCATCAGAAAGTACGATGTACCTGGCATGCATAATGTACATTTGTGTCTGTAATTCAAACCCATATAAGAGCATCTGATCCTCTGTGCAATGTAACTATTACCTGCTGTGTAGATGATTGAAAGCAAGCCTTTTCCAAATGAATTCATAATCCCAATTTATGGGAATAAAATACACGGTGGAGTTTTTGTGAATTATTGTACCTTTGGCATCTAAGGAGTCAACTCAAGCCATTTGAAGCCCTCCTTTGAAGTCATTTTGAATCTTACATCTTTGTTATTATTTATCCAACCCTTTGAAGCCACAAAATTAAGGTTACATTTATCTTTTGAGAGGATGAAAGTGAAGCTGATGCGTGGCACGCAGGCTATATTTTCCAGTAGCCAGGGGTTAATAAACGAACAGAACCAAGGCCAGTGGTGAGCGGGAACTGCTTGGAAGAGTAATGAATGTTCAAAGCACTGAGATGAACCTCCCCTACCAGTTTCATTTCGGACTAGTTAAAGATCACACCAATGAAAAATGACTGCCTATTTGCAACGTATAATGAAACAAAGACAGTGTGAAGATGAATGGACAGAAGTTCGGTCAAATCTGTGCTAGGAAAGCTTGAGAACAAGTGTTGCTCCCTCCCCATATTACCTAACAGGCCGTTCTTTCACCAAGTCACTGTGAAATTGCACTAAACCCCTCTGCATTTGCCATAGAGTCTAGAGGAAGGGATATGATTCTAAAATTACATTTAATATATACAGCTGCACAGTGAGATGTTGGGAGATGATCGAGAATGTGGTGGGAACCTTTCTGTAAAATAAGCCAGGAAAACTGAGATTAATAGTTTGTTTTCTCGCTAGTCGTCGTTATCTATGATCACTTGCCAGGATCTATCATTCAGCCATTTCATGCCTGGGAGACGCAGCTGTGGCACTGCTTAAGGTGCCTGAGCAGGAAAACAAATGTGCTCTGCATTTTATTTTGTGAACCTTTTCAGTAAGGCAATGGAAGGGGCATACATGTACAGCATCCCATAGGAACCAATCAGATATCTCCTTTCATCATTCGACAGCAGTCAGAACAAAGTTATTAGTATGCCAGGTGTTGCCAAGCTTCAGTGTTTTTATTAATAGAAATAAGGGCCTTCGTGTTGGGGCTGAATAATGGAATGTGAAAAAGTGTTTATTTTATTTTATATAGTTTAGTACATAGTTACATAGTTACATAGTTAGTCAGGTTGAAAAAAGACACAAGTCCATCTAGTTCAACCATAAAAAAAATAAAAATAAATAAATAATATCATTCAATCCCATATACCTAATTCTATACCCACAGTTGATCCAGAGGAAGGCAAAAACCCCCAGCAGAGCATGATCCAAAATGCTACAGCAGGGGAAAAAATTCCTTCCTGATCCCCCGAGAGGCAATCGGATTTTCCCCGGATCAACTTTCCCTATAAATGTCAGTACCCAGTTATATTATGTACATTTAGGAAAGAATCCAGGCCTTTCTTAAAGCAATCTACTGAGCTGGCCAGAACCACCTCTGCAGGGAGTCTATTCCACATTTTCACAGCTCTTACTGTGAAGAAACCTTTCCGTATTTGGAGGTGAAATCTCTTTTCCTCTAGACATAGAGTGCCCCCTTGTCCTTTGTGTTGACCGTAAAGTGAATAACTTAACACCAAGTTCACTATATGGACCCCTTATATATTTGTACATATTGATCATATCCCCCCTTAATCTTCTCTTCTCAAGAGTGAATAAATTCAGTTCCTCTAATCTTTCCTCATAGCTGAGCTCCTCCATGCCTCTTATCAGTTTGGTTGCCCTTCTCTGCACTTTCTCCAGTTCCCCAATATCCTTTTTGAGAACTGGGGCCCAAAACTGAACTGCATAGCGCATAGTACAAAGAGCAATGAGTTACAAAATGTGGTAATGCATATAATTTAGTAGGAAAAAAAGATGATTTAAAATCCTGCTAAAAAAAATAATGCTATCCTCAATTACAGGGATGGGTGCTTCAGAGGATGCAGTCAATGAAGGAACGTATTACATATTTGGTGGTCTTGCCTGAAGCTGACCGTGTTTTGGTCCCTCATAAGATTCTAGATTTTTTTTACCAAAAAGTAGACCATTTAAGGTCACAACATGTAGGTTAAAAATACAGGATCTTATATAGCACAGTCAATTTACACAGTGCTTTACATATACAGTATATTGCACATTCACATCAGTCCCTGCCCTCAAGGAGCTTACAATCTAAGGTCCCTAACTCATATTCATACATACACATACATACACATACTAGGACCAATTTGGACAGGGGCCAAATAACCTACAAGCATGAACAAGTGAAGTGGGGGAGGAAACCAGAGTGCCTGGAAGAAACCCACGCAAGCACAGGGAGAAAATGCAAACTCCATGCTGTTAGGCACTGTGCTATATATGATATGACACATGCCAACCCTTTGTACAGTGATAGATGATTTAGGGGCTGTGGCCAACACAGAGATGTCCTCCACATTTGGCCTAATCGGATTTTGGTTTAGGATTTTTGGGCTCCTGCATACCCTACTTCACGTACCCATCTGTAAGGATGCAAAGTTGGCCCTATTGCACTGCCCTGTCCAGGATCTATTTTACCAACAGAAACTGGTCATCTATTTGTTTCTTATGGCTAAGCTTACCATAGCCAAGGCCTGGGAACACCCATGGTCTCATTTGCAGCAGTGAAAGACTGTTTGACCACTATGATGGTCCGGCATCTTGCATGACTCCCATTCTAAAGTCCTAATATGGGAACCTTGGCTATCTTACACTTTCACAACACACAGTCAGTTATGGTGCTTTGTAACCCCCTAGTGGATTCATACCAGGACCAATGGGATTTTCGCTCTCCACAATATCCCCCACCCCTTTTTTTTCTTCCTCTTCTTTCTCTCACTTCTTCTCCTTTCTTGCTCTGTACCTTCATATTCTCTATTTTCCTTTCTGGCTTCTTTTTAGTACTTCCCTTCCCTTATACCTGAGTCGTTTCACTCAGTCAGTTGTTCAGACTGAGGTTTTGTGCAATTTTGTATACAATTGTTCAGTCTCTGAAATATTGTTCATTATACTGTCACGCACACCCACCCTTTTGGCATGCTCTGCGACCACTGTGTGCTTTGGACACAGGTGATAACAGATTGGGGTAAAGGGCCAATCACAGGGGCCCTTTACCATGTGATCAGCTGTGTCCAATCACAACTGTCACAATGTAAACAACAGTTTGTAGATTATCGACTCTTTTTGGTTCTCCTTTCCTCACACAGAGACAGTATGTGAGGAGAGGAGAACCAATCTGTGGGTGCACAGTGAGTACAGCAGTACCCTGATTATCAGTGCAACCCCATTAGTGCCCATCAGTGCAGCTTATCGATGACCATCAGTACCGTCTCATCAGTGCAGCCTCGTCAGTGCCTCCTCATCAGTGCTCAGTGCCAATTAGTGCTCATGAGTGCAGCTTATTAGTGCCCATTAGTGCTGCTTATTAGTGCCCATCAGTGCAGCTTATCGATGCCCATCAGTGCCGTTGCATCAGTGCAGCATCGTCAGTGCCTCTTCATCAGTGCACAGTGACCATTAGTGCTCATCAGTGCAGCTTTTCAGTGCCCATCAGTGGTGCCTCGTCAGTACCCATTAGTGCAGCCTCATCAATACACATCAGTGAAGAAAAAAAAAATATTTGCAAAATTTTATAACAGAAACTAAGAAAAAAAAATTCTGTTTATTTAGTAAAAAATAAAAAAACACCAAAAATGTGCATATGCAGTAAACTGCATAAATTATTATTATTATTATTATTATTGCATATTACCTATCCTTATATGTGATGGCTGCATTCGTTTGCTTTTTTCCTTCTTTTTTTTCAGCAATCCTGCCAGTGAGTCTGTTATTTTTCATCTTTATTTAACGTACCAAGCTGTTAAGCAAAAATGGCAGTTTAGGTTGTTGAGACAAACCATTTACTACTGACAGGGGTGCTTACAGTGATCAGCTTTTATTTACATGTAAAACCTTTATCCCAAAAGGAAAAATAAATTGTTGCTTTAACTGCTTAAAAAGTATTAGCTGGAGTTCGATTTTAGCTTGTTCGTCAAGTCCATCCATCGAAATCTGATAGTCCTGTCCCCCCCCCCCCCTAGACTGACAATGCTGCTGTCCAAGGGTGGCTCCATTGCTCCTCCATCCAGATTGGAGACACTCTAATACAGGAAGTGTGTTACTGGTTAAATCACCAGGTTTAAATAAAGGGAAAAGAAATTCAAACCTTAAAAAAAATCAAACAAATGCAGCCACCATATTTAAAGCGTAACGCCACTTTTGTTGATATAGAAACATTTCCCCCTGGGTGATCTATGTACATTGCAAGGATTATAACAAACTTTGTTGCAGATTTTGTTATTCTGAAGAAATCCATGTGTGTTTGTCTGTGCCTCTGTACCGAGTGAGTGTAATGGGAGTGGTTTCATAATAAACTGTCAGGTGTGCACCTGCAGGGCACTAATGAGGAAATCTGCTGGGCCTGCATCCCTTTAGACGTGTTCCTATTGAAAGTATCTCTCAAAAAAAATGAAATTTGTGTTGCAAGGGATGCCTGAAATCTGACTTGTATCTTAGGCAGACTTCTGGGAAAATTGGTGAGCCAATCACACAAGCAGGAAATGATGTTTCTGGGGAGTGGTCGGTACACATTCTGTACAGAACGGCTCCAGGTTGACATATTACAATGTATTCTCAGAAAATTACATTGGCTGCAGATTGAAAAGCAAAGGTAATTTGTAATAACATTCAATTACAATATGATTAGTGTCGCAATTATATGCGCTATATTATTTTTACTTCATTTGCTATCCCCCCCCCCCCCCCGCGAAGGTGGAGTTACCCTTTAAGGATTGGTAAGCTGCAATATATAACATTTTTGTTTTGGGGTTTGATACCACTTTAATTCCAGGTTTGCTAAAAGCAGACAAATTGGAGTTGTTGCCAGTAGCAATCACAGTGTGGTCATGTAGCAAATGAAACATGGAAGGTGTCTGATTGCTCTGAGAAGCAGCTTCACATTTTCTGCAATTCCCCCTTGTTCCACTTTCTATAATTCATTATAAATCTGTGCTTCCAATAAATCCCTTTACTATTTCTCTAACAATGACTCTGTATTCTGTTCAGCCTGCTATAAATAAGTAATGGAATTGTTGTTCTCATAGTTTGCAGGTGTGTGCATGCTTATCAGGTGTGTATGATTTTACATTTCGAGAAGAGCTGTCATGCAAAGTGTTATTCATATTTCGGCATGTGAGATCCCAAGAAAGTAATTCATATTTTATAGAACCCATCGACCGTTTTTATTTCCACCTGAAAGGATCCCAGGGCGCGTCGATCCTCCCAGCGTGAATAAATTCATTCTCTGCTTCTGTTTCCTTCTCCGCGTTTCTTCTACACAAGGACAAAGGGTCAGGTGGAATAAAAGAGCGTGCAGCTGAGGCCGCCGCCGCCGCTCGACTGATTGGTGTCATTTACACAACTGCGGCTCTGGGACCAGGTTTTGGATTTTCACAACCCTTCTAAAGCTGATATCTGACATTTTCTGTATCTCTCACATGCATGGTGTCACTTTTACAGCTGTCAAGCAAATATATAGAGGCAGGTGAATTTCACTGCCTTTTCTTATCTGTGCGGTCAACATATATCAAATCGCTCTTTACTCCCTGTGCAGATGATGGGATCCTATACAATGCTACAGCTGAGATCAGGATATTTAGAAGGAGGAAGAATCTATTGAATATTGGGCCTTTTATGTAGAATGCCTTTGCCTAGGATTTTTAAATAAGAGCTTTCTCTGGAATTTTTGGTAACATACAGTACTGTATCATATGTATATTGAAATCAATGAAATAACCCCAGCTATTAATAATGAAGATTAAGTGCGCTTAAATTGATATATTCAATTTTGTGGTGATCATTTATCACCCACTGGCTTGTTAAAGGTTCCCAGGGACTCAGGCAAGGGCGTTTAAGATTTGAATTCCCAATTAGTGATGAGCCGAACACCCCCGGGTTCGGTTCGCACCAGAACCCGCGAACGGACCGAAAGTTCGAACGAACATTAGAACCCTATTAAATACAATGGATGCGAACGTTCGAATTCTAAAGTGCTAATTATAACAACTATTATGCATGTTATTGTCCTAAAAAGGGTTTGGGAACCCGGGTTCTGCACCAGGGGACATGTATCAATGCAAAAAGAAGTTTTAAAAACGGTCGTTTTTCGGGAGCAGTCATTTTAATGATGCATAAAGTGAAAAAAAAAAAGTCAAATATTCCTTTAAATATCGTACCTGGGGGGTGTCTAAAGTATGCCTGTGAAGTGCCACGTGTTTCCCGTGTTTAGAACTGTCCCTGCACAAAATGACACTTCTAAAGGAAAAAAAAGCCATTTAAAACTGCTTGCGGCTTTAATGTAATGTCTGGTCCCGGTAATATGGATGAAATTCTTTAAGAAAAATGGCATAGCTACCCCATGACCCCCCCCCTACCCCAGCCCATTACCAGCCCCTTTGGGTCTTGTATGGATATTAAGGGGAACCCCGCACATAAAATAAAAAAGGCCCTATATACTCTGAACAGCCCTATACAGGCGGTGCATACAAGACAGGGACTGTAGGTTTGTTCTTATGTAGAGTCTGTTTGTAATTTTGAACAGGTACATTGTTGAAGTGTAGCTCCAGACCAAAAATCTATTTTTAAACTTTTTGGAAAACATAGGTAAGGGTTATCACCCCTGTAACATTTGTTTTGCTGTCTGTGCCCCTGTTCAGAACATTTCACCTCACTTTCCGTCCCAATGACAACTGTTTTTGAAATGTGGTGTTTTTCTTGAAACAAGGATTGCTGATAAAGCATCAGTACAGAGGAGACACCTTTCTCCCATATTTATTCTTACAGGAGAGAATTTTCCTTCCTAGTGGTAGATTTCCTCTCACTTCCTGTTGTCTTCTTGCGTTTGCAAGTAGGAGTCGTTTGTAAGTTGGATGTTTGAAAGTAGGGACCTGCCGTATATACTCTGCAGAAATAGGCCCCTTAGTTGTTGGTGTTGGCACAACACTGTAAGCACTCACAGTTACTCTTGGTTGGTGCTGGAACGCCCTGCTGTCAACTATTATATCAGGAATTTTAATTACATATAATTGTTGAACAGTGGTAGTAAAAATTGGGCCTTTGATGGTGGTGCTGGTGCCACAACACTGTAAGCCCTGACAGTTACTCTTGGTGGGTGCAGCAATGGGCCCTGCTGTGAATTATTAGATCAAGAATTGTAATTACATGCCCCTGTTGAACAGGGGCTGAAAAATTGGGCCTTAGGCACTGGTGGCACAACACTGCAACCCCTCACAGATACTGTACTTGGAGCACAGCAATGAGCCCTGTTGCAAAGTATTGCTTCAAAAATTGTAATGACACGCCCCTGTTAAACAGGGGCTGAAAAATTGGGCCTTAGGCACTGGTGGCACAACACTGCAACTCCTCACAGATACTGTACTTGGAGCACAGCAATGAGCCCTGTTGCAAAGTATTGCTTCAAAAATTGTAATTACACGCCCCTGTTAAACAGGGGCTGAAAAATTGGGCGTTAGGCACTGGTGGCACAACACTGCAACTCCTCACAGATACTGTACTTGGAGCACAGCAATGAGCCCTGTTGCAAAGTATTGCTTCAAAAATTGTAATTACACGCCCCTGTTAAACAGGGGCTGAAAAATTGGGCGTTAGGCACTGGTGGCGGCACCCATAAACAAAAATGATCTTACAAGCTATCATCATCAATCGTATCATTGAGGACTCGGAGGAGGAGGATAGCCAGTCAACATAACAGCACAGGCACTCAGCATCAGCATCAGTCTTGAAGGGATGTGACATGTTAAAATCAATTAGTCTGTTATATCAGCATCAGGTGTGTGGTAGCTGGTGGTGATCCAAGACTGGTTCATCTTGATGAAAGTCAGTCGATCAACCGAGTCGGTGGACAGGCGCACCCTGTGATCCGTGACAAATCCTCCAGCAGCACTGAATGTGCGTTCCGAAAGAACGCTGGATGCAGGACAGGCCAGTAGCTCAATTGCATACTGTGCAAGCTCTGGCCAGTGATCCATCCTCAAGACCCAGTAAGCCAGAGGATTTTCGGTGGGGAAGGTGTCCAAGTCTGACCTTGCCCCTAGATATTCCTGCACCATGTTTATCAGACGCTGGCGATGGTTGCTGGAACCGATCATACTTTGGGGCTGCGGACTAAAGAATTGTCTGAACGCATCGGTCAGACGGCCACCTTCCCCACCGCTCCTTCTTTGACTGGCCGAAGCCTCAGCAACTCGTTGTCCAGGACCAGGAGTTTGCAACCTCCCAGTCTCTGGGAACGCGTTGCACAGACCTTTCTGCAAGGCCTCCCGGAGTTGTCTCATCCTCTGCTCCCTCTGCGACGGTAACATAAGGTCCGCAACCTTACCCTTGTACCGTGGATCAAGGAGAGTGGCCAGCCAGTAATGGTCCCTCTCCTTGATCCGAAGAATACGAGGATCCTTCCGCAGACTTTGCAGGATCAGGGAGGCCATGCAGCGTAGGTTTGCTGAGGCATTCGCTCCGGAGTCCTCTGGGTCACTAAGGACGACATGATCCGCAGCCACCTCCTCCCAGCCACGTACAAGTCCACTGGTTTCTTGGGACTGTAAATCATCCCTAAAAGACTGCTGCTGATGATGCTGAGTGCCAGCCTCCACCTCCATGCTGACACAATCCTCCTCCTCCTCCTCCTCCTCCTCCTCCTCTTCCTGTGCGATGGGTGGGACAGAAGGAACACTGTCTGGGTAAAGGGGGCCTTGAGAGGCAAGGAAGTCCTCCTCTTCCTGCCTCTGTTCTGCCTCAAGTGCCCTGTCCATTATTCCACGCAGCGTGTGCTCCAACAGGTGGACAAGAGGTACAGTGTCACTGATGCATGCACTGTCACTGCTCACCATCCTCGTGGCCTCCTCAAATGGTGCCAGGACAGTGCATGCATCCCTGATCATGCCCCACTGGCGTGGAGAAAAAAAACCAAGCTCCCCTGACCCTGTCCTGGTGCCGTAGTCGCACAGGTACTCATTGATGGCCCTCTGCTGCGTGTGCAGCCGCTGCAGCATGGCCAACGTTGAGTTCCACCTGGTGGGCATGTCACATATAAGGCGGTTCTTGGGCAGGTTCAACTCCTTTTGCAGCTCAGCCAGGCGAGCACTGGCATTATAAGATCTGCGGAAATGCACACAGACTTTCCTGGCCTGCCTCAGGACATCCTGTAAGCCCGGGTACCTGCCCAAGAAGCGCTGCACCACCAGGTTAAGGACGTGAGCCACACAGGGCACATGGGTCAGTTGTCCCTGTCGGAGGGCGGAGAGGAGGTTGGTGCCATTGTCGCAAACCACCATTCCTGGCTTAAGCTGGCGTGGCGTCAACCACCTCTCGGCCTGGCCCTGCAGAGCAGACAGGACCTCTGCCCCAGTGTGGCTTCTGTCCCCCAAACACACCAGCGCAAGCACGGCATGGCATCTTTTTGCCTGCGTACTTGCGTAGCCCCGTGAACGGCTACGGAGCACCGCTGGTTCATAGGACAAACCACAGGAAGAGGCCATGGAGGAAGAAGAAGAGGAGGGGGTGGAGGAGAGAGGTGTGTCACAACCAGTAGTAGCATTTTGGAGGCGTGGCGGTGGGACAACCTCCAACACTACTGCACCTTGTCCTGAATCCTTCCCAGCTGCCAAAAGAGTGACCCAATGGGCCGTGAAAGAAAGGTAACGTCCCTGTCCATGCCTGCTGGACCATGAGTCAGCGGTAATATGCACCTTACCGCTGACCGCCCTGTCCAGCGAGGCCAAGACATTGCCTTCCACATGCCGGTAGAGAGCCGGAATAGCCTTCCGTGAGAAAAAGTGGCGTTTGGGAACCTGCCACTGAGGAACTGCACATTGCACAAACTCACGGAAGGGGGCCGAGTCTACCAACTGAAAAGGCAGCAGTTGAAGCGCTAGCAATTTAGCCAAGCTAGCATTCAACCGCTGGGCATGTGGATGGCTGGGAGTGAACTTCTTTCGACGGTCCAGCAGCTGGGGCAGGGAAATTTGCCTGCTAGAATCGGACGTCGGTGTACTGCTAGCAGAGTGGGCGCAAGTACTTGGCTGTGACACACCTAATTCTACACCTTCATTCCTCTCAGTGCATGTTTCAGAGAGGACTGAAGTTATAGTGGGGTTGGAGATCCCAGCTGATGCGGTGCAAGGAGAGGTCCGCTTTGTTCTTTGGTGTGGGTCTTTGAGGTAGGCTTGCCAACGAGCTGCATGGCAGGTCAACATATGTCTGGTCAGGCATGTGGTACCCAAGCGGCTGATGTTTTGGCCACGCGATATACGCTCGAGACATATGTTGCAAACAGCAGCTGTGCGATCTGATGCACTAGCCTCAAAAAAGGCCCACACCAAAGAACTTTTTGAATGACGGGCAGAGGCAGCGCCCTGCACAGGCGGAGCTCTGCGGTGTGATTCCGTCGGTGTACTGCCCTTACGCTGGCCACCAAAGGGCATCCTGCCTCGTTGGAGATGTGCCTCCTCCTCATCCTCCTCCTCCTCCTCTCTCCTATTAGGCACCCACGTGGAGTCAGTGACCTCATCATCCCCTCCCTCCTCATCACTGGAGCCAATCTGGCAGTATGCTGCAGCTGCTGGAACATGACTGCCAGATTGGTGTCCTTCTTGAGCATCCCCTCTGTCTGCTCTCACGCTACTGCCTTCCTCTAGCTGGGTTTCATCATCAGACCCTTCGAAACGCTGGGCATCCTCCTGGAGCATGTACCCAACACTGTGCTGAAACAGTTCGGGGGACTCCTCAGGAGGAGGACATGGTGGGTCTAGGGAAGGAGTGACTGATGATTTGTCTGACATTGATACCAGGGAAGACGACGCTTTGGCAGCTGCTTTTCCAGTACCCTGAGCCTGGGTGAGAGAGGATGAGGAGGAGGAGGAGGGCTTGGTCATCCACTCTACCAAGTCTTCGGCATGATGTGGCTCAACATGTCCAGCTGCCGAAAAGAAGGACAAGCGTGTCCCATGGCCATGTGCTGATGACAATGCACCGCGTCCACGACCAGCACTGTTGCCCCCAGACACAGAGCCTGCTTGCCCTCTTTTATTGCCTCCTGACTGTCTGCCTCTCCTTGTTTGCCTTCCAGACATTCTAATAGATGGCCTGCAGGGAGATGGGAAAAAAGCAATAAGGGCTACCTTCAGGTGTCCTTCTCTGTCCCTTGAAACAAGGACTTGCAGAGTGAAATAAACTGACACTCTCCCTACCTACAGTTTTCTGTCCCTAGAATAAATGTTTTTTTTAAGCACAATATAGCACAAGGACAATTCACTCACTGTCCTTACAGGTCCCTGAAAACAAGGACTTGCAGAGTGAAAGAAAAAAAACACTCTCCCTACCTACAGTTTTCTGTCCCTAGAAAAAATGTTTTTTTTAATCACAATATAACACAAGGACAATTCACTCACTGTCCTTCCAGGTCCCTGGAAACAAGGACTTGCAGAGTGAAATAAACTGACACTCTCCCTACCTACAGTTTTCTGTCCCTAGAATAAATGTTTTTTTTAATCACAATATAGCACAAGGACAATTCAGTCACTGTCCTTCCAGGTCCCTGGAAACAAGGACTTGCAGAGTGAAATAAACTGACACTCTCCCTACCTACAGTTTTCTGTCCCTAGAATAAATGTTTTTTTTAAGCACAATATAGCACAAGGACAATTCACTCACTGTCCTTACAGGTCCCTGGAAACAAGGACTTGCAGAGTGAAATAAACTGACACTCTCCCTACCTACAGTTTTCTGTCCCTAGAATAAATGTTTTTTTTAAGCACAATATAGCACAAGGACAATTCACTCACTGTCCTTACAGGTCCCTGGAAACAAGGACTTGCAGAGTGAAAGAAAAAAAACACTCTCCCTACCTACAGTTTTCTGTCCCTAGAAAAAATGTTTTTTTTAATCACAATATAGCACAAGGACAATTCACTCACTGTCCTTACAGGTCCCTGGAAACAAGGACTTGCAGAGTGAAATAAACTGACACTCTCCCTACCTACAGTTTTCTGTCCCTAGAAAAAATGTTTTTTTTAATCACAATATAACACAAGGACAATTCACTCACTGTCCTTCCAGGTCCCTGGAAACAAGGACTTGCAGAGTGAAATAAACTGACACTCTCCCTACCTACAGTTTTCTGTCCCTAGAATAAATGTTTTTTTTAATCACAATATAGCACAAGGACAATTCAGTCACTGTCCTTCCAGGTCCCTGGAAACAAGGACTTGCAGAGTGAAATAAACTGACACTCTCCCTACCTACAGTTTTCTGTCCCTAGAATAAATGTTTTTTTTAAGCACAATATAGCACAAGGACAATTCACTCACTGTCCTTACAGGTCCCTGGAAACAAGGACTTGCAGAGTGAAAGAAAAAAAACACTCTCCCTACCTACAGTTTTCTGTCCCTAGAAAAAATGTTTTTTTTAATCACAATATAACACAAGGACAATTCACTCACTGTCCTTCCAGGTCCCTGGAAACAAGGACTTGCAGAGTGAAATAAACTGACACTCTCCCTACCTACAGTTTTCTGTCCCTAGAATAAATGTTTTTTTTAATCACAATATAGCACAAGGACAATTCAGTCACTGTCCTTCCAGGTCCCTGGAAACAAGGACTTGCAGAGTGAAATAAACTGACACTCTCCCTACCTACAGTTTTCTGTCCCTAGAATAAATGTTTTTTTTAAGCACAATATAGCACAAGGACAATTCACTCACTGTCCTTACAGGTCCCTGGAAACAAGGACTTGCAGAGTGAAATAAACTGACACTCTCCCTACCTACAGTTTTCTGTCCCTAGAATAAATGTTTTTTTTAAGCACAATATAGCACAAGGACAATTCACTCACTGTCCTTACAGGTCCCTGGAAACAAGGACTTGCAGAGTGAAAGAAAAAAAACACTCTCCCTACCTACAGTTTTCTGTCCCTAGAAAAAATGTTTTTTTTAATCACAATATAGCACAAGGACAATTCACTCACTGTCCTTACAGGTCCCTGGAAACAAGGACTTGCAGAGTGAAATAAACTGACACTCTCCCTACCTACAGTTTTCTGTCCCTAGAAAAAATGTTTTTTTTAATCACAATATAACACAAGGACAATTCACTCACTGTCCTTCCAGGTCCCTGGAAACAAGGACTTGCAGAGTGAAATAAACTGACACTCTCCCTACCTACAGTTTTCTGTCCCTAGAATAAATGTTTTTTTTAATCACAATATAGCACAAGGACAATTCAGTCACTGTCCTTCCAGGTCCCTGGAAACAAGGACTTGCAGAGTGAAATAAACTGACACTCTCCCTACCTACAGTTTTCTGTCCCTAGAATAAATGTTTTTTTTAAGCACAATATAGCACAAGGACAATTCACTCACTGTCCTTACAGGTCCCTGGAAACAAGGACTTGCAGAGTGAAATAAACTGACACTCTCCCTACCTACAGTTTTCTGTCCCTAGAATAAATGTTTTTTTTAAGCACAATATAGCACAAGGACAATTCACTCACTGTCCTTACAGGTCCCTGGAAACAAGGACTTGCAGAGTGAAAGAAAAAAAACACTCTCCCTACCTACAGTTTTCTGTCCCTAGAAAAAATGTTTTTTTTAATCACAATATAGCACAAGGACAATTCACTCACTGTCCTTACAGGTCCCTGGAAACAAGGACTTGCAGAGTGAAATAAACTGACACTCTCCCTACCTACAGTTTTCTGTCCCTAGAAAAAATGTTTTTTTTAATCACAATATAACACAAGGACAATTCACTCACTGTCCTTCCAGGTCCCTGGAAACAAGGACTTGCAGAGTGAAATAAACTGACACTCTCCCTACCTACAGTTTTCTGTCCCTAGAATAAATGTTTTTTTTAATCACAATATAGCACAAGGACAATTCAGTCACTGTCCTTCCAGGTCCCTGGAAACAAGGACTTGCAGAGTGAAATAAACTGACACTCTCCCTACCTACAGTTTTCTGTCCCTAGAATAAATGTTTTTTTTAAGCACAATATAGCACAAGGACAATTCACTCACTGTCCTTACAGGTCCCTGGAAACAAGGACTTGCAGAGTGAAAGAAAAAAAAACACTCTCCCTACCTACAGTTTTCTGTCCCTAGAAAAAATTTTTTTTTTAATCACCATATAACACAAGGACAATTCACTCACTGTCCTTCCAGGTCCCTGGAAACAAGGACTTGCAGAGTGAAATAAACTGACACTCTCCCTACCTACAGTTTTCTGTCCCTAGAATAAATGTTTTTTTTAAGCACAATATAGCACAAGGACAATTCACTCACTGTCCTTACAGGTCCCTGGAAACAAGGACTTGCAGAGTGAAAGAAAAAAAACACTCTCCCTACCTACAGTTTTCTGTCCCTAGAAAAAATGTTTTTTTTAATCACAATATAGCACAAGGACAATTCACTCACTGTCCTTACAGGTCCCTGGAAACAAGGACTTGCAGAGTGAAATAAACTGACACTCTCCCTACCTACAGTTTTCTGTCCCTAGAATAAATGTTTTTTTTAATCACAATATAGCACAAGGACAATTCACTCACTGTCCTTACAGGTCCCTGTAAACAAGGACTTGCAGAGTGAAATAAACTGACACTCTCCCTACCTACAGTTTTCTGTCCCTAGAATAAATGTTTTTTTTTAATCACAATATAGCACAAGGACAATTCACTCACTGTCCTTACAGGTCCCTGGAAACAAGGACTTGCAGAGTGAAAGAAACTGACACTGTCCCTACCTACAGTTTTCTGTCCCTAGAATAAATGTTTTTTTTAAGCACAATATAGCACAAGGAGAATTCACTCACTGTCCTTCCAGGTCCCTGGAAACAAGGACTTGCAGAGTGAAATAAACTGACACTCTCCCTACCTACAGTTTTCTGTCCCTAGAATAAATGTTTTTTTTAAGCACAATATAGCACAAGGACAATTCACTCACTGTCCTTACAGGTCCCTGGAAACAAGGACTTGCAGAGTGAAAGAAACTGACACTCTCCCTACCTACAGTTTTCTGTCCCTAGAATAAATGTTTTTTTAAGCACAATATAGCACAAGGACAATTCACTCACTGTCCTTCCAGGTCCCTGGAAACAAGGACTTGCAGAGTGAAAGAAACTGACACTGTCCCTACCTACAGTTTTCTGTCCCTAGAATAAATGTTTTTTTTAAGCACACTATAGCACAAGCACAAAACACACTGACACTCTCCCTACCTATCCTTCTCTTTCCCTAAACTAAAGGAATCCAGGTTAAGCAAGAAAGAAATAACAGTCACTGTCCCTGCTTATGCTGCTCTATCCCTGCTCCGGAACACACTACACTAGGCCGCCGTGCTGGCGGCCTTTTATAGTGTGGGGCGTGTACTAAACACCCTCAGCAATAATTGGCCACAGGCATCCTGCCTGTGGCCAATCATTGCTCTCCTCGCTGCCGGCGCTGTGATTGGCCAAGCATGCGGGGTCACAGTGCATGCTTGGCCAATCACAGCGCCTGGATGACACTGCGATGGCGTAGTGCATTGTGGGCCGTTCGCGTCACTCGAATTTGGCGCGAACGGCCCAAATCGTTCGATCTTCGTCGAACGATCGAACAGCCGATGTTCGAGTCGAACGTATGTTCGACTCGAACACGAAGCTCATCCCTATTCCCAATGTACCTACCGTAAGCCCACTTACAATGACTGACATTAACAGGGCAGCTGATAGGGAAGGGACCACCAGTCCTCACGTAGGGGGCCCGGGCACACATGGGGGCCCGTACAGCAGGAGGAATATGTGTGGTCGAGCAGAGGGGCAATTACAGAAAGATGTCCCGTGCGGCTCTCTGCAGCAGCTGAAAGACAGTTTCTCTGCCTCCCGCCGGCTTTCAGCTGCTGCAGGGAGAGGCACAGACACAGGGCATTGTTCCTGCAATTGCTTCCCCTGCACTGATCCCCATCCCTGTTCTGCTTACTTCTGAGCCTCTCCAGTGTGTCCCCCTCTCACAGTGCTGCCCCCTCCCCCTCATGTTGCACTGCCAGCTTCCATGTCCTGTAAAGAAAAAAAAATTACATTATAATATATAATTTTGAGAAATTGTATACATTCTTTTTAAAACATAAATAAAAAAACAATTAAAAAGGGTTAATTCACACAGGTTCTTTGTTCTGTTTGTGTCTGCTAATAATGATTTTAGTGTATTTTTTGTGAAAATATTGTTTTGATATATTCGGAGGGGGGCCTGCCAGGTAGGCTGTATGGGGCCCTGTGATTTCTAACAGCAGCCCTGGACATCAAAATAACATTAATCCATTCTAGCTTGGGCATGTCAAGGGTGAGAGAATAACGCACATTGCATCTTCAGGCACAAGGAGTTGTAGGACTTGTGGTCCCAGTGCAAATACTTGCTGAAATCATGCTGCTCCCCAGTCACTGAGGCTGCATTCATGCCTGAGCATCATGTTTTTGAGCTCTTTTTCTTTCAGGTGTTTTGTTGTTTTTATGCACGTTATTGTGCATTTTTGTACAATGTTTTTAAAGTGGTTTTGAGCTTTGCCATTTTTTTTGCTTAGCCAATAGAGACAAATGTATTCTGTTTTATCATTTGTTGCTATCAGTGGTGGCCGCTCATGCAGGGCCCGGGGGCACCATCCCCCTAATCCATGCGCCCGTCCCCTAATCTACATGCAGGGTGCCTAATGCATGGATTCCAATGTTTTTTTTTTTTTTAGAAGCACATGATTAGAGCTTGAGGCTATAATTGGCTTAAAAAAAGGGTGCACTGCGTCTGGAGCCCACCCAGTTGTGTGACATATTATTACTTAATATTAATTCGCTAATGTCTTCCTGTTTCTTCTCCGGGCCAACCAGGTAGCGGGTCCTGAGACCGGATTGACCGGGAGGAGAAGCGACCAACGGGACTCTGGAGGAGACACATGGGGGAAGCCGCCGAAGCTGTGACCTGGATGGGCAAAGTGTGGGGCTGACAGGCGACGGCGGGGGTAAGGGGCGAGTGCCGGGGGGGGTGGTGGTTGGTTGGCTGGCTGGGGGGCGGAAATAAGACCAGCAGCTGCCATGGAACAGGAGCGTTACACACCAGGAAGCAACTGGAAAAAAAAAAGTTTAAAATAGGTAAATCGAATATACCGTTTATACTCGAGTATAAGCCGACTTGAATATAAGCCGAGGCACCTAATTTTACAACAAAAAACTGGGAAAACGTATTGACTCGAGTATAAGCCTAGGGTGTCCATCTGCATGCCTCACTGTGCCTCACTTTGCCTCACTGTATCCATGCCTCACTGTGTCCATGCCTCACTGTGTCCATGCCTCACTGTGCCTATGCCTCACTGTGCCCATGCCTCACTGTGCCCATGCCTCGACTGATGTTTAACATGGGAGTCTATGGAAGGGGTGCCCTGCTTTGAAAAATCGGTGCTCCCTGGCTGTAGGTCCCCCATACAAAAAACTTTGCACACATATAGAGGATAAATAGGGCTACATGTGTGCCAAGGTTCGGGTCCAGGGAACCTACAACCGGCCGGTACTGGGTCCCCAAAATCACCAGAGAAATGACCGTTTAACATGGGAGTCTATGGAAGGGATGTCCGGCTTTGAAAAATCGGTGCTCCCCGGCCGTAGGTCCCCTGGACAAAAAAATGTTGCACACTTGTAGAAGAAGAGTGGGGCTACATGTGTGCCAAGTTGCTCCCTGGCCGGTACCAGGTCCCCAAAGTCCGGGAGATCAGGCGCAAAAAAGGTGACTCGAGTATAAGCCGAGGGGGGAATTTTCAGCACAAAAAAATGTGCTGAAAAACTCGGCTTATACTCGAGTATATACGGTACCTTCCTATCAATTTGCTAATGCTAGCAGCATAAGGATTAAACATAGTTAATGTTGATTGGGAGAGTTTAGTTCCACTTTAACATATGTGCTCACAAATATGAATATTTTGATTTAATCATCAAAAAATAAAATACAGGCAAACCTGTACATCACTTAGTCCCTGATTTTATTTCCAACTGACTTGTTGAAGCTCCGACACTCCCTGATCATATTATCCAGCTCTTTCCTATTTCAAACATGGCCAATGTGTCTTCTCTGCTCAGCATCTTGGCAGTCTTTCTGCAGTACAGCGTCTAGAAGAACGCTCTCCAGTAGGGTAAAGGTTTTCCATGTTCAGAACACATTTAGACATCGCTTGGAGTGCCATGAATAAAATCCCAGCTACAGCTGCACAATATCCCAGGTGCACACTACAAAATGGTTGTAATTGCATCATTTATCATAATGTCCGTTCAGGTTAGAAATGCACGTTTCTCTGCAGTAGATTCACATGTATTAGGGTCACGTTCTTTCACAGTTTATTGCTAATTCTCTACAGTAAATATTGGAATGGAATGTGAATGCTGCCAAATTGGTTCTTGTCAGTACACTAGTTAAAAGTCAAATTAATGTCAGTTTTTTTTTTTTTTTCGGCAGGGAAAGAAAGAAAAAAAATCTGCCATGTGACTTACCCACAGAGCAGAAGGCAAATAAAAATATATGAACGCCCCCATTGCTCTGGCAATGTGACATGCTTTAATGAGAAGGCCACAGCAGCGGAGATGTGAATAACCCCTGCCCTGTGCTAACATAACATTGTAAGAATTTTAGAACAAGAGCATTACAGGAATAAAACAAATGTGTGGAGCGATCAATCCTTCTCTTGTGGAAGACTGTAACATGTACCGTGATCATGCTGCCAGTAGGTTATGGAATGGAGGATATTTATACAACTTTTAGATGCAAGTGAAGGCATTTAGACAATACACTATATTACCAAAAGTATTGGGACGCCTGCCTTTACACACATGAACTTTAATGGCATCCCAGTCTTAGTCCGTAAGGTTCAATATTGAGTTGGCCCACCCTTTGCAGCTATAACAGCTTCAACTCTTCTGGGAAGGCTGTCCACAAGGTTTAGGAGTGTGTCTATGGGAATATTTGACCATTCTTCCAGATGGGCACTTGTGAGGTCAGACACTGATGTTGGACGAGACGGCCTGGCTTGCAGTCTCCGCTCTAATTCATCCCAAAGCTGTTCAATCAGGTTAAGGTCAGGACTCTGTACAGGCCAGTCAAGTTCCTCCACCCCAAACTTGCTCATCCATGTCTTTATGGACCTTGCTTTGTGCACTGGTGCGCAGTCATGGTGGAACAGGAAGGGACCATTCCCAAACTGTTCCCACAAATGAAATTGTCCAGAATGTCTTGGTATGCTGACGCCTTAAGAGTTTCCTTCACTGGAACTAAGGGGCCCAGCCCAACCCCTGAAAAACAACCCCACACCTTCCTTTTCCCTTTCTTCCTCTTTTTTCCCTTTTTGCCCTTTTTTATTTTTTTCATCTCCCCTTTCACTTGCCAGTTCCCCTCCTCCATCCTTTTCTTTCCTCCTTTTCTCACACGTCCCTTCCCTTTCCCCCTTTTTCCCCCTCTGTGCCCCTCTTTTCTTTATTCTTTTTCCTTTCCTTTTCTTTTTCTTTTTTCTTCCCTTCTGCAGTCCTTCCCTTTTTTCCTTCACCTGCACTAATTATGTGCAGGTTACATCCTTATTTGTTTTTAAAGTAATAATCTTGGGAGAGACATCTGCTGTGTTACGGTTCCACGCTGCGGCTGATGCCCCCATTAAGTACAACTCATAGTCTCCTTACTACAATTGATTCAATAGGGTACTTAAATTTTCAACTATTGACTATCATATGCACACCCCCATAGTCACCCATTGTCCCTTGCCACCCCCGTGTTTATCTGGTTCTGGCGTTGTCGCGGCATGGATGCTGACAGCCTATTGGTCCTTTATATCACTATATTTTGTTTGCTAGATAATCTGTATTGTTATATATCAATGAAAAAATCCTTAATGTTTTCTGTATTAAATTTCTTGTTAGTCTACATGCTGTGCTCCTGAAGAAGTGTGACTGCACACGGAACTTGTCGAGCGAATGCAACATCTCATTCAACAACTTATTCCGCACTACTTTTACCTCATCTACTCTGTGGAATGTTTATCACATGGAATAACCTTATAATTCCTTCATCTTCCCATTGAGGACTTTGGTTTATTTTATCCAATGGCGGTATTTTTGTATTGATGTGGGCCTTTTTTTAGCAAGTCTGTTTATATTTGTATCTACGCTCAATAAATTCATATTTTTTTAATCATTTTGTATTAATGTGCCTAAAAAGTCCAAGTCCCAAAATTCCTCAATTTCCAACATTTTTAGGATGTGGCACATTATGTGTGCTAATTATGTTGTATCCACAGCTACCACTCTGTGAGGTGATACAACACATCTATTTGTATTCAACCCCACACCATAATCCCTCCTCCACCAAATGATTTGGACCAGGGATCTACCTTACTCAAGATGGCCACGGCTAGAAATGCTAGAGGGGTGTTTTGCAAAGTGATGTCTCACTCTCAACAACATAAAACATGGAGACATGGATGAATGGATAAGTTTGCCATGAATTAATTAAAATGCACTTTCAATTTGTGATGATCAGATATAGTTTAGTTCCAGTTTAATGATCATTCACAATAAATATTATGCTGCCCCCCCCCCCCCCAAAAAAAAAAGTAATACAAATGCCAAATAGCTTGTTTTTCTGCAGACATGAATAGTTTTACATACTGTGCAAGTTGATTTGTCCTTTATTGTATAAATCCCACAAGGATGATGTTGTTTGGGGAAGGGGTAAAAAGTATAAGACCAGCCAAAACCCTTTTTTTTTTAATTTAACATTTTTATTTTATTTTGAAACAAACAGAAAGCAGAAAAACAAGCCTCACAAGGTACATTCTACATACCGTATATACTCGAGTATAAGCCGAGATTTTCAACCCTTTTTTTGGGCTGAAAGTGCCCCCCTCGGCTTATACTTGAGTCAGTGTACCTGGAAATATTGAGAGGCTGTGGGCGTCCATCATTTAAAACTCTCGGTCTCCTCCTGTCTCTTCTGTGATAGGCGGAACTCTGTCTGCTGAGAATCGCCTATCACAAACGCTCTCTCATCCTCACCCATCCCAGCAGACACTGTGTTCAGTGTTCCGCCAATCACGGATGCCTTTTCATCCTCGGACAAGAGGACGTCCATGATTGGCAGAACACTGATCACACTGTCTGCTGGGAAAATGAGTCAGAGGTTACGAGAACGTCTGTTTTAGGCTGAACTGTGTCAGCTGAGAAACGCCTATCACGGAAGGGACCAGGAGGAGACCGCGAGTTTTAAACAATGAATGGACGCTGCAGCCTCTCAATTTCAAGGTACGGTGACGATGGGCACATTGACAATGGGCACAGTGAGTATGGGCACAGTGAGTATGGACACAGTGAGTATGGGCACAGTGACGATGGGCACAGTTAGTATGGGCAAAGTTAGTATGGGCACAGTGAGGTTGCAAATGGGCACTGTTGACCCTCTGCATTCTCACCCTCGGCTTATACTCGAGTCAATAAGTTTTCCCAGTTTTTGGGGTAAAATTAGGTCCTCGGCTTATACTCGGGTCGGCTTATACTCGAGTATATACGGTACTTCTTGCATCGCACAAAGTCCCCTGTCTACTGTATATGATATTCCATTACATCCACAATTCTTCATATTGCTAAACACCTATCGTTCACAACTCTTTGGTTTTCCATATACCCGCAATTGGGCATCTGGTCCCCCTCTCCTCAAAGCCTCACTTCTTGACCCCAAACTGGAGGGGGGCTTTCTATCCCTTTTCCTCTTTTTTTACCCTTATAACTTCTTTATTTTCTTTTGAGACAAACAAGCGCAGAAATGTGGAAGCAGACCCAGCCCCTGTCAGTAGGGATGTGGCTTAAACGAGTAGAACATTTGAATATGATGGAGGACTTGGTATGGTCTTCCCGGCAGAAACGGGGGGTTTATTTGGAGACATGGTCGGCGTGGAACCTCTTTAAATATTCTGAAGAGGGGAGGGCCCTGATGGATATAGACTGAGCGGAGGCTAGTGGGGGATCAGGGGGGGGGGGGGTTAGGAGAGAGAGGAGTTTCTTTTCAGTTCCTTTTTTTTTTTTCTCTTTCTCTTTTTTTTTTTAGAGGTGGGGAAGTGGAATAAATTGAAGCATAGAAAGTTGTAATGAGGTGGAATGAATACCTAGGGGACAGGAAGCCCTCCTCCGGTTTGGAGACAAGATACGGGGTCTAGAGGGGAGGCAGTCGTGCAACGTTGTACCCAAACAAAATTTACGTCCTTTTTTCCCCACAAATAGAGCTTTCTTTTGGTGATATTTGATCACCTCTGCATTTTTTATTTTTTGCGCTATAAACAAACAAACGTGACAATTTTTAAAAAAACACAATATTTTTTACTTTTTGCTATAATAAATATCCCAAATTAAAAAAACAAAAACAAATTTCTTCCTCAGTTTAGGCCGATACGTATTCTTCTACATATTTTTGGTAAACAAAATTGCAATAAGCGTATATTGATTGGTTTGCACAAAAGTTATAGCGTCTACAAGATGGGGGATAGATTTATGTTTTTCTTTTTTTTTTTTACTAGTAATGGCAGCGATCTGCGATTTTTATCGGGACTGCGACATTGCAGCGGACAGATCGCACACTTTTGTCACTTTTTTGGAACCAGTGACATTTATACAGCGATCAGAGCTAAAAATAGCATCTGATTACTGTATAAATATCATTGGCAGGGAAGGGTTTAACACTAGGGGGTGATCAAGGGGTTAAATGTGTTCCCTCAGCGTGTTCTAAATGTGGGGGGAGGGGACTGCCTGGGGGAGGAGACCGATCGCTGTTCCTATATACTAGGAACACACGATCTGTCTCCTCTCTCCTGCCAGAATGTGGATGTGTGTGTTCTTTGAGGGGGGATATCTGAATGATGCCTGCAGCTAGAGGCATCATTCAGATATCCATTTTTTGTGCCGGCGATTCTGCGCACCATAAGAACAATCATAGCGGCGCCGCCATCCGGTGCTTCTCCGGGCTCTCCCGTGCGATCGGGGACCCGGAGCGAATCTTCCGGCGTCGTTGGTGGGTCACGTGATGAGCATAGAGATGACTGGTGACCAGTCATCTCTATGATCGTCGGAGGCCCGGGCGCGATGTGATGACGTCACGCCCGGGTCCTCAGATGTAAACAAAGCCGCCATTGCGGCTTGTAAGTATGAGATCGGTGAAAATTTTTTCACTGATCTCATGCTTTCCAGCCTGGAGGAGAGATGTGGGGTCTTATTGACCCCGCATCTCTCCATAAAGAGGACCTGTCACACACATTCCTATTACAAGGGATGTTTACATTCCTTGTAATAGGAATAAAAGTGATCAAAAAAAAAAAAGTTAAATAAGTGTTAAAAAAAAAAAAAAAAAGTAAAAAAAAAAAATAATAATAAAAAATAAAAATTTAAACGCCCCTGTCCCCGGTAGCTCGCGATCAGAAGCGAACGCACACGTAAGTCCCGCCCACATATGTAAACGCCGTTCAAACCACATATGTGAGATATCGCCGCGTGCGTTAGAGCGCGTGCAACAATTCTAGCACTAGACCTCCTCTGTAACTTTAACCTGGTAACCTGTAAAAAAAATTAAAGCGTCGCCTATGGAGATTTTTAAGTACCGAAGTGTGCGCAATTTTAAAGTGTGACATGTTAGGTATCTATTTACTCGGCGTAACATCATCTTTCATATTTTACCAAAAAATTGGGCGAACTTTACTGTTTTGTTATTTTTTAATTTTACAAAACCATTTTTTTTCCAAAAAAAAAGGCGTTTGAAAAATTATTGCGCAAATACCGTGCAAGAAAAAAAGTTGCAATGACCGTCATTTTATTCCCTAGGGTGTCTGCTAAAAAACATATATAATGTTTGTGGGTTCTGAGTAATTTTCTAGCAAAAGAATGATGATTTGTACATGTAGGAGAGAAGTGCCAGAATAGGCCCGGTATTGATGTGGTAAAAAAAGCCCGGTGTTGAAGTGGTTAAACCAGTTACAGTTTTTGCTTTTTTGCACAGATCATGGTTTTGCTTATATATATATATATATATATATATATATATATATATATATATATATTTTCCATTGGAATGACTTTTATTTTAGCAATAATGCTCTAAAGAAATTCAGCAACAGTTTGAGGACTTTTTAGTGCATGTTCACAGCTACACTCAGCACCTTATTATTATTTTCACCTTGGATTCATTCACCTTTGATTGTATTATTCCTACATGTTGTTTTATTACTCCATGTTTTGATGTTTATTTACTGATTATCACCTCTTAAGCCGTGTACACACGATCGGTTTTACCAATGAAAACAGTCCGATGGATCGAAACGATCGTGTATGGGCCGATAGCAAAATCCGCTAGACTGTGTGGAAACCCATCGGATAAAAAACCCACGCATGCTCAAAATCAAGTCGACGCATGCTCAGAAGCATTGAACTTCATTTTTCTCGGCTCATCGGAGTGTTTCACGTCACCTCGTTTGAAACGGTCTGTTTTTTTTCACTGATGGTGTGTGGGCAAGACTGATGGAAGACAGTTTCATCAGATTTCCGATGGAAAAAAACATCGGATTAGAATCCATAAGATATCCGATTGTGTGTACAGGGCTTTTGTCTATTAGGTGCACTTATTTAGTTTCACCTGTTACCCATCCTTATCCAGCACAGCATTCTTCTGTATTATACTGAAGTTGCTTTAACCACTCATTCACAATGCAAATCACTTCTTGGCTTCCTGCGGTCTTCTAATTAAGATGTAAAATACGCACTCTCATATACAAATCTTTTAATCACACAATCCCCCAGCAAGCCTTCCGGCTTTCAAACATTTTCTCAAGACCTTTTCTTTCAAGATTTCCAATTCTGTACAGCAGCCCATTCCATTTTGCCATTCCGTCATATAATAGACACCTGTTTGATATGTGGAACTCGCAGATTATAATTTTTTTTATTTTAGAAAAATCAACACATCACATTATGGTTTGGATTCATACAAAAGCTTAAATAATATCTTATGATTTAGTACCCTACCTCAGAACCTTCTAAACTGGAGACCCTGGTTAGCAGAACTGGAACTAAACTATTATTATTAATAAAATAAAATCTACTAAACATAAGTTAAAAGGTAAAAGTTGTTTTATTATACTTTTTTTCCTTAAAGTGGCTGCTCTATTCATATTGGGTTTCTCTTTGGCTCATTGTAAGATCTTATTGTGTATTAAACTATTATTATTATTATTATTATTAGGCCCCTTTCACACTGGGGCGGGCATGTGCGGTGGCGGTATAGCGGCGTGATTTTTAGCGCCGCTATACCGTCGTATTTACTGCGATATTCGGCCGCTAGCGGTGCGGTTTTAACCCCCGCTAGCGGCCGAAAAAGGGTTAATACCGCGGTGTCCTATTGATTTCAATGGGAAGGAGCGGTAATTATTCCTTCCCATTCTGTGGGTGTTCATATTCATATATATCCATATATATTTTTATAATTTAGTTTAATGAAAACCACACACAACAATTTTTATTATATAGCCGACCTGCTATGATTGGCCAACTTTCAGGGATTGTCAAAATAATTTTTGAGGGTTCACGAGTATGTTAATATATATATTTTTGTAGGGTATGTAATGGTAATTTCAATATACCTTATATGGCACTTGTTATTGTCACATTTAGTAATTTTTTATTGCAATTAATATCTAACATCGAGCCCTTAATTGGTATCGTTGGGGATTATCACTATGTAATCACTAAAACTATACAGTCATTTATCACCTATATATTTTCATGATATAACCACTAAAATGTTATATCCATATATTAGGCATATGTTTGCCTGGTTGATCACTATCTGTGTCACTGCACAGGATCACTTTTTTGTTTATGCATCACTTATACAGTGCGTGGATCTGTAATGATGGCTATGATATGAAGCCCACGCTTTAGTTAATATTAGTATTAGTTTAGTCAAAAGATTGCTCGTCCATTAGTTTGTTTTGTTTTGTGGTATTATATTATACCTTTAGTCTTGCCTCTTAGCTGTGGTATTCATATTCCTGCCGTTATGTATAGTAACTAGGGATGAGCTTCGTGTTCGAGTCGAACATACGTTCGACTCGAACATCGGCTGTTCGATCGTTCGACGAAGATCGAACGATTTGGGCCGTTCGTGCCAAATTCGAGTGACGCGAACGGCCCACAATGCACTACGCCATCGCAGTGTCATCCAGGCGCTGTGATTGGCCAAGCATGCACTGTGACCCCGCATGCTTGGCCAATCACAGCGCCGGCAGCGAGGAGAGCAATGATTGGCCACAGGCAGGATGCCTGTGGCCAATTATTGCTGAGGGTGTTTAGTACACGCCCCACACTATAAAAGGCCGCCAGCACGGCGGCCTAGTGTAGTGTGTTCCGTAGCAGGGAAAGACAAGCATAGGCAGGGACAGTGACATTTATTTCTTTCTTGCTTAACCTGGATTCCTTTAGTTTAGGGAAAGAGAAGGATAGGTAGGGAGAGTGTCAGTGTGTTTTACTGTGCGAGTCCTTGTTTCTAGGGACAAAGAAGGAAAGTGAGGGGAATTCTCCTTGTGCTATAGTGTGCTTTAAAAAAACATTTTTTCTAGGGACAGAAAACTCTAGGTAGGGAGAGTGTCAGTTTCTTTCACTGTGCGAGTCCTTGTTTCTAGGGACAAAGAAGGAAAGTGAGGGGAATTCTCCTTGTGCTATAGTGTGCTTTAAAAAAACATTTTTTCTAGGGACAGAAAACTCTAGGTAGGGAGAGTGTCAGTTTCTTTCACTGTGCGAGTCCTTGTTTCTAGGGACAAAGAAGGAAAGTGAGGGGAATTCTCCTTGTGCTATAGTGTGCTTTAAAAAAACATTTTTTCTAGGGACAGAAAACTCTAGGTAGGGAGAGTGTCAGTTTCTTTCACTGTGCGAGTCCTTGTTTCTAGGGACAAAGAAGGAAAGTGAGGGGAATTCTCCTTGTGCTATAGTGTGCTTTAAAAAAACATTTTTTCTAGGGACAGAAAACTCTAGGTAGGGAGAGTGTCAGTTTCTTTCACTGTGCGAGTCCTTGTTTCTAGGAAAAAAGAAGGAAAGTGAGGGGAATTCTCCTTGTGCTATAGTGTGCTTTAAAAAAACATTTTTTCTAGGGACAGAAAACTCTAGGTAGGGAGAGTGTCAGTTTCTTTCACTGTGCGAGTCCTTGTTTCTAGGAAAAAAGAAGGAAAGTGAGGGGAATTCTCCTTGTGCTATAGTGTGCTTTAAAAAAACATTTTTTCTAGGGACAGAAAACTCTAGGTAGGGAGAGTGTCAGTTTCTTTCACTGTGCGAGTCCTTGTTTCTAGGGACAAAGAAGGAAAGTGAGGGGAATTCTCCTTGTGCTATAGTGTGCTTTAAAAAAACATTTTTTCTAGGGACAGAAAACTCTAGGTAGGGAGAGTGTCAGTTTCTTTCACTGTGCGAGTCCTTGTTTCTAGGAAAAAAGAAGGAAAGTGAGGGGAATTCTCCTTGTGCTATAGTGTGCTTTAAAAAAACATTTTTTCTAGGGACAGAAAACTCTAGGTAGGGAGAGTGTCAGTTTCTTTCACTGTGCGAGTCCTTGTTTCTAGGGACAAAGAAGGAAAGTGAGGGGAATTCTCCTTGTGCTATAGTGTGCTTTAAAAAAACATTTTTTCTAGGGACAGAAAACTCTAGGTAGGGAGAGTGTCAGTTTCTTTCACTGTGCGAGTCCTTGTTTCTAGGGACAAAGAAGGAAAGTGAGGGGAATTCTCCTTGTGCTATAGTGTGCTTTAAAAAAACATTTTTTCTAGGGACAGAAAACTCTAGGTAGGGAGAGTGTCAGTTTCTTTCACTGTGCGAGTCCTTGTTTCTAGGGACAAAGAAGGAAAGTGAGGGGAATTCTCCTTGTGCTATAGTGTGCTTTAAAAAAACATTTTTTCTAGGGACAGAAAACTCTAGGTAGGGAGAGTGTCAGTTTCTTTCACTGTGCGAGTCCTTGTTTCTAGGAAAAAAGAAGGAAAGTGAGGGGAATTCTCCTTGTGCTATAGTGTGCTTTAAAAAAAAAAATTTTCTAGGGACAGAAAACTCTAGGTAGGGAGAGTGTCAGTTTCTTTCACTGTGCGAGTCCTTGTTTCTAGGAAAAAAGAAGGAAAGTGAGGGGAATTCTCCTTGTGCTATAGTGTGCTTTAAAAAAAAAAAATTCTAGTGACAGAAAACTCTAGGTAGGGAGAGTGTCAGTTTCTTTCACTGTGCGAGTCCTTGTTTCTAGGAAAAAAGAAGGAAAGTGAGGGGAATTCTCCTTGTGCTATAGTGTGCTTTAAAAAAACATTTTTTCTAGGGACAGAAAACTCTAGGTAGGGAGAGTGTCAGTTTCTTTCACTGTGCGAGTCCTTGTTTCTAGGAAAAAAGAAGGAAAGTGAGGGGAATTCTCCTTGTGCTATAGTGTGCTTTAAAAAAACATTTTTTCTAGGGACAGAAAACTCTAGGTAGGGAGAGTGTCAGTTTCTTTCACTGTGCGAGTCCTTGTTTCTAGGAAAAAAGAAGGAAAGTGAGGGGAATTCTCCTTGTGCTATAGTGTGCTTTAAAAAAACATTTTTTCTAGGGACAGAAAACTCTAGGTAGGGAGAGTGTCAGTTTCTTTCACTGTGCGAGTCCTTGTTTCTAGGGACAAAGAAGGAAAGTTAGGGGAATTCTCCTTGTGCTATAGTGTGCTTTAAAAAAACATTTTTTCTAGGGACAGAAAACTCTAGGTAGGGAGAGTGTCAGTTTCTTTCACTGTGCGAGTCCTTGTTTCTAGGAAAAAAGAAGGAAAGTGAGGGGAATTCTCCTTGTGCTATAGTGTGCTTTAAAAAAACATTTTTTCTAGGGACAGAAAACTCTAGGTAGGGAGAGTGTCAGTTTCTTTCACTGTGCGAGTCCTTGTTTCTAGGAAAAAAGAAGGAAAGTGAGGGGAATTCTCCTTGTGCTATAGTGTGCTTTAAAAAAAAAAAATTTCTAGGGACAGAAAACTCTAGGTAGGGAGAGTGTCAGTTTCTTTCACTGTGCGAGTCCTTGTTTCTAGGAAAAAAGAAGGAAAGTGAGGGGAATTCTCCTTGTGCTATAGTGTGCTTTAAAAAAACATTTTTTCTAGGGACAGAAAACTCTAGGTAGGGAGAGTGTCAGTTTCTTTCACTGTGCGAGTCCTTGTTTCTAGGAAAAAAGAAGGAAAGTGAGGGGAATTCTCCTTGTGCTATAGTGTGCTTTAAAAAAAAAAAATTTCTAGGGACAGAAAACTCTAGGTAGGGAGAGTGTCAGTTTCTTTCACTGTGTGAGTCCTTGTTTCTAGGAAAAAAGAAGGAAAGTGAGGGGAATTCTCCTTGTGCTATAGTGTGCTTTAAAAAAACATTTTTTCTAGGGACAGAAAACTCTAGGTAGGGAGAGTGTCAGTTTCTTTCACTGTGCGAGTCCTTGTTTCTAGGAAAAAAGAAGGAAAGTGAGGGGAATTCTCCTTGTGCTATAGTGTGCTTTAAAAAAACATTTTTTCTAGGGACAGAAAACTCTAGGTAGGGAGAGTGTCAGTTTCTTTCACTGTGCGAGTCCTTGTTTCTAGGAAAAAAGAAGGAAAGTGAGGGGAATTCTCCTTGTGCTATAGTGTGCTTTAAAAAAAAAATTCTAGGGACGGAAAACTCTAGGTAGGGAGAGTGTCAGTTTCTTTCACTGTGTGAGTCCTTGTTTCTAGGAAAAAAGAAGGAAAGTGAGGGGAATTCTCCTTGTGCTATAGTGTGCTTTAAAAAAACATTTTTTCTAGGGACAGAAAACTCTAGGTAGGGAGAGTGTCAGTTTCTTTCACTGTGCGAGTCCTTGTTTCTAGGAAAAAAGAAGGAAAGTGAGGGGAATTCTCCTTGTGCTATAGTGTGCTTTAAAAAAAAAAAATTTCTAGGGACAGAAAACTCTAGGTAGGGAGAGTGTCAGTTTCTTTCACTGTGCGAGTCCTTGTTTCTAGGAAAAAAGAAGGAAAGTGAGGGGAATTCTCCTTGTGCTATAGTGTGCTTTAAAAAAACATTTTTTCTAGGGACAGAAAACTCTAGGTAGGGAGAGTGTCAGTTTCTTTCACTGTGCGAGTCCTTGTTTCTAGGGACAAAGAAGGAAAGTGAGGGGAATTCTCCTTGTGCTATAGTGTGCTTTAAAAAAACATTTTTTCTAGGGACAGAAAACTCTAGGTAGGGAGAGTGTCAGTTTCTTTCACTGTGCGAGTCCTTGTTTCTAGGAAAAAAGAAGGAAAGTGAGGGGAATTCTCCTTGTGCTATAGTGTGCTTTAAAAAAAAAATTTTCTAGGGACAGAAAACTCTAGGTAGGGAGAGTGTCAGTTTCTTTCACTGTGCGAGTCCTTGTTTCTAGGAAAAAAGAAGGAAAGTGAGGGGAATTCTCCTTGTGCTATAGTGTGCTTTAAAAAAACATTTTTTCTAGGGACAGAAAACTCTAGGTAGGGAGAGTGTCAGTTTCTTTCACTGTGCGAGTCCTTGTTTCTAGGAAAAAAGAAGGAAAGTGAGGGGAATTCTCCTTGTGCTATAGTGTGCTTTAAAAAAACATTTTTTCTAGGGACAGAAAACTCTAGGTAGGGAGAGTGTCAGTTTCTTTCACTGTGCGAGTCCTTGTTTCTAGGAAAAAAGAAGGAAAGTGAGGGGAATTCTCCTTGTGCTATAGTGTGCTTTAAAAAAACATTTTTTCTAGGGACAGAAAACTCTAGGTAGGGAGAGTGTCAGTTTCTTTCACTGTGCGAGTCCTTGTTTCTAGGGACAAAGAAGGAAAGTGAGGGGAATTCTCCTTGTGCTATAGTGTGCTTTAAAAAAACATTTTTTCTAGGGACAGAAAACTCTAGGTAGGGAGAGTGTCAGTTTCTTTCACTGTGCGAGTCCTTGTTTCTAGGAAAAAAGAAGGAAAGTGAGGGGAATTCTCCTTGTGCTATAGTGTGCTTTAAAAAAACATTTTTTCTAGGGACAGAAAACTCTAGGTAGGGAGAGTGTCAGTTTCTTTCACTGTGCGAGTCCTTGTTTCTAGGGACAAAGAAGGAAAGTTAGGGGAATTCTCCTTGTGCTATAGTGTGCTTTAAAAAAACATTTTTTCTAGGGACAGAAAACTCTAGGTAGGGAGAGTGTCAGTTTCTTTCACTGTGCGAGTCCTTGTTTCTAGGAAAAAAGAAGGAAAGTGAGGGGAATTCTCCTTGTGCTATAGTGTGCTTTAAAAAAACATTTTTTCTAGGGACAGAAAACTCTAGGTAGGGAGAGTGTCAGTTTCTTTCACTGTGCGAGTCCTTGTTTCTAGGAAAAAAGAAGGAAAGTGAGGGGAATTCTCCTTGTGCTATAGTGTGCTTTAAAAAAAAAAAATTTCTAGGGACAGAAAACTCTAGGTAGGGAGAGTGTCAGTTTCTTTCACTGTGCGAGTCCTTGTTTCTAGGAAAAAAGAAGGAAAGTGAGGGGAATTCTCCTTGTGCTATAGTGTGCTTTAAAAAAACATTTTTTCTAGGGACAGAAAACTCTAGGTAGGGAGAGTGTCAGTTTCTTTCACTGTGCGAGTCCTTGTTTCTAGGAAAAAAGAAGGAAAGTGAGGGGAATTCTCCTTGTGCTATAGTGTGCTTTAAAAAAAAAAAATTTCTAGGGACAGAAAACTCTAGGTAGGGAGAGTGTCAGTTTCTTTCACTGTGTGAGTCCTTGTTTCTAGGAAAAAAGAAGGAAAGTGAGGGGAATTCTCCTTGTGCTATAGTGTGCTTTAAAAAAACATTTTTTCTAGGGACAGAAAACTCTAGGTAGGGAGAGTGTCAGTTTCTTTCACTGTGCGAGTCCTTGTTTCTAGGAAAAAAGAAGGAAAGTGAGGGGAATTCTCCTTGTGCTATAGTGTGCTTTAAAAAAACATTTTTTCTAGGGACAGAAAACTCTAGGTAGGGAGAGTGTCAGTTTCTTTCACTGTGCGAGTCCTTGTTTCTAGGAAAAAAGAAGGAAAGTGAGGGGAATTCTCCTTGTGCTATAGTGTGCTTTAAAAAAAAAATTCTAGGGACGGAAAACTCTAGGTAGGGAGAGTGTCAGTTTCTTTCACTGTGTGAGTCCTTGTTTCTAGGAAAAAAGAAGGAAAGTGAGGGGAATTCTCCTTGTGCTATAGTGTGCTTTAAAAAAACATTTTTTCTAGGGACAGAAAACTCTAGGTAGGGAGAGTGTCAGTTTCTTTCACTGTGCGAGTCCTTGTTTCTAGGAAAAAAGAAGGAAAGTGAGGGGAATTCTCCTTGTGCTATAGTGTGCTTTAAAAAAAAAAAATTTCTAGGGACAGAAAACTCTAGGTAGGGAGAGTGTCAGTTTCTTTCACTGTGCGAGTCCTTGTTTCTAGGAAAAAAGAAGGAAAGTGAGGGGAATTCTCCTTGTGCTATAGTGTGCTTTAAAAAAACATTTTTTCTAGGGACAGAAAACTCTAGGTAGGGAGAGTGTCAGTTTCTTTCACTGTGCGAGTCCTTGTTTCTAGGGACAAAGAAGGAAAGTGAGGGGAATTCTCCTTGTGCTATAGTGTGCTTTAAAAAAACATTTTTTCTAGGGACAGAAAACTCTAGGTAGGGAGAGTGTCAGTTTCTTTCACTGTGCGAGTCCTTGTTTCTAGGAAAAAAGAAGGAAAGTGAGGGGAATTCTCCTTGTGCTATAGTGTGCTTTAAAAAAAAAAATTTTCTAGGGACAGAAAACTCTAGGTAGGGAGAGTGTCAGTTTCTTTCACTGTGCGAGTCCTTGTTTCTAGGAAAAAAGAAGGAAAGTGAGGGGAATTCTCCTTGTGCTATAGTGTGCTTTAAAAAAACATTTTTTCTAGGGACAGAAAACTCTAGGTAGGGAGAGTGTCAGTTTCTTTCACTGTGCGAGTCCTTGTTTCTAGGAAAAAAGAAGGAAAGTGAGGGGAATTCTCCTTGTGCTATAGTGTGCTTTAAAAAAACATTTTTTCTAGGGACAGAAAACTCTAGGTAGGGAGAGTGTCAGTTTCTTTCACTGTGCGAGTCCTTGTTTCTAGGAAAAAAGAAGGAAAGTGAGGGGAATTCTCCTTGTGCTATAGTGTGCTTTAAAAAAACATTTTTTCTAGGGACAGAAAACTCTAGGTAGGGAGAGTGTCAGTTTCTTTCACTGTGCGAGTCCTTGTTTCTAGGGACAAAGAAGGAAAGTGAGGGGAATTCTCCTTGTGCTATAGTGTGCTTTAAAAAAACATTTTTTCTAGGGACAGAAAACTCTAGGTAGGGAGAGTGTCAGTTTCTTTCACTGTGCGAGTCCTTGTTTCTAGGAAAAAAGAAGGAAAGTGAGGGGAATTCTCCTTGTGCTATAGTGTGCTTTAAAAAAACATTTTTTCTAGGGACAGAAAACTCTAGGTAGGGAGAGTGTCAGTTTCTTTCACTGTGCGAGTCCTTGTTTCTAGGAAAAAAGAAGGAAAGTGAGGGGAATTCTCCTTGTGCTATAGTGTGCTTTAAAAAAAAAAAATTTCTAGGGACAGAAAACTCTAGGTAGGGAGAGTGTCAGTTTCTTTCACTGTGCGAGTCCTTGTTTCTAGGAAAAAAGAAGGAAAGTGAGGGGAATTCTCCTTGTGCTATAGTGTGCTTTAAAAAAACATTTTTTCTAGGGACAGAAAACTCTAGGTAGGGAGAGTGTCAGTTTCTTTCACTGTGCGAGTCCTTGTTTCTAGGAAAAAAGAAGGAAAGTGAGGGGAATTCTCCTTGTGCTATAGTGTGCTTTAAAAAAAAAAAATTTCTAGGGACAGAAAACTCTAGGTAGGGAGAGTGTCAGTTTCTTTCACTGTGCGAGTCCTTGTTTCTAGGAAAAAAGAAGGAAAGTGAGGGGAATTCTCCTTGTGCTATAGTGTGCTTTAAAAAAACATTTTTTCTAGGGACAGAAAACTCTAGGTAGGGAGAGTGTCAGTTTCTTTCACTGTGCGAGTCCTTGTTTCTAGGAAAAAAGAAGGAAAGTGAGGGGAATTCTCCTTGTGCTATAGTGTGCTTTAAAAAAAAAAAATTTCTAGGGACAGAAAACTCTAGGTAGGGAGAGTGTCAGTTTCTTTCACTGTGCGAGTCCTTGTTTCTAGGAAAAAAGAAGGAAAGTGAGGGGAATTCTCCTTGTGCTATAGTGTGCTTTAAAAAAACATTTTTTCTAGGGACAGAAAACTCTAGGTAGGGAGAGTGTCAGTTTCTTTCACTGTGCGAGTCCTTGTTTCTAGGAAAAAAGAAGGAAAGTGAGGGGAATTCTCCTTGTGCTATAGTGTGCTTTAAAAAAACATTTTTTCTAGGGACAGAAAACTCTAGGTAGGGAGAGTGTCAGTTTCTTTCACTGTGCGAGTCCTTGTTTCTAGGGACAAAGAAGGAAAGTGAGGGGAATTCTCCTTGTGCTATAGTGTGCTTTAAAAAAACATTTTTTCTAGGGACAGAAAACTCTAGGTAGGGAGAGTGCCAGTTTCTTTCACTGTGCGAGTCCTTGTTTCTAGGAAAAAAGAAGGAAAGTGAGGGGAATTCTCCTTGTGCTATAGTGTGCTTTAAAAAAAAAAAAATTCTAGGGACAGAAAACTCTAGGTAGGGAGAGTGTCAGTTTCTTTCACTGTGCGAGTCCTTGTTTCTAGGAAAAAAGAAGGAAAGTGAGGGGAATTCTCCTTGTGCTATAGTGTGCTTTAAAAAAACATTTTTTCTAGGGACAGAAAACTCTAGGTAGGGAGAGTGCCAGTTTCTTTCACTGTGCGAGTCCTTGTTTCTAGGAAAAAAGAAGGAAAGTGAGGGGAATTCTCCTTGTGCTATAGTGTGCTTTAAAAAAAAAAAATTTCTAGGGACAGAAAACTCTAGGTAGGGAGAGTGTCAGTTTCTTTCACTGTGCGAGTCCTTGTTTCTAGGAAAAAAGAAGGAAAGTGAGGGGAATTCTCCTTGTGCTATAGTGTGCTTTAAAAAAAAAATTCTAGGGACAGAAAACTCTAGGTAGGGAGAGTGTCAGTTTCTTTCACTGTGCGAGTCCTTGTTTCTAGGAAAAAAGAAGGAAAGTGAGGGGAATTCTCCTTGTGCTATAGTGTGCTTTAAAAAAACATTTTTTCTAGGGACAGAAAACTCTAGGTAGGGAGAGTGTCAGTTTCTTTCACTGTGCGAGTCCTTGTTTCTAGGAAAAAAGAAGGAAAGTGAGGGGAATTCTCCTTGTGCTATAGTGTGCTTTAAAAAAAAAAAAATTCTAGGGACAGAAAACTCTAGGTAGGGAGAGTGTCAGTTTCTTTCACTGTGCGAGTCCTTGTTTCTAGGAAAAAAGAAGGAAAGTGAGGGGAATTCTCCTTGTGCTATAGTGTGCTTTAAAAAAACATTTTTTCTAGGGACAGAAAACTCTAGGTAGGGAGAGTGTCAGTTTCTTTCACTGTGCGAGTCCTTGTTTCTAGGAAAAAAGAAGGAAAGTGAGGGGAATTCTCCTTGTGCTATAGTGTGCTTTAAAAAAAAAAAAATTCTAGGGACAGAAAACTCTAGGTAGGGAGAGTGTCAGTTTCTTTCACTGTGCGAGTCCTTGTTTCTAGGAAAAAAGAAGGAAAGTGAGGGGAATTCTCCTTGTGCTATAGTGTGCTTTAAAAAAACATTTTTTCTAGGGACAGAAAACTCTAGGTAGGGAGAGTGTCAGTTTCTTTCACTGTGCGAGTCCTTGTTTCTAGGAAAAAAGAAGGAAAGTGAGGGGAATTCTCCTTGTGCTATAGTGTGCTTTAAAAAAACATTTTTTCTAGGGACAGAAAACTCTAGGTAGGGAGAGTGTCAGTTTCTTTCACTGTGCGAGTCCTTGTTTCTAGGGACAAAGAAGGAAAGTGAGGGGAATTCTCCTTGTGCTATAGTGTGCTTTAAAAAAACATTTTTTCTAGGGACAGAAAACTCTAGGTAGGGAGAGTGTCAGTTTCTTTCACTGTGTGAGTCCTTGTTTCTAGGAAAAAAGAAGGAAAGTGAGGGGAATTCTCCTTGTGCTATAGTGTGCTTTAAAAAAACATTTTTTCTAGGGACAGAAAACTCTAGGTAGGGAGAGTGTCAGTTTCTTTCACTGTGCGAGTCCTTGTTTCTAGGGACAAAGAAGGAAAGTGAGGGGAATTCTCCTTGTGCTATAGTGTGCTTTAAAAAAACATTTTTTCTAGGGACAGAAAACTCTAGGTAGGGAGAGTGTCAGTTTCTTTCACTGTGCGAGTCCTTGTTTCTAGGAAAAAAGAAGGAAAGTGAGGGGAATTCTCCTTGTGCTATAGTGTGCTTTAAAAAAACATTTTTTTCTAGGGACAGAAAACTCTAGGTAGGGAGAGTGTCAGTTTCTTTCACTGTGCGAGTCCTTGTTTCTAGGAAAAAAGAAGGAAAGTGAGGGGAATTCTCCTTGTACTATAGTGTGCTTTAAAAAAAAAAAAAATCTAGGGACAGAAAACTCTAGGTAGGGAGAGTGTCAGTTTCTTTCACTGTGCGAGTCCTTGTTTCTAGGAAAAAAGAAGGAAAGTGAGGGGAATTCTCCTTGTGCTATAGTGTGCTTTTAAAAAAAAAATTTTCTAGGGACAGAAAACTCTAGGTAGGGAGAGTGTCAGTTTCTTTCACTGTGCGAGTCCTTGTTTCTAGGAAAAAAGAAGGAAAGTGAGGGGAATTCTCCTTGTGCTATAGTGTGCTTTAAAAAAACATTTTTTCTAGGGACAGAAAACTCTAGGTAGGGAGAGTGTCAGTTTCTTTCACTGTGTGAGTCCTTGTTTCTAGGAAAAAAGAAGGAAAGTGAGGGGAGTGCTTTAAAAAAAAAAAATTTCTAGGGACAGAAAACTCTAGGTAGGGAGAGTGTCAGTTTCTTTCACTGTGCGAGTCCTTGTTTCTAGGAAAAAAGAAGGAAAGTGAGGGGAATTTTCCTTGTGCTATAGTGTGCTTTAAAAAAAAATAATTTCTAGGGACAGAAAACTCTAGGTAGGGAGAGTGTCAGTTTCTTTCACTGTGCGAGTCCTTGTTTCTAGGGACAAAGAAGGAAAGTGAGGGGAATTCTCCTTGTGCTATAGTGTGCTTTAAAAAAACATTTTTTCTAGGGACAGAAAACTCTAGGTAGGGAGAGTGTCAGTTTCTTTCACTGTGCGAGTCCTTGTTTCTAGGGACAAAGAAGGAAAGTGAGGGGAATTCTCCTTGTGCTATAGTGTGCTAAAGCATTCCTCATCAACCATCTTTGAAATCCTTGTTTTTTGGACAGTCAGGGAAATTGTCGTTGTGCTATTCTGTGCAAAAGCAATCATCCTCAACCATATTTAGAAATCCTTAAGTAAAGGGACAGAGAAGGACACCTGAAGGTAGCCCTTATTGCTTTTTTCCCATCTCCCTGCAGGCCATCTATTAGAATGTCTGGAAGGCAAACAAGGAGAGGCAGACAGTCAGGAGGCAATAAAAGAGGGCAAGCAGGCTCTGTGTCTGGGGGCAACAGTGCTGGTCGTGGACGCGGTGCATTGTCATCAGCACATGGCCATGGGACACGCTTGTCCTTCTTTTCGGCAGCTGGACATGTTGAGCCACATCATGCCGAAGACTTGGTAGAGTGGATGACCAAGCCCTCCTCCTCCTCCTCATCCTCTCTCACCCAGGCTCAGGGTACTGGCAAAGCAGCTGCCAAAGCGTCCTCTTCCCTGGTATCAATGTCAGACTCATCATCAGTCACTCCTTCCCTAGACCCACCATGTCCTCCTCCTGAGGAGTCCCCCGAACTGTTTGAGCACAGTGTTGGGTACATGCTCCAGGAGGATGCCCAGCGTTTCGAAGGGTCTGATGATGAAACCCAGCTACAGGAAGGCAGTAGCGTGAGAGCAGACAGAGGGGATGCTCAAGAAGGACACCAATCTGGCAGTCATGTTCCAGCAGCTGCAGCATACTGCCAGATTGGCTCCAGTGATGAGGAGGGAGGGGATGATGAGGTCACTGACTCCACGTGGGTGCCTAATAGGAGAGAGGAGGAGGAGGAGGATGAGGAGGAGGCACATCTCCAACGAGGCAGGATGCCCTTTGGTGGCCAGCGTAAGGGCAGTACACTGACGGAATCACACCGCAGAGCTCCGCCTGTGCAGGGCGCTGCCTCTGCCCGTCATTCAAAAAGTTCCTTGGTGTGGGCCTTTTTTGAGGCTAGTGCATCAGATCGCACAGCTGCTGTTTGCAACATATGTCTCAAGCGTATATCGCGTGGCCAAAACATCAGCCGCTTGGGTACCACATGCCTGACCAGACATATGTTGACCTGCCATGCAGCTCGTTGGCAAGCCTACCTCAAAGACCCACACCAAAGAACAAAGCGGACCTCTCCTTGCACCGCATCAGCTGGGATCTCCAACCCCACTATAACTTCAGTCCTCTCTGAAACATGCACTGAGAGGAATGAAGGTGTAGAATTAGGTGTGTCACAGCCAAGTACTTGCGGCCACTCTGCTAGCAGTACACCGACGTCCGATTCTAGCAGGCAAATTTCCCTGCCCCAGCTGCTGGACCGTCGAAAGAAGTTCACTCCCAGCCATCCACATGCCCAGCGGTTGAATGCTAGCTTGGCTAAATTGCTAGCGCTTCAACTGCTGCCTTTTCAGTTGGTAGACTCGGCCCCCTTCCGTGAGTTTGTGCAATGTGCGGTTCCTCAGTGGCAGGTTCCCAAACGCCACTTTTTCTCACGGAAGGCTATTCCGGCTCTCTACCGGCATGTGGAAGGCAATGTCTTGGCCTCGCTGGACAGGGCGGTCAGCGGTAAGGTGCATATTACCGCTGACTCATGGTCCAGCAGGCATGGACAGAGACGTTACCTTTCTTTCACGGCCCATTGGGTCACTCTTTTGGCAGCTGGGAAGGATGCAGGACAAGGTGCAGTAGTGTTGGAGGTTGTTCCACCGCCATGCCTCCAAAATGCTACTACTGGTTGTGACACACCTCTCTCCTCCACCCCCTCCTCTTCTTTTTCCTCCATGGCCTCTTCCTGTGGTTTGTCCTATGAACCAGCGGTGCTCCGTAGCCGTTCACGGGGCTACGCAAGTACGCAGGCAAAAAGATGCCATGCCGTGCTTGCGCTGGTGTGTTTGGGGGACAGAAGCCACACTGGGGCAGAGGTCCTGTCTGCTCTGCAGGGCCAGGCCGAGAGGTGGTTGACGCCACGCCAGCTTAAGCCAGGAATGGTGGTTTGCGACAATGGCACCAACCTCCTCTCCGCCCTCCGACAGGGACAACTGACCCATGTGCCCTGTGTGGCTCACGTCCTTAACCTGGTGGTGCAGCGGTTCTTGGGCAGGTACCCGGGCTTACAGGATGTCCTGAGGCAGGCCAGGAAAGTCTGTGTGCATTTCCGCAGATCTTATAATGCCAGTGCTCGCCTGGCTGAGCTGCAAAAGGAGTTGAACCTGCCCAAGAACCGCCTTATATGTGACATGCCCACCAGGTGGAACTCAACGTTGGCCATGCTGCAGCGGCTGCACACGCAGCAGAGGGCCATCAATGAGTACCTGTGCGACTACGGCACCAGGACAGGGTCAGGGGAGCTTGGTTTTTTTTCTCCACGCCAGTGGGGCATGATCAGGGATGCATGCACTGTCCTGGCACCATTTGAGGAGGCCACGAGGATGGTGAGCAGTGACAGTGCATGCATCAGTGACACTGTACCTCTTGTCCACCTGTTGGAGCACACGCTGCGTGGAATAATGGACAGGGCACTTGAGGCAGAACAGAGGCAGGAAGAGGAGGACTTCCTTGCCTCTCAAGGCCCCCTTTACCCAGACAGTGTTCCTTCTGTCCCACCCATCGCACAGGAAGAGGAGGAGGAGGAGGAGGAGGAGGAGGAGGATTGTGTCAGCATGGAGGTGGAGGCTGGCACTCAGCATCATCAGCAGCAGTCTTTTAGGGATGATTTACAGTCCCAAGAAACCAGTGGACTTGTACGTGGCTGGGAGGAGGTGGCTGCGGATCATGTCGTCCTTAGTGACCCAGAGGACTCCGGAGCGAATGCCTCAGCAAACCTACGCTGCATGGCCTCCCTGATCCTGCAAAGTCTGCGGAAGGATCCTCGTATTCTTCGGATCAAGGAGAGGGACCATTACTGGCTGGCCACTCTCCTTGATCCACGGTACAAGGGTAAGGTTGCGGACCTTATCGTACCGTCGCAGAGGGAGCAGAGGATGAGACAACTCCGGGAGGCCTTGCAGAAAGGTCTGTGCAATGCGTTCCCAGAGACTGGGAGGTTACAAACTCCTGGTCCTGGACAACGAGTTGCTGAGGCTTCGGCCAGTCAAAGAAGGAGCGGTGGGGAAGGTGGCCGTCTGACCGATGCGTTCAGACAATTCTTTAGTCCGCAGCCCCAAAGTATGATCGGTTCCAGCAACCATCGCCAGCGTCTGATAAACATGGTGCAGGAATATCTAGGGGCAAGGTCAGACTTGGACACCTTCCCCACCGAAAATCCTCTGGCTTACTGGGTCTTGAGGATGGATCACTGGCCAGAGCTTGCACAGTATGCAATTGAGCTACTGGCCTGTCCTGCATCCAGCGTTCTTTCGGAACGCACATTCAGTGCTGCTGGAGGATTTGTCACGGATCACAGGGTGCGCCTGTCCACCGACTCGGTTGATCGACTGACTTTCATCAAGATGAACCAGTCTTGGATCACCACCAGCTACCACACACCTGATGCTGATATAACAGACTAATTGATTTTAACATGTCACATCCCTTCAAGACTGATGCTGATGCTGAGTGCCTGTGCTGTTATGTTGACTGGCTATCCTCCTCCTCCGAGTCCTCAATGATACGATTGATGATGATAGCTTGGAAGATCATTTTTGTTTATGGGTGCCGCCACCAGTGGCTAAGGCCCAATTTTTCAGCCCCTGTTTTACAGGGGCGTGTAATTACAATTTTTTTAGCAATAATTTACCATAGGGCTCATTGCTGTGCTCCAAGTACAGTATCTGTGAGGGGTTGGAGTGTTGTGGCACCAGTGCCTAAGGCCCAATTTTTCAGCCCCTGTTTAAAAGGGGCGTGCCATTACAATTTTTGAAGCAATACTTTGCAACAGGGCTCATTGCTGTGCTCCAAGTACAGTATCTGTGAGGGGTTGTAGTGTTGTGCCACCAGTGCCTAAGGCCCAATTTTTCAGCCCCTGTTTAACAGGGGCGTGTCATTACAATTTTTGAAGCAATACTTTGCAACAGGGCTCATTGCTGTGCTCCAAGTACAGTATCTGTGAGGGGTTGTAGTGTTGTGCCACCAGTGCCTAAGGCCCAATTTTTCAGCCCCTGTTCAACAGGGGCATGCAATTACAATTCTTGATCTAATAATTCACAGCAGGGCCCATTGCTGCACCCACCAAGAGTAACTGTCAGGGCTTACAGTGTTGTGGCACCAGCACCACCATCAAAGGCCCAATTTTTACTACCACTGTTCAACAATTATATGTAATTAAAATTCCTGATATAATAGTTGACAGCAGGGCGTTCCAGCACCAACCAAGAGTAACTGTGAGTGCTTACAGTGTTGTGCCAACACCAACAACTAAGGGGCCTATTTCTGCAGAGTATATACGGCAGGTCCCTACTTTCAAACATCCAACTTACAAACGACTCCTACTTGCAAACGCAAGAAGACAACAGGAAGTGAGAGGAAATCTACCACTAGGAAGGAAAATTCTCTCCTGTAAGAATAAATATGGGAGAAAGGTGTCTCCTCTGTACTGATGCTTTATCAGCAATCCTTGTTTCAAGAAAAACACCACATTTCAAAAACAGTTGTCATTGGGACGGAAAGTGAGGTGAAATGTTCTGAACAGGGGCACAGACAGCAAAACAAATGTTACAGGGGTGATAACCCTTACCTATGTTTTCCAAAAAGTTTAAAAATAGATTTTTGGGCTGGAGCTACACTTCAACAATGTACCTGTTCAAAATTACAAACACATTCTACATAAGAACAAACCTACAGACCCTGTCTTGTATGCACCGCCTGTATACGGCTGTTCAGAGTATATAGGGCCTTTTTTATTTTATGTGCGGGGTTCCCCTTAATATCCATACAAGACCCAAAGGGGCTGGTAATGGGCTGGGGTAGGGGGGGGGGTCATGGGGTAGCTATGCCATTTTTCTTAAAGATTTTCATCCATATTACCGGGACCAGACATTACATTAAAGCCGCAAGCAGTTTTAAATGGCTTTTTTTTCCTTTAGAAGTGTCATTTTGTGCAGGGACAGTTCTAAACACGGGAAACACGTGACACTTCACAGGCATACTTTAGACACCCCCCAGGTACGATATTTAACCACTTGACAACTGGGCACTTAAACCCCCTTCCTAACCAGACTAATTTTCAGCTTTCGGTGCTCTCACATTTTGAATGACAATTACTCAGTCATACAACACTGTACCCATATGAAATTTTTGTCCTTTTTTTCACACAAATAGAGCTTTCTTTTGGTGGTATTTAATCACTGTTGGGTTTTTTATTTTTTGCGCTATAAGAGAAAAAAGAGTGAAAATTTTGTAAAAAAATGAATTGTTCTTTGTTTCCGTTATAAAATTTTGCAAATTAGTATTTTTTCTTCATACATTTTGGCCAAAATTTATACTGCTACATATCTTTGGTAAAAATAAGTACAAATTGGTGGATATTTTTTGGTCTTTGTGAAAGTTATAGAGTCCACAAGCTATGGTGCCAATATCTGAAAATTGATCACACCTGAAGTACTGACGGCCTATCTCATTTCTTGAGACCCTAACATGCCAGAAAAGTACAAATACCCCCCAAATGACCCCTTTTTGGAAAGAAGACATTCCAAGGTATTTAGAAAGAGTCATTGTGAGTTTTTTGAAGTTGTCATTTTTTCCCACAATTCTTTGCAAAAATCAAGATTTTTTTTCTTTTTTTTTTTTTCCACAAACTTGTCATATTAGCAGGTTATTTCTCACACACAGCATGTGCATACCACAAATTACACCCCAAAACACATTCTGCTATTCCTCCCGAGTATGGCGATACCACATGTGTGAGACTTTTACACAGCGTGGCCACATAGAGAGGCCCAACATGCAGGGAGCACCTTCAGGCGTTCTGGAGCACCCAGGCCAATTCTGACATTTCTCTCCTACATGTAAAAATCATCATTTATTTGCTATAAAATTACATAGAACCCCAAAACATTATATATGTTTTTTTAGCAAAGACCTTAAAGAATATAATGGTGGTCATTGCAACTTTTTATCTTGCACGGTATTTGCGCAGAAATTTTTCTAACGCGTTTTTTACGGAAAAAAACTGTTTTGTGCCTAAAAGAAAAAAAAAACAGTAAAGTTAGCCCAGTGTTTTTGCATAATGTGAAAGATGATGTTACGCCGAGTAAATAGATACCTAACATGTCACCCTTCAAAATTGCACACGCTCGTGGAATGGCGCCAAACTTCGCTACTTAAAAATCCCCATAGGCAATGCTTTAAATATTTTTACTGGTTATATGTTTTGAGTTACAGAGGAGGTCTAGGGCCAAAATTATTGCTCTCGCTCTAACGTTCGCAACGATACCTCACATGTGTGGCTTGAACACCGTTTTCATATGTGGGCGGGGCTTACATATGCGTTCACTTCTGCATGCGAGCTCACGGGGGCAGGGGCGCTTTAAAAAATATATATATATTTTATTGTTCATTTTACTTTATTTATTTTAGGTTGACATGTTTTTCCGCCCCAAATTTTTTTTTTTAGCACTTTTATTCCTATTACAAGGAATGTAAACATCCCTTATAATAGGAATATGGCATGACAGGTCCTCTTTACAGTGAGATATGGGGGGGGGGTGTCAATAAGACCCCACATCTCACCTCTAGGCTGGGAAGCCTAAAAAAAAAAACAAAAAAAAAAACAATCTTGGCTTTGATCGTAGCGGTGAGTCGGTAGAAGCACCGGAGGGCAGCGGGAGGGGGGGCATCCCCTCTCACCTTCCGTAAGAGCGATCAAGCGGTGGAACAGCCGCTATGATTGTTCTTATGGTGTAGGGAATCGCCAGCTGAAAAAGCGAATATCTGAATGATGCCTGTAGCTGCTCCCATCATTCAGATATCTCCGCACAAAGTCAAGGACGTCATATGACGGCCGGCGGGCGGGAAGTGGTTATTGCAGAGTATTGCCGGGTATTGAGGAGTATTGCCGGGTATTGAGGAGTATTGATGAGTATTGCCGGGTATTGACGAGTATTGCGGGGTATTGAGGAGTATTGCGGGGTATTGCCGGGTATTGCAGGGTATTGTGGAGTATTGCAGGGTATTGTGGAGTATTGCAGGGTATTGTGGAGTATTGCAGGGTATTGTGGAGTATTGCTGGGTATTGTGGAGTATTGCCGGGTATTGTGGAGTATTGCCGGGTATTGCCGGGTATTGTGGAGTATTGCCGGGTATTGTGGAGTATTGCTGGGTATTGTGGAGTATTGCCGGGTATTGCCAGGTATTGTGGAGTATTGCCGGGTATTGTGGAGTATTGCTGGGTATTGTGGAGTATTGCCGGGTATTGTGGAGTATTGCTGGGTATTGTGGAGTATTGCGGAGTATGGCAGGGTATGGGCAGGGTATTGCACAGTATGGGCAGGGTATTGCACAGGGTATTGCAGAGTATGGGCAGGGTATTGCACAGGGTGTATTGCAGAGTATTGCACAGGGTGTATTGCAGAGTATTGCACAGGGTGTATTGCAGAGTATTGGCAGGGTGTATTGCAGAGTATTGCACAGGGTATTGCAGAGTATTGGCAGGGTGTATTGCAGAGTATTGCACAGGGTATTGCAGAGTATTGGCAGGGTGTATTGCAGAGTATTGCACAGGGTATTGCAGAGTATTGCACAGGGTATTGCAGAGTATTGCACAGGGTGTATTGCAGAGTATTGCACAGGGTGTATTGCAGAGTATTGCACAGGGTGTATTGCAGAGTATTGGCAGAGTATTGCACAGGGATGGCTGAGCAGGGATGGATGGATTGCTGGATCTGTGACTGCAATTGTCACAGATCCAGCCCACAGCTGACATGGGGGAGGGAGCGGACATGATCCGCTCCCTCCCCTCTCCTCTCACACTGTACAGATCGGTACAGAGAGGGGAGGGAGGAACCGGCGTCATCAAATGACGCCGGTCTGTTTACAAGTGATCGCTCCGTCATTTGACGGAGCGATCACGTGGTAAACGGCCGCGATTAGCGGCCATCTACCGTGATCCGTGATGCGCCGGGTCTTCCGGACCCGGCGGTCACGGACATATCCTGGAGCGCGCCCCGGGGGGCGCGTGGGAGCAAGATTCTGTGAGGACGTCCCTGGGACGTCCACTCAGGATAACTCGACCGCGCTGTGGACGTCTTTTGTACATGGCGCGGTCGGGAAGTGGTTAAAGGAATATTTGACTTTTTTTTTTTCACTTTATGCATCATTAAAATGACTGCTCCCGAAAAACGACCGTTTTTAAAACTTCTTTTTGCATTGATACATGTCCCCTGGTGCAGAACCCGGGTTCCCAAACCCTTTTTAGGACAATAACATGCATAATAGTTGTTATAATTAGCACTTTAGAATTCGAACGTTCGCATCCATTGTATTTAATAGGGTTCTAATGTTCGTACGAACTTTCGGTCCGTTCGCGGGTTCTGGTGCGAACCGAACCCGGGGGTGTTCGGCTCATCACTAATAGTAACGTAAGAGACTGGCAGGTGCCCCCAGTTAAGATGGCGCTCATGACCTCAATTTGTGTGTACACATTGCGTGAACCTATAGTGATGGCGTGTGCCGCACATAAGGTTCCGCGCTTTGTCAAAATACTAGACAGGCGATTGCTTGCTTGGCGGTCCTTTGTTTTGTTTTTTAATATTTTTTTTGGAATAGGTCTAGCCTTGCTTCCTACATGTATTCTTGCTGTTATGATATGTAGCGCAAGATGCTGGTAGGTGCCCCTAGTTAAGATGGCGCTCGCAACCTTAATATTGGCATCTCAAAGCGAGGCTTGGTTTATGTATTTATAGAGGTGAGCCATTGCGTGCCCTATCCCATTGAAAACGTCATCTATGACGAAACGCGTCTGGGGGAAACGCAGTGACGTCACCACGCAGTACGGAAGGTTACTCGCTTAAGCCGGCCTTAGATTTTATGCTTGTATATAGCTACGTTTTTGTAAGTAGAATTTAAATTTTAATAAAAGCTCATGTTAAGAGGGTGCTACTCTATGGTCTCCCCCTCTGTTTTTTGGTACCCCATTTGGAGCGCAGCAGCGTTTATCACATAAAGGGTCTGTCTGGAAGGATCGCGGCTGGAAGCAGCTGATACATGTTTATCCCCTGTGTATGTCTGGTAAGGAGCCAATTCATATATAGGTGGTGGTCACTCTAACCCTTTTTTTTTTGCACGGTGGTGGGAATTCATTATACCTTGTGGAAAAGGGTATCACCCTATGGTATATATTTTTTGTTGTTCTATCTGCCACGGAGCCATCAGGAGAGTTCCCCTATCAGCCTTGTGGATTATCTAATGATCCAGTGAATTTTCTCCCAGGGATAAAGACCTAGGCTAAGTTAAAGTAATCTGCATAATATTTTTTCGTTTGTGGTAAGGAGCCATTTCGTACATTGGAGACTGTGATTGGTGTAATTTGTGTTTACAACATACCACGAGTTGGAATTCCCTATATCTCTAATAGCGCCGAAGGAAGTGCTTGCCAGACAGTGAACTCATGGATGCGTACTGAGGAACAGCTGCCTTTAGTGTCATCAGGAGACATTAGTATTCTTTAAGTTTTAACACAGGTCTCCTAATGTAATGTTTTGTGATTCTATTTCGATCGACTGCGCAAGCCCTGAAGAAGGGGAGGCTTTTTTCCTTTGAAACACGTTGTACTCAGAAAATAGGTGTAGGAACTCAACCACAACCCCCCAAAAAAAAACTCCTCCCAGGGGTGCGCTATGTGCAGAGTTCTTGGATGTGCTTGGTACATAGTACAGAGTTTAGGGATGCGCTACATGCAGAGTTCAGGGGTGTGATATGTACGTAGTGCAGAGTTCAGGGGTGTACTGCCTGAACCAGAGGTGGTCCTTCAAGAAAGATGAACTTTTATACGAGGCTGTCCTCAGTATACATCCTAGATATCTGTAACTATTAACATTTTGCTTCATAGTTACATAGTAGGTATGGTTGAAAACAGAAGTCCATCAAGTCTTATCTATGTGTGTGATTATATGTCAGTATTTCATTGTATATCCCTGTATGTTCTGGTCGTTCATGTGCTTATTTAATCGTTTTTTGAAACTTTTAATGCTCCCTGCTGAAACCACCGCCTATGGAAAGGAATTCCACATCCTTGCCGCCAGTGGCGGCTGGTGCTCAAATTTTTTGGGTAGGCGCAAACAAACTGAAAAAAATAAAAATAAATTGCCGCCACTGTGCCCATTAAATGCAGCCACTGTGCCCAAACGCCACCAGTTTGCCCCCTCAAATACAGCCAGTTTGTTTCCATATACAGCCAGTTTGTCCCCATATACAGCCAGTGTGCCCCCATATATATATATAACCAGTGTGCCCCCATATATACAGCCAGTGTGCCCCCCATATACAGCCAGTGTGCCCCCATATACAGCCAGTGTGCTCCCATATATAGCCAGTTTGTCCCCATATATAGCCAGTGTGCCCCCATATACAGCCAGTGTGCCCCCATATACAGCCAGTGTGCCCCCATATATATAGCCAGTGTGCCCCCATATACAGCCAGTTTGTCCCCATATATATAGCCAGTGTGCCCCCATATACAGACAGTTTGTCCCCATATATATAGCCAGTGTGCCCCCATATACAGCCAGTGTGCCCCCATATACAGCCAGTTTGTCCCCATATATATAGCCAGTGTGCCCCCATATACAGCCAGTCTGTCCCCATATATATATAGCCAGTGTGCCCCCATATACAGCCAGTGTGCCCCCATATACAGCCAGTTTGTCCCCATATATATAGCCAGTGTGCCCCCATATATAGACAGTTTGTCCCCATATATATAGCCAGTGTGCCCCCATATTCAGCCAGTTTGTCCCCATATATATATAGCCAGTGTGCCCCCATATACAGCCAGTGTGCCCCCATATTCAGCCAGTTTGTCCCCCATATACAGCCAGTTCCCCACAAATGCAGCCAGTTTGTCCCCCATATACAGCCAGTTCCCCCCATATTCAGCCAGTTTGTCCCCCATATACAGCCAGTTCCCCCCATATTCAGCCAGTGTGTCCCCCATATACAGCCTGTCCCCCCCCCCAGCCCTGCACTTACCTTCCTCGGTCCGCGCTGTCCTCGATGTGTTCTCCCGCCCTCGATGTCGCTTCAGCCAATCAGGTTATCGGTAACCAGAGCCGCTGGCTCTGATAGACACTTCCAGAACACACCCACCGCTGGCCGCCGCTCTAATTCATATGGCCGGCGCTCACCAGGAGGCCGGCCATATGAATAGTGGGCAGCGCGGCAGCGGTGACAATACACAGATTCATGCAATGCATGAATCTGTGTATTGTCTTTCAGTGGCGGTGCGGGAGCGAGAGGGGGCGGCGCTCTGGCGCCCTCTATGGACGCACCGCCACTGCTTGCCGCTCTTACAGTAAAGAACCCTCTACGTAGTTTAACCTCCTTAATGGTATTCCCGAGTCTGGCTCGTAAGCAGTAATCCCAAGCCACACTCGGGATCGCATTGCAGGAACCAGGCAAAGTTACTTACATTGCCCCCAGGATCCTGCGATGTCTCCCCGCTGTGTGTGCGAGCCGTCTCCTCCCCTCGATTCACAGTGCCGAGCTCCGTTCCATGCGAGCGGCGTGACTCACGGGGAGGGAGCATGGCGCCAAATTCAAAAAGTGAAAAACATATTACACATACGGTATACTGTAATCTTACAAATTACATTACTGTATCAAATTATTGCACATTCCTTTTGTCCCTAGTGGTTTGTCCAGTATCCTGCACATAGTTTTATATTATAAATACTGTTCTTTCTGCCTGGAAACTGGAGATTGTCCCTAGCAACCAAAAAGTGTCCCTTTACATCAAAAGTGCTTTTAGACCAGCTAGAAAACAGCGATAACAAATTAGAATCACTTGCAGAATTGAGCGATAGCGATTTGTGGGGAAATTTGTGACGACAGCAACAATTCTGCGAATGAGCAAATTTCAGTGTTTTTGATTTGATTACATCATTGAATAATTTTTATTATTATTATTTGTTATACTTATTTATAGTTATTTATTATATTATAATTAATGATTTTGTGTTTCAAACTTTATCATACCCGGAATGTCTACTAGACTCTTGTTTGGACAGGCCTACAATATAAAACGCCAAATTTCCATGCAAAACATTGTACTGCTTTGAGCATCAAAAATCTGACATAATCATACCACCAGGGAGGTTAAACCTCTTTTCTTCTAATTTTAATGAGTGGCCACGTGTCTTATTAAACTCCCTTCCGCGGAAAAGTTTTATCCCTATTGTGGGGTCAACAGTACGGTATTTCTAAATTGAAATCCTATCCCCTCTCAAGCGTCTCTTCTCCAGAGAGAATAAGTTCAGTGCTCGCAACTAGGGATGAGCTCCGCGTTCGAGTCGAACATACGTTCGACTCGAACATCGTGTGTTCGATCGTTTGATGAAGATCGAATGTTTTGGGTCGTTCGCGCCAAATTCGAGTGACGCGAACAGCCCAAAATCCTGGCGCTGTGATTGGCCAAGCATGCACTGTGACCCCGCATGCTTGGCCAATCACAGCGCCGGCAGCGAGGAGAGCCATAATTGGCCACAGGCAGGATGCCTGTGGCCAATTATAGCTCAGGGGGGTTTAGTACACGCCCCACACTATAAAAGGCCGCCAGCGCGGCGGCCTTGTGTAGTGTGTTGGCTTGCAGGGAAAGACGTACATAGGCAGGGACAGTGTTAGAGAAATTGTGTGTAGGGAGAGAGAAGGATAGGTAGGGACAGTGTCAGTGATATTGTGTGTAGGGAGAGAGAAGGATAGGTAGGGACAGTGTCAGTGATATTCTGCTAAACCTTGTGTGCAGGGAGAGAGAAGGATAGGTAGGGACAGTGTCAGTGATATTTTTGCTAAGCCTCCTTCACAGTATACAACCGAAGCTAGCCCTTAGTGCTGTGATTTCCTGTTGTGTAACACAGGCAGGCATCTGCAGCACTTAAAGCAGGCGTAGTGTGATTCCTGCAAAATATACACCTGAAGCTAGCCCTTATTGCTCGTAGTTTTTTTTCTTTTGTGTTACACTAAGGGCTCTTTCACACAGGACGGATCAGTAATGATCCGCCCCTTGAAGCTCCGCTTGCTCAGCGGGGATCGCTCCGTTGATCCCCGCTGAGCCGGCGGATGACTGGGCGGTTCCCACACACTGTGCAGGGACCGCCCTGTCAGAGCGCCGCTCTCCCCTAAGGGGGGATCAGATGATGACGGACCGTAGAGTCGGATGTCAGCGGACATGTCACCGCTGACATCCGTGGCTCCATAGGAGGACATGTAGCATCCGTTCAGGTCCGCTTAAAAAACTGACAGGCGGACCTGAACAGACCCTCCGTGTGAAAGAGCCCTAACAGGCATCTGCAGCACTTAAAGCAGGTGTAGTGTGATTCCTGAAAAATATACACCTGAAGCTAGCCCTTATTGCTCGTAGTTTTTTTTCTTTTGTGTTACACTAACAGGCATCTGCAGGGGCATATAAAAAATATATAATGTGACGCTGTGAGAGAAGTAGTAAAAAACCCTACTTCATGTATAGCACAATGGTGCACATAAAAATATGGTGTCAAACTAAATGTTTGTACACAATAGGTGTACACAAATGAATGTGATAAAAATGTAAGTGAATACTAACAGTGAAATAATTGGTATGGGGTATAGGTGCACAACAAAAACCAGCAATTAAACTGGAATATTGATCATACCCATAATAAACAAAAATAAAAATGAAAATATAATGTAGGTGGAGACAAGCTCATATAAGGCGTCACAGATGAGTATGTAGAATAATGTCCAATCTTATCACATATGAAAAGAAGTTCATAGGTCAAAATCCAACAAGGAGCTGCATCGTTTGAAAATAGGTTTGAAGGGTGCATCTATCACATTTTCCCCTTTTTACATGGCTTGTTGTCGCCATATTGGTTTGGATTTCTTCCTTTTCGGGTTGGAAATACGGACCAGTGGTGCTGTCGGCATAAGGAAGGAGGTGTCTTGCAGATCCTGACTGTTCCTTGGGTCCACAGAGTGGACAAAGCTTTGTTGATCCACCACCGTACGGTGAGCTGGGTCCACTCTGTCCGGTAAGAGCATTTACTTCTCCCCCATTGGCCCAAGGTGAAGGCACTCCTGGGTGATGTCATATATCCTATATGCCTATAAAGAAAATGTGATAGATGCACCCTTCAAACCTATTTTCAAACAATGCAGCTCCTTGTTGGATTTTGACCTATGAACTTCTTTTCATATGTGATAAGATTGGACATTATTCTACATACTCATCTGTGACGCCTCATATGAGTTTGTCTCCACCTACATTATATTTTCATTTTTATTTTTGTTTATTATGGGTATGATCAATATTCCAGTTTAATTGCTGGTTTTTGTTGTGCACCTATACCTCATACCAATTATTTTACTGTTAGTATTCACTTACATTTTTATCACATTCATTTGTGTACACCTATTGTGAACAACGTTTTGTTTGACACCATATTTTTATGTGCACCATTGTGCTATACATGAAGTAGGGTTTTTTACTACTTCTCTCACAGCGCCACATTATATATTTTTTATACGTTCTATATATCCTGTCTGATTTTATGTTTGGCTGCTTCATTTAGTATTTAGAGTTGGCACAGTATTATTATTATTTAATCTGCAGGGGCATGTAATTACAATTCTTGATCTAATAATTCACAGCAGGGCCCATTCATGCACCCACCAAGAGTAACTGTGAGGGCTCACAGAGTTCTGGCAACACCAACATGTAAGGGGCAAATTTCTGCAGAGTATATACGGCAGGCCCCTACTTTCAAACATCCAACTTACAAATGACTCCTACTTGCAAACGGGAGACAAAAGGAAGTGAGAGAAAATCTACCCCTAGGAAGGGAAATTCTCTCCTGTAAGAATAAATATGGGAAAAAGGTGTCTCCTCTCTACTGATGCTTTATCACCAATCCTTGTTTCAATAAAAACTCCACTTTTCAAAAACAGTTGTCATTGGGACGGAAAGTGAGGTGAAATGTTCTGAACAGGGGCACAGACAGCAAAACAAATGTTACAGGGGTGATAACCCTTACCTATGTTTTCCAAAAAGTTTAAAAATAGATTTTTGGGCTGGAGCTACACTTAACCACTTAACGACCGCCCACCGCCGATTTACGTCGGCAGAATGGCACGGACAGGCAGAATCACGTAGATCTACGTGATCGCCTTTGTGCAGTTGGGGGGTCCATCCGGACCCCCCTTCACTGCAGTGAGCGGCCGTTAAGTGTTCGAGAGCGATCAGGCATGAGGGGGCGGCCGCTCGATTCCGCCCCCCCCCCTCGCGATCGCTCCCGGCCAATGAAAATGCTTCCTCCGCCATGTGATGTAAACAAGGCTGGAGGAAGTGATGTCATCTCCCTCGCCGCGGTCTTTTCGTTCCCGGCGCCGAGGAGTGAAGACAGAGGTTAGTGCACCAACAGTCCACTGACACGTAGGTACACATAGGCACACAAATCACCCCCCAGTCACCCCCAGATCACCCCCCAGGTCACCCCAAAGCCCCCAATCACAGTGTCACTGATTGCAGTGATCATTTATTTTACTGATCACTGCATTTAGTGTCATCTGTGATTGTAAAAAGTTGCAGGGCAGTTAGGATTAGGCCCCTTTAGGTCCAGGGTAGCCCCCTAACCCCCCCCTAATAAAGGTTTAACCCCTTGATCACCCCCCAGGTAACCCTTTCACCCCCTAACTTCAGCGTCACTAAGCGATTGTTTTTCCGATCGCTGTATTCGTGTCGCTGGTGTTTTAGATTATTAGTTATTTTTTTTTAGGTTCGCCGCAGGTTTTTATTAGTGTCAGGTACCCCCATATATTATTTTAACCCCCTGATTGCCCCTAGAGTTAACCCTTTCACCAGTGATTGCCGTATAAGCGTCAATGGTGTCACTGGTTAGCCAGTAAGTTATTTAGTTATTTAGGTTACCCGTCAGGTTTTTATATAGTGTCAGGTACCCCCATATTTAACCTAATAAAGGTTTTAACCCCCTGATTGCCCCTAGTTAACCCTTTCACCAGTGATCACCATATAAAGGTTACGGGTGACGCTGGTTGATTAGTTTGCTTTTTATAGCATCAGGGCACCCGCCGTACATAACCCAATAAAGGTTTAACCCCCCTGATCGCCCGGCGGGTGAGATCAATTAGGTTTTAGCGCCAGAGAGGGTCTGCGTCGCCCCAGGCAGTGTTAGGTTAGTGCCAGTAACGCTAACACCCACGCGCAAAGCATACACCCCCCTTAGTGGTATAGTATCTGATCAGATCTATACTAGCATCCCCAGCGGTTTAGGGTTCCCAAAAACGCAGTGTTAGCGGGATCAGCCCAGATACCTGCTAGCGCCTGCGTTTAGCCCCTCCGCCCAGCCCAGCCCAGCCCAGCCCACCCAAGTGCAGTATCGATCGATCACTGTCACTTACCAAACACAACACACATAACTGCAGCGTTCGCAGAGACAGGCCTGATCCATATCAACCAGTCCATAGCAAACGTCCATAGCAACCAGTCCATAGCAACCGTCCATAGCAACCATCCATAGCAACCAGTCTATAGCAACTGTCCATAGCAACCATCCATTGCAACCAGTCCATAGCAACCGTCCATAGCAACTGTCCATAGCAACCATCCATAGCAACTATCCATAGCATCCAGTCCATAGCAACTGTCCATGGCAACCAATCCATAGCAACCGTCCATAACAACCAATCCGTAGCAACCGTCCATAGCAACTGTCCATAGCAACCGTCCATAGCAACCAGTCCATAGCAACCATCAATATCAACCAGTCCAAGGTGAATGTTTTGAACGCTACCACTCAAAAGTGAAGTTTTAGCGTAGGGTACAGCATTTCACAGACAAGGACACACTTACACAGGGTCTCCCAAGATGCCATTACATTTTGAGAGACCCGAACCATTACAGTTGTAAAGTTACAAAAAAAGTGTAAAAAAGAAAAAAAAAAACGTAAAAAACAAAACACAAAAAAAATATAAAATAAAAAAAACAAAAATAGTTGTCGTTTTATTGTTCTCTCTCTCTCTATTTTCTCTCTATTGTTCTGCTCTTTTTTACTGTATTCTATTCTGCAATGTTTTATCATGCTTGCTTTTCAGGTATGTAATTTTTTGTTTTCAGGTGCGCCATTCAACTGCAGCGCGGAATTATTTATCTTGACAGCAACAGCGTTTGCTCCCACGATACATAAAGCCGTGACACCACAGTTAAAAAAAGAGCATATATGCCGAAGCATGGGGGCAGCAGGGGCGGAGGAGCGATTTTGCTCCTAATGCCGCGTATATACGGTCGAAATTCCAACGGAGGCTTGCCCGTGGAAAAGTCCGACCGTGTGTACGCGGCATAACCTTTTATGCCGTACATACGGTCGAAATTCCGACGAAGGCTTGACCGTGTGTACGCGGCATAACTTTTTTGCGGGAGGATGCCCCCATGCTTCGGCATATATGCCCATCATTAGAAGTGGGTGGATGAAGGGAGGTATTCTAATGGTGGGCATACCCACCAATCAATCTCTTTTTTTCGTTCAGCCAATAGGCTGTATGAAAAAAAAGATTACAATACATGTCCAACAAGGACCAGCAACGTACTGGTATGTTGCTGGACTTTGAATGTTTATACCAGAATGATGCCTGCGGGTTTAGGTATCATCTTGGTATCATTCTTTTCAGCCAGCAGCCGGCTTTCATGTAAAAGCAATTCTAGCAGATAATTAGCCTCTAGACTGCTTTTACAAGCAGTGGGAGGGAATGTCCCCCCCCGGATATAAAAAGCGCCATTGGGAAATTGGGAAAGCATTTTATCACACCGATCTTGGTGTGGTCAGATGCTTTGAGGGCAGAGGAAAGATCTAGGGTCTAACCCCCCAATTTTTTTCAAAAAAAGAGTACCTGTCACTACTTATTGCTATCATAGGGGATATTTACATTCCCTGAGATAACGATAAAAATGGTAAAAAAATAAAATATGGAAGGCACAGTTTAAAAATAAAATAAAAAAGCCAAATAAATAATAAAAAAAAAAAAAAAAAGCACCGCTGTCCCCCCCTGCTCTTGCGCAAAGGCGAACGCAAGCGTCGGTCTAGCGTCATATGTAAACAGCAATTGCATCATGCATGTGAGGTATCACCGCGAAGGTCAGATCGAGGGCAGTCATTTTAGCAGTAGACCTCCTCTGTAAATCTAACGTGGTAACCTGTAAAGGCTTTTAAATGCTTTTAAAAATGAATGTAGTTTGTCGCCGCTGCGCGTTTGTGCGCAATTTTAAAGCATGTCGTGTTTGGTATCCATGTACTCGGCCTATGATCATCTTTTTTATTTCATCAAACATTTGGGCAATATAGTGTTTTTTAGTGCATTAAAAATAAAAAAAGTGTGTTTTTCCCCCCAAAAATGTGTTTGAAAAATCGCTGCGCAAATACTGTGTGGAAAAAAAAAAATGCAACACCCACTATTTTAATCTGTAGGGCCTTTGCTTTAAAAAAATATATAATGTTTGGGGGTTCAACATAATTTTCTTGCAAAAATTTTTTTTTTTTCATGTAAACAAAAAGTGTCAGAAAGGGCTTTGTCTTCAAGTGGTTAGAAGAGTGGATGATGTGTGACATAAGCTTCCTAATGTTGTGCATAAAATGCCAGGACAGTTCAAAACCCCCCCAAATGACCCCATTTTGGAAAGTAGACACCCCAAGCTATTTGCTGAGAGGCATGTTGAGCCCATTGAATATTTTTTTTTTTGTCCCAAGTGATTGAATAATGACCAAAAAAATAAAAAAAAATAAAAATGTACAAAAAGTTGTCACTAAATTATATATTGCTCAAACATGCCATGGGCATATGTGGAATTACACCCCAAAATACATTCTGTTGCTTCTCCTGAGTACGGGGATACCACATGTGTGGGACTTTTTGGGAGCCTAGTCGCGTACGGGACCCCAAAAACCAAGCACCGCCTTCAGGATTTCTATGGGTGTAAATTTTTGATTTCACTCCTCACTGCCTATCACAGTTTCGGAGGCCATGGAATGCCCAGATGGCACAAAACCCCCCCAAATGACCCCATTTTGGAACGTAGACACCCCAAGCTATTTGCTGAGAGGTATGTTGAGTATTTTGCAGATCTCGCTTTTTGTCACAAAGTTTTGAAAATGTAAAAAAAGAAAAAAAAAAAGAAAAAAAAATGTCTTTCTTAATTTTCAAAAACAAATGAGAGCTGTAAAATACTCACCATGCCTCTCAGCAAATAGCTTGGGGTGTCTACTTTCCAAAATGGGGTCATTTGTGGGGGTTTTGGGCTATTTTGACATTTTATGGCCTTCAAAACTGTGATAGGTAGTGAGGAGTGAAATCAAAAATTTATGCCCTTAGAAACCTTGAAGGCGGTGCTTGGTTTTTGGGGTCCCGTACGCGGCTAGGCTCCCAAAAAGTCCCACACATGTGGTATCCCCGTACTCAGGAGAAGCAGCAGAATGTATTTTGGGGTGTAATTTCACATATAACCATGGCATGTGTGAGCAATATATCATTTAGTGACAACTTTTTGTACATTTTGTTTTTTCTTTTTGTCATTATTCAATCATTTGGGACAAAAAAAAAAAATATTCAATGGGCTCAACATGCCTCTCAGCAAATAGCTTGGGGTGTCTACTTTCCAAAATGGGGTCATTTGTGGGGGTTTTGGGCTATTTTGACATTTTATGGCCTTCAAAACTGTGATAGGTAGTGAGGAGTGAAATCAAAAATTTCTGCCCTTAGAAACCTTGAAGGCGGTGCTTGGTTTTTGGGGTCCCGTACGCGGCTAGGCTCCCAAAAAGTCCCACACATGTGGTATCCTCGTACTCAGGAGAAGCAGCAGAATGTATTTTGGGGTGTAATTTCACATATAACCATGGCATGTGTGAGCAATATATCATTTAGTGACAACTTTGTGCAAAAAAAAAAAAGTTTGTCATATTCCCGCAACCTGTGGCAAAATATAAAATATTCCATGGACTCAACATGCCTCTCAGCAAATAGCTTGGGGTGTCTACTTTCCAAAATGGGGTCATTTGGGGGGGTTTTGTGCTATTTTGGAATTTTATGGCCTTCGAAACTGTGATAGGTAGTGAGGAGTGAAATCAAAAATTTGCGCCCTTAGAAATCCTGAAGGCAGTGCTTGGTTTCCGGGGTCCCGTACGTTGCTAGGCTCCTAAAAAGTCCCACACATGTGGTATCCCCGTACTCAGGAGAAGCAGCAGAATGTATTTTGGGGTGCAATTCCACATATAACCATGGCATGTGTGAGCAATATATCATTTAGTGACAACTTTTTGTAATTTTTTTTTTTTTGTCATTATTCAATCACTTGGGACAAAAAAAAAAAAATATTCTATGGGCTCAACATGCCTCTCAGCAATTTCCTTGGGGTGTCTACTTTCCAAAATGGGGTCATTTGGGGGGGTTTTGTACTGCCCTGCCATTTTAGCACCTCAAGAAATGAGATAGGCAGTCATAAATTTAAAGCTGTGTAAATTTCAGAAAATGTACCCTAGTTTGTAAACGCTATAACTTTTGCGCAAACCAATAAATATACGCTTATTGACATTTTTTTTACTAAAGACATGTGGCTGAATACATTTTGGCCTAAATGTATGACTAAAATTGAGTTTATTCGATTTTTCTTATAACAAAAAGTAGAAAATATCATTTTTTTAAAAAATTTTCGGTCTTTTTCTGTTTATATCGCAAAAAATAAAAATCGCAGAGGCAATCAAATACCATTAAAAGAAAGCTCTATTTGTGGGAAGAAAAGGACGCAAATTTCATTTGGGTACAACATTGCATGCCCGCACAATTTACAGTTAAAGCAACGCAGTGCCGAATCCCAAAAAAAGGCCTGGTCCTAATGGCCCGAAATGGTCCGGGGCTTAAGTGGTTAAACAATGTACCTGTTCAAAATTACAAACAGATTCTACATAAGAACAAACCTACAGTCCCTGTTTTGTATGCACCGCCTGTATACGGCTGTTCAGAGTATATAGGGCCTTTTTTATTTTGTGTGCGGGGTTCCCCTTAATATCCATACAAGACCCAAAGGGGCTGGTAATGGGCTGGGGTAGGGGGGGGGGGTGTGATGGCGTAGCTATGCCATTTTTCTTAAAGATTTTCATCCATATTACCGGGACCAGACATTACATTAAAGCCGCAAGCAGTTTTAAGTGGCTTTTTTTTCCTTTAGAAATGTAATTTTGTGCAGGGACAGTTCTAAACACGGGAAACACGTGGCACTTCACAGGCATACTTTAGACACCCCCCAGGTACGATATTTAAAGGAATATTTGACTATTTTTTTTTCACTTTATGCATCATTAAAATGACTGCTCCCGAAAAACGGCCGTTTTTAAAACTTCGTTTTGCATTGATACATGTCCCCTGGGGCAGAACCCGGGTCCCCAAACCCTTTTTAGGACAATAACATGCATATTAGTCGTTATAATTTGCACTTTAGATTTTGAACGTTCGCATCCATTGTATTTAATAGGGTTCTAACGTTCGTGCGAACTTTCGGTCCGTTCGCGGGTTCTGGTGCGACCCGAACCCGGGGGTGTTCGGCTCATCCCTACTCGCAACCTTTCTTCATAACTAATATACTCCAGACCCTTTATTAGTTTTGTTGGCCTTCTTTGTACTCACTCCATTTCCAGTACATCCTTCCTGAGGACTGGTGCCAAGAACTGGACAGTATACTCTAGGTGCGGCCGGACCAGTGTCTTGTAGAGCGGGAGAATTATCGTTTTATCCCTGGAGTTAATCCCCTTTTTAATGTATGCCAATATTCTGTTTGCTTTGTTAGCAGCAGCTTTACATTGCATGCCATTGCTGAGCCTATCATCTACTAGGACCCCCAGGTCATTTTCCATCCTAGATTCCCCAGAGGTTCTCCCCCCAGTGTATAGATTGCATTCATATTTTTGCCACCCAAATGCATTATTTTACATTTTTCTACATTAAACCGCATTTGCCGTGTAGTTGCACACCCCATTAATTTGTTCAGATCTACTTGCAAGGTTTCCACATCCTGCGGAGAAGTTATTGCCCTGCTTAGCTTAGTATCGTCTGCAAATACAGAGATTACATCCTTTATTATGGTTTGTGAGCTTTGTAATCAATAAAGGTAAAATAAATTATATAAAATACATTTTGCAGATAAACCTTTACAGCGGAGGTTCACCCAAAAGTGAACCTCTGCTTTTCGGAACCCCCCCCCCCTCCGGTGTCACATTTGGCACCTTTCAGGGGGGAGGGGGTGCAGATACCTGTATCTGTACCTGTAAAACAGGTATTTGCACCACATCCGGGTATAGACTCCCGCGGGAGTCCCGCCCCTTTGCATCACCCCCCCCCCTGTTGTGTTCTGGGAAACACACGGCTCCCAGGACACAGCGGGGACCAGTGAGGACGGCGCAGTGTGACTTGCGCATGCGCAGTAGGGAACCGGGCAGAGAAGCCGCAGCGCTTCACTTCCCGATTCCCTCACCGAGGATGGCGGCGGGGGAAGCCGAGAGATGAGTGGTAGCTCGGCTTCAGCTGCCGACGTCGCGGGTGACCTGGACAGGTAAGTGTCCATTTTTTAAAAGTCAGCAGCTGCAGTATTTGTAGCTGCTGGCTTAAAAAAAAAAAAAAAAACCTCCGCTTTAATAGAGGGTTTAACTACAGCAGTACAGGTTTTCTTTTTAGGCTTTCTGCCTCTAATTGAAACTCTATTTGAACTATGTACAGAGTTGGGTAGGGAGTCACATATAGAAAAGAATTCTGATTTTATTAAAGTTGTTGTAAACCCACTTAGACAACTTGCACCTACAGGTAAGCCTAGATTAAGGCTTACCTGTAGGTGCAAGAAATATCTTCTTAACCTGCACGGTTAAGGAGATATTTACTATAAAAACAGCACTGATGACGTCACACGCATGCGCACCAGCGGGCCGGCATCATTGCCGGTTTTCTGAATGGGATCTTGCCGGCCCGAGCGCGCATGCGTGTGACGTCATCGCCGCTCCGGCCAATCACGGCGCCGGAGCAGCGATACACTGACGGCAGTGACAGGACATTGAGGCAAGATGGCGGCGGTAGAGGGGAACGACGAGCAGTTCGGGGGCTTTGATCTCAGGTAAGTCATTCATAATGAGCTAATATGCTATGCATACTAGCTCATTATGGCTTTCTTTTGCAGGGGTTTTTAAGAAAAAACAAAAAAACATGGGTTTACTTCCTCTTTAATCGCAGCATATATAAAGATAAATAACAACATAAACATGATATGTTCATGATGCTCAAGTACACAAACATGTTATTACAAATGTAAGTGTAGCGGGGTGTTCCCCTTTAATGCAGAGAGACAAGAAGTTCCAGGTGAGAGGTGAGTCGGGAGGAAGTAAAGAGACATTATGGAAGTGAAAGCAGAGGAGAGAGAGACTACATCTCCCAGTACATCTTGCAGCACCCAGGGTGCATTGCTCCAGAACAGAGACTGCTGGGGCAGACTTTATAAAGGGGAGGCGGAGTTTTGGTCGGCCTCTTTGGACACCCCTCTCCTAGCAAGAGGATCTCTGTGCTGAACTGCTGTGTGCACAAGGCCTGAAGCCTGGGCCGTGTGCTCCTTTCCAAAGAGCCCTCTGCCAGCCTAGCAGAGCCTTAGAGACATCTAATCCTCCTTGCTGCAGTACACCAGAAGGATTGAAGACTTGGATGTCGGTGGATTCCTGTTCCTAGACGAATCGATGGAGGAAACGGACTTTGACTTGCCCGGGTGGTGAGAGCTGTTTAAAGACAGATACCTTTATCTTTACTATTCGTTGGGATTACAAAGTTGTTCTTCAAGTGCACCACCGAAAAGATTGCTAGCGAATATTGTTTCACTGAACTTCCATCTAGATCAGTCAGGCCTGACTGCATAGGTAGACATTGCTGGGTGTTAGTCTACCCATGAGGGGAAGTAGCTGTAAAAGGGCAGCGCTAGAGTTGCATAGCAATACTTTATTATTCTGATTACTCTGTTTATCTTTATTACTGTTTATTGCAGGGATCTGCAACTTGTTATACTGTTGTTTATTACTTGCCCATTAGCCTCAGTAAAATATCTGGGTAAAGTACATTTGGTGTCAGTTCCGCTTACTTTAATAGGAGTTTTAAAGTATATTCTGTGTATGTTTGTTATAGGACTGCGTCACCAACAGTTGCGGTCACGCGGTCCTATCCCTCTATCACCAGCTGTGCCACGGGAGGTTAGAGCCGATTGCCAGGGGTTGACAGCAGTGCACTACAGGGCCCAAATCAATATCAGCGGCTCTCTTAACTGGGGGTAGCGCTACACGTGGGGGCTCGAGTCCGGGATCCTTGTACGTTGCACGCTGCAATCAAGCCGGTCAGAAGTACCAGCATGGACCCGCTGGCAATGTCACAGTGGTGCGCAGCGATTGGCGCCGATCCAACCGCGGCGGTAGTCATTGTACTCCCGGGGGAAAGATGGAAGGAAGAGGAGATAAAACAGCTCGTATTGTTACTGTCTCCGAGCCACAAAGCATGGGTGATGGATTTTAGGCCAGATCCAGTGATCTCGTTTACATACGCACTGGTAGAATGGAAAAACGAAATCCCAGAGCATTTTAAAAGTCAGAGTATACAAGCCATAGATAATCAGATCTATCACTTGATACATACGCTGCCAGTGAAGGAAGAATGGTTTCAGACACCAAAGCCATCACTCCCACAATTATCTCCACCACTATCCCCTAAAGCAGAAAAGCTTAAGGAACTATTAAGCCCGGGATCACCGCTGGCCTCTATAGGGCCTGAATTGTTGAATGCTCTAGGAGACCTTGTAATTAAGTGCCAGAAAAGCAGTACGGTGCATGTGGAGGCCGGTTACCGGAAGCTTAGCACCTTCTCAGGGAAGCTCCCCGTCCCTGCGGGGGAGGAAGATTTTGACACTTGGGTGGAACAGGCATTGCAGGCAGTAGAAGCATGGGAGGTGCCTGAGGCACAGAAGAGACAGCGAGTCTTAGAAAGTCTGAAAGGTGCCGCGGCAGAAGCAGTGAAGAGCTTCCGGTTTGGAAATGAAAACTGTACAGCTCAAGATTGCCTGGCCATGCTGCAGGAAGAGTTTGGTCAGCTGGAGAAGGTGTCAGAGATGATTTATCAAATTGAACACACTCTCCAGCAGCCGAATGAGAAACTGTCAGAATATGTTAGAGAAACTGTCAGAATATGTTAGAAGGCTGAACAGGCAGTTATGCAAGATTGTACTGAAGAAGGGAATGCTGCCCAAAGATGCAGATGAAGCACGCATGAAGCAGATCATGAGGGGAGCGCGGCGCTCAGACCCGGTCTGGCTGCACCTGAAAACCTCAGGAGGAGGAATGTCACTAACCTACTCTGATCTAATAAAAATTATTAGGGACGAAGAGGCGCTGGAGGAAGATCAGCAGGTGGCCAAGGCGAATGTCACACCTGTACCAGTGTTGGTCCATTCGGTCAAGAGCCCAGAAAGAGATGCGGAGGTTGACACTCTGAAATCGCAAATGGCCCAAGTGTTGGAGATGCTGACCTCTTTGATGGAGAAAGATCAGAGAAGACGAGAGAAACCAAGCCCAAGAAAGGAGTTGTTCCCGAACACCTCAGCACTGGCCTCCCTACAGGACCGAGAAGAGGTGATTTGCTATAACTGCGGAGGGAGTGGCCACTTTGCTAACGTATGCTCCAGCCCAAAGAAGAAGAGAACAGATAATTGCAAGCCGGCGGGAAACTCCAAAGGGGCCCCGGTGAAGGAGTCAACCGGGTGCCCATCATCTTCAGTGCGCTCCAAACTAAAAAAAAAGGCCAAGAATGGAGGAGACAAAACTCCTAGGAGGAGGTATAGTACACCCCCACCAAGATGTACCCCAGAGGGAGGGGGCAAGACCCCTCAGTGGAAGTACAGCACCCCAAAGAAGGAACATCCACCTAAAAGGAACAATAACATCCCTCAGCGGGTTTGTGCCCCCATTGAGAGGGAGAAAGTCAATGCATGCCAGGCTCAGGAAAAATTAAAGTCCAAAAGGAGCAGGGCAAGGGTCGAAAGCAAAAAAAGTGTTGGAGATGCTGACCTCTTTGATGGAGAAAGATCAGAGAAGACGAGAGAAACCAAGCCCAAGAAAGGAGTTGTTCCCGAACACCTCAGCACCGGCCTCCCTACAGGACCGAGAAGAGGTGATTTGCTATAACTGCGGAGGGAGTGGCCACTTTGCTAACGTATGCTCCAGCCCAAAGAAGAAGAGAACAGATAATTGCAAGCCGGCGGGAAACTCCAAAGGGGCCCCGGTGAAGGAGTCAACCGGGTGCCCATCATCTTCAGTGCGCTCCAAACTAAAAAAAAAGGCCAAGAATGGAGGAGACAAAACTCCTAGGAGGAGGTATAGTACACCCCCACCAAGATGTACCCCAGAGGGAGGGGGCAAGACCCCTCAGTGGAAGTACAGCACCCCAAAGAAGGAACATCCACCTAAAAGGAACAATAACATCCCTCAGCGGGTTTGTGCCCCCATTGAGAGGGAGAAAGTCAATGCATGCCAGGCTCAGGAAAAATTAAAGTCCAAAAGGAGCAGGGCAAGGGTCGAAAGCAAAAAAAAAGAGGTGACCCCAGTCTGGCCATACCCAAAGGAACTGGTGGGCCCGTCTCCTACTGTGCCCATTCAAGTGGAAGGAGTCTATACTAAAGCTCTTTTGGACACCGGAGCACAGGTGACTTTACTATACCGGGACTTCTATGATAGGCAATTGAGTCATCTGCCTATCCAGAAGATAGAAGAGCTGGAGATATGGGGACTTGGAACCCAGAGTTTCCCTTATGATGGGTACCTGCCCATAAAGATGACTTTCGACCCATCCGTGGCTGGGAAGGCTGAAGTGTTTGACACCCTGGCAGTTGTGTGTCCCCGGCCGCCTGGAGCCAGCAAGATTTCCCTGATCATTGGGACAAACACGGATCTAGTCAGGAGACTCCTGACCCCTCTAGTGAAAGAGAGAAACCATTCAGCCACCAAAATCCATCCCATGCTAAAGACGGCCTACCAACGACTGGTCTTAGAGCAGAAGACCCCGGGAGAGGGGATAGGGAAGGTGTGGAGACTTGGCAGAGAAGGAGTAGTGCTACAGCCCGGAGAAGTAACCTGTCTTAGGGCCACTGTGAAGCTTTCGTGGGAACAACCTGGCCCCTTTGTCATGCTGGAATCAGACCCAAGGGAAGAGTCCTCAGGCCTGGAAGTGATACCAGAAGTGATTCCATTCAAGGCCCTGAAGAAGGCCCATGGCAGAGTTCCGGTGAGTGTTAGGAACACTACGGGAGGACCCATGGAGATCCCTGCCAGAGTGTTGCTTGGTCAGGTGAGCCCTGCTGCCCCGGTCACTTGGTCCGAAGTCAAGGGGACGGGTGACGGAGGAGATGTTTGGGAGAAACTGTCCGTGGAAAACCCGAACCTACCCAGGGCTTGGAAAGAAAGAGCCAAGGCCCAGCTGACCAGGTGGGAGAAGATCTTTTCCGAAGATGAATTCGATGTGGGGTGTGCAAGAAGTGCCATCTGGAGGATCTGAGGGAACAACTTGTAGAACTAAAGAAGACTGGTGTTATCCGTGAGTCTAGAAGTCCCTATGCCTCCCCAATCGTGGTGGTCAGAAAGAAGAATGGGTCGTTGAGGCTTTGTATCGATTACAGGACTCTCAACAGGAGAACCATCCCTGACCAATACACCACGCCAAGGATAGAAGATGCCCTACAAAGTTTGTCTGGAGCCAAATGGTTCAGTGTGATGGACCTCAAGAGTGGGTACTATCAAATCCCTATGCACCCAGAAGACAGGGAGAAGACAGCCTTCATAACCCCGGTGGGATTCTTTGAATTCAATAGGATGCCTCAGGGTCTGTCTGGAGCTCCTGCTACCTTTCAACGCCTTATGGAGAAGACTGTTGGAGACATGAATCTTATAGAAGTCCTTGTGTACTTGGACGATGTCATTGTCTTTGGAAGAACCTTGGAAGAACATGAAGCCAGGTTGGAGAAAGTATTGAGAAGACTCAGCGAAGAGGGACTTAAGCTTTCCCCCGAGAAGTGTCGGTTCTACCAGTCTTCTGTGAACTATCTGGGGCACATAGTGTCTGAAGAAGGGGTGGCCACAGATCCTGAGAAGTTGGAAGCAGTCACTTCCTGGCCACGACCCACCACAGTAACAGAGCTCAGATCCTTCCTGGGGTTCTGCTCCTATTATAGGAGGTTTGTGGAGGGGTTTGCTCGGATTGCCCGCCCGTTGAATGAATTGCTAAAGGCAGAAGGGGAAGAGGATGACTCAGGGCCCAGGAGGCCTGGTGAGTCAGTTCAAGATCAGTGGAACCCAAGGTGTGAAGAGGCCTTTCATGCTCTGAAGAGGAGCTTAACCACTGCCCCAGTCCTGGCCTACGCCGACCCTACCAGACCTTATGAATTACATGTGGATGCCAGCCATGAGGGTCTAGGTGGTGTACTCTACCAAGAACATGAAGGACAACTGCGACCAGTGGCCTATGTGAGCAGGAGCCTGACCCCCTCAGAAAAGAATTACCCCACTCATAAGCTGGAATTCCTGGCCCTCAAATGGGCGGTAGTAGACAAGCTAAAAGACTACTTGTATGGGGCAGAGTTTACTGTGAAGACAGACAACAACCCCCTGACCTACCTCTTCACCACCGCAAAACTAGATGCCACCGGACACAGGTGGTTGGCCGCATTGTCTGGATTCAACTTCAGTCTGAAGTACAGACCAGGAGCCGGAAATAGGGATGCAGATGCCCTGTCCCGGAGGTCTCATGCCACGACAAATGACTGGGAAGATTGGACCCAAGTGGCACCGGACGGGGTGCGGGCCCTTTGTCAAGGGGCTGAATTCCAAGCCAGAGGAGGCTCCAGAGCAGAAGAAATAGGGGTTACCATGGTAGGAGTCCCCAAACACTATTGTGGGGTAACTCAACTGGAGGAAGACAACCTACCGAGACTGTCCAAGAAGGAGTTGAGGTGTGACCAATTGGAAGACCCCATGGGGAGATTGGTCCTCGAAGCCCTGGAGAATCAGGATCCCAACAAATTCCTACATCACCCCTCAAAGGAGGCTCGCCTGTTGAGGAAGGAATTGGACAGGCTACAGGTACATCAGGGAGTGGTCTACCGAAGGGGCCCCTCTGATGACTCAGAAGATAAGTGGCAGTTATTTCTTCCAGAGAAGCACCGAGAGACTGTACTAATTGCCCTGCATGACCATCATGGTCACCTAGGGGCAGAAAGGACCCTCCAGCTCGTCAGAAATCGGTTCTATTGGCCCTGCATGAGGGCAGAAGTAGAGGAGTATTGCCATTCCTGTGCACGATGCATTCAGAGAAAGACCCTACCCCATCAAGCTGCCCCAATGGGCCACTTACAGAGTCAAGGCCCAATGGATCTGGTATGCATTGACTTTCTCTGCCTCGAACCCGACCTGAGTGGATTGGGGAATGTTCTGGTAATAACCGACCATTTCACCCGCTATGCTCAAGCTTTCCCAACCAAAGACCAGAAGGCATCCACCGTGGCCAAGATACTTATGGAGAAGTATTTTGTCCATTACGGACTACCACAGAGACTCCACTCAGATCAAGGAAGGGACTTTGAGAGTCGGTTGATCCGAAGACTTTTGGATTCATTAGGAATAAAGAAGACCAGAACCACGCCTTACCACCCACAAGGAGATGCTCAGCCGGAGAGATTTAACCGGACCCTGCTCAACATGTTGGGAACCTTAGAAACAGAGAAGAAGCAACACTGGAGTCAGCACATATCAGCCCTAGTACATGCCTATAACTGTACCACAAGTGACGCCACTGGCTACTCCCCTTATCGACTTATGTTTGGGAAAGAAGCAAGGCTACCTGTGGACCTGGCCTTTGGCACTTCTATAGACAATACCTCAGCTACATCCCACAAGGGATACGTGGACAGACTTAGACGTAGCTTGCAGGTGGCCTATGAACAAGCCCAGGCGGCTTCGGATCAAAGGGGGGCCCGCAACAAGAGAAATTTTGATCTGAAGGTTCGAGTGCAAGATCTGCAGCCCGGGGACCGAGTACTGCTACGCAATCTGGGGGTCCCTGGAAAACACAAGCTTGCCGACAGGTGGAGAGCTGAGCCCTATGTTGTCTGTAGGAAGTTGCCCGGTTTGCCTGTCTACAAACTAAAGCCAGAAGGAAAGGTGGGTCCACTGAAGACGTGGCATCGGAACCACCTGCTCCCACTTGCTGAGGCAGTCAGAATACCTCCCGTGAGAGACTCCCCTGAACCGGCCTCTATCCTGGATATTCCTAGGCCGAACACTCGGTCCCAGACCTCTCGAGCCAAAGATGGGGAGGCCTCCCAATTGAGTACAGAAGAAGGTGGAGAACTGGACTGGCTGTGGACTCCCTCGCCTCTGGGAACGTCCGCCATAGATCTCCCAAATGGAGGGGATACCCCAGATGCAACGCTGAATCCGGAGGCTACTGAATTCATACCCTTCAGTCCCTCAGCTGATTACTGGGAAGATGTTCCTGACACTTGCACAGAGGAGGACTCTAGAGATTCCATACGTCAGTCGACTTCTGAATCAGAGGTTCCAGAACCAGCAATGTTACCTGAACTTACTCCTGAAGAAGAGCCTGTGGTGCCAGAGTCAGAAGCACCAAGAGAGCAGAGGGCTCGCAGAGTCATCAGGCCTCCCAAGAAACTAACTTACCCCCAAATGGGGACGAGCTCAGAGGACTCTGTTGTAACGGCTAGGAGAAGTGTTGAACAACCTGATCCTTCCACCGTCCATTTGGTGGAGGGCAACCCCAGCTCACTCTCTGGCACAGTTAGGCAGGCCACTCATGGTAGTGTGACCTGTGGGCAAGAGAGTTCCATCCCAAAGTTTTGGTGGGAATTCCCTATGCCAACATCATGCTCGACATTGTCCAAAATGGTAAACAGTATTTGTTGAAGTTTATCTTTGGGGACCAAAGAGTTCAAGTGGGGGGAGTGTGTAGCGGGGTGTTCCCCTTTAATGCAGAGAGACAAGAAGTTCCAGGTGAGAGGTGAGTCGGGAGGAAGTAAAGAGACATTATGGAAGTGAAAGCAGAGGAGAGAGAGACTACATCTCCCAGTACATCTTGCAGCACCCAGGGTGCATTGCTCCAGAACAGAGACTGCTGGGGCAGACTTTATAAAGGGGAGGCGGAGTTTTGGTCGGCCTCTTTGGACACCCCTCTCCTAGCAAGAGGATCTCTGTGCTGAACTGCTGTGTGCACAAGGCCTGAAGCCTGGGCCGTGTGCTCCTTTCCAAAGAGCCCTCTGCCAGCCTAGCAGAGCCTTAGAGACATCTAATCCTCCTTGCTGCAGTACACCAGAAGGATTGAAGACTTGGATGTCGGTGGATTCCTGTTCCTAGACGAATCGATGGAGGAAACGGACTTTGACTTGCCCGGGTGGTGAGAGCTGTTTAAAGACAGATACCTTTATCTTTACTATTCGTTGGGATTACAAAGTTGTTCTTCAAGTGCACCACCGAAAAGATTGCTAGCGAATATTGTTTCACTGAACTTCCATCTAGATCAGTCAGGCCTGACTGCATAGGTAGACATTGCTGGGTGTTAGTCTACCCATGAGGGGAAGTAGCTGTAAAAGGGCAGCGCTAGAGTTGCATAGCAATACTTTATTATTCTGATTACTCTGTTTATCTTTATTACTGTTTATTGCAGGGATCTGCAACTTGTTATACTGTTGTTTATTACTTGCCCATTAGCCTCAGTAAAATATCTGGGTAAAGTACATTTGGTGTCAGTTCCGCTTACTTTAATAGGAGTTTTAAAGTATATTCTGTGTATGTTTGTTATAGGACTGCGTCACCAACAGTTGCGGTCACGCGGTCCTATCCCTCTATCACCAGCTGTGCCACGGGAGGTTAGAGCCGATTGCCAGGGGTTGACAGCAGTGCACTACAGGGCCCAAATCAATATCAGCGGCTCTCTTAACTGGGGGTAGCGCTACACGTGGGGGCTCGAGTCCGGGATCCTTGTACGTTGCACGCTGCAATCAAGCCGGTCAGAAGTACCAGCATGGACCCGCTGGCAATGTCACAGTGGTGCGCAGCGATTGGCGCCGATCCAACCGCGGCGGTAGTCATTGTACTCCCGGGGGAAAGATGGAAGGAAGAGGAGATAAAACAGCTCGTATTGTTACTGTCTCCGAGCCACAAAGCATGGGTGATGGATTTTAGGCCAGATCCAGTGATCTCGTTTACATACGCACTGGTAGAATGGAAAAACGAAATCCCAGAGCATTTTAAAAGTCAGAGTATACAAGCCATAGATAATCAGATCTATCACTTGATACATACGCTGCCAGTGAAGGAAGAATGGTTTCAGACACCAAAGCCATCACTCCCACAATTATCTCCACCACTATCCCCTAAAGCAGAAAAGCTTAAGGAACTATTAAACGCGGTCCTATCCCTCTATCACCAGCTGTGCCACGGGAGGTTAGAGCCGATTGCCAGGGGTTGACAGCAGTGCACTACAGGGCCCAAATCAATATCAGCGGCTCTCTTAACTGGGGGTAGCGCTACATAAGTATCACAAGTAGTGACCAATAATCATAGTAGGTGTCCCATTTTATAGGCTACAATTTGCAGACTATGCATTTAATCAGAACCAGCGATGGAAGGGTTACAAAACATTCATAAATTTCTCATGTAGGGGGGACTCTGATTGGGATCCTGATTTAAAGGAGATGTATTTTTGTTCAGCCTTTATTAATGGCTCAATTTTATTTGGGATTTCTTTGCTTTGTTTTACTGAAGCTTTTTCTATGTTGTTCTGGATCATATCGTGCTGGTTACCAAAAAAGACCTAAGCAAAACCTATTCATTCATTCATTAACCTGATCTTTTTTGTGGCCCACAAATATTTGTAAAATATACAATATGGCCCTTCTACTGAAATGTTTGGAGACCCCTGATTTAGAACAGGGATGAGCTTCGAGTTCGAGTCGAACTCATGTTCGACTCGAACATTGCCTGTTCGCCCGTTCGCCGAACAGCGAACAAATAGGGGTGTTCGCGGCAAATTCGAAAAATCTATGGGAGAAATCTAAAGTGCTAATTATAAAGGCTAATATGCAAGTTATTGTCCTAAAAAGTGTTTGGGGACCGGGGTCCTGCCCCAGGGGACATGTATCAATGCAAAAAGAAGTTTTAAAAACGGCCATTTTTTCGAGAGCAGTGATTTTAATAATGCTTAAAATGAAAAAATAAAAGTGAAATATTCCTTTAAATTTCGTACCTGGGGGGTGTGTATGATATGCATGTGAAGTGGCGCATGTTTCCTGTGCTTAGAACTGTCCCTGCAAAAAATTTCATTTTTGAAAGAAAAAAAGTCTTTTAAAACTCACTCGCGGCTATTAATGAATTGTCGGCTCCCGGCAATACATACAAAAGTCATTGATAAAAAAAAAAAAAAAAGCGTGGGTGTTCCCCAGAATTCAATTACCAGGCCCTTCAGGTCTGGAATGGATATTAAGGGGAACCCTGCCGCAAATTAAAAAAAAAAATTGACGTGGGGTTCCCCCAAATATCCATTCCAGGCCCTTCAGATCTGGCATGGATTTTAAGGGGAACTCCACCCCAAATTTAAAAAAAAAATGGCGTGGAGTCCCCCTAAAAATCCATACCAGACCCCTTATCCGAGCACGCAACCTGGCCGGCCGCAGGGGAAAAGGGGGGGACGAGAGAGCGGCCCCCCCTCCCTCCTGAACCGTACCAGGCCACATGCCCTCAACATGGGGAGGATGTCCCCATGTTGATGGGGACAAGGGCCTCATCCCCACAACCCTTGCCCGGTGGTTGTGGGGGTCTGCGGGCGGGGGGCTTATCGGAATCTGGAAGACCCCTTTAACAAAGGGGACCCCCAGATCCCGGCCCCCCTATGTGAATTGGTAAGGGGTACGTTGTACCCCTACCATTTCACGAAGAAAGCGTAATTTTTTTTAAAAAAAAACACACAAACACCTTGAAAAAGTCCTTTATTAAAAAAAAAAAAAAAAGCGGTGAAATCCAGTGTCCTGCGGCGATCCCGATGTCCAGCGCTGTCCTTCATTGGTTGTGCCTGAGCGGACCTGATGGGGAACTCCCTCTCAGTATTTTAAATGTATAGACCCGCCCCTTCTAAAGTTCCCCATCAGGTCCGCTCCCTCGGTATGTCGGACCCGCCTACGTCATTGGCTTGAGCGGGGAACTTCCTTCACTATGTAATTTAAATTTACATAGTGAAGGAAGTTCCCCGCTCAAGCCAATGACTCAGGCGGGTCTGACATACCAAGGGGGCGGACCTGATGGGGAACTGCTCTCACTTTGGTAATACATGTATAGACCCGCCCCTTCTCATGTTCCGCATCTGGTCCGCTGAGCGGACCTGATGGGGAACTTTAGAAGGGGCGGGTCTATACATTTAAAATACTGAGAGGGAGTTCCCCATCAGGTCCGCTCAGGCACAACCAATGAAGGACAGCGCTGGACATCGGGATCGCCGCGGGACACTGGATTTCACCGCTTTTTTTTTTTTTTTTAATAAAGGACTTTTCCAAGGTGTTTGTGTGTTTTTTTAAACATTTTTTTACGCTTTCTTCGTGAAATGGTAGGGGTACAATGTATCCCTTACCAATTCACATAGGGGGGGGGTGGGATCTGGGGGTCCCCTTTGTTAAAGGGGTCTTCCAGATTCCGATAAGCCCCCCGCCCGCAGACCCCCACAACCACTGGGCAAGGGTTGTGGGGATGAGGCCCTTGTCCCCATCAACATGGGGACATCCTCCCCATGTTGAGGGCATGTGGCTTGGTACGGTTCAGGAGGGAGGGGGGGCCGCTCTCTCGTCCCCCCCTTTTCCCCTGCGGCCGGCCAGGTTGCCTGCTCGGATAAGGGGTCTGGTATGGATTTTTAGGGGGACTCCACGCCATTTTTTTTTTTAATTTGGGGTGGAGTTCCCCTTAAAATCCATGCCAGATCTGAAGGGCCTGGAATGGATATTTGGGGGAACCCCACGTCAATTTTTTTTTTAAATTTGCGGCGGTGTTCCCCTTAATATCCATTCCAGACCTGAAGGGCCTGGTAATTGAATTCTGGGGAACACCCACGCTTTTTTTTTTTTTTTTATCAATGACTTTTGTATGTATTGCCGGGAGCCGACAATTCATTAATAGCCGCGAGTCAGTTTTAAATGCAATTTTTTCTTTCAAAAATGACATTTTTTGCAGGGACAGTTCTAAGCACGGGAAACATGCGCCACTTTACATGCATATCATACACACCCCCCAGGTACGAAATTTAAAGGAATATTTCACTTTTATTTTTTCATTTTAAGCATTATTAAAATCACTGCTCCCGAAAAAACGGCCGTTTTTAAAACTTCTTTTTGCATTGATACATGTCCCCTGGGGCAGGACCCGGGTCCCCAAACACTTTTTAGGACAATAACTTGCATATTAGCCTTTATAATTAACACTTTAGATTTCGAACGTTCGAGTCCATTGTATTTAATAGGGTTCTAAAGTTTACACGAACATTTTGTCTGTTCGCAGGTTCTGGTGCGAACCGAACAGGGGGGTGTTCGGCTCATCCCTGATTTAGAAGTAGGGATGAGCTTCGTGTTCGAGTCGAACATACGTTCGACTCGAACATCGGCTGTTCGATCGTTCGACGAAGATCGAACGATTTGGGCCGTTCGCGCCAAATTCGAGTGACGCGAACGGCCCACAATGCACTACGCCATTGCAGTGTCATCCAGGCGCTGTGATTGGCCAAGCATGCACTGTGACCCCGCATGCTTGGCCAATCACAGCGCCGGCAGCGAGGAGAGCAATGATTGGCCACAGGCAGGATGCCTGTGGCCAATTATTGCTGAGGGTGTTTAGTACACGCCCCACACTATAAAAGGCCGCCAGCACGGCGGCCTAGTGTAGTGTGTTCCGGAGCAGGGAAAGACAAGCATAGGCAGGGACAGTGACATTTATTTCTTTCTTGCTTAACCTGGATTCCTTTAGTTTAGGGAAAGAGAAGGATAGGTAGGGAGAGTGTCAGTGTGTTTTACTGTGCGAGTCCTTGTTTCTAGGGAAAAAGAAGGAAAGTGAGGGGAATTCTCCTTGTGCTATAGTGTGCTTTAAAAAAACATTTTTTCTAGGGACAGAAAACTCTAGGTAGGGAGAGTGTCAGTTTCTTTCACTGTGCGAGTCCTTGTTTCTAGGAAAAAAGAAGGAAAGTGAGGGGAATTCTCCTTGTGCTATAGTGTGCTTTAAAAAAAAAAAATTTCTAGGGACAGAAAACTCTAGGTAGGGAGAGTGTCAGTTTCTTTCACTGTGCGAGTCCTTGTTTCTAGGAAAAAAGAAGGAAAGTGAGGGGAATTCTCCTTGTGCTATAGTGTGCTTTAAAAAAACATTTTTTCTAGGGACAGAAAACTCTAGGTAGGGAGAGTGTCAGTTTCTTTCACTGTGCGAGTCCTTGTTTCTAGGAAAAAAGAAGGAAAGTGAGGGGAATTCTCCTTGTGCTATAGTGTGCTTTAAAAAAACATTTTTTCTAGGGACAGAAAACTCTAGGTAGGGAGAGTGTCAGTTTCTTTCACTGTGCGAGTCCTTGTTTCTAGGAAAAAAGAAGGAAAGTGAGGGGAATTCTCCTTGTGCTATAGTGTGCTTTAAAAAAAAAAAATTTCTAGGGACAGAAAACTCTAGGTAGGGAGAGTGTCAGTTTCTTTCACTGTGCGAGTCCTTGTTTCTAGGAAAAAAGAAGGAAAGTGAGGGGAATTCTTGTGCTATAGTGTGCTTTAAAAAAAAAAAATTTCTAGGGACAGAAAACTCTAGGTAGGGAGAGTGTCAGTTTCTTTCACTGTGCGAGTCCTTGTTTCTAGGAAAAAAGAAGGAAAGTGAGGGGAATTCTCCTTGTGCTATAGTGTGCTTTAAAAAAACATTTTTTCTAGGGACAGAAAACTCTAGGTAGGGAGAGTGTCAGTTTCTTTCACTGTGCGAGTCCTTGTTTCTAGGAAAAAAGAAGGAAAGTGAGGGGAATTCTCCTTGTGCTATAGTGTGCTTTAAAAAAACATTTTTTCTAGGGACAGAAAACTCTAGGTAGGGAGAGTGTCAGTTTCTTTCACTGTGCGAGTCCTTGTTTCTAGGAAAAAAGAAGGAAAGTGAGGGGAATTCTCCTTGTGCTATAGTGTGCTTTAAAAAAAAAAAATTCTAGGGACAGAAAACTCTAGGTAGGGAGAGTGTCAGTTTCTTTCACTGTGCGAGTCCTTGTTTCTAGGAAAAAAGAAGGAAAGTGAGGGGAATTCTCCTTGTGCTATAGTGTGCTTTAAAAAAAAAAATTTTCTAGGGACAGAAAACTCTAGGTAGGGAGAGTGTCAGTTTCTTTCACTGTGCAAGTCCTTGTTTCTAGGAAAAAAGAAGGAAAGTGAGGGGAATTCTCCTTGTGCTATAGTGTGCTTTAAAAAAACATTTTTTCTAGGGACAGAAAACTCTAGGTAGGGAGAGTGTCAGTTTCTTTCACTGTGCGAGTCCTTGTTTCTAGGAAAAAAGAAGGAAAGTGAGGGGAATTCTCCTTGTGCTATAGTGTGCTTTAAAAAAACATTTTTTCTAGGGACAGAAAACTCTAGGTAGGGAGAGTGTCAGTTTCTTTCACTGTGCGAGTCCTTGTTTCTAGGAAAAAAGAAGGAAAGTGAGGGGAATTCTCCTTGTGCTATAGTGTGCTTTAAAAAAACATTTTTTCTAGGGACAGAAAACTCTAGGTAGGGAGAGTGTCAGTTTCTTTCACTGTGCGAGTCCTTGTTTCTAGGAAAAAAGAAGGAAAGTGAGGGGAATTCTCCTTGTGCTATAGTGTGCTTTAAAAAAAAAATTTTTCTAGGGACAGAAAACTCTAGGTAGGGAGAGTGTCAGTTTCTTTCACTGTGCGAGTCCTTGTTTCTAGGAAAAAAGAAGGAAAGTGAGGGGAATTCTCCTTGTGCTATAGTGTGCTTTAAAAAAACATTTTTTCTAGGGACAGAAAACTCTAGGTAGGGAGAGTGTCAGTTTCTTTCACTGTGCGAGTCCTTGTTTCTAGGAAAAAAGAAGGAAAGTGAGGGGAATTCTCCTTGTGCTATAGTGTGCTTTAAAAAAACATTTTTTCTAGGGACAGAAAACTCTAGGTAGGGAGAGTGTCAGTTTCTTTCACTGTGCGAGTCCTTGTTTCTAGGAAAAAAGAAGGAAAGTGAGGGGAATTCTCCTTGTGCTATAGTGTGCTTTAAAAAAAAAAAATTTCTAGGGACAGAAAACTCTAGGTAGGGAGAGTGTCAGTTTCTTTCACTGTGCGAGTCCTTGTTTCTAGGAAAAAAGAAGGAAAGTGAGGGGAATTCTCCTTGTGCTATAGTGTGCTTTAAAAAAAACATTTTTTCTAGGGACAGAAAACTCTAGGTAGGGAGAGTGTCAGTTTCTTTCACTGTGCGAGTCCTTGTTTCTAGGAAAAAAGAAGGAAAGTGAGGGGAATTCTCCTTGTGCTATAGTGTGCTTTAAAAAAACATTTTTTCTAGGGACAGAAAACTCTAGGTAGGGAGAGTGTCAGTTTCTTTCACTGTGCGAGTCCTTGTTTCTAGGAAAAAAGAAGGAAAGTGAGGGGAATTCTCCTTGTGCTATAGTGTGCTTTAAAAAATCATTTTTTCTAGGGACAGAAAACTCTAGGTAGGGAGAGTGTCAGTTTCTTTCACTGTGCGAGTCCTTGTTTCTAGGAAAAAAGAAGGAAAGTGAGGGGAATTCTCCTTGTGCTATAGTGTGCTTTAAAAAAACATTTTTTCTAGGGACAGAAAACTCTAGGTAGGGAGAGTGTCAGTTTCTTTCACTGTGCGAGTCCTTGTTTCTAGGAAAAAAGAAGGAAAGTGAGGGGAATTCTCCTTGTGCTATAGTGTGCTTTAAAAAAACATTTTTTCTAGGGACAGAAAACTCTAGGTAGGGAGAGTGTCAGTTTCTTTCACTGTGCGAGTCCTTGTTTCTAGGAAAAAAGAAGGAAAGTGAGGGGAATTCTCCTTGTGCTATAGTGTGCTTTAACCACTTAACGACCGCCCACCGCCGATTTACGTCGGCAGAATGGCACGGACAGGCAGAATCACGTAGATCTACGTGATCGCCTTTGTGCAGTTGGGGGGTCCATCCGGACCCCCCTTCACTGCAGTGAGCGGCCGTTAAGTGTTCGGGAGCGATCAGGCATGAGGGGGCGGCCGCTCGATTCCGCCCCCCCCCTCGCGATCGCTCCCGGCCAATGAAATTGCTTCCTCCGCCATGTGATGTAAACACAGGCTGGAGGAAGTGATGTCATCTCCCTCGCCGCGGTCTTTTCGTTCCCGGCGCCGAGGAGTGAAGACAGAGGTTAGTGCTCCAACAGTCCACTGACACGTAGGTACACATAGGCACACAAATCACCCCCCAGTCACCCCCAGATCACCCCCCAGGTCACCCCAAAGCCCCCAATCACAGTGTCACTGATTGCAGTGATCATTTATTTTACTGATCACTGCATTTAGTGTCATCTGTGATTGTAAAAAGTTGCAAGGCAGTTAGGATTAGGCCCCTTTAGGTCCAGGGTAGCCCCCTAACCCCCCCTAATAAAGGTTTAACCCCTTGATCACCCCCCAGGTAACCCTTTCACCCCCTAACTTCAGCGTCACTAAGCGATTGTTTTTCCGATCGCTGTATTCGTGTCGCTGGTGTTTTAGATAGGCAGTTATTTTTTTTTTAGGTTCGCCGCAGGTTTTTATTGGTGTCAGGTACCCCCATATTTAACCTAATAAAGGTTTTAACCCCCTGATTGCCCCTAGTTAACCCTTTCACCAGTGATCACCATATAAAGGTTACGGGTGACGCTGGTTGATTAGTTTGCTTTTTATAGCATCAGGGCACCCGCCGTATATAACCCAATAAAGGTTTAACCCCCCTGATCGCCCGGCGGGTGAGATCAATTAGGTTTTAGCGCCAGAGAGGGTCTGCGTCGCCCCAGGCAGTGTTAGGTTAGTGCCAGTAACGCTAACACCCACGCGCAAAGCATACACCCCCCTTAGTGGTATAGTATCTGATCAGATCTATACTAGCATCCCCAGCGGTTTAGGGTTCCCAAAAACGCAGTGTTAGCGGGATCAGCCCAGATACCTGCTAGTACCTGCGTTTAGTCCCTCCGCCCAGCTTAGCCCAGCCCACCCAAGTGCAGTATCGATCGATCACCGTCACTTACCAAACACAACACACATAACTGCAGCGTTCGCAGAGACAGGCCTGATCCCTGCGATCGCTAACAGTTTTTTTGTAGCGTTTGATATATTTGCTGACGACAGTCAGGTGCTTTTTTTCCTGTGAATCTTACTAGTGTACCCCTAAATTTAGAGCCCAAAATGGCAAGTCGAAGGTACACTAGTAAAGAGGCCTACGAGATTCTGAGCATGACAGATAGTGAAGAGGAGGTCACGTATCTGTCAGATTCAGGCTCAGAATATCTTCCCGTAGAAGACAGTGACGTCAGCGGCCCCACGTCAGATAGCTCTGACGACGAAGTTGAGGTCCCTGCTAAGGTCAGGCGTACCCGATCCCGATCTTCTGAGGTTGTTGAGGAGCAAGAACCGCAGGTCTCTCGTATCATGGAGCAGAGTAGTACTAGCGCCGCTATTCCTTCTGGTGAACTGGCAAGCACCAGCGGCCTAGTACAGCCTGGACGTACATCCAGCACTGCAGTAACACTTGGTGACGTGGCGAGTCCCATAAGTGCAGTTCAAGCTGGCGAGGTGGCAAGCACAAGTAGTGTCCCGCTGCCACCAAGAAGACAAAGGCAGGCCCGTCGTGCCCATACTGCCCTTCCTGCAGAATTCGCCTATCCTGATTGGGTCCCCACCACTTCTGCAGAACCCGTACTTCCCCCATTCACTGCCCAACCCGGTATTCAGGTGGAAACAGCTGATTTTATGCCAATCGATTTTTATTCGCTGTTTTTCACGGAAGATCTCTATAGATCTATTGTGGACCAGAGTAATTTATATGCTGGTCAATTTATCGCCGCTAACCCCCAGTTGCCTAAAATTGCCAGAAATTGGAAACCAATTACGGTTTCCGAATTTAAGACCTTTCTGGGCCTTTCCCTCAACATGGGCACACATAAATTTCCGTCATTGCGTGCTTATTGGTCCACGCACCCAATTGACCACATGCCCGTGTTCTCTGCCTCCATGTCCAGGGCACGATACGAGCAGATTTTGCGGTTCATGCACTTCAACGACAATGAACTTTGTCGTCCACGTGGGGACCCTGAATACGACCGGCTCTATAAAATTCGGCCCCTCATAAACCACTTCAACAAACGTTTTGCAGCCTTGTTTACTCCCGATCAAGTTGTCTGCGTTGATGAGTCCCTGATTAAATTTTCTGGCCGCTTGTCTTTCAAGCAGTACCTTCCCAGCAAGCGTGCCAGATACGGGGTCAAGCTCTACAAGTTCTGTGACAGGGCAACAGGCTATGTAGTGAACTTTACGGTTTATGAGGGAAAAGACAGTCAGATTGAGTCGGTCAACTGCCCGGATTACATAGGGAGCGCTGGCAAGATAGTGTGGAACTTGGTGTCACCCTTATTCGGAAAGGGGTACCACTTGTATGTGGACAATTATTACACGAGCGTGCCACTGTTTAGTCACTTGTTTGATCATAAGATTGGAGCATGTGGCACCGTGCGACCTAATCGCCGGGGCTTTCCCCAGCGGCTTGTAGATGCCCGTCTTAGGCTGGGGGAGAGAGCCTGCTTGAAGTGTAATAACTTGCTCGCTATGAAGTGGAGGGACAATAAGAATGTTTTCCTTCTTACCTCCCTTCATGCAGACACGACAGTCCAAATTCCTACGGCGACTGGTGTTGTGGAGAAACCCCTCTGTGTCCACGAATATAACCAAAATATGGGAGGGGTGGACCTCAACGACCAGTTGATGGCGCCGTATCTAATTGACCGTAAGGCGAGACGCTGGTACAAAAAAGTGTCTCTATCATTATTCCAATTGGCTTTGCTGAACGCTCATGTGCTATACAGAGCTTCAGGCGGGACGTTATCTCTTCTAAAATTCCAGAATGAGATAGTCACAGAACTCCTGTATCCAGGCGGTTCTGCACCTCACCATCCCCAACCAAATGCAGTAAGCCGGCTGCATGAGAGGCATTATTCGTATGTCCTCCCGAGTACCCCTACCCAAAGCCACCCCCAAAAAAGATGTCGTGTCTGTAGCAAGCGCGGATTTAGGCGTGACACCCGTAGTTTTTGTCCACGCTGTCCTGACAAGCCTGGTCTTTGCCAAGGTGAATGTTTTGAACGCTACCACTCAAAAGTGAAGTTTTAGCGTAGGGTACAGCATTTCACAGACTAGGACACACTTACACAGGGTCTCCCAAGATGCCATTACATTTTGAGAGACCCGAACCATTACAGTTGTAAAGTTACAAAAAAAAGTGTAAAAAAGAAAAAAAAAACGTAAAAAACAAAACACAAAAAAAATATAAAATAAAAAAACCAAAAATAGTTGTCGTTTTATTGTTCTCTCTCTCTCTATTTTCTCTCTATTGTTCTGCTCTTTTTTACTGTATTCTATTCTGCAATGTTTTATCATGCTTGCTTTTCAGGTATGTAATTTTTTGTTTTCAGGTGCGCCATTCAACTGCAGCGCGGATTTATTTATCTTGACAGCAACAGCGTTTGCTCCCACGATACATAAAGCCGTGACTCCAGTGCTGTAGGAGGTGATTTCACCACCACAGTTAAAAAAAAGAGCATATATGCCGAAGCATGGGGGCAGCAGGGGCGGAGGAGCGATTTTGCTCCTAATGCCGCGTACATACGGTCGAAATTCCGACCGTGTGTACGCGGCATAACTTTTTTGCGGGAGGATGCCCCCATGCTTCGGCATATATATATTTTAGGCACAGGTTGCGTTAAAACATTTTTTTATTTTTTACTAGGTTTTGTTTTGGTATTTGCTTTGCAGGTATGGCATGGTAAGGTCTTACTGTTGTACTGTAATGTTACTTTGTTTTAATGTTAACCACCATTTGCTTAGCAGGTACGCCATTCAGTTGCAGCGCGGATCTATTTATCTTGACAGCAACAGCGTTTGCTCCCACGATACATAAAGCCGTGACTCCAACGCTGTAGGAGGTGATTTCACCACCACAGTTAAAAAAAAGAGCATATATGCCGAAGCATGGGGGCAGCAGGGGCGGAGGAGCGATTTTGCTCCTAATGCCGCGTACATACGGTCGAAATTCCGACCGTGTGTACGCGGCATAACTTTTTTGCGGGAGGATGCCCCCATGCTTCGGCATATATATATTTTAGGCACAGGTTGCGTTAAAACATTTTTTTATTTTTTACTAGGTTTTGTTTTGGTATTTGCTTTGCAGGTATGGCATGGTAAGGTCTTACTGTTGTACTGTAATGTTACTTTGTTTTAATGTTAACCACCATTTGCTTAGCAGGTACGCCATTCAGTTGCAGCACGGATCTATTTATCTTGACAGCAACAGCGTTTGCTCCCACGATACATAAAGCCGTGACTCCAACGCTGTAGGAGGTGATTTCACCACCACAGTTAAAAAAAAGAGCATATATGCCGAAGCATGGGGGCAGCAGGGGCGGAGGAGCGATTTTGCTCCTAATGCCGCGTATATACGGTCGAAATTCCAACGGAGGCTTATCCGTGGAAAAGTCCGACCGTGTGTACGCGGCATAACCTTTTATGCCGCGTACATACGGTCGAAATTCCGACGAAGGCTTGACCGTGTGTACGCGGCATAACTTTTTTGCGGGAGGATGCCCCCATGCTTCGGCATATATGCCCATCATTAGAAGTGGGTGGATGAAGGGAGGTATTCTAATGGTGGGCATACCCACCAATCAATCTCTTTTTTTCGTTCAGCCAATAGGCTGTATGAAAAAAAAGATTACAATACATGTCCAACAAGGACCAGCAACGTACTGGTATGTTGCTGGACTTTGAATGTTTATACCAGAATGATGCCTGCGGGTTTAGGTATCATCTTGGTATCATTCTTTTCAGCCAGCAGCCGGCTTTCATGTAAAAGCAATTCTAGCAGATAATTAGCCTCTAGACTGCTTTTACAAGCAGTGGGAGGGAATGTCCCCCCCCCGGATATAAAAAGCGCCATTGGGAAATTGGGAAAGCATTTTATCACACCGATCTTGGTGTGGTCAGATGCTTTGAGGGCAGAGGAAAGATCTAGGGTCTAACCCCCCAATTTTTTTCAAAAAAAGAGTACCTGTCACTACCTATTGCTATCATAGGGGATATTTACATTCCCTGAGATAACGATAAAAATGGTAAAAAAATAAAATATGGAAGGCACAGTTTAAAAATAAAATAAAAAAGCCAAATAAATAATAAAAAAAAAAAAAAAAAAAAAAAGCACCGCTGTCCCCCCCTGCTATTGCGCAAAGACGAACGCAAGCGTCGGTCTAGCGTCATATGTAAACAGCAATTGCATCATGCATGTGAGGTATCACCGCGAAGGTCAGATCGAGGGCAGTCATTTTAGCAGTAGACCTCCTCTGTAAATCTAACGTGGTAACCTGTAAAGGCTTTTAAATGCTTTTAAAAATGAATGTAGTTTTGTCGCCGCTGCGCGTTTGTGCGCAATTTTAAAGCATGTCGTGTTTGGTATCCATGTACTCGGCCTATGATCATCTTTTTTATTTCATCAAACATTTGGGCAATATAGTGTTTTTTAGTGCATTAAAAATAAAAAAAGTGTGTTTTTCCCCCAAAAAATGCGTTTGAAAAATCGCTGCGCAAATACTGTGTGGAAAAAAAAATGCAACACCCACTATTTTAATCTGTAGGGCCTTTGCTTTAAAAAAATATATAATGTTTGGGGGTTCAACATAATTTTCTTGCAAAAAAAAATTTTCTTTCATGTAAACAAAAAGTGTCAGAAAGGGCTTTGTCTTCAAGTGGTTAGAAGAGTGGATGATGTGTGACATAAGCTTCCTAATGTTGTGCATAAAATGCCAGGACAGTTCAAAACCCCCCCAAATGACCCCATTTTGTAAAGTAGACACCTCAAGCTATTTGCTGAGAGGCATGTTGAGCCCATTGAATATTTTTTTTTTTTGTCCCAAGTGATTGAATAATGACCAAAAAAAAAAAAATGTACAAAAAGTTGTCACTAAATTATATATTGCTCAAACATGCCATGGGCATATGTGGAATTACACCCCAAAATACATTCTGTTGCTTCTCCTGAGTACGGGGATACCACATGTGTGGGACTTTTTGGGAGCCTAGTCGCGTACGGGACCCCAAAATCCAAGCACCGCCTTCAGGATTTCTATGGGTGTAAATTTTTGATTTCACTCCTCACTGCCTATCACAGTTTCGGAGGCCATGGAATGCCCAGATGGCACAAAACCCCCCCAAATGACCCCATTTTGGAAAGTAGACACCCCAAGCTATTTGCTGAGAGGTATGTTGAGTATTTTGCAGATCTCGCTTTTTGTCACAAAGTTTTGAAAATGTAAAAAAAGAAAAAAAAAAAGAAAAAAAAATGTCTTTCTTAATTTTCAAAAACAAATGAGAGCTGTAAAATACTCACCATGCCTCTCAGCAAATAGCTTGGGGTGTCTACTTTCCAAAATGGGGTCATTTGTGGGGATTTTGGGCTATTTTGACATTTTATGGCCTTCAAAACTGTGATAGGTAGTGAGGAGTGAAATCAAAAATTTATGCCCTTAGAAACCTTGAAGGCGGTGCTTGGTTTTTGGGGTCCCGTACGCGGCTAGGCTCCCAAAAAGTCCCACACATGTGGTATCCCCGTACTCAGGAGAAGCAGCAGAATGTATTTTGGGGTGTAATTTCACATATAACCATGGCATGTGTGAGCAATATATCATTTAGTGACAACTTTTTGTACATTTTTTTCTTTTTTCTTTTTGTCATTATTCAATCATTTGAGACAAAAAAAAAAAATATTCAATGGGCTCAACATGCCTCTCAGCAAATAGCTTGGGGTGTCTACTTTCCAAAATGGGGTCATTTGGGGGGGTTTTGTGCCATCTTGGCATTTTATGGCCTTCAAAACTGTGATAGGTAGTGAGGAGCGAAATCAAAAATTTATGCCCTTAGAAACCTTGAAGGCGGTGCTTGGTTTTTGGGGTCCCGTACGCGGCTAGGCTCCCAAAAAGTCCCACACATGTGGTATCCCCGTACTCAGGAGAAGCAGCAGAATGTATTTTGGGGTGTAATTTCACATATGCCCATGGCATGTGTGAGCAATATATCATTTAGTGACAACTTTGTGCAAAAAAAAAACAGTTTGTCATATTCCCGCAACCTGTGGCAAAATATAAAATATTCCATGGACTCAACATGCCTCTCAGCAAATAGCTTGGGGTGTCTACTTTCCAAAATGGGGTAATTTGGGGGGGTTTTGTGCTATTTTGGCATTTTATGGCCTTCAAAACTGTGATAGGTAGTGAGGAGTGAAATCAAAAATTTACGCCCTTAGAAATCCTGAAGGCGGTGCTTGGTTTTTGGGGCCCTGTACGCGGCTAGGCTCCCAAAAAGTCCCACACATGTGGTATCCCCGTACTCAGGAAAAGCAGCAGAATGTATTTTGGGGTGCAATTCCACATATAACCATGGCATGTGTGAGCAATATATCATTTAGTGACAACTTTTTGTACATTTTTTTTTTCTTTTTGTCATTATTCAATCATTTGGGACAAAAAAAAAAAAATATTCAATGGGGTCAACATGCCTCTCAGCAAATAGCTTGGGGTGTCTACTTTCCAAAATGGGGTCATTTGGGGGGGTTTTGTGCCATCTTGGCATTTTATGGCCTTCAAAACTGTGATAGGTAGTGAGGAGTGAAATCAAAAATTTATGCCCTTAGAAACCTTGAAGGCGGTGCTTGGTTTTTGGGGTCCCGTACGCGGCTAGGCTCCCAAAAAGTCCCACACATGTGGTATCCCCGTACTCAGGAGAAGCAGCAGAATGTATTTTGGGGTGTAATTTCACATATGCCCATGGCATGTGTGAGCAATATATCATTTAGTGACAACTTTGTGCAAAAAAAAAAAAGTTTGTCATATTCCCGCAACTTGTGGCAAAATATAAAATATTCCATGGACTGAACATGCCTCTCAGTAAATAGCTTGGGGTGTCTACTTTCCAAAATGGGGTCATTTGGGGGGGTTTTGTGCTATTTTGGCATTTTATGGCCTTCGAAACTGTGATAGGTAGTGAGGAGTGAAATCAAAAATTTGCGCCCTTAGAAATCCTGAAGGCGGTGCTTGGTTTCCGGGGTCCCGTACGTGGCTAGGCTCCTAAAAAGTCCCACACATGTGGTATCCCCGTACTCAGGAGAAGCAGCAGAATGTATTTTGGGGTGCAATTCCACATATAACCATGGCATGTGTGAGCAATATATCATTTAGTGACAACTTTTTGTAATTTTTTATTTTTATTTTATTTTTTGTCATTATTCAATCACTTGGGACGAAAAAAATAAATATTCAATGGGCTCAACATGCCTCTCAGCAATTTCCTTGGGGTGTCTACTTTCCAAAATGGGGTCATTTGGGGGGGTTTTGTACTGCCCTGCCATTTTAGCACCTCAAGAAATGAGATAGGCAGTCATAAATTTAAAGCTGTGTAAATTTCAGAAAATGTACCCTAGTTTGTAAACGCTATAACTTTTGCGCAAACCAATAAATATACGCTTATTGACATTTTTTTTACTAAAGACATGTGGCTGAATACATTTTGGCCTAAATGTATGACTAAAATTGAGTTTATTCGATTTTTCTTATAACAAAAATTAGAAAATATCATTTTTTTTCAAAATTTTCGGTCTTTTTCTGTTTATATCGCAAAAAATAAAAATCGCAGAGGCAATCAAATACCATTAAAAGAAAGCTCTATTTGTGGGAAGAAAAGGACGCAAATTTCATTTGGGTACAACATTGCATGTCCGCACAATTTACAGTTAAAGCAGCGCAGTGCCGAATCCCAAAAACAGGCTTGGTCCTAATGGCCCGAAATGGTCCGGGGCTTAAGTGGTTAAAAAAACATTTTTTCTAGGGACAGAAAACTCTAGGTAGGGAGAGTGTCAGTTTCTTTCACTGTGCGAGTCCTTGTTTCTAGGAAAAAAGAAGGAAAGTGAGGGGAATTCTCCTTGTGCTATAGTGTGCTTTAAAAAATCATTTTTTCTAGGGACAGAAAACTCTAGGTAGGGAGAGTGTCAGTTTCTTTCACTGTGCGAGTCCTTGTTTCTAGGAAAAAAGAAGGAAAGTGAGGGGAATTCTCCTTGTGCTATAGTGTGCTTTAAAAAAACATTTTTTCTAGGGACAGAAAACGCTAGGTAGGGAGAGTGTCAGTTTCTTTCACTGTGCGAGTCCTTGTTTCTAGGGACAAAGAAGGAAAGTGAGGGGAATTCTCCTTGTGCTATAGTGTGCTTTAAAAAAACATTTTTTCTAGGGACAGAAAACTCTAGGTAGGGAGAGTGTCAGTTTCTTTCACTGTGCGAGTCCTTGTTTCTAGGAAAAAAGAAGGAAAGTGAGGGGAATTCTCCTTGTGCTATAGTGTGCTTTAAAAAAAAAATTTTCTAGGGACAGAAAACTCTAGGTAGGGAGAGTGTCAGTTTCTTTCACTGTGCGAGTCCTTGTTTCTAGGAAAAAAGAAGGAAAGTGAGGGGAATTCTCCTTGTGCTATAGTGTGCTTTAAAAAAACATTTTTTCTAGGGACAGAAAACTCTAGGTAGGGAGAGTGTCAGTTTCTTTCACTGTGCGAGTCCTTGTTTCTAGGGACAAAGAAGGAAAGTGAGGGGAATTCTCCTTGTGCTATAGTGTGCTAAAGCATTCCTCATCAACCATCTTTGAAATCCTTGTTTTTTGGACAGTCAGGGAAATTGTCGTTGTGCTATTCTGTGCAAAAGCAATCATCCTCAACCATATTTAGAAATCCTTAAGTAAAGGGACAGAGAAGGACACCTGAAGGTAGCCCTTATTGCTTTTTTCCCATCTCCCTGCAGGCCATCTATTAGAATGTCTGGAAGGCAAACAAGGAGAGGCAGACAGTCAGGAGGCGATAAAAGAGGGCAAGCAGGCTCTGTGTCTGGGGGCAACAGTGCTGGTCGTGGACGCGGTGCATTGTCATCAGCACATGGCCATGGGACACGCTTGTCCTTCTTTTCGGCAGCTGGACATGTTGAGCCACATCATGCCGAAGAATTGGTAGAGTGGATGACCAAGCCCTCCTCCTCCTCCTCATCCTCTCTCACCCAGGCTCAGGGTACTGGCAAAGCAGCTGCCAAAGCGTCCTCTTCCCTGGTATCAATGTCAGACTCATCATCAGTCACTCCTTCCCTAGACCCACCATGTCCTCCTCCTGAGGAGTCCCCCGAACTGTTTGAGCACAGTGTTGGGTACATGCTCCAGGAGGATGCCCAGCGTTTCGAAGGGTCTGATGATGAAACCCAGCTACAGGAAGGCAGTAGCGTGAGAGCAGACAGAGGGGATGCTCAAGAAGGACACCAATCTGGCAGTCATGTTCCAGCAGCTGCAGCATACTGCCAGATTGGCTCCAGTGATGAGGAGGGAGGGGATGATGAGGTCACTGACTCCACGTGGGTGCCTAATAGGAGAGAGGAGGAGGAGGAGGATGAGGAGGAGGCACATCTCCAACGAGGCAGGATGCCCTTTGGTGGCCAGCGTAAGGGCAGTACACTGACGGAATCACACCGCAGAGCTCCGCCTGTGCAGGGCGCTGCCTCTGCCCGTCATTCAAAAAGTTCCTTGGTGTGGGCCTTTTTTGAGGCTAGTGCATCAGATCGCACAGCTGCTGTTTGCAACATATGTCTCAAGCGTATATCGCGTGGCCAAAACATCAGCCACTTGGGTACCACATGCCTGACCAGACATATGTTGACCTGCCATGCAGCTCGTTTGCAAGCCTACCTCAAAGACCCACACCAAAGAACAAAGCGGACCTCTCCTTGCACCGCATCAGCTGGGATCTCCAACCCCACTATAACTTCAGTCCTCTCTGAAACATGCACTGAGAGGAATGAAGGTGTAGAATTAGGTGTGTCACAGCCAAGTACTTGCGGCCACTCTGCTAGCAGTACACCGACGTCCGATTCTAGCAGGCAAATTTCCCTGCCCCAGCTGCTGGACCGTCGAAAGAAGTTCACTCCCAGCCATCCACATGCCCAGTGGTTGAATGCTAGCTTGGCTAAATTGCTAGCGCTTCAACTGCTGCCTTTTCAGTTGGTAGACTCGGCCCCCTTCCGTGAGTTTGTGCAATGTGCGGTTCCTCAGTGGCAGGTTCCCAAACGCCACTTTTTCTCACGGAAGGCTATTCCGGCTCTCTACCGGCATGTGGAAGGCAATGTCTTGGCCTCGCTGGACAGGGCGGTCAGCGGTAAGGTGCATATTACCGCTGACTCATGGTCCAGCAGGCATGGACAGGGACGTTACCTTTCTTTCACGGCCCATTGGGTCACTCTTTTGGCAGCTGGGAAGGATGCAGGACAAGGTGCAGTAGTGTTGGAGGTTGTTCCACCGCCACGCCTCCAAAATGCTACTACTGGTTGTGACACACCTCTCTCCTCCACCCCCTCCTCTTCTTCTTCCTCCATGGCCTCTTCCTGTGGTTTGTCCTATGAACCAGCGGTGCTCCGTAGCCGTTCACGGGGCTACGCAAGTACGCAGGCAAAAAGATGCCATGCCGTGCTTGCGCTGGTGTGTTTGGGGGACAGAAGCCACACTGGGGCAGAGGTCCTGTCTGCTCTGCAGGGCCAGGCCGAGAGGTGGTTGACGCCACGCCAGCTTAAGCCAGGAATGGTGGTTTGCGACAATGGCACCAACCTCCTCTCCGCCCTCCGACAGGGACAACTGACCCATGTGCCCTGTGTGGCTCACGTCCTTAACCTGGTGGTGCAGCGGTTCTTGGGCAGGTACCCGGGCTTACAGGATGTCCTGAGGCAGGCCAGGAAAGTCTGTGTGCATTTCTGCAGATCTTATAATGCCAGTGCTCGCCTGGCTGAGCTGCAAAAGGAGTTGAACCTGCCCAAGAACCGCCTTATATGTGACATGCCCACCAGGTGGAACTCAACGTTGGCCATGCTGCAGCGGCTGCACACGCAGCAGAGGGCCATCAATGAGTACCTGTGCGACTACGGCACCAGGACAGGGTCAGGGGAGCTTGGTTTTTTTTCTCCACGCCAGTGGGGCATGATCAGGGATGCATGCACTGTCCTGGCACCATTTGAGGAGGCCACGAGGATGGTGAGCAGTGACAGTGCATGCATCAGTGACACTGTACCTCTTGTCCACCTGTTGGAGCACACGCTGCGTGGAATAATGGACAGGGCACTTGAGGCAGAACAGAGGCAGGAAGAGGAGGACTTCCTTGCCTCTCAAGGCCCCCTTTACCCAGACAGTGTTCCTTCTGTCCCACCCATCGCACAGGAAGAGGAGGAGGAGGAGGAGGAGGAGGATTGTGTCAGCATGGAGGTGGAGGCTGGCACTCAGCATCATCAGCAGCAGTCTTTTAGGGATGATTTACAGTCCCAAGAAACCAGTGGACTTGTACGTGGCTGGGAGGAGGTGGCTGCGGATCATGTCGTCCTTAGTGACCCAGAGGACTCCGGAGCGAATGCCTCAGCAAACCTACGCTGCATGGCCTCCCTGATCCTGCAAAGTCTGCGGAAGGATCCTCGTATTCTTCGGATCAAGGAGAGGGACCATTACTGGCTGGCCACTCTCCTTGATCCACGGTACAAGGGTAAGGTTGCGGACCTTATGTTACCTTCGCAGAGGGAGCAGAGGATGAGACAACTCCGGGAGGCCTTGCAGAAAGGTTTGTGCAACGCGTTCCCAGAGACTGGGAGGTTACAAACTCCTGGTCCTGGACAACGAGTTGCTGAGGCTTCGGCCAGTCAAAGAAGGAGCGGTGGGGAAGGTGGCCGTCTGACCGATGCGTTCAGACAATTCTTTAGTCCGCAGCCCCAAAGTATGATCGGTTCCAGCAACCATCGCCAGCGTCTGATAAACATGGTGCAGGAATATCTAGGGGCAAGGTCAGACTTGGACACCTTCCCCACCGAAAATCCTCTGGCTTACTGGGTCTTGAGGATGGATCACTGGCCAGAGCTTGCACAGTATGCAATTGAGCTACTGGCCTGTCCTGCATCCAGCGTTCTTTCGGAACGCACATTCAGTGCTGCTGGAGGATTTGTCACGGATCACAGGGTGCGCCTGTCCACCGACTCGGTTGATCGACTGACTTTCATCAAGATGAACCAGTCTTGGATCACCACCAGCTACCACACACCTGATGCTGATATAACAGACTAATTGATTTTAACATGTCACATCCCTTCAAGACTGATGCTGATGCTGAGTGCCTGTGCTGTTATGTTGACTGGCTATCCTCCTCCTCCGAGTCCTCAATGATACGATTGATGATGATAGCTTGGAAGATCATTTTTGTTTATGGGTGCCGCCACCAGTGGCTAAGGCCCAATTTTTCAGCCCCTGTTTTACAGGGGCGTGTAATTACAATTTTTTTAGCAATAATTTGCCATAGGGCTCATTGCTGTGCTCCAAGTACAGTATCTGTGAGGGGTTGGAGTGTTGTGGCACCAGTGCCTAAGGCCCAATTTTTCAGCCCCTGTTTAAAAGGGGCGTGTCATTACAATTTTTGAAGCAATACTTTGCAACAGGGCTCATTGCTGTGCTCCAAGTACAGTATCTGTGAGGGGTTGTAGTGTTGTGCCACCAGTGCCTAAGGCCCAATTTTTCAGCCCCTGTTTAACAGGGGCGTGTCATTACAATTTTTGAAGCAATACTTTGCAACAGGGCTCATTGCTGTGCTCCAAGTACAGTATCTGTGAGGGGTTGTAGTGTTGTGCCACCAGTGCCTAAGGCCCAATTTTTCAGCCCCTGTTTAACAGGGGCGTGTCATTACAATTTTTGAAGCAATACTTTGCAACAGGGCTCATTGCTGTGCTCCAAGTACAGTATCTGTGAGGGGTTGTAGTGTTGTGCCACCAGTGCCTAAGGCCCAATTTTTCAGCCCCTGTTCAACAGGGGCATGCAATTACAATTCTTGATCTAATAATTCACAGCAGGGCCCATTGCTGCACCCACCAAGAGTAACTGTCAGGGCTTACAGTGTTGTGGCACCAGCACCACCATCAAAGGCCCAATTTTTACTACCACTGTTCAACAATTATATGTAATTAAAATTCCTGATATAATAGTTCACAGCAGGGCGTTCCAGCACCAACCAAGAGTAACTGTGAGTGCTTACAGTGTTGTGCCAACACCAACAACTAAGGGGCCTATTTCTGCAGAGTATATACGGCAGGTCCCTACTTTCAAACATCCAACTTACAAACGACTCCTACTTGCAAACGCAAGAAGACAACAGGAAGTGAGAGGAAATCTACCACTAGGAAGGAAAATTCTCTCCTGTAAGAATAAATATGGGAGAAAGGTGTCTCCTCTGTACTGATGCTTTATCAGCAATCCTTGTTTCAAGAAAAACACCACATTTCAAAAACAGTTGTCATTGGGACGGAAAGTGAGGTGAAATGTTCTGAACAGGGGCACAGACAACAAAACAAATGTTACAGGGGTGATAACCCTTACCTATGTTTTCCAAAAAGTTTAAAAATAGATTTTTGGGCTGGAGCTACACTTCAACAATGTACCTGTTCAAAATTACAAACACATTCTACATAAGAACAAACCTACAGTCCCTGTCTTGTATGCACCGCCTGTATACGGCTGTTCAGAGTATATAGGGCCTTTTTTATTTTATGTGCGGGGTTCCCCTTAATATCCATACAAGACCCAAAGGGGCTGGTAATGGGCTGGGGTGGGGGGGGGGGGGGGTCATGGGGTAGCTATGCCATTTTTCTTAAAGATTTTCATCCATATTACCGGGACCAGACATTACATTAAAGCCGCAAGCAGTTTTAAATGGCTTTTTTTTCCTTTAGAAGTGTCATTTTGTGCAGGGACAGTTCTAAACACGGGAAACACGTGGCACTTCACAGGCATACTTTAGACACCCCCCAGGTACGATATTTAAAGGAATATTTGACTTTTTTTTTTTCACTTTATGCATCATTAAAATGACTGCTCCCGAAAAACGACCGTTTTTAAAACTTCTTTTTGCATTGATACATGTCCCCTGGTGCACAACCCGGGTTCCCAAACCCTTTTTAGGACAATAACATGCATAATAGTTGTTATAATTAGCACTTTAGAATTCGAACGTTCGCATCCATTGTATTTAATAGGGTTCTAATGTTCGTACGAACTTTCGGTCCGTTCGCGGGTTCTGGTGCGAACCGAACCCGGGGGTGTTCGGCTCATCACTATTTAGAAGTAAGTCATATGTTTACCAGGCCAGATTAGCCTAGTAAGCATATGTAGCACAGTACCCAGACTGGTCTGCCAGTTTTGTCCCAGATTCTATTCCCTATGAGGTACACGGCAGCCATGTACACAGCAGTTCCACAGTCTCACAACTCAAGAAATAATTCAGTGCTGATCGAACTTGGGTGTGGTACTTGAATTCTTTCCTGCAGTACCAGCCAGCTTCTGTACTGTGAGGCTGGGTTCACACTGGTACGACACGACAGTCATACAACTTTCATCCTACTTTGCTCTGCGACATCAGTCCTACATTGATCCTAGATTGGTCCGACATCCATCCGACTTTCATGAACAGGATACTACTTTTATCCGACTTTGTACTAGTCTGACTTGTCCTTTGACCAATCAAAACAATCCTAGGGTGAGATAAATTCCTTTTACTGCTGCTGTAATCACCATGTCGGATGTCAAAAGTTGGATGGCTAGGACAAGGATCCTACTTTGATCCGACTTCAATGATATTCAATGGGCTGAAGTAGGATCAAAGTCGGACCAAAGTAGTACAGGGAGCATTTTCAAAGTCGGATCGACTTGTGTCAGACCAGTTAAGACGGCTCTCATGCGACATGAGCTCCCAATGTCGGAGCGTTTGTCGGACCAGTGTGAACCCAGCATGAGCCTTCAAGCCAGATCCTCTGTAGACTTCCTCCAAACTGCTCCCAGCAGCTTCAGACACAGGTCCCTCAGCTCTCCCTAAGCTAGGAGCCCCATGGCCTACAATAAACTTCTGCTAAATGACACAGAGGGCCACAGCCCTCAGGCTGGGTCTTCTCCCACAGGACAAGAACCCTGCTATTCTAGGCCCCCGCCTATTTAAACACACATCAGCCCCCTACTGGTCATTTATCCTCCTAGGGATTGGCTATGAACATGCAAGTAAAGGGTCTGCCACTTCCAGCCCACTAAATTCTGGAACTCAGAAAGTAGGAGAAGATAGCCACACACCACAACAAGATACCAAAAATAGCTTCTTTATTCCAAAAATTACAGATAAAACAGCACACAACGCGATTCATACAACATAGTGCTTAATCATAGTCATGATTAACCACTTAAGGACCGCCGTCTGTACATTTACGTCGGCAGAATGGCAATGCTGGGCATAAGCACGTATATATATATATACGTCCCCTTTAAGATGCCCAGCCATGGGTCACGCGTGCGCTGCCGCCGGCGCGCTCGTGACCCAGTCCTGAGCTCCGTGACCGTGCCCGCGGGACCCGCGGACCCGATCGCCTCTGATGTCCCACAATCGGGTCACAGAGTTGAAGAACGGGGAGAGGTAAGTGTAAACAAACCTCTCCCCGTGCTTCCTAGTGAGCCTGTCACTGATCGTCTGTTCCCTGTCATAGGGAACGACGATCAGTGACATAACACGCCAAGCCACGCCCCCACACAGTAAGAATCACTCATTAGGTCACACTTAACCCCTTCAGCGCCCCCTACAGGTTAACCCCTTCACTGCCAGTGTAATTTTCACAGTAATCAGTGCATTTTTATAGCACTGATCGCTGTAAAAATAACAATGGTCCCAAAATGGTGTCAAAAGTGTCCGATGTGTCCGCAATAATGTCGCAGTCATGATAAAAATCGCTGATCGCCGCCATTACTAGTAAAAAAAATATATTAATAAAAATGCCATAAAACAGTCCCCTATTTTGTAGACACTATAACTTTTACGCAAACCAATCAATAAACGCTTTACCAAAAATATGTAGAAGAATTCGTATCGGCCTAAACTGAGGAAAAAAAAAAAATTATATATTTTTTGGGGATATTTATTATAGCAAAAAGTAAAAAATATAGAATTTTTTTCAAAATTGTCTCTCTATTTTTGTTTAACAGCGCAAAAAATAAAAACTGCAGAGGTGATCAAATACCACCAAAAGAAAGCTCTATTTGTGGGAAAAAAGGGACGTCAATTTTGTTTGGGAGCCACGTCGCACGACCGCGCAATTGTTAAAGCGACGCAGTGCAGAATCGCAAAAAGTGGCCTGGTCTTTAACCAGCCATAATGGTCCGTGGCTGAAGTCATTAAAGAGGTGCTCCAGCCCCCCCCCCCCCCATTTTTTTAATAAAAGTCAGTAGCTGCTGACTTTTAATATAAGGCTGGTTTCCTACTGCACATGCGCAAGCCATGCTGCACCTTGTGAATGGTCCCGTAGTCTTCTGGAACCTGTGATATGTCCCAGGAGACTGCGGGGGAGGGAGGGGGGTCCGAACTTCCGGAAGTGGGAGCGGGTACATGTCAAAACCAGGTACCAGTTCCCCCCCCCAAAAAACTGCCAAATGTGGCAGTGGATGGGGGGGAGGGGAGAATGCACACAAGCGGAACTTCCCCTTTTGGGTGGAGCACATGTTAGTATCCTTGGATTGCAGGGCTGTTTTTATCTGGAATTTTTGGAATATATAAGCTATTTTTGGTATCCTGTTGCGGTGTGCGGCTGTCTTCTCCTACTTTCGTGGTTTATTTCCCTTTTCCACCTGGACTGGTGTCTCCTCCATGTTGTATCCAAATTCTGAAACTCACCAGAAATCAGGGGAAAGGAGGGTAAAGCAGTTGAGCAGGCAACCAACGGAACCCAGAACAACCAAAATCAATCAAACTTTGCTCTACTCCACTAAGTTTGGCTCAATACTACTAGCAACCTAACTAGGAAAGTGTTGCATATATAAAAAAATGTCCAGTGCTCCACCTGATGGCTAGAAATATAAAACAATATTTGTTCTGTTTAAGGGCCAGTTTACACCAGGATCGCACTGGAACGCATGGGTTTGAACCTGCGTGTTCCCGTGCGTTGTGCTTTCACAGCCCATTCATTTGAACGGCTGCGAAACTCACCAGACCCGCACAAAAATTTGTGCTTCCGCTACTTTTAAAGTAGAACTTTAGTCAGAAAGTTAAGTCCTGCTAGATCACTTCAGGCTGGCCCATTTTGCAGGTATAGCTATGTAAAACATTAAAAATATGTGCCTATACTGTTTAAAATCCAGTAATACATGGTCTCACCCTTCTCTGCACATGCTCAGTTTCTCTCTATTTTTTGACTCTGTGCAGAAAATGTAGAAACTGATCTTCTTACAGCCTAAAGATTTACTGCTGCTGAGGGGCTCTGGGCTCCAGCAAAATAGCAGCTTTCGTCAAGAAGAAACAGGAACATTGCTGGAGGCAATTGACACCACACGCTCATTTTGGTAGCATAATTATTAAGGTGGATGTAAGTTCCTTGCTGAAGAACATTATTGTTTATTAAGTTGTTACAGGTAAAGTTGCACTTTAAAAACACACTGCTCCAAACCGAATGTTACGGCAGTGCCATGCTATTTGGTGCCTGCAAACGGGCTGTGTATGCGATCTGTGTTCTGAGTCTAAATTGATCAGCTTCTTTCTTGTATTTGTTTAGTTACTTTGTTATTTCATGCTGCATGGATTCATTTGACACCTTACAACAATTTCAAGAAATGTAATAAAACACACTCCTTTTTCAGTTTGGCTGTTGAGCGGTGGAATTGTGATTAATCACTCATTCTCTTCCCTTCTGCTGGATATGTTTCATTGGCAGGAGAACATGTAAGCTCCCATTGCTGTGCAGTATATTTAATATAAACTTCAGTGAAAACAATAACCCACCCTGAAATCCCATGACATCACAATTATTAGTAAGCAGAACACAACAGAACATGATCGGTGCCAAAGACCAACCTGACAGGACAGGGAAGATTTGCAGTACTCTGTTCTGCCGTAATTTAGAGCCGTATGAGAACTATTTCATTTTATAGCTGTTTGGGATGTGCTGTAACCAGGAAATCCTACATGTGGCGTAAATTCACGGTAATGACAAATTGTTTATATACAAAATAATGCTTTTATGGATGTTTTGTCCTAGATTGGGTAATGCTTAATTGCTGAATCTGATAAAGGATGCCAAGTCTGCTCACCTTTGTTACAATCACTGTTCCGGCCATCTGCAGGCAAAATGTTTTACCAAAAAAGTTAGCAGAAGGTCATTTGTTACCGAAATTGGGCAAATGATGATCTGATGATGTTGATAGTGTCTCTCAAGGTGCCATACATATTGCAGGTTTTAACTATGAAAGTTTGGGAGGGCATGGTGGTGTTGGGTGCAGATCAGGCCTGGACAGGGAGAAAAATAGGATTTTTTGTACTCACCGTAAAATCCTTTTCTCGTTCCTCCATAGACGGACACAGCCTTCTCAATTCTTGATGTGTGGGGTTCCTGTTCATAGGAGAGGACTAGGCAGAACATGTTAGATAATTAAAAACACATGTTACAATAATCAGAGATGAACAGCCCCGCCCAGGGAGTGGTCCCTCCAGACATAACCCTCCGCCCTGCAGTTAGCAGCTCAGTTCGTAGCAAGCAGTACGAACCTAAAAAGGAGGGGTGGGTGCTGTGTCCGTCCATGGACGACAGAGAAAAGTATTTTACGGTGAGTACAAAAAATCCTATTTTCTCTTTTCGTTCATGGACGGACACAGCCTTCTCAATTCTTGACGTGTGGGACGTCCCCAAGCAGTGTCAAAAAACAATTAATTTCACCCCAAACCAGCAGAGCTCCTCAACGGAGGAGTTGCAACCTCAAACAGCCGCCTGCAAAACCTTGCGGCCGAAGGAAGCATCAGAAGATACACTCACATCAACCTTGTAAAATTTTGAAAACGTGTGCAAGGAGGACCAAGTCGCCGCCTTGCACACCTGTGAGACAGACGCTTGATGTCGGAAAGCCCAGGAAGCATCAATTGCCCTGGTTGAATGTGCCGTGACCGGAAAGGGAGGCACCCGCCCCTTAAGGGCATAGGCCTGGATGATGATCTGCCTGATCCACCGAGAAATGGTGGCCGACGAGACCGCCAGGCCCTTTTGTGGACCAGACACAGACACAAACAATGAGTCAGACCTCCGAAACGGAGCCATAACAGACAAGTACACCCACAAGGCCCTTACCACGTCTAAGTTATGGAGCGCAGTCACCTTGGGATGTGACGGTCAAGGACACAAGGACGGCAGCACAATGTCCTCATTCAGGTGAAAAGCCGAAACCACCTTCGGAAGAAAGGTAGGCTGTGGGCGTAGCACCGATTCATCCTTATGGAGGACCAAGTATGGTGACTTGCAAGACAAGGCCGCCAATTCAGAAACCCTTCTGACCGATGTAATGGCCACTAGAAAGGCCACCTTCTGAGATAATGTCAAGAGAGGAATCTCTCTGATGTTCTCAAAAGGAGGTTCCTGAAGAACCGAGAGCACCAGATTTAAATCCCATGGAAGAGGTGATCTAATAGGGGGAGCCACATGTCAAACCCCTTGCACAAAAGTACCCACCAGGGAATGGGATGCCAAAGGCCGTTGAAAGAAAACAGCCAAGGCTGAAATCTGACCCTTAATGGTGCTTAAGGCAAGTTTCTGATCCACACCACGCTGTAAAAACAGCAGGACCCTGGAAACCGAGTACGTCCGTGGACGCCACTCCATCTCTTCACACATACAGATGTATGCCTTCCAATTACGATGGTAGATCTTCCTGGAAGAAGATTTCCTTGCCCTCAGCATGGTTGAAATGACCGAATCCGAAAAACCTTGGTCCCTTAGTACCTGGCTTTCAATAGCCATGCCGTTAAAGCCAGTGACTGTAAAGCAGGATGAAGTATGGAACCTTGAGACAGAAGGTCCTCCCGCATCGGCAGCCGCCAGGGTACATCTGCCACCAGGCGTACGAGCTCACCCATTGCAAGGAGCAACATTGGCCCCTCTAAAACACCTGGAAAAATGAAAGTTACTGCAAGCACTTATAAGAACACGAGTTTAGATACCCTGAACATAGCTGTTAATTAGTGCCAGGAAATAGACATAGAATTAGACCATTTTGCCGTAAATTAACTCAATGTATTGGTACGAGCAAGAATAAATGGTGGTCTAAGCATATATGAACACACAGAAGGTAAGTTCAGACATAAACCACTAGAGAGTATAGTCACTATGACAAGTTAAATTAACATTTCTGAGTTCCGTGCCATTAGAGTGGAATTAACTCATGAATCTGCAAAATCAACAATAAACAGTGCATATAAGCTTTTACTGGAATGTGAATAATAATATTATAACTAGTTTAGAGTGCTATCTGAGAGAATGGCTAGGATATGGTGCAATGTCCCCTGAGAGGTACCTCTTAGAATAAGCAGTAAGTGAAGGCCTCTGTGTAACAGCTGCAAAGGGACAGTCTTTAGTCCTAACTCTTCAGCCAGCTAGCTTTGGGGCTCAGTTGTACCGTTGGTGCACATGAAAACAGTCTCAGTCAAGCCTGCAGGAAGCAATAGGGCTACTAGCTGTATGGTCAGTTCCAAAAGGGCTCAGTCTCTCTAGCAGCATAGAGGAAAACCCCATACCAGTCCCAATGATATTGCTGCTCACCATGTGGTCACAACAGTGATCAGTTCACTCTTTCCTCTGCATCCAGGTGACTCTGGTTGTTGGCATATCTGGACTCAGCACTCCAGATTTTGCTCAGGCCACCATTTTACAGCAGTGGTGGTGCACACTGGACAGTGATGTACACTTTCAAAGCTCCCTAATGGCAGGAGGAAGCTGTGTCCTGTACAGCTTGAGAAAATGCAGCTCTTTTCCCTGCTCCTGGCAATCTCCCTCTGGGAAATTAAGTTAAAAGGCTCTTTATTACAGTAGAGTCTCTCTCCTTTGAAGTACAGTTCCCACAATGCAGTGTGGCCTGACTCAGTCTAGTGAACTTCTCCTGCTCAGCGGCTCCCTCCTCTTGCCGATATAGCTGTTAACCAGTTCAACACTACAGAGAGCAGCTACAGCCAGTGTTTCTGTTACTCTCCATTCTTAGCCAAGCACAAGACTACATGTTTATTATTTTATTTGGGCCCCCTTGGAAACCTAGCTGAGAAGCTCCAAGTTAGCAATTCTCTCGCCCTTCCTTGTTGCTAGAATGCGAAAACCATTGGATGCTCTCTCCCAGCATTACAGGATCAAAAAACAAGCCAGGGCAATAGGATTGCTATCTGGGAGTTTTTTGGCTAGGTTTTCAGAAAGGTCCAAATGATCTATAGGTATGACAATAAAATGAAACACATTTTGCAAAGCTACACAGGTTTCTAAGATTATTAGACATGTGCAACTCGTTTTGTTCCGAATTAGTTTTTTAACGAATTTCGACAAGTTCGTTAATTTGGAAATATCCAAATTAACGAAAACCCATTTAACAATTTTTTCTGAATATTTGTGTAGCGGCCCCACTCTCTCTCCATCTTTATCGGTTGCACACCAACTCATGTCTAGGGGTTCCTGGGTTGTGAGAGTGAGATGCGCCACGGCCCATGTCCTCCCCATTGTGGTAGGGAGGTGAAGGTCACTTACTGATGTTTCCTCGGGCCGGTGTGTTCTGTGAATGCACTGAGTCTGTAATTGCAAGCTCACCAGCCTCCCCTTTGCTTCCAGTAACTGGAGTTCACACACCGGAGAAAGGTCCAACACTTGTTTAATTGACACTCCAATAAGCAAAGCACAATAAACAGTTATTTTGCAGCAAACTGGTTGGGACCTATAACCTTGCCAACGGTGGGGCGAGCAGATCGAGGCACTTCCTAAAGTTTAAGTTCTATGCCACTGTACTATGACCAGCGGCGCCTAAGCCAATCCGGCTGTTACAGAACAGGAAAGATGGGGTCTCTTCCAGCAACCCCTATGAACAGCAATGGAGCCCTCTTCGATACGCTGTGGCCCCTATCAGGAGGATGTGTCCTCCCAAGAGAGTTCCCAGAGGCCCACTGTCACCGGGTTGGTGCTGCTCCGGGTCTCCAGTGGGTAACCTCTCTGGCCTCCTCACCTCAGATACGAGTCCCTCCGCTCAGGGACCCTCGGACAGTCCACCCTAGCGGGACCCAGTCGAAGGTACTGGGCCCCAGGCCTCCTTGATAGTACCTCACCCCAGGCTAAAGGTGCCTGGGATGGACGCCAACATGACTCCGGACCAGGCCATGGGCACCTGGACCAGACTCCTGGATCTCCAGCACCCAGGCCTGAGGGGCCTGGGTGCGGACCGCAACCCTCCTCCTCTGAGGACCTTCTTCTCCGCAAGACCTCGTGGTAAGGGCGTCTCCCCCTTTTATCTCCTCCCATCAACGGCCCGGCGGGTTCCCCGCCCCAGCCATACCATCTCCAGGAAGGGACAAAACAGGGAGCACTGCAGGAGATGATTCTACCTGAAGCCTGTGGGTACCCCGCCACCCACAGGCAAAGGAGAATACTACATCCTCCAATCCTCCACGAAACAAAAAGGGGTCTGAACCCTAACACAATTATACACCTGGGTCACACTATTCCCCAGGTGTATCCCATCAATTTGAGGACCCCGCTACACATTCCCCCCTGTGATTGGACGCTGGTCCCCAGCGTCAGGTGCACACCCATGCCTCCCATAAAGTGGTGACATGGAGTGAAACCCCTGAGGCAGTTCCTCTAAAAAAATTTCCCAAGTGCCAAGACCTGCTCAGGGAATGGGGAACATATAAAACAACTTATGTCATAAAACACTTTAAACATCTGCATAATCACAACCCCTCTCCCACACTGTCTAAGAGCCACCCACTCTCAATGGTCTTGATTGACGATTCTCCTGCAGGGGAAAGAAAAAAACAACATCCTAACATAATTTCTTGTCATTTGGCATGAGTGGGCCCGTCAGCCGAGAGACCCGCTCACTCCAACAAGCAAGGTGATGTGTGTGTGAAACATTTTCAAACATTTGTTGCGCAACACTGCCACCTGGTGACAACGCCGCGGTCATGACACTCAACGAGTCTTCGTTCTTCCAGCTTTTCCCTACTCTGCCACTATTCCCAAATGTCCTTGCCTTTGGCACATGAAGAAAAGGGGGAACACAAAAAAAAAACACAACAGCCCCAAGTCTCCAATGAGAAAAAGAAAAGCCCAAATAAAAACAAAAGCAGGGCACAGTCCTGGGTGTCTGGGAATGGCTCTTCCAGAAAGTTCAAGTGCACAAAGGAAATAAACAGGAGTTCTTTTCTCCTATAAGTAAAACTTTGGATCCGGCAGATACAGGGGTTTCAGGTGTTTGTCAAATGCCTCTATCGAATACTCGACATCTTCTCCTTCTCTTCTGCAAATGACTACCTTGTCAGCATGGATATGGCGCCCCAATTTCCATTCAGCTCTGCAGTCCTCAAACCTCTTAGACACTGCCGGCACACATTCCAGGTACCTGCGAGCATGAGGCACCTTCAACTTGTCCCACACAAACTCGTCATACCATCTTGCTCTCCAGACTTCCACCTCAAACAGTAAGTCCCGGGGCAGATACGGGTACTCCCACCCATATTCCCGAGCTACTTTGTGGCAAAACAGTCTCTGCAAGCGGGCCAAAGGTGGCATAGTGGCTTTCTCTCCAGTTCCAGGCAGCACAATAGCTTCCGGATGCCGAGGTGCCTTTACCAGCTCCCTGAAACTGACTTTCGGTGCTCTCAGAGAAGCGCGGGGTGTCCCCACAACCAAAGCAGGTGAGGTAACAGTAGGTGAGGACACCGGTGGAGGGGTAGGTTCCCTCGTAAGCTGCGGGTCTTCCACCCGAGGTGTGCTGTCTCCTGTGTACATAGGTGAATCCCGTACCGCACGGGAAGCAAGAAGTGGCATTCTATCCCAGCCCTTGCGGCTGAACAGTTCGTCTATCTCGCCATCATCTCCGCAGTCAGACAGCGACTCTAGGTCGGAGGTGTCATACATCTCCGCAGGCAGATATCTTCCGGTGGACACAGAACCATCCTCCCTGGGGGATCCACCTCCAATGGGCCCCCGACACCTCCAACCACCACCACAGTCCCAGCCCCTGGCTCACCTGACCCTTGTAGAGGACTGGGATGTCCGGGACTTCCTTCTCGACCGGCGCCATCCAGGCAAGCAGCGGGGTGAAGCTCGACCACGTCCATAGGATGCCTGTACTAGGCCAACTTTCCTCTTCGGGGGTGGGAGCAGAGAACTTGTGGCGACCGAGGCAGCATCCTCGGATTTTTCTCTGTTGGGCAGTCCATCGCCCTGGTCAGCGCGCACGGGAACCTCGACAAAGGCCTTGATCTCCCCTTCCGGAGTAGCGGTACCCGTGAGGTGGTTGAGGCGAAGGGCCCGGGGCCTTGCTGTGGACGACTTGACCTCGAAAAGGAATTCTCTGCACTCCTCACATCGCCCGAATGGCTTCAGGGTGACCACCAGTCCCGAGCAGCCGGGACAGATCACACCGAGGGCCTCCGTGTCTCTGCAAGTGTACAGAGCCAACCGCCCTCGGGGCCTAAGTCTTATCCCCGTGTCTGTGATGGGGGCAGCAAAGGAAGTCATTCTCGTGGGGTGAGGAACCATAATCCACGGGGCACTTGAGGTCATCCCGACTATCTGCTGCTCCATCATGCACTGACCCCGCGCCGGAGTCTCCACGTGTATCCCCACACTTGGCCAGACTCCTCCCATGAGCTGTACATTTTCGCGGGCTTCCTCTTGACTCCGCCCACGAACGATGTCGCCATGGGGTGCCTCATGGCGCAGTGCGTTAACAGTCCCCACGTGCAGTACGTCACACGGCTGGACCTCTCCCTTTTTCCGCTCCTCCGCATGGGCCTTTCCCGTGTTAGGGTCATTTCCACAACTCCGAGCAGGGACGCACTTTGGCCAGTAATATGGCCGATCTGCTCGGAACTCCTCTGGGCAGCAAAGTTCAAATGTAGACATTCTCAAGTCCATCTTTAGAACACACTCTATCCCGGACTCACGAGCCCCCACGTGTAGCGGCCCCACTCTCTCTCCATCTTTATCGGTTGCACACCAACTCATGTCTAGGGGTTCCTGGGTTGTGAGAGTGAGATGCGCCACGGCCCATGTCCTCCCCATTGTGGTAGGGAGGTGAAGGCCACTTACTGATGTTTCCTCGGGCCGGTGTGTTCTGTGAATGCACTGAGTCTGTAATTGCAAGCTCACCAGCCTCCCCTTTGCTTCCAGTAACTGGAGTTCACACACCGGAGAAAGGTCCCACACTTGTTTAATTGACACTCCAATAAGCAAAGCACAATAAACAGTTCTTTTGCAGCAAACTGGTTGGGACCTATAACCTTGCCAACGGTGGGGCGAGCAGATCGAGTCACTTCCTAAAGTTTAAGTTCTATGCCACTGTACTATGACCAGCGGCGCCTAAGCCAATCCGGCTGTTACAGAACAGGAAAGATGGGGTCTCTTCCAGCAACCCCTATGAACAGCAATGGAGCCCTCTTCGATACGCTGTGGCCCCTATCAGGGGGATGTGTCCTCCCAAGAGAGTTCCCAGAGGCCCACTGTCACCGGGTTGGTGCTGCTCCGGGTCTCCAGTGGGTAACCTCTCTGGCCTCCTCACCTCAGATACGAGTCCCTCCGCTCAGGGACCCTCGGACAGTCCACCCTAGCGGGACCCAGTCGAAGGTACTGGGCCCCAGGCCTCCTTGATAGTACCTCACCCCAGGCTAAAGGTGCCTGGGATGGACGCCAACATGACTCCGGACCAGGCCATGGGCACCTGGACCAGACTCCTGGATCTCCAGCACCCAGGCCTGAGGGGCCTGGGTGCGGACCACAACCCTCCTCCTCCGAGGACCTCCTTCTCCGCAAGACCTCGTGGTAAGGGCGTCTCCCCCTTTTATCTCCTCCCATCAACGGCCCGGCGGGTTCCCCGCCCCAGCCATACCATCTCCGGGAAGGGACAAAACAGGGAGCACTGCAGGAGATGATTCTACCTGAAGCCTGTGGGTACCCCGCCACCCACAGGCAAAGGAGAATACTACATCCTCCAATCCTCCACGAAACAAAAAGGGGTCTGAACCCTAACACAATTAAACACCTGGGTCACACTATTCTACAGGTGTATCCCATCAATTTGAGGACCCCGCTACATTTGTAATTTCTTATATACGAAAATTCGTAAATTCGTAAATTTGTCAATTCGTAAACTAGTAAAATCGTAAATTCGGAAATCTGAAATAATAATTAACTAATAATAACTTAACTATTACTAACTATTAAATTATAGGTATTGGAATTTCCTTTCAAATTTGGCTGTTAGTGAACATAACGAATACAAATTTATCCAAAGTTACAAATTATTTTCCTAAATAATGAATGCCGTATCTAAACGAATGGAACGTAATGAATTAATAATAATAAATAACAAGAATATTAATAAAAACGTATTATTATTATTTATTATTCATTTGTTCCGTTCCATTTGTTTAGATGCAGCATTTGTTATTTCAGGTAATTTGTAACTTCGGATGAATTAGTATTCTTTATATTCCCTAACAGCCAAATTTGAAAGGAAATTACAATACCTATAGTTTAATAGTTAGTTATTATTTCAGATTTTCGAATTTTCGGATTTTCGAATTTCCAAACTTACGAATTTTCTAATTTACGAATGTACGAATATACGAATTTACGAATGTACAAATTTACAAATTTACGAATGTACGAATTTACGAATTGCGATCATAACTAATGACGCGAAAAACGAAAAAAAAACAAACAAACAAATGAAACGAAAATTAAAACTAACACATTTTTTGGCAGTGCACATGTCTAAAGATTATCTAGGGTTCCTTGACTGTATACACTATTTTCTGGAAAATATGACCTTAGCCTTTAACTATTGCAGGTGGTTAAGTGAGAATTAGTGCCTCCTGTGATATCTTTGGTCTAAAATGGACGTGGTATACTCACATAACAGAAGCTATGGCTGTTCATGGTGGCATTACCATTTCCTCTTACTGCCATCATTGCCATAGTCCTTCATCATCCTAGCTGCTTACTAAGTTGAACCAGAAGGACATGAAAGGAAAGTATTTTCCCTGACCATCCACAGAGAGTAGACTAAGAGATATTTACTGGGGTCCCTTGACTGCATAGGCTATTGTTTGCAAAAGGTGAACTTAGCCTTTAAAAGTAGAATCCTTTTGGATCCTACTAAGAAACCAGAGTTCACTTAAGGGAAGGAGCCATGCTCTCTTTGAAGCGACTTTCAGTTGACCAGAACTCCTCAATATTCAACTGTTGATTGAGTTCATCTGATCTTCTGTGAAACATGCAATTCATGAATTCCAGAAATGAAAATGAATAAGCGGCATGATGCTTTACAGATCAGATGAAACAATAATTTACATAATCAGGCAAATCATCAAGCTATGATTGGCCTAGTAAATATTACATCTCCTCAAATCCACCTTATTTACAGCAACACTTATATCGGTTGGCTTATCTCTATTACTGACTATTTCACCAGTAATCCTAAAAGAAAAATTACTTTATATTACAGCATTATTTAAATTCCATGCAGGCGCATTCAATATTTGTGTCTATATTAGTTAAGCTGCTTTCACATTTAATCGGATTTGGAAGACAGAATCCAGGATTGTGCTATTTAGTTCTGATGTGAACAACTCATTAACATATATACAGTGTATGAAAATTACCATAGGGGTATGGGACTTACTTTATCTCTAAGATAATATAAGTAAGAGATTATTATACTGACATTATTTATCTGTATATTCACTAGCGGCTCACTGTCATCTGTATATTGTCTTGGGTTTTGTAATTAGCGATATCTTATTGCAGTGATAAATAATTCATCTGAGGTCAGCAGTGATATCTTTTGCAAAAAAAAAGAAAAGGAAATGAAACTGTCATTTGGATAGTATCGCAAGACTTTCTATTTAATAAGGGCTATCTATTTGACATCCAATTATCAAAGCATTTTTTGAGAAAGTCAACATTTACACTTTATAATCTCCATGTTTGCACTGTCTTTGCTTGGCCCTATTTCCATTGCAGGTGTTCGGTTCCCCTGGCGCTGGATGTCTCAAGGAGACAAATGTAGTGCCTTGTCTTACTAACACCGAACATTCATCTTGTTTTGAGTAAAATATGTGTCTCTGTGATTTTTTCCTGAGTCATCCGTAGTGCGATGTGTCTTCATTTGTTGAAGTGCTGAGACCGGCGCTGCAGTTTACAAAGATACTGTGTCAGAATTTTAATTCCTAGGATTGCTAATTATATTTGGAGTCATGGCTAAGCTTTTCCTACTTTATAGCTATCTGATACTGCAATAGATTTCCCAGAGTAATATATGAATTATACATGAGATGAGTACAACATTTCTCCATTACTCATATTTCAAGTGTTTCTATGTGGCACTGGCAGAGAGGTCTTCCATCATGGTGTGTGTCATCGGCACATCTTGGAATTCTGAAGGATCACTCAGGGGTTTTAGCACTACCTAAAAGTAGCTCTGTACATATAGGGGTCGATTTACTAAAACTGGAGAGTGCAATATCTGGTGAAGCTGTGCATGGTAGCCAATCACCTTCTAACTTTGACAAAAAAAAAAACAACAACCTGGACGCTGTTTGGGTTCTATGCAGAGCTGCACCACATTTTGCACTCCCTAGTTTTAGTAAGTCAACCCCATAGTGTATAACTAAATCCAAGAACAGCTATTTTATATATATATAGTTCTCACCAGGGCTGCTGTTAGCCCCCCCAATATATCAAAACAATATTTTCACAAAAAATACAATAAAATCATTATTAGCAGACACAAAACATAACAGAGAACCTGTGTGAATTAACCCTTTTTTAATTGTTTTTTTTTTTTACATTTTTTTTTCTTAAATGCATAATTTTAACATAAAAAAAAACGTATAACACTTTTAAAAATTATTTATTACAATGTTAATTTTTTCTTTAATGTTTTTTTTTTTTACAGGACAGGGAAGCTGGCAGTGCCACGGGAGGGGGGGGAGCACAGTGATAGGGGGATCAGAAGTAAGCAGAACAGGGAGGGGGATCGGTGCGGGGAAAAGAATTGCAGAAACGATGCCCTGTGTCTGTGTCTCTCCCTGCAGCAGCTAAAAGCTGGTGGGAGGGAGAGAAACTGGCTTTCAGCTGCTGCTGGGAGCCTTACAGGGCATCTTTCTTTAATTACCCCTCAAGGACTGCTGATTTTCCACAGGGTTCTTTCCCAGGTTGGTGCAGCAGCAGCCAGGCATACAGCAACAGCCACTCTTCTGGCTCAATAAACAGTCTAGGGCAGGGGTCTGAAACTGGCGGCCCTTCAGCTTTTGCGAAACTACAAGTCCCATCATGCCTCTACCTGTGGGAGTCATGCTTGCAACTGTCAGCTTTGCAATGCCTCATGGGAATTGTAGTTTTGCAACAGCTGGAGGGCTACTAGTTTGAGACCCCTGGTCTTGGGGTTGCTTTTCTTTGAAATGTATTGCTGAGTAACTTGGATAGGGCATAGGAAGTAGCTATTGGCTGAACACTCCCCCGGGTTTGGTGCATGCTGGGTCGGTGACCCAGGTGGCACCGCCTCTTAGCTATTTAAGAACTGTTCGACAGCGGAGCAGGCAGTCGATGGTTAGCCTTCATCATGGGCGGAGTGTTTTTTTTTTGGGGGGTCCGGTGGTGCGGCGGGCGTCATGATTGACGATGGATCTATCAATGCAAAATCTTTTGTAAAAAAATATAGTTTTTAAAGGAGCAGTGATTTTAATGATGCTTAAAGTGGAACAATAAAGATGAAAAATGACTTTAAAATCAGTGCCTGGGGGTCCCCCTAATCTACCTGTAAAGTGGCGCATCTGTATCGTGTATAGAACCTGCTGCAGCAAAATTGACATTTGGGTCTGGTATTTTAAGAGAAACCCCACACCAAAATGTAAAAAAAAAAATGGCATGGAGTCCCCCAAAATCTATACCAGACCCTTAGGTCTTAAGCCTCGTACACACGGCCGAGAATCTCGTCAGGAAAAAACTCGTCGTTTTTCTTGACGAGATTCTTGGACAAGAAATTTGTCCCGGCCGAGTGTACACACGCTCGATTCAAAGAACCCGCGGTTCTGTGAATGGAGCGAACGCGGTAACGTAATCAACAACGACGAGCGTGCGCTCGTCACATTTGACGCCGTCGCCGCCATCTTGCTACACCCTACCTATGCCTAGGAAGCTACCGCGCATGCGTCAAAGTCATTTTGAGCATGCGCGGGTTTCCACGGTGACAGGTAAGTGTACACACACACACTTTTCTCGTCGAGAAACATGCTGACGAGAATCTCGACGAGAAAATAGAGAGCAGGTTCTCTATTTTTCTCGTCGAGATTCTTGACGGTTTTCCTGATGAGAAACCTGATAGCCGCGTACACACGACCGATTCACTCGGCAAGAAAGCTCTGCCAGCAAGTTTATTGTCGTTTTTTGACGAGAAACTCGGTCGTGTGTACGAGGCTTTAGAGGGAATCCCCTACACCAATTTAAAAAAAAAAAAAACAGCGTGAGGCCCCCCCCAAATCCATACCAGACCCTTATCCGAGCATGCAGCCTGGCAGGCCAGGAAAGAGGGGGCGGATGAGCATGCACCAGTCAGTGGTGGCACAAGGGGGCGGTGTACCTATTTAAGAACTGTCAGACGGAGGAGCAGGCAGACGATGCCTTGGTCACAGGCAAAGCATTTTTTTTCGGGTCTGGCGGTGAAGGGGGTGGTTCTGATTGACGATGGATCTACATCGGTGGACTTTGTTTTTACATTTTTTAATAAAGGTCTTTTCAAAAACTGGCTCCTGTTTTTTTTTACACTTCACCGTTTTTTTGGGGGTGTATGGGTAGGGGTACTATGTACCCCATACTCATTCACATAAGAGTGTGGGATCTGGGGTCCCCCTTGTTAAAGGGGGCTTTCAGATTCTGATAAGCCCTCTGCTCGCAGACCCACACAACCACCGCCCAGGGTTGTGGGAAAGAGGCCCTTGTCCCTATCAACCTGGGGCCCCCTTGCCCCAAAGCACCCCCTCATGTTGAGGGCATGTGGCCTGGTATGGTTCAGGAGGAGGGAGAGCTCGTTTGTCCACCCCCCCCCCCTTTTCTGCATGCTCAGATAAGGGTCTGGTATGGATTTTGGGGGGGGGGGGAATCACACACAGAAAATTCGGGTGTTTGGTGAACACCCGAACGGACAATGTTTGGGCCAAACCCATGCTCAGCCCAAACCGCTCACCTATCCCTGATAGGGACCTGTGGGATACTCCATGAAAGTTGACCAGTAATCAGAGGACACTCTCCACTACATCACTATTTCTTAGGACAGTCCCTCTAGCAATTGCTCAGAATATTGGACAGCACTGAGACACTGTCAGAAATATCAACGACCAGGCAAGCACTAGTAGTGATGCACAAGGGATAGCAGCAGCAACGGTCACTGGCATTCTGCACTCAGGTCTGTACTCACAATGTCCCTGGATGCCTCCCTCCAGTATCAGTCAGATATTCATCCATTGAACTCTCCACACCATACCATTATAAACCTTTGCTTCAAAAAGAAAAAAAAAAGCCTTGTTTACATCCCAGAGTAACCTTGGAGCACCGAGGCGACGTCATGACATCACTTGCAGTTACTCTGGGAGCTTCCTCAACCTGAGCTCTGAGGAAGAAGACTTGTCTTTGAAACGCATCAGCCGGCAGTGACCTTTGTCAATCCCTCCGTGACCGATTTGAGTGGGTTCGTTTTTAGACGCATTGCTGCGACTTTGTGGTTCTTTTTAAACGCATGGTTTTTACGTATGTTTGTAAGTAGGATTCTAATAAATTTATCCAACGATAATGCACGAGGCTGGTGCGCCTTTCTTTTTTCTTCTTATTTACTGCTAGGATACCCCTATCCGTAAAGGCAGCAAAGCCAAGTGTCATCTATCTGTTCGCTTTCAGACTGTCTGGTATTCCACTTGTGCGCAGGAGTTTTTGTTTGTTTTTCGTTATTCTATGAATCAACTGATATCTGTTGTCACTCCTCTAATGGATCAATAATCATGAAGCAGAAAGTAGATCGAGTTAAAGTTCTAGACAGCCAGAAAGGTGAAAGGTCAGTGACCTCATGAATTTGCATGTGCCCAAACAAGTATACAGTACACCGACGGGGTTAAAGGGCAACAGAGAAATATGGATAACTAAAGAGAACATTGATTCATTGTTTTAGGATATAGATCTAGCAAATTGATGCAGTTGGCGCATGTTTAACCACTTCAATACAGGGCATTTTCACCCCCTTCCTGCTCAGACCAATTTTTAATTTTCAGCGCTGTCGCACTTTGAATGAAGATTGCGCGACGTGGCTCCCAAACAAAATTGACGTCCTTTTTTCCCCACAAATAGAGCTTTTGTTTGGTGGTATTTGATCACCTCTGCATTTTTTTTTCGCTATAAACAAAAGAAGAGCGACAATTTTGAAAAAAACACAATATTTTTTACTTTTTGATTTAATAAATATCACAATTTAAAAAAATAAATAAAAATTTCCTCAGTTTAGGCCGATATGTATTCTTCTACATATTTTTGGTAAAAAAAATTGCTATAAGCGTATATTGATTGGTTTGCGCAAAAGTTATAGCGTCTACAAAATAGGGGATAGATTTATTTCATTTTCTTTTTTTGTTTTTTTACAGTAATGGTGGTGATCTGCAATTTTTTATTGTGACCGTGACATTGCGACGGACATATCGGACACCTTTGACACATTTTTGGGACCATTCACATTTATACAGCGATTAGTGCTATTAAACTGCACTGATTACTGTGTAAATATGACTGGCAGGGAAAGGGTTAACACTAGGGGGAACAGAAATGGGTTAAATATGTTCCCTAGGGAGTGATTCTAACTGTAGGGGAGGGGACTCACAAGGGGAGGAGACCGCTCTGTGTTTCCCTGTACTGGAAACACACATTGGTCTCCTCACCTCTGACAGGACGTGGATCTGTGCGTTTACACACACAGATCCACGGTCCTGCCCTGATCACGGGCAATCGCCCCCTAGACAGCCGGGAAGCCCAGGACGTCATATGACGTCCACCCAGGATGGGAGGTCCCATCTGTGGATGTCATTTGACTATGGGCGGGTAGGGAAGTGGTTAAATTGCTGGTAAATCCATAAAACTAAAAATAAATAAATTACAGCTTACTGACGTGTGCTGATCACTTGCACCAACTTCCATTGTCGGGTTGACACGGTGCCTGGACTGATTTCTATGATGTCAACAGAGAGCGGACTTCAGTCCACTCTCTGCTGAAAACAAGTCACAGGAGTGCAAAACGAATTGCACTCCTTTAATCCATAGGAGAAGCCCAGCCAAATGAGCTTTGGCTGGACTTCTCTTTTAAAGTGGTTGTAAACCCTTTGTATGGACTTCTACCTATAGGTAAGCCTAGAATAAGGCTTACCAATAGGTAGTGGAAATATCTCCTAAATGTGCGCCGTTTAGGAGATATTTCACTTGTAGTCCGCCGAAAATGTTAACGGCGCATGCGCGGGGAAGAAATGAAACTAAGTGCCGTTTCTTCCCTAGCCTGTGCCGTTAATGGCGGCTCCCGTGCGCATGCGTGGGTGTGACATCTGGCAAATCACAGAGCCAGAGTCCACGGCCCGGAAGGAAGAGGGTCAGAAGATTGCAAAAGATAGTAGGACAAACCCCAAAAAATTCTTCAAATATATTAATAGTAAAAAGGTCAAGTCTGAGCATGTGGGCCCTTTACAAAATAATCTAGAGTGGGTGACTGGGGACAAAGAGAAGGCTAATTTATTAAATACTTTCTTCAGCTCTGTGTAAACAATGGAGCATGGGGGAGTTCATGTCCATAATGGGGGTGGTAGTGACACAGCCCCAAATCCACAATGGCTCAAAAGTGATATGGTCCAGAAATATTTAGACAGAATAAAGGTGGATAAAGCACCTGGACCAGATGGCATACACCCACGGATCCTAAAAGAATTGAGCTCTGTAATTTCAAAGCCATTGTATCAAATTTTTAGGGACTCATTAATGACAGGAATAGTACCACTGGATTGGCGCAGGGCCAATGTGGTGCCTATATTTAAAAAGGGAACAAAGTCTTTACCAAGTAACTATAGACTTGTTAGTTTAACTTCCATAGTTGGGAAGATACTGGAGAGATTAATAAAAGACCACATAGATGAGTTCTTGCTGGAAAAAAACTATTTAAGCAACAGACAGCATGGATTCATGAAAGACAGAAGTTGTCAGACAAACCTGATTTCTTTTTATGAAGAGGTAAGTAAGACCTTGGACAGAGGGGTGGCAGTGGACGTGGTATACTTGGATTTTGCAAAAGCGTTTGATACAGTTCCCCACACACGGCTCATGTGTAAGGTAAATTCTACAGGATTGGAAATATCAGTTTGTAAATGGATAGAAAACTGGCTAAAAGACAGAATTCAGAGAGTAGTAGTTAATGATTCTTACTCTGAATGGTCTAAGGTTATCAGTGGTGTACCCCAAGGTTCAGTGCTGGGACCCTTACTTTTTAATATCTTTATAAATGATATTGGGTCTGGGATCAAAAGTAACATTTCTGTCTTTGCAGATGACACTAAGCTATGCAGTGGAATAACGTCCTTACAAGATGTCTCAATTTACAAGCCGACCTCGATGCCCTGTCTAATTGGGCGACTATGTGGCAGATGAGGTTTAATGTTGAGAAATGTAAAGTTATGCACTTGGGGGCTAAGAATATGAATGCATCATACATACTAGGGGGAGTACAACTGGGGGGATCCGTAGTGGAGAAGGATCTGGGGGTTTTGGTAGATCATAAGCTCAATAATGGCATGCAATGCCAAGCTGTGGTTTCCAAAGCGAGCAAAGTCCTTTCTTGTATTAAGAGAGGTATGGACTCCAGAGAGAGATATAATTTTGCCCCTGTACAAATCATTAGTAAGGCCTCATCTGGAATACGCAGTTCAGTTTTGGGCACCAGTTCTCAAAAAGCATATCGGGGAAATGGAGAAAGTGCGGAGAAGGGCAACCAAACTGATAAGAGGCATGGAGGAGCTCCGCTATGAGGAAAGATTAGAGGAACTGAATTTATTCACTCTTGAGAAGAGGAGAATAAGGGGGGATATGATTAACATGTACAAATATATAAGGGGTCCATATAGTGAACTTGGTGATGAGTTATTCACTTTACGGTCAACACAGAGAACAAGGGGGCACTCTTTACGTCTAGAAGAAAAAAGATTTCATCTCCAAATGCGGAAAGGTTTCTTCACAGTAAGAGCTGTGAAAATGTGGAACAGACTCCCTGCAGAGGTGGTTCTGGCCAGCTCAGTAGATTGCTTTAAGAAAGGCCTGGATACTTTCCTAAATGTACATAATATAACTGAGTACTAACAGTTCTAGGTAAAGTTGATCCAGGGTAAATCCGATTGCCTCTCGGGGGATCAGGAAGGAATTTTTTCCCCTGCTGTAGCAAATTGGATCATGCTCTGCTGGGGTTTTTTGCCTTCCTCTGGATCAACTGTGGGTTTAGAATTGGGTATATGGGATTGCACGATATTTTTTTTTATTTTATTTTAGTTATTTTTTATGGTTGAACTGGATGAACTTTGTCTTTTTTCAACCTGACTAACTATGTAACTATGTAACTATGTAACTATGTAAGATGGACACTGCCTACACAGGGGACATCGCTGGATTTTTTTGCAGGTAAGTGTCACATAATGGGCTAGTATGCGATGCATACTAGCCCATTATGCTTTTCATTTGCAGGCTTTGCAGACAGCAAAAGAGGAAGTAAAACCTATCAGGGTTTACTTCCTTTCTAATTCCTTAGGTTCCACAGTGAGTATAACAAACATGCTTTTCTGCATATACAGATTGATTTTACTGTTGTGGGTTTAGTAACACTTTAAGCTGAAATTAGCCCTTAAAGTATAGCTAAAGGCAAAAAAAAAGAGCTCCACCTTCTCTATTTATCCAGAAACATGAATAGAACATCCCATTGGACCTAAATAGCATTGCCAACATCTCTGGGATACATAGAAAAGAGGATGAAACCCCCCCCCCCAAGATTTGGGACTTTAATGGCAACCATGAAATAAATAAATAAAGATTTTATTCACAAATAATTCAAATATACATGAAATAACTTTAAAACTATTGATGATATGGAGGTACGTGGGTTCCCAAACAGAGGTCCAGAGAGGCCGACGCGGTTCGGGACAGTGTATGTCCCTTCGTCAGGGGCTTGTTTCCGGACGGGATCACACTGTACTATATAAATTAAATCATTTAGAAAAATCATATATACATTAAACTTTATACATTCAGTTGTTTATACAAAAAGAGTAATGGTGGCACAGTAATTACACATAACAGGAAACATACCCAAACACATCATAGTTAGGAAATCACAGTCGGACAGGCAAATCCCCCAGAGAAGCACAGATGCATCCCCTGTGTCGACAGGACACAGGCGAGGAAGATCCCCAACAATCCCAACAGGTCCAAAGTAGCGCACCAACAAAGCACAGCCACACTGATTTCCGGACGGATCATTACAAAATATCATAACCAGCATAAAGCAGTTAAAGATATTATTACCAAATTTTGGCATCTCTTATGCATAGACCCCATGCTCAGTCCGCATATCTCTAAGGTACCTGCGATTAAATATCGACGGGCCCCGTCACTGAAGGACCATTTGGTCCAAAGTGAATTTAGAGGCAAATTCCAGAAAGACCCATGCAAGAGAATGGGTACATTTACCTGTGGGGGTTGTTCAATATGTCAGTACATGAATATTTGGCAAAACAACATACTCCCTAATGGACGTCCATATAGACCCCACCACTTCTTCAACTGCAAAACCGAAGGGGTGGTGTACCTACTGGCATGTCAATGCTGTAGATTTTATGTAGGGAAAACTAAATTGCAATTCTTCAAGAGAGCTTCTAGACACATAAGCTCTATGAAGATGACGAATCCGGAGCTCCCATTGGGGAGACATGTGATAAAACAACACAGTGGAAAATTTCCTAAGATCCAGTTTCTGATACTGGACAGGATCCAACCCAACGCCAGGGGCCGCGACTGGAACAAGGTCCTACTCCAGCGGGAAACCCTTGGGGCCACCGTACCCCCTGGATTGAATGAGCAAATTAGCTTTAGACCCTTTCTTGAGGGCTTTGCTTAGGGTGGATGTGAGAAGGAGTGATTATGCCCACCCGAAGGTTCTTTTAGCACTATCAATATTCCCCTTTGTCCCCCTTTCCTCGCTCTTTTGGTATGTGCAATGTTTACACTGTATAAACTGTTAGTTATGTAAGGTGGGTGAGATATGCGGGGCACCCTTATCACTATGTCCTCCCCTTCGGATGGGCTGTGTGTGGGGGATGCCACTGCATTCTGCGCTCAGGGTCCTTAGGTGCTGACTCAGAGTAAATCACAGTTTGCTGCCATGTATCCGTCCATATATAACTACAGTATGTTGCCCCGCTTGTTGCCTATGCTGCTCTTGGGGGGTAAGCTGCGCCACTCTACCATTGACCTGTTTGTTAATCCTGTTGCCAGGTGACAAGATGTTTACTCTGGCACAAGATATCCTTCTGTGCATGCGCAGTGAGATGCTAGGCGTCTCCCCCGCTCGCGCTGTTTAGACTCACTGTTGCCTCGTTGGGACCCTTTAGATCACGTGACGTCGAACGGCAATACGTTACGACGTCACGCGCTATTTTCCCCTCCCCTTTTCCTTCCTTTAAAACGGGCGTCTTTAGCTGCCGCCCTGTCACTACGTTGGACGGCGGATACGCCGCCACTGAAGGAACCACGCCAGGATCAAGCGCTATTCAGTGGGGAGATACCCCATGAGGTAAGGAGTATTTAGGAACAAGAGGGGGGTACTTCCCCCTCATTCACGCTGATACCATGTTTGCCTTCCAGGCGGTACATGAATAGACACCTGCAGTTGGATTCCTATTGATTTCTTGTTTGTGTTCATATACAGAGCACACTGCAACTCCATTCTGGAAGATCTGGGAGGGTGATCCAAGCAAGTATCCTGATCAGTTTAAAAAGGTCTCCAGGAGTGTCAGGGTGGCTTGGCAACCAGGTAGGATGTTGTGCAATACTTCCTCCTTATTTCCTTAAAGGAACAGATACCCTATTTTTATACACATACACATATCTTTTTAATTAAAGCTCCAAGGAGGGCAATCAGTGTGGCTGCTGCGTCCGTGCTTTGTCGGTGCGCTACTTTGGACCTGTTGGGATTGTTGGGGATCTTCCTCACCTGTGTCCTGTCGACAAAGGGGATGCATCTGTGCTTCTCTTTGGGATTCGCCTGTCCGACCGTGATTTCCTAACTATGATGTGTTTGGGTATGTTTCCTGTTATGTGTAATTACTGTGCCACCATTACTCTTTTTGTATAAACAACCAAATGTATAATGTTTAATGTATATATGATTTTTCTAAATGATTAATTTATATTGTACAGTGTGATCCCGTATGGAAACAAGTCCCTGACGAAGGGACATACAGCGTCCCGAAACGCGGCGGGCTCTCTGGACCTCTGTTTGGGAACCCACGTACCTCCATATCATCAATGGTTTTAATGTTATTTCGTGTATATTTGCATTATTTGTGAATAAAATCTTTATTTATTTATTTCATGGTTGCCCTTAAAGTCCCAATTCTCGGGGGGTTCATCCTCTTTTCTCTATTTATCCTGTTAACAATTATCATTAAAAGTGAAAGTAAAAAAAAATCCCAAATTGTGGGTTGTCCCCAGAAAAGTAATAGAGGGGAAATCTTCCAATGGGAGCACTAGTTATTGTGACCTGGGGATACCTAAGAAATTCCCCTAATATGGAGGGATTTCCTTTCACTTCCTGTTGGGCTATGGGACAGGAAGTGAAAGAAAATCTCTGCAATGGAACACAGATGGCGAAAAAAATCTGACAGGGGTTATAACGCTCCCTTACTCAATCCAAAATAAAAAAAATACATTTTGCTTATACTGTAGTTCTACATTAATTGCATGGCATGGCCAAAGCACTATAGATTTCAAAGACCCTGCTTGTGGTCCTAGACTTTAACCACTTAAGCCCCGGACCATTTGGTAGCTAAAGGACCAGAGGTGAATTCAGAATTTTGCACTGCGCTGCTTTAACTGTAAATTGTGCAGACATGCAATGTTGTACCCAAACGAAATTTGCGTCCTTTTCTTCCCACAAATAGAGCTTTCTTTTAATGGTATTTGATTGCCTCTGCAATTTTTATTTTTTGCGATATAAACGGAAAAAGACAGAAAATTTTGAAAAAAAATGATATTTTCTACTTTTTGTTATAAGAAAAATCGAATAAACTCAATTGTAGTCATACATTTAGGCCAAAATGTATTCAGCCACATGTCTTTAGTAAAAAAAATGTCAATAAGCGTATATTTATTGGTTTGCGCAAAAGTTATAGCGTCTACAAACTAGGGTACATTTTCTGGAATTTACACAGCTTTTAATTTATGACTGCCTATCTCATTTCTTGAGGTGCTAAAATGGCAGGGCAGTACAAACCCCCCCAAATGACCCCATTTTGGAAAGTAGACACCCCGAGGAAATTGCTGAGAGGCATGTTGAGCCCATTGAATATTTTTTTTTTTTGTCCCAAATGATTGAATAATGACAAAAAGAAAAAAAAAAGAAAAAATGTACAAAAAGTTGTCACTAAATGATATATTGCTCACACATGCCATGGTTATATGTGGAATTGCACCCCAAAATACATTCTGCTGCTTCTCCTGAGTACGGGGATACCACATGTGTGGGACTTTTTGGGGGCCCCAAAAACCAAGCACCGCCTTCAGGATTTCTAAGGGCGTAAATTTTTGATTTCACTCCTCACTACCTATCACAGTTTCGAAGGCCATAAAATGCCAAAATAGCACAAAACCCCCCCAAATGACTCCATTTTGGAAAGTAGACACCCCAAGCTATTTACTGAGAGGCATGTTCAGTCCATGGAATATTTTATATTTTGCCACAAGTTGCGGGAATATGACAAACTTTGTTTTTTTGCACAAAGTTGTCATTAAATGATATATTGCTCACACATGCCATGGGCATATGTGAAATTACACCCCAAAATACATTCTGCTGCTTCTCCTGAGTACGGGGATACCACATGTGTGGGACTTTTTGGGAGCCTAGCCGCGTACGGGACCCCAAAAATCAAGCACCGCCTTCAAGGTTTCTAAGGGCATAAATTTTTGATTTCACTCCTCACTACCTATCACAGTTTTGAAGGCCATAAAATGCCAAGATAGCACAAAACCCCCCAAAATGACCCCATTTTGGAAAGTAGACACCCCAAGGAAATTGCTGAGAGGCATGTTGAGCCCATTGAATACTTTTTTTTTGTCCCAAGTGATTGAATAATGACAAAAAGAAAAAAAAAATGTACAAAAAGTTGTCACTAAATGATATATTGCTCACACATGCCATGGTTATATGCGGAATTGCACCCCAAAATACATTTGGCTGCTTCTCCTGAGTACGGGGATACCACATGTGTGGGACTTTTTGAGAGCCTAGTCGCGTACGGGCCCCCGAAAACCAAGCACCGCCTTCAGGATTTCTAAGGGCACAAATTTTTGATTTCACTCCTCACTACCTATCACAGTTTTGAAGGCCATAAAATGCCAAGATAGCCCAAAACCCCCACAAATGACCCCATTTTGGAAAGTAGACACCCCAAGCTATTTGCCGAGAGGCATGGTGAGTATTTTACAGCTCTCATTTGTTTTTGAAAATGAAGAAAGTCATTTTTTTTTTTTTTAAAACTTTGTGACAAAAAGCGAGATCTGCAAAATACTCAACATACCTCTCAGCAAATAGCTTGGGGTGTCTACTTTCCAAAATGGGGTCATTTGGGGGGTTTTGTGCCATCGGGGCATTCCATGGCCTCCGAAACTGTGATAGGTAGTGAGGAGTGAAATCAAAAATTTACACCCATAGAAATCCTGAAGGCGGTGCTTGGTTTTCGGGGTCCTGTACGCGGCTAGGCTCCCAAAATGTCTCACACATGTGTTATCCCCGTACTCAGGAGAAGCAACAGAATGTATTTTGGGGTGCAATTTCACATATAACCATGGCATGTTTGAGCAATATATAATTTAGTGACAACTTTTTGTACATTTTTTTTTTCTTTTTGTCATTATTCAATCACTTGGGACAAAAAAAAAAAATATTCAATGGGCTCAACATGCCTCTCAGCAAATAGCTTGAGGTGTCTACTTTCCAAAATGGGGTCATTTGGGGGGGTTTTGAACTGTCCTGGCATTTTATGCACAACATTAGGAAGCTTATGTCACACATCATCCACTCTTCTAACCACTTGAAGACAAAGCCCTTTCTGACACTTTTTGTTTACATGAAAGAAAATTTTTTTTTGCAAGAAAATTATGTTGAACCCCCAAACATTATATATATTTTTAAAGCAAAGGCCCTACAGATTAAAATAGTGGGTGTTGCATTTTTTTTTCCACACAGTATTTGCGCAGCGATTTTTCAAACGCATTTTTTGGGGGAAAAACACACTTTTTTTATTTTTAATGCACTAAAAAACACTATATTGCCCAAATGTTTGATGAAATAAAAAAGATGATCTTAGGCCAAGTACATGGATAGCAAACACGACATGCTTTAAAATTGCGCACAAACGCGCAGCGGCGAGAAACTACATACATTTTTAAAAGCATTTAAAAGCCTTTACAGGTTACCACGTTAGATTTACAGAGGAGGTCTACTGCTAAAATTACTGCCCTCGATCTGACCTTCGCGGTGATACCTCACATGCATGATGCAATTGCTGTTTACATATGACGCTAGACCGACGCTTGCGTTCGCCTTTGCGCAAGAGTAGGGGGGACAGCGGTGCTTTTTTTTTTTTTTATTATTTATTTTGCTTTTTTATTTTATTTTTAAACTGTTCCTTCCATATTTTTTTTTTTTATCATTTTTATTGTTATCTCAGGGAATGTAAATATCCCCTATGATAGCAATAAGTAGTGACAGGTACTCTTTTTTTGAAAAAAAATGGGGGGTTAGACCCTAGATCTTTCCTCTGCCCTCAAAGCATCTGACCACACCAAGATCGGTGTGATAAAATGCTTTCCCAATTTCCCAATGGCGCTGTTTATATCCGGGGGGGGGCATTCCCTCCCACTGCTTGTAAAAGCAGTCTAGAGGCTAATTATCTGCTAGAATTGCTTTTACATGAAAGCCGGCCACTGGCTGAAAATAATGATACCAAGATGATACCTAAACCTGCAGGCATCATTCTGGTATAAACATTCAAAGTCCAGCAACATACCAGTACGTTGCTGGTCCTTGTTGGACATGTATTGTAATCTTTTTTTTCATGCAGCCTGTTGGCTGAAAGAAAAAAAGAGATTGATTGGTGGGTATGCCCACCATTAGAATACCTCCCTTCATCCACCCACTTCTAATGATGGGCATATATGCCGAAGCATGGGGGCATCCTCCCGCAAAAAAGTTATGCCGCGTACACACGGTCGGACTTTTCCACGGGCAAGCCTTCGTCGGAATTTTGACCGTATGTACGCGGCATAAAAGGTTATGCCGCGTACACACGGTCGAACTTTTCCACGGGCAAGCCTCCGTCGGAATTTCGACCGTATATACGCGGCATTAGGAGCAAAATCGCTCCTCCGCCCCTGCTGCCCCCATGCTTCGGCATATATGCTCTTTTTTTAACTGTGGTGGTGAAATCACCTCCTACAGCGTTGGAGTCACGGCTTTATGTATCGTGGGAGCAAACGCTGTTGCTGTCAAGATAAATAAATCCACGATGCAACTGAATGGCGTACCTGCTAAGCAAATGATGGTTAACATTAAAACAAAGTAACATTACAGTACAACAGTAAGACCTTACCATACCATACCTGCAAAGCAAATACCAAAACAAAACCTAGTAAAAAATAAAACATTTTTTTAACGCAACCTGTGCCTAAAATATATATATGCCGAAGCATGGGGGCATCCTCCCGCAAAAAAGTTATGCCGCGTACACACGGTCTGACTTTTCCACAGGCAAGCCTTCGTCGAAATTTCGACCGTATGTACGTGGCATAAAAGGTTATGCCGCGTACACACGGTCGGACTTTTCCACGGGCAGGCCTCCGTCGGAATTTCGACCGTATGTACACGGCATTAGGAGCAAAATCGCTCCTCCGCCCCTGCTGCCCCCATGCTTCGGCATATATGCTCTTTTTTTTTTAACTGTGGTGGTGAAATCACCTCCTACAGCACTGGAGTCACGGCTTTATGTATCGTGGGAGCAAACGCTGTTGCTGTCAAGATAAATAATTCCGCGCTGCAGTTGAATGGCGCACCTGAAAACAAAAAATTACATACCTGAAAAGCAAGCATGATAAAACATTGCAGAATGGAATACAGTAAAAAAGAGCAGAACAATAGAGAGAAAATAGAGAGAGAGAGAGAGAACAATAAAACGACAACTATTTTTGTTTTTTTTATTTTATATTTTTTTTGTGTTTTTGTTTTTTACGTTTTTTTTTTCTTTTTTACACTTTTTTTTTGTAACTTTAACAACTGTAATGGTTCGGGTCTCTCAAAATGTAATGGCATCTTGGGAGACCCTGTGTAAGTGTGTCCTAGTCTGTGAAATGCTGTACCCTACGCTAAAACTTCACTTTTGAGTGGTAGCGTTCAAAACATTCACCAAGGCAAAGACCAGGTTTGTCAGGACAGAGTGGACAATAATGACAGGTGTCATGCCTAAATCCGCGCTTACTACAGACACGACATCTTTTTTGGGGGGCTCGTTGGGTAGGGGTACTCGGGAGGACATGCGTATAATGCCTCTCATGCAGCCGGCTTACTGCATTTGGTAGGGGATGGTGAGGTGCAGAACCGCCTGGATACAGGAGTTCTGTGACAATCTCATTCTGGAATTTTAGAAGAGATAACGTCCCGCCTGAAGCTCTGTATAGCACATGAACGTTCAGCAAAGCCAATTGAAATTAGGATAGAGACACTTTTTTGTACCAGCGTCTCGCCTTACGGTCAATTAGATACGGCGCCAACAACTGGTCGTTGAGGTCCACCCCTCCCATATTTTTGTTATATTCGTATATTCGTGGACACAGAGGGGTTTCTCCACAACACCAGTCGCCGTACGAATTTGGACTGTCGTGTCTGCATGAAGGGAGGTAAGAAGGAAAACATTCTTATTGTCCCTCCACTTCATAGCGAGCAAGTTATTACACTTTACGCAGGCTCTCTCCCCCAGCCTAAGACGGGCATCTACAAGCCGCTGGGGAAAGCCCCGGCGATTAGGTCGCACGGTGCCACATGCTCCAATCTGATGATCAAACAAGTGACTAAACAGTGGCACGCTCGTGTAATAATTGTCCACATACAAGTGGTACCCCTTTCCGAATAAGGGTGACACCAATTTTCACACTATCTTGCCAGCGCTCCCTATGTAATCCGGGCAGTTGACCGGCTCAACCTGACTATCTTTTCCCTCATAAACCATAAAGCTCCATACATAGCCTGTTGCCCTGTCACAGCACTTATAGAGCTTGACCCCGTATCTGGCACGCTTGCTGGGAAGGTACTGCTTGAAAGCCAAGTGGCCAGAAAATTTAATCAGGGACTCATCAACGCAGACAGCTTGATCGGGAATAAACAAGGCTGCAAAACGTTCGTTGAAGTGGTTTATGAGGGGCCGAATTTTATAGAGCCGGTCGTATTCAGGGTCCCCACGTGGACGACAAAGTTAATTGTCGTTGAAGTGCATGAACCGCAAAATCTGCTTGTATCGTTTCCTGGGCATGGAGGCAGAGAACACGGGCATGTGGTCAATTGGGTGCGTGGACCAATAAACACGCAATGATGGAAATTTATTTGTGCCCATGTTGAGGGAAAGGCCCAGAAAGGTCTTAAATTCGGAAACCGTAATTGGTTTCCAATCTTTGGCAATGGAAGGCAACTGGGGATTAGCGGCGATGAATTGACCAGTATATAAATTACTCTGGTCCACAATAGATCTATAGAGATCTTCTGTGAAAAACAGCGAATAATAGTCAATTGGCATAAAATCAGCTGTTTCCACCTGAATACTGGGTTGGGCAGTGAATGGGGGGAAGTACGGGTTCTGCAGAAGTGGTGGGGACCCAATCAGGATAGGCGAATTCTGCAGGAAGAGCACTATGGGTACGACGGGCCTGCCTTTGTCTTCTTATTGGTGGCAGCGGGACACTACTTGTGCTTGCCACCTCGCCAGCTTGAACTGCACTTATGGGACTCGCCACGTCACCAAGTGATACTGCAGTGCTGGATGTACGCCCAGGCTGTACTAGGCCGCTGGTGCTTGCCAATTCACCAGAAGGAATAGCGGCGCTAGTACTACTCTGCTCCATGATACGAGAGCCCTGCAGTTCTTGCTCCTCAACAACCTCAGAAGATCGGGATCGAGTACGCCTGACCTTAGCAGGGACCTCAACTTCGTCGTCAGAGCTATCTGACGTGGGGCCGCTGACGTCACTGTCTTCTACGGGAAGATATTCTGAGCCTGAATCTGACAGATACGTGACCTCCTCTTCACTATCTGTCATGCTCAGAATCTCGTAGGCCTCTTTACTAGTGTACCTTCGTCTTGCCATTTTGGGCTCTAAATTTAGGGGTACACTAGTAAGATTCACAGGAAAAAAAGCACCCGACTGTCGTCAGCAAATATATCAAACGCTACAAAAAAACTGTTAGCGGTCGCAGGGATCAGGACTGTCTCTGCGAACGCTGCAGTTATGTGTTTTGTGTTTGGTAAGTGACAGTGATCGATCGATACTGCACTTGGGTGGGCTGGGCTGGGCTGGGCTGGGCGGAGGGGCTAAACGCAGGTGCTAGCAGGTATCTGGGCTGATCCCGCTAACACTGCGTTTTTGGGAACCCTAAACCGCTGGGGACGCTAGTATAGATATGATCAGATACTATATCACTAAGGGAGGTGTATGCTTTGCGCGTGGGTGTTAGCGTTACTGGCACTAACCTAACGCTGCCTGGGGCGACGCAGACCCTCTCTGGTGCTAAAACCTAATTGATCTCACCCGCCGGGCGATCAGGGGGTTAAACCTTTATTGGGTTATATACGGCGGAGGCCCTGATGCTATAAAAAGCAAACTAACCAACCAGCGTCACCCGTAACCTTTATATGGTGATCACTGGTGAAAGGGTTAACTAGGGGCAATCAGGGGGTTAAAACCTTTATTAGGTTAAATATGGGGGTACCCGACGCTATATAAAAACCTGACGGGTTACCTAAATAACTAAATAACTAACTGGATAACCAGTGTCACCAGTGACGCTTATACGGTGATCACTGGTGAAAGGGTTAACTCTAGGGGCAATCAGGGGGTTAAAATAATACATGGGGGTACCTGACGCTCTAAAAACCTGCGGCGAAACTAAAAATAAATAACTGGCTATCTAGGGCACCACCGGCACTAAATACAGCGATCGAAAAATACGATTGCTTAGTGACGCTGGCGTTAGGGGGTGAAAGGGTTACCTGGGGGGCGATCAAGGGGTTAAATCTTTATTAGGGGGGGTTAGGGGGCTACCCTGGACCTAAAGGGGCCTAAACCTAACTACCCTGCAACTTTTTACTATCACAGATGGCACTAAATGCAGTGATCAGTAAAATAAATGATCACTGCAATCAGTGACACTGTGATTGGGGGCTGGGGGGTGACCTGGGGGGTGATCTGGGGGTGACTGGGGGGTGAAATGTGTGCCTATGTGTACCTAAGTGTCAGTGGACTGTTGGTGCAGTAACCTGCTTCTTCTCTTCTCGGCGCCGGAATCGAAAAGACCGCCGCAAGGGAATTGACATCACTTCCTCCTGCCTGTGTTTACATCACATGGCGGAGGAAGCATTTTCATTGGCCGGGAGCGATCGCGAGGGGGTGGCCGAAATCGAATGGTCACCCCCTCATCTCTGATCACTCCCCAATGATAAACGGCCACTCACTGTATAGGAGGGGGGTCCGATCGGACCCCCCAACTGTACAAAGGCAATCACGTACACTGTACGTGATTGTGCCTGTCGGTGCCATTCTGCCGACGTATATATACAGTGAGCGGTCGTTAAGTGGTTAACATAGTTTCCTCTATGTCTAAGGTGCCTCTACATGTTCAGTATATGGTATAATCATAAATAGTGTACAATTACTGTCAATAAACTCCCATAATAAGGTATAAGCAAATGTGCAATTGTTCATTACTAAGGTTGTAGAAATAGTAACTCATGTCACAAAGTATAATTTCTTTCTATTTTCTTACTAGCATTTGCACAAAATGGTAAAAATGACAGAAAAAAATATATCCTCCCAAGGCCATATTTGAGCTGACCCTTGGAGAGCAACCTAACCAATGCAGGAGGACATTACTGCCACAGACAAACTAAACTGGCATTAAAATGGCTACATGTCATGACTGTGCCTTAACCTACTCACCTGTATCAAAAGACTCTCATGTTGCTCACCCTATTTAACTATTTAAATTGCATCCATCAATTTTCCATGGAAGCCCACTACATCACTACATTAGAAAATAAGATCCATAAATATGAGTTGTGTGGTTGGAAAACAGGAAAGAGCTTCTCAACCTCAGAGGCTAACTGGATATTTGCAGGTATTGGCGATAAATTCACAACCCAAGGTATGGTCTAATCTCATGTGAAATGTCAGCGGAGTGTGAAATTAAACACATTTGTAAACTCCAAGGCCTGTAGCAATTATCTCTTTCCATTGCATACTATGATAAAATGCATTAACATCTGTTATCAAAACCTAATATTTGCTATGGAACCAGAGTATACTTTAGATACAGCACACAAGAAAAGGCCAAGTAGATATCTCTGGATGTCCTTTGCAGCTAATTGATTTATTTAAGAAGGAAGAAAATATCATATACACAAGGGGAGAATAACCTTGGCAAACATTAGACATCTTGCTATGAAAAGGGCCAAGAGTTAAAAAATAGAAGGGTCAACATACTCTGCAGCTGACATTTCATTTTATTTTTGATCAGTTAAGGCAGCTTTTCATAACCTTTTTTCAAGCACAGTATATAGAGTATATATATATATATATATATATATATATATATATATGTATATATATATATATATTGTGACGGCGGGACCCTGTGCGACCTTAGAGTGTTGGTTTACGCCAGATTTTGTAGAGAAAGACATGCTGATTGAACAGCTGTGTCTTGGGCTATTTAGTTATGATCTGACTATGGATCAGGGCCCCACCCAACATACAGGAAGTCTGTCTGCCTGGGAGTCAGGTAGACTCCCATCCCTCTGATAGGAGTCAGAGGCTATCTATGCTGCATGGGTGCAGCCAGAGTATGCATGTCTGCAGGAGGCAGACGTCATTGCTGAAGTAAGCAAGAAGGTGCTGACCGGGAGTAAGTGAGGAGTGAGCTTATCTCTAGGAAACTTTGCTCTGAGGAGCAGACTTTAGGCCTAGGCTAAAGGCCTGAGACAGCCGGATTTCTAGAATGAAAGCCAGAAGGCTAAACTGTTGAGTATGCAAGATACGGTAATGGTGGAACCCCCTGTGAGGGCTACTGATGTATTTGTGAACTTTTTTTGCTTTTAAATAAAAGTGGGCTACCATGCCCTTAAAAATAGTTCCTGACTGGCTGGAATCACTGGAAAAACGCATCTACCACGAGAGCTAACAACCCCCCAATCTTACAATATATATACTGTGTACGTAATATATATATACACCCACACACAGGTGCATCTCATAAAATTAGAATATAATCAAAAAGTTAATTTATTTCATTCATTAATTCAAAACGTGAAACATATATTTTATGCATTACACACAGAGTCATATATACCAAGCTCACGCATGCGTTTGCAAATGCGTGCGGACAAACCCCTGTTTTTAACGCATACTGTTAGACAGGTTATTTGGTTGTCAGCGAGCTGGTCAGTAAGTAGGCTTGGTTTTTCCCTGGGCATTCCCCAGGCCTTGTTGTTATATATACCAAGCATGTTTTTCTTTTAATTTTGAGGATTAGGGCTTAAAGCTAGTGAAAACCCAAAATTCAGTATCTCAGAAAGTTATAATATTATATAAGACCAATAAAAAAAAAAAAGATTTTTATTACAGAAATGTTGGCTTACTGAAAAGTATGTCCATGTACAGTATAGTATGCACTCAATACTTGGTCGGGGCTCCTTTTGCATGAATTACTGCATCAATGCGGCGTGGCATGGAGGCAATCAGCCTGCGGCACTGCTGAGGTGTTATGGAAGCCCAGGTTGCTTTGATAGCGGCTTTCAGCTCATCTGCATTGTTGGGTCTGGTGTCTCTGATCTTCCTCTTGACAATACCTGACAGATTTTTTATTTTTTTTCATATATAATTGACGATTTTTATTCAAGTTTCATACTTTTCAAATACAGAAATAAAAAAGAAGGAGAATAAATATTACATGTTACAAAATTTCAGGAAAATTCTGTCTCATTGTGCATGCATTAATACATTCAAATGTCGTATAGAGGCTCCATAGCTGGAGCCAGTTTCAACCAACATTTGATACATGGGTTACTAAAACATCAGGAGGAACAGGTGCTAAAGTAAAGCAGAAATAAATAAAACATTGTGATAAATTCCTATGAGGAGTTTAGCATCACCTGCAAACCCAATGGAGTGAACCAGATGCTCTCTGCATTTATTTATTTTTTTTAAAGGGAAAAGGAAAAATCAAGTAAAAATAATATTGTAAACCAGGGATATGCAATTAGCGGACCTCCAGCTGTTGCAGAACTACAAGTCCCATTAGGCATAGCAAGACTCTGACAGCCACAAGCATGACACCCAGAGGCAGAGGCATGATGGGACTTGTAGTTTTGCAACAGCTGGAGGCCCGCTAATTGCATATCCCTGTTGTAAACCAATATAGAACCAGACAAAGAGAAAGGGAGGAATAAAGAAAAAAGAGTAGGAGAATTGAGACAGAACATGGCTCGACATCCCTGGATCCACAGAGAACCGGGCCCCCTCGAGCCGAGGCGGGTCCTCAAAGCCCCGGGAGATCCTCTCTGAGGTGCCAAAGCTCCCAGACCGCACGAGGACAGTCCATCTTATCTGCCAGGAGTGCCGTCATGGACTCCATATTTTAGACATCCATAATTCTGGTATAGAGCTCTATTGGAGTTGGTGGGGTTTCTTCCATTGAAGGGCTATCAAACATCTGGCCGCTACTAGGATATGTCTAGACAGCTTTTTGGCTAGGCCAGAAAATTTAGGGGGAAGTAACCCTAAAAGATACATTTTTGGGAGAAGGGGGATATCGACCTCGAAAAGCCGGCAGAGAAGTGCCTGAACAGAGCACCAATAAGATTGCAAGGATGGGCACTACCAGAAGATGTGCAGTAAGGTACCCCGATTCCTGCAAAAATCCAGCAGCGATCCGAGGATGATGGGTGTATGGCGTGTAAACGGGTAGTGGTCCTATACCAAAAGAACAGCACCCTGTAAGTGTTTTCTTTGTAAAGAGTGCAGATGGAGCTTTTGGCTGCCCGAGACCAAATGACCTGCCACTGTGCATGAGAAAGTTCATCCCCAAGAGCTTGCTCCCATTTGATCAAATAGCTTTGTTTGCCCTGGGTCCCCACAGATTTTCTATGAGGTTTAGGTCAGCCAAGTTTGCTGGCCAATCAAGCACAGTGATACCATGATCATTAAACCAGGTATCCATACTTTTGGCAGTGTGGGCAGGTGCCAAGTCCTTCTGGTAAAATGAAATCAGCATCTCCATAAAGCTGGTCAGCAGAGGGAAGCATGAAGTGCTCTAGAATTTCCTGGTAGAGGTCTGAGCTAACTTTGGACTTGATAAAACACAGTGGACCAACACCAGCAGATGACATGGCTCCCCAAATTATCACGGACTGTGGAAAATGTTGCATTTCATTTGGAAATCAAGGTCCCAGAGTCTGGAGAAAGAGTTGAGAGGCACAGAATCCAAGTTGCATGAAGTCCAGTGTGAAGTTTTCACAGTCAGTGATGACTTCTACCCCTCTTTCCTCATCTTTTCCGCACCTCGTTTTACCATTTCTAGTACTCTTTAATAGATTTCTATCCCTCCTACCCCTGCGATCTCACCTAAATGTAGTCAATTGACACAATTTATGTAGTACTTTTGGTTTCATTTATTAATACTTTACCTAGATTACTCATATTATCTATTTTTGTTTTTTTATTTTCAAAGCCCATCTATTTATGAAGTGCAATTCAATTTTAAAAATGTATTTATTTTAAAAGTGTTTTTGTATATTTACAGGTTAGTACAAGCGTGAGGTTGTAACCGGTATCAGAGAACACATTTTTTCATTGTTATTATTTTTTTATTCTCTTGCACATTATTTTACATATTGCCTTTTTTCACTATTCATAACACATCACATAGTTTTACACATATCCACTCACATTCATTTCTCATTTCTTCTTTTTCTTTTTTTGCACTATCAGTTTCGATTTTCCTTTCTCTTCACATTTCACAGGTGCATCACTCTTTTTCCTTGCACTTGTTCTTGTTTTCATTGGATTCAATCATGATTTTGATCACATGGTATTCAGCCACACCTGTCCTTGGTAGGCGGTATGGCCCATTTTTATATTTAAACATGTTTGATTTCCTTACATTTTCAGCTATGAGTAAGCATCCCATGATGTGAAACGCGTTAGCTAACTCCTGTGTTATATTTTTTTTGGGTGTTTTTGTTGTGTTTCATGGATTTTATTAATAAACCAGCATCTTTTGCAGAGTGCGGCCGTCCAGAAAATCTTTTTCCCTATTACCTATATTGTGCAGAGCCAGCACCTGTTTGCATTCAGAGTGGGGCGGGAGTATCACATGGACACAGCAGCTTGTGAGCGGTAATTTCTCTTCTTCAATACATTTACTATCTGGACTTTGCCTGTTACTTTTACCTGCTCAGCCATCTGTCTTCCTGCACCGTTACTTTTTATTCCATTTTTTTACTATGGAAATCCCCACGCTAAGGATGCTTCCTTCATATCCCATTTTGGCAGCAGACACCCCGGAAACAGACACAGCTTTCAGCAGAACATTAACGGCCCCATCCGATAATCCACTCCGATCTAGCCAGACTGTTTTGCTTCAAACTCCGGACACGGGTGAACTTTCCTTGAAAACTACCTTTCGGAAATTAGAAAGTCTCATGGCTAAGGAGATTAGGACATTTTGGGATGTGACCACACTCACTGAATATTTATCATTGGAACAGATCCCTCGGGGTCTACGGATCAGGAAATTTCCTACTTTTGATCTCGCTAATGAAGAACTTAAACGTGAATGGACTAATACTCTTTCGGTCTGTTCCTTCAAATTAATGAATATCATTGTGAGTCAGAAACAACAGGAATTGGACCGGGTACAACGTGAAATGGCTATTATACAAAAGGATTTAACCGAACAGCAGAAGGTTCCTGGTTACACTGAATTGGATAATCAATTGAATAAAAGATTGAACAAACTAGAACGAAGTGTGATATCTACAAAAAAGGAAAAACAAGCTCATGACCAGCTTGATTACGATACTGATAATGTTTACATATGGAAAAAAACAGTCTTTCATACCCGCCGCACAAGGAGACCACTCTCCAAAAAAAGAGTCAGTTTCTCAGACACGGAGGGTGAACCGGTCAACGATACCTTTGCCGTTACAGGATCAGACTCCTCATCAGATCTTAGTCCTTTGGCCGACCATACACGCACAGATCAAACGGCGACTTTAAACAAGGATGGCCGGGGCCGCAACAGAAGGAGCAGAAAAAAGAAAGGAAAACGAGAAGAGGAGGCAAAAACACAAAAGACATAAAAGAGTCAAAGGAAACTCGTTACCAACTGCGGGGTCGGAAGTAGCAGAACATCATAATGTCATTAATCTATCTATTCGTTCCCTTTCCCATACAGAGGTTTCACTTCTATCAAGGGGTTTGAACTTTTGTCCATCAAATCATTTTGATCTATTTGGCACTATATTGGACGTGAATAGATTGGCGCGTGTATTGACGTTACAGAAGCATTACTTCACTGATTCTGAGAATGGCAATCAATCTACCCTGCCTGCAGAAGACACATCAAATGGTGAGTCCCTTCCTTCTCCTAAACTTATTCCGGAGGTATGTGCACTTATAGATCTTATAGATCTTGCAGCAGAGTCCGATGCACATAATGACGATTGTAATTCTATGCCTTATCCTGTGTCATTTAAAATCAAATCGGATTTTTATCCCATTAACTCAAGGGGCAAAGACATGGATCTCTACCAAAAATTGGTGGAAAGAGATCTAACCAATCTAGCAAGGAACATGTCCAATAACACCATTGGCAATATTTCTGCTGACGAGAAAATATCTTTAGAAGACTTACGCAAAGATTCATCAATTGTCATTAAAAATGCAGACAAAGGCGGTGCAGTTGTAGTATTGGATGCCACCCAATATAGGGATGAAGCACTAAGATTGCTATCCGATTCCAATACTTATTTAAAATTAAAAGGTGATCCCACCGCTGCCTTTTCTAAAGAACTCTCTTCCATTTTGGACACAGCAATATCGATTGGGATTTTTACATCTAAAGATAAAGAAATGTTCCTTCCTGCCTCTCCGGTCATGCCGATATTTCATCACCTGCCAAAATTACATAAGGGACTTTCCCCATTAACAGGCAGACCAATTGTGGCAGGCATTAATTCATTAAATGAGCGGTTGGGGCAATGGGTGGACCAACAACTACAACCCTTGGTCACTGCATTACCTGGTTATTTGCGTGATACTAAGCAATTATTGTCCAAATTGGAACATGTACCATGGAATGACAATTTTCGTTGGATCACATGTGACGTTTCCAGTTTATACTCATCCATTCCACACACGCTTGGTTTACAAGCAGTGTCCCATTTTTTTAAGAAATCAGGATGCTTCTCTCCAGTACTACAAGAATTTATTATCACGTGTTTGGAGTACCTCCTGACCCACAACTTTTTTATGTTTGATGGGACCCACTACCTCCAGAAATGCGGTGCCTCCATGGGAGCAAAATTCTCACCATCCCTGGCCAATTTGTACATGGGATGGTGGGAGAGGCACCGCATTTTTGGACCTAGTGGTCCCCGTCGTAAGGATACTGTATTTTTCTGTAGATATATTGACGATCTCTTGTTTATTGTCTCCGATCCGCAAATCAATCTAGATACATGCTTAGAATACATGAATGACAATATGCTTAATCTAAAATTCACAGGTGCCCTAAATGCTAAATCTATAGAGTTTTTGGATGTACAACTGACAGGCCAAGGCAGCACTATTGTTTCTACCTTACATAGGAAAGCTAGCGCAGGCAATACTATTCTCAGGGCAGACTCTAGTCATCCAAGCCACACCATTAAAAGCATTCCAGTAGGACAATTCCTCAGACTAAAAAGAATCTGCAGCACAGAATCGGATTTTGATCTACAAGCCTGCCAAATGGCACAGAGGTTCATAGAACGGGGATACCCTAAATCTGTCATTGACAGAGGTATGGCCATAGCTAAATCAACACCACGTGACAGCCTTTTGAACGACAGGCCCTCTAAAAAATCCAAGAAATCCAACAAATTAAATTTCAACTTTCACTCGAAATTCTCACCGTACCATCAATGCATTCCTACTTTCTCTACCCCTTACAGTACAGAATTTAACAAAATCCAAAAGATTGTAACTAAATATCTTCCTGTTTTGTCTCATGATCCTATATACTCACAAATCCTAGATAGAGGCATTCGTACTGTATCTCGTAGAGCTCCATCTCTCAGCAGTATGCTGTCACCCAGTCTCTTTTCTAGTACAACCAATACAAATCATTGGTTGTCATTTAGAGGCACATACAAATGTGGTGGTCGAAGTTGTGTTTACTGCCCCTTTATAAGAAAAGGTGATTCTGTCACTTCTGCTACTACGGGCAAATCGTACAGGATACATTCTTTTGTAAACTGCAACACACGGTATATAGTTTATGTCATTACTTGTACGATTTGCTCGGTTCAATATGTAGGCAGAACAACGCGAAGACTCAAAGATCGCCTTTATGATCACTTATATGACATTGATAAGGATCATGCCACCAATGTTGCCCGACACTGGAATTCAGTTCACCAAAAAAATACGTCCAGTTTAGTCATACAGGGTGTCAATAAAATAGTAAAACCTCTTAGAGGAGGTGACAAATTTAATTTACTTTGTAAGCAGGAGGTTCGATGGACCTTTCTTTTAAATACTAGATATCCTAAAGGGCTCAACTTCGAATGGGATGTATCTAATTTCTATTGATTTATTGATTTTTTTGATTTTTTTGATGTGGTGTTTTTCAATTTGCGATGTGATATATGGTGTTTGGAATGTTTGTGATTATTTATATTATGGTGGATCCTGCAGATCCAGCAGCATATATACATATATATATTTCTTTACACATACTTCCACCCATGGTTCATGCCGCAATTTTGCTATTATCACATCATTTCAAATCCAAAACTTCATCTCTCTCTTTCTTTCTTTACCCATATCCAGTAATAGCCCTTTTACATCTAGTAATAGCCCTTTTACATCTAGAAGTAATATGCTTCCTTTGCTTTTTATGGTCCTTTATTTTTTCGTTCCATCCTTTAGTTTATCCAGTTCTGGATAGAGGCGTGCCTCATTCTGGATATACATAATTATTCAGTAGAGTTACAATGTTCTGCCTGAATGTTCTCCTCTTTCTCACCTTTTCTTTTCTTTTTTCTTTTTTCTTTTTCTCTCTTTTTCCTTATCTATTTCCCTCCCTCTTCTTTTTTGGCTCCTTTTAACATCACTTGTGCAGGAGATTCGGATGCTTCATATGAGACATTGTGTAGCACACTATATACACAGAAGTATAATATATTCTGTGACCATAATTACAGTTTGTTCAGTAGTCCGATTTTAGCTCTGTTTAACGGTTAATATAGTGTTATAACATGTCAATGCAGTCTAAATACATCAGAAGTACAAGTAATTCCTTTTACCTAGAGCTATCTATAATGTTCAAGAAATTTTTCTATCACTACTAAATTTAATTTTGTGACAGTTGTATACATATACTATAATTATGATAGATTTATTATTAACTATCCAAGTTTTCTATATACATTGTACTGTCTCATATATGTTTTTATATCACGCTATACATATTTTATATTGTATCATCCCTTTGTGGGTAGCTATACGCAAGAATTTATATATTTACTCATATATATCCACATAAAAATTTTATTTATTTTTTCTTTTCTTTTCATTTCATTTTTTCACTTCTTATGTTTCAAACTTCATTTCTCTTCTATTCTTTTTATCTCACCTTTTTCATCACTTTTTTATTGTTATTTATCCTTCGTATTATCATTCCTTTTGTTTTGTTTTCTTTTCATTATCTTTTCTAGTCAATACCTCACACATGGTTCTATTATATCTTTTCACTACACAATTATGTAACAGCATTCTTCTTTAGTTTATCACTCACACACATATATGTGTCACCTCACTCATTGATCCCCCACTTTCACAATCAATGATTTATTATTCACTTCTCTTCATCACACACCTCTTACACACACTATTCATTTTCACTTCTCCACTTCCTTTGTTTCATGCATTTTTTTAATTTTTTTTTTTTTCATTGTTGTTATTTTTTTATTCTCTTTTTCTCGATTTCTATCCCTCCTACCCCTGCGATCTCACCTAAATGTAGTCAATTGACACAATTTATGTAGTACTTTTGGTTTCATTTATTAATACTTTACCTAGATTACTCATATTATCTATTTTTGTTTTTTTATTTTCAAAGCCCATCTATTTATGAAGTGCAATTCAATTTTAAAAATGTATTTATTTTAAAAGTGTTTTTGTATATTTACAGGTTAGTACAAGCGTGAGGTTGTAACCGGTATCAGAGAACACATTTTTTCATTGTTATTATTTTTTTATTCTCTTGCACATTATTTTACATATTGCCTTTTTTCACTATTCATAACACATCACATAGTTTTACACATATCCACTCACATTCATTTCTCATTTCTTCTTTTTCTTTTTTTGCACTATCAGTTTCGATTTTCCTTTCTCTTCACATTTCACAGGTGCATCACTCTTTTTCCTTGCACTTGTTCTTGTTTTCATTGGATTCAATCATGATTTTGATCACATGGTATTCAGCCACACCTGTCCTTGGTAGGCGGTATGGCCCATTTTTATATTTAAACATGTTTGATTTCCTTACATTTTCAGCTATGAGTAAGCATCCCATGATGTGAAACGCGTTAGCTAACTCCTGTGTTATATTTTTTTGGGGTGTTTTTGTTGTGTTTCATGGATTTTATTAATAAACCAGCATCTTTTGCAGAGTGCGGCCGTCCAGAAAATCTTTTTCCCTATTATCAGAGAACAGCACTTTGTTTTTTATTTATTTACAGTATTTTAATTTTATTTATTATTTGCAATCACATAATTACATATTTCTTTACTCTCATATACAGACATGACACAAAAAGGATTACAAACATAAGGGGTAAATATCCAGATATCCCTCTCCTTCTTACTTATCTCACCATAAAATTCTACTTATTTTCTTGTTCCCATTACCCTGCACCTTTTCTATCCTATCATTCTCACCTTTCATATATACTCCTCATTAACCACCATATTTGTTTTGATATCACCCCCCCCACCTTGGCTGTGCCTCCCTATCTTACATACTCTATTTGTTTTTTAACCCCCCAGGCGGTAATCCTGAGTCGGGCTCGGGGTGGATTTTACATACCATTAGCGGTAACCCCGAGCCAGACTCGGGATTGCATTGCAGGATACAGGGGAAGTTACTTACCTTGTCCCCTGGATCTTGCGATGTCCTCCCGCTGTGTGTGCAAGCCGTCTCCTCGCTCGATTCCCACACAGTGCCGCCGAGCTCCGTTCCCGAGCGGTGCGGCGCGCGGGGGCGGAGTTCGGCGGCAAATTCAAAAAGTGAAAAACACACAATACATACAGTATACTGTAATCTTACAGATTACAGTACTGTATCAATTTATTTCACATCCCCTTTGTCCCTAGTGGTCTGTCCAGTGCCCTGCATGTAGTTTTATATTATAAAAACTGTTCTTTCTGCCTGGAAACTGGAGATTGTCCATAGTAACCAAAAAGTGTGCCTTTATGTCAAAAGTGATAATAAATTAGAATCACTCGCAGAATTGAGCGATAGCGATTACACTCACTTGTTAGCTGAATTATCTCCCCCGATGTCCGGTTTGGCATAAAAATCGTAGTTATATTAATTGATGCTGGCCGGTTCCATCTTGCTTGTGGGCTTGTGAAGCCCGCAATCATTTATTTCCTGTATGCAGTGAATGCTGAGCTCCCAGCATTCACCGCTCGTTCCCACGCATGCTCAGTGTTGACGGGGGAAGCGCAGTAAACTTCCAGGTTGCCATCACAACGGGCGGCATCGTCGGAAGTTCCCGCCCCGTTGTGATGGCAACAAAACAAAATCTCGCGAGAATTTGTGGGAAGCCTCCGCACTGACTCCTGGGAACAATGACACAGAGCTCCCAGGAGACAGTACGGCGCACAGGACATAGCGAAAATAGACTCACATACCCCGCCCATACCTGCAGGGGTCCGATACCAGAAACAAGGTGAAAATAGCAAACACAGGTACATCCTCTTAAAAAAATAAAATAAAATAAAAAGTTCCATTTCACAATGTATACAACAAGACAATTCGATGGAGCTATACTTAGAAAATTGTGTGGACCTCCGCTTTAACAACGTCCTGGGAGTATTCCAATCAGGCTTCATAAGGTATGTAAATGGTCTACACCTATAGCAAGGGTATTATTCATCTTTAGTCAGAGCTACACAGTTTATTTTAATCTACAAACATCCCTTACCTGCATAGGCAGGTTTTTTTTAAAGGTGAATTATCCTTTTAAACTCAAACTGAACAGTCTCCACACCTTTAGTAAATCATCCCCTATGTATTTGCTCAGATACAGGAATCGTGGTCTTTGAGTCTTCAGGATAATCTTACATTTTGGCTAAATACGGTTTAAGAAAACATGAATTATTTACAAAGCAATCCTTTGCAGGAACTGAACAGTTTCCCAACGTGCCATCCACCCCTTTAGCCAAAATCTGGAAAGATGATGAGGACAAAAGAAAAAGCCAAAGTCATTTTTTAAATAAAGGAATATCCTAGATCCAGACTTTAATAGGAATCAGATGTGAGCTCGCTTCTATACCTAGAGCAGTTTTCTATAGAAAATCAAGAAAGCTTTGTGCTTTCCTTAAAGCTCTGCTCCTTTGCAAAAAGATCGAAGATTATACCAGGCTAACAAAAAGTTGCTTCTTCTTCTTCTTCTTCTTTATATTAGAAGAAGCGGACATTTCATGTATTTCCATTTATGTGCCGGCAAGAAGAGGAGCACAAACCCCGGAGAGTGCACAAACTTGTTATACTTTTTCAAATAATTCTTTTTTTGGTATCAATCGCTTCATGAAAGAAGGAGGAAAAAAACATGAACGATATCTGTAACCCACTTTCCTTCTCTTCTTCTCCACACAGCCATTACATTTCTACTTTGAAGATGTGTGAAAAAAAAAAAAACACAAAAAGATAAAACGCTGAATATTTAGCTTTTACTGCAAGAAGATAGCGCAAACTACTTTTTCTTAAACTCTGAATAATGTTTGTGAGAATGTTTCTAAAACTTGTTTTCAAAGTCTGGTTTGCCTATCCTTCAAATTGTGAGTAATGAATCCAACACACTGGGGGTTATTTACGAAAGGCAAATCCCCTTTTTCACTACAAGTGCAAAGTGCACTGAAAGTGTCCTTGGAAGTGCAGTCGCTGTAGATCCGAGGGGGACATGCAAGGAAAATAAATAACAGCATTTTAGCTTGCACATGATTGGATAATAAAATCAGCAGAGATTCCCCTCATTTCAGATCTGCCCCTCAGATTTACAGTGACTGCACTTTCAATGCAATTTCAAGTGCACTTTGCACTTGTAGTTTGCACTTGTAGTGCAAAGTGGATTTGCTTTTCGTAAATAACCCCCAAAGTGCTCATTGCTGTTTCCAATTTTTTAGGTAGGGAGACAATAACGTTACCATTATTGCTTTCTAATGCAAAATGTGTTGTAAAAGTATATCAAGTGTGTAAACAAAATCACAAACATGGTGCAAATTAACCACTTTAGGCCCGGTTCCCACAGGGGCGGCACGACTTCGGGGGCGACTCGGCGGCGCGATCTCAAGACGACTTGAGACGCCCGCCTGAGGCGATTTGCATAATGACTTCTGTATAGAAGTCAATGCAAGTCGCCCTGAGTCGCCCCCAAAAGAAGTACAGGAACCTTTTTCTAAGTCGGAGCGACTCGAGTCGCTCCTATTAAAATGGTTCCATAGTACAGAGCGGGACGCGACTCCTCAGGCGACCGAGTCGCCTGAGGAGTCGCCCCTATGTGAACCGGGCCTAAAGGTTTCCTGTAATTATTTGGTTGATCCAAGAATTAGAAAATTCCGTTTTAAAGGGTAACTCCACCTAAAGTCGTATTTTAATTGAATGTTATTAAAAATGACCTTTCGTTTTCAATTTGCACCCGCTGTAATTTTCTGTAAAATGCAATATGACTACCTGGAGGTGTTCTGTACACAGAATGTGTATCCTGTTTAGACTGATCATCCTTGAGATGTTTCTACAACTTAACTGGAGTCCACCTGTGGTAAATTCAGTTGATTGGACATGATTTTCAAAGGCACACACCTGTATATATAAGGTCCCACAGTCAACAGTGCATGTCAGAGCACAAACCAAGTGATGAAGTCCAAGGACATTTGAAGTGGACGGAGCTTCCTACCCTAAAAGAATGGACAACTCAAATGGGGGACACCTTGCGACTGGAGAAGTACCTTTTCCAGCACAGGGGCGCCCAGAAAAGTTCAACACTCTATGGTCCCCATGGTTAGATACTCCAGGCCGTAGTCCAGTGGATTTGGTTCTGGACAGACTGTGTCTCTGACACAGAGGTTAACTCTACTCACACTGTATAACTGTTGAATTTTGGGCTAGTACACTACCTACTGTATATCTAAAGGAGTTGGAGGTTAGGTAGCCTCCCTGGTGGTATGGTTATGTCAGATTTTTGCGTCTCAAAGCGGTACATTGTTTTGCATAGAAATTTGGCATTTTATATTTTAGGCCTGTAATTCTTAGTAATGTAGCGCCCTTCCCAAATGGTTGGGACGCTATGTGTAAATTTAGGGGTATGTCTGAGCCATAGTTGGGCTCAGATCGGTTGTTTGTTCTAAAATTGCTTCTGCTCTAGGTGTGATACTGCCTGGCAGTAGTGTTTCCTGTTTGCCTGTAGGTGGCACTGTCACCATCAGCCCAGGTTGAACTACAGGGGTATCACAACACATTGGGTGTCCTTTCTCGGCAGCCATGTAGTGGGCGTGGTTGAACTGCTGTGCATGCTGGGAGAGGGTACATAAGGGGCAGATGCCATAGATTTAAGGGGGGTTTGTTCCTGGAGGCCCATTGGGTCTGTTCCTGTGTGTGCGCCTCATGGCCAGCATGGCACGGGGTGCGTGTGTGTTTTGGCCCCAGGCACCTTCGGCCCGAGGCTACATCGCTACCTGGTAGGCCCCGCTCTGCTGGCTGGGGCCTATACCTTCGGAAGGGATCCCAGGCTACCCACCTGCGGGAAGCTGCTCTTAGGAAAGGAGGCCAGGGGAGGATCTGCCCCAGAGGAGACTGGCGACGGTACTGCTGTCTCGGGAGGTGGCCTGGAAACTCACCTAAGGAGGGATCCATTGCTTTAAGCCCTGCAATACGCCGATCTGGCCTAAAGGTTCTCTCTCTTTTGCTTGGCTGGGAGGTTTGGGACTTTGACAATCCTGTGGCAGAGGATTCCTGATCGCATCCATAAGATTTCTCAGATTACATTGATCCGTGCATCATCCTGGCTGCTAGGACCAGTGAAAGGGACTACCTGGGTGAGCAATACCCACTCAGGCTTGAGTGGTGACGTTGTGTTTTTAGTGCTGCGTGCCTGAACCTTCCCTTGTTCTTCTCTCGTTTCCTATATTTCCTCTCAAGTTCCCTCAGCAAAGTAAATAAAGCCTTATTGTTGGGTTTTACATTTGTGTGGACATTGGCCTTTGTGGAGACTTTTATACCCTGACAACGGAAGCCTTGGAGGTAGTTTGCATGACCCAAAACAAAACCAGCAGCCTGATCTCAGAAAGATGGGGGTATCGCTAGAGTAATAACACATTTAAATCTGTCCAAACAAGAGTCTAGTAGACATCCCGGATATGATAAAGTTTGAAACACAAAATCATAAATTATAATATAATAACTAAAAAAAATATTAAAAAATAATAATATAGTAATTATTAGACTTGTGCACAACGGAAAAATTCGTTCCGTTTCGGTTCGTTTCTTTCCGGTCCTGTTGATTCGTAATCATTCGTAATTTTGCTAGACGGGATTTTTCGTGTTCGGACTCATTCGTATTTTTGCAAGCGACATTTTTCGTTGAATTTTTTGTTGCTTTATAATTCGTACTTTCGGTAGAGTACGTTGTTTTTCGTTGATTCTGGACACAACTCCTACTTTCGTAACTTTTTTTGGGTTCGTTGATTCGTAATTTTCCGTGTCTCTCTCACAACGACGCTGCCTATTATGCCTAATGTGCTTCGAATGGATTTGTACTTTTCTAAATACATAGCGGTTATTTGTAACGATTCGAAATCTCGTATTTTACTTTCGTTTTTTACATGCGGCTATAGGCTCCGCCCCTGTACACCATTTTGAGAGGGTTCAGCACGGTGAGGGAGAAGCAGAGAGCAGAGCAGAGTGAGTGTTATTGTGCTTCGAATGGATTTGAAATCTCGTATTTTACTTTCGTTTTTTCATGCGGCTATAGCCTCCGCCCCTGTACACCATTTTGAGAGGGAGTTCAGCATGGTGAGGGAGAAGCAGAGAGCAGAGTGAGTGTTATTGTGCTTCGAATGGATTCGTACATTCGTAACTTTTTTCATAACGAATTATGCCGAAGACCTTCGGGCATTCGCTATTTTGCGGTATAATTTATTTCGGATTCGGTTTTATTCGTAATTGCTCTGTTCGGAAATTCGAATGCTTCCGAATGTCCGAAAGTTGCTAAATTCGGACGAATTTTGATTCGTTACGAAACGAATTGCACAAGCCTAGTAATTATAATAAAATGAATTTCCCCACTATTTACTATCGCTCAATTCTGCAAGTGTTCTTATTTACTATCGCTGTTTTCTAGCTGGTCTAAAACCACTTTTGACGTAAAGGGACACTTTTTGGTTGTTATGGACAATCTCAAGTTTCCAGGCAGAAAGAACAGTATATATAATATAAAACTGCATGCAGGGCACTGGACAAAACACTAGAGACTAAAAAAATATGAAATAATTTCATACAGTAATGTAATCTGTAAGATTACAGTGTACTGTATGTATTATAAATTTTGAAATTTTTGAATTTGCCGACAGGCTCCGCCCCTGTGTGTCGCAGGGAACGGAGCCTGGCACACAGAGGCATCGAGCGGAGGACACAGCGGGGGGGGGGGGGGACATCGCAGGATCCTGGGGACAAGGTAAGTAACCTGCACCAGGATCCTGCAATGCAATCCCGAGTGTGGCTCGGGGTTACTGCTAATGGTACTGAGATTTAACCCCGAGCCACACTCGGGAAAACCGCCAGGGAGGTTAAAGGGGAGGGTGGAACAGGGCAAGAAAAACATTGCATTGTATACAAATTTTTATTCATACTAGTGGATTGTGATGACATGTTGGATTGTGTATGTCAATGCTTTATCTGGAACCTGAAAGGTTTGATTGTATGTCTTTGTTTGTTTTAATAAAATCTTTTGAGAAAAAAAAAAAACTTCTGTAAGAGAATTTTTAGAACTTAAATTTAAATCAAATAAATACATATTGTATATTATGATATTATGTAGCTTTAGTGATAATTTTTGCCTTTAACAAAGTTCTCCTTTTAAATTATACTGTATATGTCATTTAAAAACATGAATATCACATTTGCAGTAAAATGTATACCATTCCATTAGACCTTTTAAAGTGGAACTAAACTTTATCTGAGCACAAGCTGAAAACGATATTTCATACATTTTTAATCTTCAAAGCAAACTCACCCATCCATCCATGTCTCTATGCTTTCTTTTGTTAAGAAATCCCTTTGAAAAACATTCTCCTAGCATTTTTAGCCGCAGCCACCTTGAGTAAGGGCAGATGATTCATGCAACATTTATTTTCAGGAATCCATCTGCCCTTAGGTGATTGTAGGGCCCTTTCACATGGGCACACTCCAGCAGCGGATCCGCCTGCTTAGCGAGGTATCTGTCTGCTTATGCCCGCTGAGCAGTTGGATGACACAGCCCTCTATGGGCGGTCAGATGTAAACGGACCACCTGTCTGTTTACATCCGACTGTCATCCACCAGATGAATGGGGAATGGATCCCCCATCCATCTGTTTTTAGCGGATCATTTTAGATGTGACTCGCTGCTCTATAGAGGGCAATGGATGGTCCAATTGGGTCCGCCTAAATAAACTGAAAGGCGGACCTAATTGGTCCACCCGTGTGAAAGGGGCCTAAAGGTCATTTTTTTAATAACATGTTATGCTTACCTGATCCTCTTCTTCTCAGGTCCCCCGCTGGCGATCCTGGCTCCTACCCCTTGCCGAGTGCCCCTATAGCAAGCCGCTTGCTTGGGAGCATTTATGCAGGCTTGCTCCAGAGCCACTCTCTGTGTGTCCATTGACACACAGAGTGTGGCCCGGCCCCGCCTTCTGCTCCCGCCTCACTGGGTGTGATTGGCATCAACAAAAGCCCCTCCTCCCCTCTTCCAAATGAAGTAAAGGTTTTTTTTGGGACTTTAAATGAGATGCATGATAACATGCATCTGCATCCCTGTTCAAGTACATAAAGAAAGACAGTCATGACTTTAAATGAGGTGTGTATATTGTGGCTAATCGAAGGAGTCAATATGAAACATGAACAAGTATTTATTTGTTTGCCATGATTGAGTAGGTACATGGCAGACAGTACATGCAATAATGGCACATAATAAAAAAAATCATGTATCCAAATCATATACATGTTAAAAACATAAATAGATTATACAATAGTATTGTCCTCAAAAATAAAAGATCATTATAATGTAACAGTTATAATCAACGGTATTGCCTGGATTCAAAGACCATGCAAGTATGTATACTTTGCATCTAGGTAAAGCCCGACGTGTTTCATGGGATCTATCCAATCATCAGGGGCGGATGCAAGATACATCTATAAAGAGAGTATATCAGAATAAACCATTCATAGACAAAAATTGGAAAAATAAAAAATACATACAGGGAGGATAAGATAGTAATTCCTGTAGGACTCACATATCTGCTTAGTGTGAAGCAACACACCGCCAGGGTGCTAGAGCCGGAGAGAATGCCTGGTCCGGAAGCTGTAGTAGTAGGGTCCAACAGGAACACAGGGAGCATATGTGTAGGTGTGACCAGGAATATCTGGAACAGTGGGACAACTGGGCTCTATTCTGTGAATCAATAAAAATAATAAACATTTTCAAGTCTTGCCACAGATTCTCAATTGTATTTAGGTCTGGACTTTGACAGGGCCATTCTAACTCATGAATATGTTTTGATCTAAACCATTCCATTGTAGCTCTGGCTGTATGTTTAGGGTCATTGCCCTGCTAGAAGGTGAACCTCCGCTCCAGTCTCAAGTCTTTTGCAGACTCTAACAAGTTTTCTTCTAAGATTGCCCTGTATTTGGCTCCATTCATCTTCCCATCAACTCTGACCAGTTTCCCTGTCCCTGCTGAAGAAAAGCATCCCCACAACATGATGCTGCCACCACCATGTTTCACAGTGGAGACGGTGTGTTCAGGGTGATGTGCAGTGTTAGCTTTCCGCCACACATAGCGTTTTGCTTTTAGGCCAAAAGGTTCAATTTTGGTCTCATCTGACCAGAGCACCTTCTTCCACATGTTTGCTGTATCTCCCACATGGCTTCTCGCAAACTGCAAATGGGACTTCTTATGACTTTCTTTCAACAATAGCTTTCTTCTTGCCACTCTTCCATAAAGGACAGATTTGTGGAGTGCACGACTAATAGTTGTCCTGTGGACAGATTCTCCCACCTGAGCTGTGGATCACTGCAGATCCTCCAGAGTTACCATGGCTGCTTTTCTGATTAATGATATCTTTGCCCGGCCTGTCAGTTTAAGTGGACGGCCATTTCTTGGTAGGTTTTCAGTTGTGCCATACTCTTTATATTTTCGGATGATGGATTGAACAGTGCTCCGTGAGATGTTCAAAGCTTGGGATATTTTTTATAACCTAACCCTGCTTTAAACTTCTCCACAACTTTATCCCTAACCTGTCTGGTGTGTTCCTTGGCCTTCATGATGCTGTTTGTTCACTGAGGTTCTATAACAAAACTTCTGAGGGCTACACAGAACAGCTGTATTTATACTGAGATTAAATTTAATGCAGGACTAATTTTACTAATTAGGTGATTCTGAAGTCAATTGGTTCCACTAGATTTTAGTTAGGGGTATTAGAGTAAAGGGGGCTGAATACAAATGCATGCCACATTTTTTCAGATATTTATTTGTAAAAAAAAATTGAAAACCATTTATCATTTTCCTTTCACTTCACAATTATGTGTCACTTTGTGTTGGTCTATTACATAAAATCCCAATAAAATAAATTTAAGTTTTTGGTTGTAACATGACAAAATGTGGAAAATTTCAAGGGGTATGATTACTTTTTCAAGGCACTGTATTTAAATAATTGCAGGAAAAACTCAAGAAGCTGGTTGTACCCAGGTCGATTGATCAAGCAACTTGGGTACAATCAGCCTGCCCATACATAGTTCGAATCTCTGAACCGGCTTCGAACTATGTATTGCTGGCTTAAATATAATATTCCTTCCTATTATTATATTATATTATTATACAGTATTTATATAGCGCCAACAGTTTGTGCAAAATGAAGGCAGACATTACAGTTACAATACAATTTGGTAAAGGCGGCCTTATTTGGACAGGGATTGGATGTGGACCTGAAAGGACAGTTCAGAGTCTAGAGTTACCCCTAGCACCCTGGCATGTGAGGACCGACTGATAGTTGTGCCATTGATCTTGACAGAGAAGTCAGGGGAAGGGGCACGTGGGGGAGGAAATATTATAAGCTGGGTTTTAGATAGATTCAGTTTGAGGAAGTGGTGTGACATCCAGGCTGATATGTCTGTTAGTAAATCAGTGGTTTTGAGGAGAATGATGGGGTGAGCTGAGCGGTAGAGAGATAGACTTGAGTGTCATCGGCATATAAATGGTAGTGGAAGCCATGGGAGACTGACCCAGGGAGGATGTGTAGATCGAGAATAGTAGAGGTCCAAAGACAGAACCTTGGGGGACACCAATGGTAAGAGGTGTTGGAGAGGAGGAAGTAGAGTTGTAAGTGACACTGAAGGTGCGGTGGGATAGGTAAGATTCGAACCAACGAAGAGCACAGCCATGGATACCAAGCAAATTGAGTTTTTTTGGGGGGGGGGGGGTGATCAACTGTATCAAAGGCAGCGGAGAGGTCCAAGAGTCCAAGAGTAAGAGTATGGAATAATGACCATTGGTTTTTGTGAGCTTTAGGAGAGCAGTTTCTGTGGAGTGCTGTGGACGAAATCCAGACTGAAGGTTATTCATAATGAGGTGCTTGCTCAGTCGGTTGTAGACTAAACGTTCAAGGAGTTTGGAGGCAAAAGGGAGTAGGGAGATGGGTCTTGGGTTGTTAAGATTGGTGGGGTCTAGTGGCCTCTTTTGGTATGGGAGTGACTAGTGCATGTTTCAGAGGGTTGGGGAAGAAGCCAGTAGAGAGGGAGAGGTTGAAGATACGAGTTAAAGAGTGTAGGATAGAGTCAGAGGGTGACCGTTGTATTTTAGAAGGAACGGGGTCCAGCGGGCAGGAACTTAGGTGGGCGTTAGAAAAAAGTTTATTAACTTCCTCTATAGTAGTTGGGTTAAACAAGAGAATTAATTGTACAGGAGGGCAAAGAGTGTAAAGTGAGGGAGAGTGTAGAGTGTAGAGTGGAGAATGTAGAGAGTGTAGAGTGGAGGAGATCTCCAGACGAATTGTCTCAATCTTATTTTTGAAGTGATTAGAAATCTCCTGGGCATTGAGTAAATTAGTGGGTGGAGGTAATGGCAGACGAAGTGGAGCGTTAAAGTTAGAAAAGAGTTGATGGAGAGTGTGTGAGAGGGTGTTAATGAAAGTGATAAAGTAAGTCTGTTTGGAAGCTTGGAGACAGAAATGGTATTTTTGGAGGGCAGATTTATATTGGCTGAAATCTTGCTGTGACTTTGTCTTACGCCACAGACGCTCAAGAGCACGGCTCTGTTTTTGAGGCTTCTTGTATTGTCTGTCTGCCAGGGTTGTTAACGGGGCCTGATTCTGTGCGTAGTGAGGGGGGCCAAGGTATCCAAGGTGGATGACAGTGAACTGTTGTAGAAAGAAGTGGCCAGGTTGGAGCAGGACAAGGATGAGATTTTGGCATAGAGACTAGACTTGTGCACAACGGAAAAATTTGTTTAGTTTCGGTTCGTTTCTTGTGCACAACGGAAAAATTCGGTTAGTTTCGGTTAGTTTCTTTTCGGTCCTGTTGATTCGTAATCATTCGTAATTTTGCTAGACGGGATTTTTCGTGTTCGGACTAATTCGTATTTTCGCAAGCGACATTTTTCATTGAATTTTTAGTTCATTTATAATTCGTACTTTCGGTAGGGTACATTGTTTTTCGTTGATTCTGGACACAACTCCTACTTTCGTAACTTTTTTTGGGTTCGTTGATTCGTAATTTTCTGTGTCTCTCTCACGACGACGCTGCCTATTATGCCTAATGTGCTTCGAATGGATTTGTACTTTTCTAAATACATAGCGGTTATTTGTAACGATTCGAAATCTCGTATTTTACTTTCGTTTTTTACATGCGGCTATAGCCTCCGCCCCTGTACACCATTTTGAGAGGGTTCAGCACGGTGAGGGAGAAGCAGAGAGCAGAGCAGAGTGTTATTGTGCTTCGAATGGATTAGAAATCTCGTATTTTACTTTTGTTTTTTACATGCGGCTATAGCCTCCGCCCCTGTAAACCATTTTGAGAGGGAGTTCAGCACAGTGAGGGAGAAGCAGAGAGCAGAGCAGAGTGAGTGTTATTGTGCTTCGTATGGATTCGTACATTCGTAACTTTTTTCATAACGAATTATGCCGAAGACATTCGGGCATTCGCTATTTGCGGTATAATTTATTTCGGATTCGGTTTTATTCGTAATTGCTTTGTTCGGAAATTTGAATGCTTCCGAATGTCCGAAAGTTGCTAAATTCGGACGAATTTTGATTCGTTACGAAACAAATTGCACAAGCCTAATAGAGACAATCTGTAGCAGAAAAAAGAAGAGAAGGGTTAAGATGGCGAAGGTTTATATGGGTAATTGTTTGGTAGTTGGAAGGCAAGGAGGAGGAAGACAAGGAGAGAGTGAAACTAATAAGGTAGTGATCAAAGAGAGGAAAAGGAATGTTGTAGAGGTTGCGTGGAGTGCATAGGTAGTAGAATATGAGGTCAAGGCAGTTTCCAACAGAGTGAGTAGAAGCGTTTGTCCATTGTTTCAGGTCAAAAGAGGAGGTTAGGCTCAGAAATTTAGAAGTAGCAGGAGTGTTAAGATTAACAGGGATGTTAAAGTCACCAAGAATGATTGTTGGGATTTTGGAAGAGAGAAAGTAGGGTAGCCAGGTCGAGAAGTCGTCAAGGAAGCTTGATACCGGTCCAGGACGCTGATAGATCACAGCAATTCTCAATGAAACTGCAGAAAATAGACGAATACAGTGAGCTTCAAATGAGGAGAGGGACAGAGAGGGGGGTGGATGAAGAACCTGAAAAGTGCTTTGAGGGGATAGGAGGATTCCAACACCACCTCCTTTCCGTCCACTAGGCCTGGGAGAGTGAGTCCACAGGAATCCACCATAGGAGAGGGCAGCAGGAGAAGGAAAGTCAGATTCTTGAAGCCATGTCTCCGTAATTGCAAGAAGGTTGAAGGAACTTGTGATAAATAGGTCATGGACGTGGTAAGTTTGTTGCAAACCGAGCGGGCATTCCAAAGGGCACAGGAAAAGGGGAGGCTGGTTCTAGGCAGAAGAGGAATAGAAATTAGATTGTGTAGATTGCGGCTGCTGGCAAAGGATAGGGGGTGTTGGGTATGTTGGCCAAATGTAAATGATGGCGGTCCAGGATTTGGAGAAATATCTCCAGACATTAGGAGAAGCAGAAGGGTGAGAGAGATGATATGGAAGTGTGACTTATGTGGGGGGACACTTCCCAGTGTCCTGGAGGTTTTATTGGTATGTGGGTTCAAAATTAGCCGGAGCTGATGAGTGCAGTAATACGGTGAATACAGGAGTGAGGCTGATATACATAAGCTGTGGAGTGGAGAAGAGAGGTGAAGGAGAGAAAGTTTAAGGAAAGAGGGTGCAACTGTGATGAGGAAAAGTAGGGAGTGCATGATACAGAGTGGTGAGATTGAAAAGCAGACTGGATGAGAGATGTTCTATGGGGAATCAGGTCACCTGTAGTCTGTTTAGTGTGTTGCAGTAATCTGTTGTAGATTTTCGCTTTGTGCATTCGCTATAGTGCTGAGCCGAAGTGTAATACTTAATCCAATATGAATACTTTGTAATGCGAGGCTTTCTTCCTGGTGTGGAGTGTCGTGCTCGCCCCCTCCCTTGGACTACAGGAGAGTCAGGATGCCCACTAACACACAGCTCCTTTCCCTATCTGCAACGTAGAGAGCGTCCTGACTCTCCTGTAGTCTAAGGGAGGGGGCGAGCACGACACTCCACACCAGGAAGAAAGCCTCGCATTACTGTGTGGAGTTACAGACAGAAGAACAGGAAGTGAGGATTTCTCAGAAGAAATAAGGACATTTAAAAGCAAAATCGAAGGATGAGGTAAGTGAAGGAGGACTGCACTAAGGTAAAGGAAGCTATTTAGGAAAAAAAATTGTACCTTTACAACCCCTTTAATTCTTATTGTAACTTTTATCCATTTTTTAACTCTTAGCATATACCTTTTTAATATGCCCTCTATTTATATTGATGTATCCTTGATGAGTTTTAATATAGATAGATTACGGATGTATACTTAGTAATTATTATCTCTGTACCAGAACCTATTGGTTATACAAGGGAATACTGATATAGGATGCTGTTAAATGTTTAAATTGGGGGATGAATAACTATTGCCCCATTAATGACAACATGTATACTAAGTATAAGCTAATCCGCAGCATTTGGCACCAGCGTGACCCCAGTGTAATAAAGTCCTGCTAACTCCGGGGAGTCCTGGAAGCGATGTCAGGCACATGAGGGGTTAATACGGTGGCCATCTATGACTGCTATATATTCTACGATGCCGTGCCGTGAGGCCGCGCCCTCAGAGGAAGTCAAAAGGACGAAACGTCAGGGCGTGACCTCACGGCAGTAGGAAGTGACGCTGTTCGTTCCATCTGTGCTCCAGTGTAAGGAAGTGGTGAGTGTCTAGTCTACGGTGGACAGGACTGACACAAGCATACACGACCGCATAGAGAATCTGGGACGGCACGTCTTTTTAAATGAAAGTGATTGTGGCTGTCTAAATGCTTTTGTTACTGGATTGACCGATGTCACTAAGAATTGCTTAATAAAAGGACGAAACGGGATTATCTCTAGTCTCTCTTCCTTTTAATCTGAGACTACCAGGAGAAGCGTCCAGTGGACGAGTATACTTTGGAGGTGAAGGATGGTCGGAGGATTCAGTTTGGCAGTGTCTGTTAAACTCAACCTTTCGGTGAGTAGAAACCCATAAGGGGAGTGTGATACACGGGAGAAGTTTGAAGTGGTGTGTACATGGTGGAAGCTGCCGTCAGTGGAGACTACCCCATATCTTAGGAGCACTTTTCTCACTGGACTCTGATATTCCTCCTGTCCTCTGGAACCATATATACCGTATATACTCGAGTATAAGCTGAGTTTTTCAGCACATTTTTTTGTGCTGATAATGCCCCCCCTCGGCTTATACTCGAGTCACCTTTTTGCGCCTGATCTCCCAGACTTTGGGGTCCCGGTACCGGCCGGCCGTAGGTCCCCTGGACCCCAAACTTGGCACACATATAGCCCCACTTTTCCTCTACAAGTGTGCAATGTTTTTTGTCCGGTGGACCTACGGCCGGGGAGCACCAATTTTTCAAAGCCGGGCCCCCCTTCCATAGACTCCCATGTTAAACGGTCATTTCTCTGGTGACTTTGGGGACCCGGCACACATGTAGCCCCATTTCTCCTCTATAGGTGTGCAAAGTTTGTTGTCAGGGGGACCTACGGCCGGAGAGCACCGATTTTTCAAACCGGGCACCCCTTCCATAGACTCCCATGTTAAACATCAGTCTAGTCATGGGCACAGTGAGGCAAAGTGAGGCACAGTGAGGCATGAAGATGGACACCCTAGGCTTATACTCAAGTCAATAAGTTTTCCCATTTTGTTGTGGTAAAATTAGTTGCCTCTGCTTATATTCGGGTCGGCTTATACTCGAGTATATACAGTATATATTTTTCCTCTTATGGACTATCATAAGATAGAGTGGTCAAGCTTGATTTCTGACAGCTAGCGCTGCTTTAGTAATCAACAAGTTTTAGTTTATTACTTGTTGTTTGTTTACTATTTTTATTTTTATGATTGTGCATTTTTAAGCTTTTAAAGCGGCAGCTGATTTAAATGTTGAATTTTAAATGACAAATGGTAACATTTGGTTGTTTGTGTAAACTGTTATTATAAGTCCGTATAGAACTTAGCGCCGAGATAGTGAGAGAAGGCCGTGAACTTCACTATTTTTTGTAATGTTTAAAACATTGATGCAGTTAAAGCTGCAGTTAAAGGTCCTTAAACTGCACGAGTATTGGTACTCGTGACAATGCTCTGATACCTAAAACCAATACTTTCAGGCTCAGTTCCTTCAGATGTCAGCGGGATTCCCCCACTGACAGCTAAAATGTAAAAAAAAAAAAACTTCCGCTTATCGGTCTCCTTCCCCTCTCCGGTGCCACATTTGGCACTTTTTCAGGGGGGAAGGGGAACAGGTACCTGTTTATGACAGGTATCATTACCCACTTCTGGGAGACAGGGCCACGGCCCACTCTCCCGGAAGTTCGGCCCCCTCCTCCTTCCTCTGCCGCCTGGCCAATTAGAAGTAGCAGCGTGCTTCTCGCATGCGCAGTAGGGAACCTGCTGTGAAGCCGAAAGGCTTCACTGCCGGGTTCCCTTACTAGAAATGGCGGCGGCTGCACCCAACAGCCGATCCGAAGATCGGCTTGGGTGCCGACTTCGTGGGCTTCCTGGACAGTTAAGTGTCCATATATTAAAAGTCAGCAGCTGCAGTATTTGTATTTTTTTTTTCATGGGGGGCTGGACCTGCTCTTTAAGGAGCAGGGGCCGCCGTGTCCTTGACAATCGATGTAAACGAAGTACCGGCAATTAGAGCTGTCAAAAAAAAAAAAAAACAGCCGGGAAATGTTTCTTAAAAACATTGCTCAGCTGCTGAAACAGAAAGATAAAAAGAAACATTGTTCTTTCTGTTTATTCATCTAAAGATCAAAGGGACGAACTTCAATCTGCAGATGATGTTAGTTTAAAGCAACCTGTGAAGTGAAATAAAATGTTTTTTTTTTTTAATGAAATGTTCCTCTGTATAACCCCATATTAACCCTTAATTTGCTCTAATCAGCCTTAATTAACTCCTTATTCTCCTTCTCCATTTAATTATTATTTTCATGTTGATTTTTTATTTATTTTTTCACTTCTATTTTATAAACTATTAATAATTAAAACTTTTTTTTGTTTCCTTTGTTTGGTATATTTTTACACCTTTTTAACATATATTTACACATTTCAAATTGAAAAAAATGCAACATTTAAAAAAATAAATACATTTATTTAATTTGTAAATAACTCTTCAGTGCTTTGTACCATTGCTGACAGCTGAAGTGGAAACAAAACATTTGCGGTAGGTATCAGTAATTGATATTGAGAAATCCCCCAAAAAAAAAAAAGCATCAGTACTCGTAAAAAAAAAAAAAATGGTATCATCATGCATCCCTACTATTTACAAAGGCTAGCAGCATACGAATTTAAAATAGTTCATGTGGAATGAGAGAATTTAGTTCCACTTTAACTCCACAGGTTCTCTTTTTTTGGGGACAAGCAGGCTAAACCTCAATCACGTCTGAACCCAAATGAACCATACAATTCTAGATTCTCAGGCTGACACCAAAATCAATTGTAATCCTATTACGCACACGGGGACTATCCCTATAGCACAATATAGAGCAGAGTTGGTCAGGAAATGAAAGGATTCTTGCTGTGCTTCGCTCATAATGAAAAGTGATTCTGCAGCTGCCTTTCCCTTTATAAGAAACATTACTATTTAATATCAGCAATGGAGTCCCGGATTTATGATGTACAACATTTTTACTTATAAAGCAACAGAGCGGTCTACCTATAATGGGCTTTCACTCCCAGCAATCTGCAGATTCTTTTAAGTAATAGAATGTTCTTCTATGTTTCATTTGCAGCACCATCGTAATCAGTAATCCCGCATATCAGAGCTGCTAGTAATGGACCCGTATTTATTCAAATGCACCCCATTTTCTCCAAGCAGTAATTTGGTAAAAAGGTAGATAGTAGTATTGGCAAAGTACGGTTATTACTTTAACAGTGTCAGTCAGTAACTTGGCAGCCTGTGCTGGATGCAGCTACACTGATTACTCAGTTGGAATCATACTAGTCCTGCACTGGCTAATTAGTTTTGCACAATAGTTTGAATAAAAACATCAGCGCACTGTAGCTCCAGTCGGCTATTATATATTATGAGTAATTTGTTGGGGATTGTTTTTTTTTCCTGGAGTTTAAAAGCTTTTGGTGCAGAAAGAGGTTATATATATATTGCATGTTTAAATATTGTAGCGTCATTGCCTATTACACGAGATGCTGCCATGTAGGGATGAGCTTCGTGTTAAAGTCGAACTCATGTTTGACTCGAACATCGTCTGTTCGGCCGTTCGCCGAATTTCGAACAATATGAGCTGTTCGCGCCAAATTCGAGTGGCGCGTCACGGCCCATAATTCACTACGTCAACGCAGTGCATTGCTGGCTGATGATTGGCCAAGCATGCACTATGACTCGCATGCTTGGCCAATCACAGCGCCATCAGTACAGAGAGCCGTAATTGGCCAAAGGCAGGGTGCCTTTGGCCAATCATGGCTCAGGGGGACTAAGTACATGCCCCACACTATATAAGGCCGTCCGCGCGTCGGCCCTATGTAGTGTGTTCCGGCATTGAAAGAGAGAGATAGAGACAGAGAGAGTGTCATTTAATTTCAGTTACTTAGAGCAGGCAGGCGATTGAGTTAGCTGCAGTCAGTGTATTTAGTATATATATGCACGCCAGGCGTTGCATATATATATATATATATATATATATATATATACACTGTGTTCAGTTTAGCTAGATCCGTTCCTGTTCTACTGTTGCTAAGATACTACAGGCAGGCAGTTGATTCAGTAAGCTGCTGTATATCACTCAGTATACTGTATTCAGTATACTGTATACACTGCAGTTCCTGTTCTACTGTTGCTAAGATACTACAGGCAGGCAGTTGATTCAGTAAGCTGTAGTATATCACTCAGAATACTGTATTCAGTTTAGCTACACTGCAGACTGTTCCTGTTCTACTGTTGCTAGGATACTACAGGCAGGCAGTTGATTCAGTAAGCTGCTGTATATCACTCAGTATACTGTATTCAGTTTAGCTACACTGCAGACTGTTCCAATCCTGTTCTACTGTTGCTAAGATACTACAGGCAGGCAGTTGTTTCAGTAAGCTGCTGTATATCACTCAGTATACTGTTTTCAGTTTAGCTACACTGCAGACTGTTCCTGTTCTACTGATGCTAAGATACTACAGGCAGGCAGTTGATTCAGCTAGCTGCAGTATAATCAGTATATATATACATCTCAGCTTTGTGCAGCTACATCTCACTGCAGGCCATTCCTTGTGTACCTATTCCAATACATCAAAAACAGTATGTCTGGAAGGCCAAAAAGGAGAGGCAGACACTCACAGGCCAATAAAAGAGGGCAAGGAGGCTCTGTGTCTAGAGGCAACAGTGCTGGTCATGGACGCGGTGCATCCTCATCAGCACGTGGCCATGGGGCACGCTTGTCCTTTTTTTCAGCAGCTGGCTGCGTTGAGCCGCAACATGCTGAAGAGTTGGTAGAGTGGATGATGAAGCCGTCCTCATCCTCCTCATTCTCTCTCACCCAGCCTCAGGGTACTTTGTCTGCCAAAGCAGCTGCCAAAGCGGCCTCTTCCATTGGCTCAATCGCATCAGTCACTCCTTCCCTAGCCCTACCATGTCCTGAGGAGTCCCCCGAACTGTTTGACCACAGTGTTGGGTACATGCTGCAGGAGGAAGCGCAGTGTTTTGAAGGCTCCGATGATGGTAACCCAGCTTGAGGAAGACAGTTACGTGAGCCCAGAGAGAGGGGGTGCCCAAGAAGGACAGCAAACTGGCAGTCATGTTCCCCCAGCTGCAGCATACTGCCAGGTTTGCTCCGGTGACGAGGAGGGAGGGGATGATGAGGTCACTGACTCTACATGGGTGCCTGATAGGAGAGAGGAGGAGGAGGAGGAGGAGGCACATCTCCAACGAGGCAGGATGCCCTCCAGGAGCCAGCTTAAGGGCAACCAACCGACTGCATCACACCGCAGAGCTCCGCATGTGCAGGACGCTGCTGTCTCTGTGCGTTATTCTAAAAGTTATTTGGTGTGGTTTACTATTTGCAACATATGTCTGAAGCGTATCTCGCGTGGCCAAAACAGCAGCCGCTTGGGCGGGCACCACGTGCTTGACCAGACATATGTCGACCTGCCATGCAGTCCGTTGGCAAGCATACATAAAAGACCCACACCAAAGAACAAAGCGGACCTCTCCTTGCTCCTCATCAGCTGGGATCTAGAACCCCACTATACCTTCAGTCCTCTCAGAAACCTGCACTGAGAGGAATGAAGGTGTATAATTAGATGTGTCACTGCCAAGTACTTGCGGGCAATCTGCTATCGGTACACCAACGTCCGATTGTACCAGGCAAATTTCCCTGCCCCAGCTGCTAAACCGCCGAAAGAAGTTCGCTCCCAGCCATCCACATGCCCAGCGGTTGAATGCTAGCTTGGCTAAATTGCTAGCACTTAAACTGCTGCCTTTTCAATTGGTAGACTCTGCCCCCTTCCGTGAGTTTGTGGAATGTGCGGTTCCTCAGTGGCAGGTTCCCAAAGGCCACTTTTTTTCACGGAAGGCAATTCCGGCTCTCTACCGGCATGTGGAAGGCAATGTCTTGGCCTCGCTGGACAGGGCGGTCAGCGGTAAGGTGCATGTTACCGCTGACTCATGGTCCAGCAGGCATGGACAGGGACGTTACTTATCTTTCACGGCCCACTGGGTGACTCTGCTGGCAGCTGGGAAAGATGCAGGACAGGGTGCAGTAGTGTTGGAGGTTGTTCAGCCACCACGCCAAAATGCTACTAGTGGTGATTCTGACGCACCTCTCTCCTCCACCCCCTCCTCTTATTCCGCAATGGCCTCTTCCTCTGCTGATTTGTCCTCGGAACCAGCCGTGCTCCGTAAGCGTTCAAGGGGCTACGCAAGTACGCAGGCAAAAAGATGCCATGCGATGCTTGAGCTGGTGTGCTTGGGGGACAGGAGCCACACTGGGGCAGAGATTCTGTCAGCTCTCCAGGGGCAGGGGCAGAGGTGGTTGACGCCACGTCAGCTTAAGCCAGGATTGGTGGTTTCCGACAATGGCATCAACCTCCTCTCCACCCTCCGACAGGGACAGCTGACCCATGTGCCCTGTTTGGCTCACGTCCTTAACTTGGTGGTGCAGCGGTTCTTGGGCAGGTACCCAGGCTTACAGGATGTCCTGAGGCAGGCCAGGAAAGTCTGTGAGCATTTCCGCCGGTCATATAATGCCAGTGCTCGGCTGGCTGACCTCCAAAAGGAAATGAACCTGCCCAAGAACCGCCTAATCTGTAACATGCCCACCAGGTGGAACTCAACGTTGGCCATGCTTCAGTGGCTGCACATGCAGCAGAGGGCCATCAATGAGTATCTGTGCCAATATGGCACCAGGACAGGGTCAGGGAGCTTGTTTTTTTTTGCCACGCCAGTGGGTCATGATCAGGGATGCATGCACTGTCCTGTCACCATTTGAGGAGGCCACAAGGATGGTGAGCAGTGACAGTGCATGCATCAGTGACACTGTCCCTCTTGTCCACCTGTTGGAGCACACGCTGCATGGAATAATGGACAGGGCATATGAGGCAGAACAGAGGGAGAAAGAGGAGGACTTCCTTACCTCTCAAGGCCCCCTTTATCCAGACATTGTTCCTGCTGGCCCACCGATCACACAGGAAGAGGACAAGGAGGAGGAGGATTGTGTCAGCATGGAGGTGGAGCCTAGCACTCAGCATCAGCAGCAGTCTTCAAGGGATCATTTACAGTCCCAAGAAACCCATGGACTTGTACGTGGCTGGGAGGAGGTGGCTGCGAATCATGTCATCCTTAGTGACCCAGAGGACTCCGGACCAAATGCCTCAGCAAACCTACGCTGCATGGCCTCCCTGATCCTGGAAAGCCTGCGGAAGGATCCTCGTATTTGTGGTATCAAGGAGAGGGATCATTACTGGCTGGCAACCCTCCTTGATCCACGTTACAAGGGTAAGGTTGCGGCCCTTATCTTGCCGTCGCAGAGGATGAAACATCTTCGGGAGGCCTTGCAGAAAGGTTTGTGAAAGGTTTGTGCAATACGTCTCCAGAGCCTGGGAGTTTACAAATTCCTGGTCCTGGAGAAAGTGTTTCTGAGGCTTCGGTTAGTCCCAGAAGGAGCAGTGGAGAAGGTGGCCGTCTGACCGATGTGTTCAGACAATTTTTTAGTCCGCAGCCCCAAGGTATGATCGGTTCCAGCAACCATCGCCAGTGTCTGATTTACATGGTGCAGGAATACCTAGGGGCAAGATCAGACTTGGACACCTTTCCCACCGAAAATCCTCTGGGTTACTGGGTCTTGAGGATGGATCACTGGCCAGAGCTTGCACAGTATGCAATTGAGCTACTGGCCTGTCCTGCATCCAGTGTTCTTTCGGAACGCACATTCAGTGCTGCTGGAGGCTTTGTAACCGATCACAGGGTGCGCCTGTCCACCGAATCAGTCGATTGGCTGACCTTCATAAAAATGAATCAGTCTTGGATCACCAGCTACCAAGCACCTGCTGATGTAACCGAATATTTTTTTTTAATGTGAGATCCCTTCAAGACTGCCTATGCTGATGCTGAGTGACTATCCTCTTCCTCCTCAATGTTCATGCTGATAGCTTGTAAGAACATTTTTGGTTCTGGGCACCGCCACCAGTGGCTAAGGCCCAATTTTCAGCCCCTGTTTAACAGCGGCGTGTAATTACAATTTTTAAAGCAATACTTTGCAAAAGGGCTCATTCCTGCGCTCCAACTAGAGTATCTGTGAGGGGTTGCAGTGTTGTGGCACCAGCACCAGTGCCTAAGGCCCGCTTTTTCAGCCCCTGTTTTACAGGGGCATGTAATTACAATTCTTGATCTAATATTTCACAGCAGGGCCCGTTCCTGCGCCCACCAAGAATAACTGTGAGGCCTTAAAGTATTGTGGCAACACCACCACACCGTCCACCACCAAAGGCCCAATTTTTCTGACCCTGTTCAACAGGGGGATGTAAATAAAATTCTTGATCTAATATTTCACAGCAGGGCCCGTTCCTGCACCCACCAAGAGTACTGTACCACTGTGAGAGCTTACAGTGTTGTGGCAACACCAACACCTAAGGCCCAAATTTCTGCAGAGTATATAGGGCAGGCCCCTACTTTCAAACATCCAACTTACAAACGACTCCTACTTGCAAACGGAAGGAGACAACAGGAAGTGAGAGGAAATCTACCCCAAGGAAGGGAAATTCTCTCCTGTAAGAGTTCCTTGTTTCACTAAAAACCCCAAATTTTCTAAATCCAATTGTCATTGGGAAAGAAAGTGAAGTGAAATCTTCTGAACAGGTGCACAGACAGCAAAACAAATGTTACAGGGTTGATAACCCTTCCCTATGTTTTCCAAAAAGTTTAAAAATAGATTTTTTGTCTGGAGCTACACTTCAAAAGTGTACCAGTTCAAAATTACAAACAGATTCTACTTAAGAACAAACCTACAGTCCCTGTCTTGTTTGCACCGCCTGTATACTGCTGTCCAGAGTATATAGGGCCTGGGTGCCCCACGCCTTTCCTTTTTTTTTAATTTGGGTGCCGGGTTCCCCTTAATATCCATACAAGACCCAAAGGGGCTGGTAATGGGCTGGGGGGGGGGTACCCATGTCGTTTTTCTCAATGATTTTCATCCATATTGCCCAGACCAGACATTACATTAAAGCCGCAAGCAGTTTTAAATTACTTTTTTTCCTTTAGAAATGTCATTTTGTGCAGGGACAGTTCTAAACACGGGAAACACGTGCCACTTTACAGGCATACTTTAGACACCCCCAGGCATGATATTTAAAGGAATATTTCACTTTTATTTTTTCACTTTAAGCATCATTAAAATCACTGCTCCCGAAAAAAACGGTTGTTTTTAAAACTTTTTTTTGCATTGATACATGTCCCCTGGGGCAGGACCCGGGTGCCCAAACCCTTTTTATGACAATAACTTGCATATTAGCCTTTAAAATTCGCACTTTTGATTTCTCACGTTCGAGTCCCATAGACTTTAATGGGGTTCGAAAGTTTGCGCGAACTATCGGTCCGTTCGCATGTTCTGGTGCGAACCGAACCGGGGGGTATTCGGCTCATCCTTTCTGCCATGCTATCTTTTGTGTCTACAATAACAAAAATAAAAAAATTCTGTTGTCCTTACTTAACCACTTCAGCCCCGGAAGGTTCCCCCCCCCCCCCCCTTCATGAACAGGCCCTTTTTTCACAAAACGCCACTGCGTTAATTTTATGGCATTTTTATTTTTTTATTTTTTTTTACTAGTAATGGCGGTGATCAGCGATTTTTAGCAGGACTGCAACATTGCAGCGGACAAATTGAACACTTGACACTTTTGACAGTTTTTTGGGAACCAGTAACATTATTACAGTGATCAGTGCTAAAAATATGCACTGTTACTGTACTAATGACACTGACTGGGAAGGGGTTAACATCAGGGGCGATCAAAGGGTTAAATGTGTGCCTAGCTGGTGCTTGCTTACTGTGTGGGGGGTTGCTCTGACTGGGTGAAGGCAGAGATCAGTGTTCCTGCTTACATCCTTGTTTACATAGGCAGACCGCCGTTCTGCCTCTCTCGGGAACGATCATGAGTCGCCGGAGAGAGGGAGCCGCTCAGGTGTGGGAATCCCTGAAAATACCTCCTCCCAGCAGCCAAGGGTGCAGGCAAATGCAATTGTAATCAAAAAGAGAAGAAAGTGACTTCTGGAAGCAGCACTCCGATTAAAAAGCCTTTATTCCAAAAGGTTCAGGAAACAAAACACACTGCACGACACAGCAAACTGATCACATCTGGCTAACGCGTTTCACACTATTGTAGTGCTTACTCATAGCTGATTATTGTACAAATGTTACCTAAGATATACCCTGAAACAGGGGAAGTCATAGGATCCAACCCCAAGGTGAAAATGATTAATTAATTAAAGATTGATGGACGTGAGGTGATTCAGGTGAAATAGGTGTGGTTCACTAACCACAATGAAAGGAAAAACGAAAAAAGTGTCTCACCATGCATGCAATCTTGTGGAAAATATATGTAAGGATGTATGTGTAAAGTATAAAGTGTGTGGTAGTGAAATGAAAAGATATCTAATAAAAACATGTATTGATTAATAAAAAATATAAAAAATATAAATTGAAAATTGTCAATAAAATTGGCAGTAAAAAATGTGTATAATGTGCTTAATTAATCTAGACCATTTAATTTACATTAGTGTTGATTGGTCCATAGTGGTATATACACATATCTTTTTATTTTTATGTCTATTTTATTTTATATTTTTTGTTGTTTCTATTTTATTGGTGATTTGTGGAATGAAAATACTGTGAAGAAAAAACAAGTGTTTTAAATTAAACCAATATCTGAACAAATTGTAATTGTGTATGAGTGTATGTCTCTTTTGTCTGTTGGGATAAAGGTCATCCCGGGGGGGGTATGCGGTACATAACAGTGAGCTGTTGTATGAACATGCAGTAGATAGATATATATATATACGAATAAACAAAGCGCATGTGTGAAGATACATATATGTATATATATATATATGTTTTAAAACTGCACAAAGGTACTCGATATATTCACCTCCCATGGAGCCTTAAGTACAAATTTTCTCAGCAAATATTCCAAACGGGATATATAAGACAAACTAGAATTATGTGTAAATGCAAATATAAATATAGTATGGTGTAGAGGGACATAGAACCCATGCAACGTGCATGGTAAATGGGCACGCATGCATGGACAAATTGGTTTGGATTGGTTGTAATTAACCGATGTCCATAACCATAACCACTCTATATGAAACGTACATAAAAGGTCTTGTGTATAAAAGTCAATGTGCATACAAACATATATATATGCAGGAAAATTGTATTTCAAATTGTATTTTGAACTATATCATAGATGCAACATTGTATTGGTATTTGTTGAGTGCCCATACATATGTCGGTATCATGTACGTTTATTCTGGTCAGGATCCAACCACAAGGTTATTGTTATTACTGTTATTACTTTTAAACAAACATTTTCACACAGACACTTGCTCTAGTGTGAATTGCTCACACAGAACCATTTTGTGCATCTTTCCACACTCTGATTGGATATATTGACTTCCATCGAGGTGTCTATAGTTGGACGTGTACCTCAACCGATATACACAATTTTGGAACGACCACACACATGGACACATCTTTTTAGTGGACTATGTATGTGTGCACATGGTTCTGTATGTTTATAATGACATATTCTTGTTGGTCTGGGATTCATATGCACTTTGTCCCGAAACAGACAGGCATACATGTACACGCACTCTTTTTACCTTTACTATTCATTACTCATACATATGGGCATATTTATAGTTCTTATAGTTCTTCTAGTTTGTCAATGCATACTCATACCTTAAATTACATAAAATATTTCACACATTATTCCATCAAGACCTTTTATGTACGTTTCATATAGATTGGTTATGGTTATGGACATCGGTTAATTACAACCAATCCAAACCAATTTGTCCATGCATGCGTGCCCATTTACCATGCACGTTGCATGGGTTCTATGTCCCTCTACACCATACTATATTTATATTTGCATTTACACATAATTCTAGTTTGTCTTATATATCCCGTTTGGAATATTTGCTGAGAAAATTTGTACTCAAGGCTCCAGGGGAGGTGAATATATCGAGTACCTTTGTGCAGTTTAAAAACATATATATATATACATATATGTATCTTCACACATGCGCTTTGTTTATTCGTATATATATATCTATCTACTGCATGTTCATACAACATACAAAATACTGTGAAGAAAAAACAAGTGTTTTAAATTAAACCAATATCTGAACAAATTGTATTTGTGTATGAGTGTATGTCTCTTTTGTCTGTTGGGATAAAGTTCATAACACTGTTATGTACCGCATACCCCCCCCGGGATGAACTTTATCCCAACAGACAAAAGAGACATACACTCATACACAAATACAATTTGTTCAGATATTGGTTTAATTTAAAACACTTGTTTTTTCTTCACAGTATTTTCATTCCACAAATCACCAATAAAATAGAAACAACAAAAAATATAAAATAAAATAGACATAAAAATAAAAAGATATGTGTATATACCACTATGGACCAATCAACACTAATGTAAATTAAATGGTCTAGATTAATTAAGCACATTATACACATTTTTTACTGACAATTTTATTGACAATTTTCAATTTATATTTGTTATATTTTTTATTAATCAATACATGTTTTTATTAGATATCTTTTCATTTCACTACCACACACTTTATACTTTACACATACATCCTTACATATATTTTCCACAAGATTGCATGCATGGTGAGGCACTTTTTTCGTTTTTCCTTTCATTGTGGTTAGTGAACCACACCTATTTCACCTGAATCACCTCACGTCCATCAATCTTTAATTAATTAATCATTTTCACCTTGGGGTTGGATCCTATGACTTCCCCTGTTTCAGGGTATATCTTAGGTAACATTTGTACAATAATCAGCTATGAGTAAGCACTACAATAGTGTGAAACGCGTTAGCCAGATGTGATCAGTTTGCTGTGTCGTGCAGTGTGTTTTGTTTCCTGAACCTTTTGGAATAAAGGCTTTTTAATCGGAGTGCTGCTTCCAGAAGTCACTTTCTTCTCTTTTTCATGAGTCGCCGGACCTGCTGATTGGCTCCCCTTCTGTCCAATAAGCACGCAATGGTGCCTTCGGCAGCGCGCACGCGTCCCCCCCCCCCAGTGTCTATTGCACGAAATGACGTACAGGTACATCGTTTCATGCAATAGAGCTGATCTGCCGCAATACAAGTGCAGTAGGCAGTCGGCAAGTGGTTAAAGAATAACTCTACCTTCATGGAACAAAATATAGCAAATAAAAAATAATAAAGCATATACACTAACTACACAAGCCAAATTGTAAATTGATGTTATTAAAAATTACGTTTCCTTTTCAATCCACAGCTGCTGTAAAATTCAATGAAATATGGCAACCACTGGTGTACAGTTTGCCCCCAAAATGTTTTATTTCCTGCTTGTATGATTGGCTCAAAGCTGCACTAAGATACAATATAATAAACAGAAATTTACCAGAGGATCATCATCATCCCCATATATTTATCAAAAAATCTGAAAAAAACACATGGAGTCCAAAACAAACTCTGTGTGGCCCAAAATGTTTTCTTTTCCAATCATTTTTATTGCAAAGTTTTGTGCATTATACAAAAGCATACACAATGTAAAAGAAATGTCAAAAAGCGGATGCGTCCTCCCCGGTGATCAAAGGTCATATCATAGTAACCAAAGTACAGCTAAATTAAAAAATGATTTGGCCTAGCAATTAGGCCCTATCTAAAATAGCAACCTTACATCCAAGGCTATGAGCCCATAAGTACCAACAACAGGTTACAAAAGAGAAATCAGAAACTGAAAATAATTGTAAAATAACATTGCGATAAACTGCAGGTTCCACCTAACTCAAGTACATGTGGAGGTAGGGGTACATTATTTCCAGGGACTAAACCCAGTGCCTCATAGGAAGTATAAAGATTAGGGTGGTTTTATTGTCCCACGTCAGCATCCTCACATGAAATTATTAAAGGATAACAAAAACAGTAATAGAAAGAAAGAGAGTAGAAGAAGGAAAAAAAGAAAGAGAAAAAGCCAGGGTTGGTCTGATTGGCTTGGGCCTCCACTCCAACAAGGTGACCCAGCATCTAGGGGGCCTAAAGGTACACAATCCAGGGGTTTCACACTTTTAAAAACCTAGCTTTTTTGTCTAGACCAGGGGTCTTCAAACGATGGCCCTCCAGTTGTTCAGGAACTACAATTCCTATCATAGTCATAGTCATATCTGTGAATGTCAGAGTTTTACAAAGCCTTTTGGGATGTGTAGTCCTGCAACAGCTGGAGGGCTGTAGTTTGAAGATCCCTGGTCTAGATGAATACAGGTCAGTTTTTCATTAACCACAATAAAGGATATTTTGTGTCTCATCAACGTGACATTGATGTCCATGCATGAGCTATGGTTATTTTAGCTGCTTGATTATTTTTTTTTTTAATGAGAGTTCGAAGATGTCTTTGGATCTCCTCTGACAGATCAGCGAACAGTGCTGTTTTGGCACTTCTGGGAATATATTGTGTCGTCACTGAGTAGACAATACTGAACATCCTGATCCAGAATTGCTAGATTTTCGGACAGGACCACCAGACATGAAACATTGGCAAAAATGTTTTCATTATTTTTTATGTTTGTATTAATAAAATGTGATGGTATTTTTTTAATTGTGTTTGTTTTACTATTGGTGGCTAATGTAAAGTCCCACTATCGTGTTTTTTTTGTGATTTCATGATACATGTAAAAGAATTTAGTGAGATAGTCCCCAAGGGTTAACTATTTCTAAAGGGATATAATTGAGCACCAGGTAATTGTAATGAAACAGACCTTCCATATTAGAATTAGCTTAGGCTGAAGTCTGAACGTAGCCTTAAAAGAGAAGTATGGGTTTCCTTTTTTTTGCTTACATCTATTCTATGTGAGCTGCTGATATCTATAAACCCCCCCAGCCCTCTCATAAGTGCCCCCATTCTGTTAAAATCAAGATAAATACCTGTGGGAGGTTCTACAGTCTTTCATACAGCATCATCCTGACAATGGCCTGGATATGATGTCTGGATCCACCCCCTTTCCTGTCATTTTGCTTGATTGATGTTGGCTCTCCTCCCTCTGCTCGTTCCTGAAACTTCACAGAGCATAGCTGCTCCCCCCTCCCTTCTCATTCCTCTCTCCTCCCCCTCCCTCCTCCTCTGCAGCATGTTTCAATGGTCAGAAGAGTCGGCAGAGATTTCAGCACTTCAGTGAGTGTAATGTAAGAGAAGTCACTGATAGTGCTGTGCATGAGAATCTACACTATATATTTCTATCTATCAGCACAGCCACGTCTCTTAGGGGAGGGGGGACAGAGGCACGGGGTGTGTTGGTGTGTTGGTGAAGATGTACACACCCCCTGAAACTTTTCAAACTGAAAATGGACCATTTTTGCCAGCTGAAGGAAAGTGTGCACATGCTGTAAAAACTAAAAGAGGTAGGAAAAAAAAGATTAGCTGATATGTGACTAATGTGATATGTACTAGTTATTTAACCCATCCCATACTTCTCCTTTAAGCCTCATGCACACTGGGCATTTAGTTTGGCTCATGAGACTCTGGAGTTTAGGTGTGGGAGGTAGGCACCGGCGCACTAACCAGCCCCACTGCAGACAGCCTATAAAACTCTATGAGAGGCTGAAAGCTGCTGCAGCTCGACGGGACTGGAAGGTGCAGAGAGTAATGGTCAGAATGCAAGCAGCCTGTGTCTCAAACCTTTGTCCCTGCGCACATACTGCCCTAAACATCAGTACAGCTCAGTATGCCAGTCAGTCTCGTCCATCCACAGTAGCTTTCAGCCTCTCATAGACTTTTACAGGCTGCCGGAAGCAGGGCTGGATGGTGTACCTGTGCCTTCTGCTTGCACCTAAATGCCAGCATCTCATGCACAGGGGCTAAATGCCTAGTGTACATGGTGCCTTAAAAAAAGGAATAAAGAGACAAGTAAAGAGGGAGGGGGATCCAGTCTGACTGGGCACACCAGCGCCTCCACAGCACAGCCATCAGGGTTAGGAATCATGGTTCACAGGTATGATTTCAGGGAGTCGGAAGTTGAAAAGTCGATCTGGGTGTACCACATTGTTGCAATTTAGAGTGTTTTTCTTGAATACTCCCCGTGAGTTCTTCCATACACATAATGTGGTTCAGTTCAGTCACCTACTCCCTAATACTAGGCACAGTGGAGGAGATCCAGTGCCTGGGTATTATACACTGAGCCACAGTGAGCAGAGAGCGTAACAGACCTTTTTTGGCCATTTGTGGTGAAGCCAGAAAAAACAATAATAAGGCCAACTCTGGTTTCGTAGAAAGGTCAACGCCTGTAATGCAAGCACTAAGCTGAATGGCAGAAAAAATGGGGCAGTGACCCCAAACCGAAATTGTGGATGCCGCTCAGGCTGTAGGAATCCAAATCAATAAAGCTGACCACTGTGAGTGCAGGCTAGGATGGATCTTGTGCATATCAGCCACACATCTCTGCAAACCCCAGGTAAGAAATGATAACAGCCCTAGAACTTAATAATGGGCAGGACCATCACAAGTGTGAACCCAAAAAACCCTGATAATAAAGCCAACTCTGGTGTTGTAGAAAGGTCGGTGCCTGCAATGTGAGCACTAAGCTGAAAGGCAGCTTCCCATTATGACACCAAAAATGGCCGTGACCCTAAACTGAAATTATGGATGACACTCAGGCTGTAGGAATCCAAATCTATAAAGTCAACCACTGTATGGACAGATCCTGTCACGGTATCAGACAGCAATGTACAGGAAAAAAATATCCATATGAGCTGCACATCTCTGCAAACCTCTGCCTCCAGAGCTTAAAGGGGTTGTAACGTTTTTGTTTTTTTTAAATAACAAATATGTCATACTTACCTCCTCCATACAAGGGTTTTGTTTGAGTGGCCCTGATCCTCCTCTTCTAGGGGCCCTATGCAGCGCTCCTGGCTCCTCCTCTTCTCGAGTGCCCCCGTGAAGAGCTGCTTTCCATGGAGGCACTCGTGCGGGCGCGCTCCCGAGTCCTGCTGATGAGTCAGAAGGAAGGAAGCCGCTCAGGTGTGGAAGTCCCTGGAATTACCTCCTCCCAGCAACCAAGGGTGCAGGCAAATGCAAGTGCAATTGAAGAAAGAAAGAAGGATCTTCTGGACGCAGCACTCCGGTTAAAAAGTCTTTATTCCAAAAAAAGGTTCAGGAAACCAAAAACACTCTGCACAACACAACAAACTGATCTAGTTTAGCTGACGCGTTTCACACTATTTAAAGTGCTTATTCATAGCTGATGGACTCATCCTGCTGATGAGTCCACTGACACAGACAGCAGGACTCGGTCCTGCCCCCGACTCCCACGTCATTGGATTTGATTGACATCAGCGAAAGACAATGGCTTCTGCTGCTATCAATCTATCCAATGATGACCCGAGACAGTGGCTGGAGCTGCTGTGCTTGTTCCTATAGCTGGAAAGATTGGGTTCAGGTAAGTAAAAGGGGGGTTTTGGAGGGCTGCTGCACTACAGAAGGTTTTTTTACCTTAATGCATAGAATGATTTAAGGTGAAAAACCTTGAAGGTTTACAACCCCTTTAATCATGGGCAGGACCACCACAAACATAACATGGTGCCCGTGTCACCACCACAATGGTACTAGGCCTTTAAATTGTATTTAATTACTCTAGTGCTCAAATACAGTAAAACCTTGGTTTCAAAGTAACTTGGTTTGAGAGCGTTTTGCAAGACAAGCAAACATTTTTGATAAATTGTGACTTGATATACAAGCGATGTCTTTATATACAAAGTCAAGTCACAACTGAGTAGGGATGAGCTTCGAGTTCGAGTCGAACTCATGTTCGACTCGAACATTGCCTGTTCGCCCGTTCGCCGAACAGCGAACAAATTGGGGTGTTCGTGGCAAATTCGAAAAATCTATGGGAGAAATCTAAAGTGTTAATTATAAAGGCTTATATGCAAGTTATTGTCCTAAAAAGTGTTTGGGGACCCGGGTCCTGCCCCAGGGGACATGTATCAATGCAAAAAGAAGTTTTAAAAACGGCCGTTTTTTCGGGAGCAGTGATTTTAATAATGCTTAAAATGAAAAAATAAAAGTGAAATATTCCTTTAAATTTCGTACCTGGGGGGTGTGTATGATATGCATGTGAAGTGGCGCATGTTTCCCGTGCTTAGAACTGTCCCTGCAAAAAATATCATTTTTGAAAGAAAAAAATGCATTTAAAACTGACTCGCGGCTATTAATGAATTGTCGGCTCCCGGCAATACATACAAAAGTCATTGATAAAAAAAAATTAAAAAAAAGCGTGGGGGTTCCCCAGAATTCAATTACCAGGCCCTTCAGGTCTGGAATGGATATTAAGGGGAACCCCGCCGCAAATTTAAAAAAAAATTGACGTGGGGTTCCCCAAATATCCATTCCAGGCCCTTCAGATCTGGCATGGATTTTAAGGGGAACTCCACCCCAAATTTAAAAAAAAATGGCGTGGAGTCCCCCTAAAAATCCATACCAGACCCCTTATCCGAGCACGCAACCTGGCCGGCCGCAGGGGAAAAGGGGGGACGAGAGAGCGCCCCCCCCTCCCTCCTGAACCGTACCAAGCCACATGCCCTCAACATGGGGAGGATGTCCCCATGTTGATGGGGACAAGGGCCTCATCCCCACAACCCTTGCCCGGTGGTTGTGGGGGTCTGCGGGCGGGGGGCTTATCGGAATCTGGAAGACCCCTTTAACAAAGAGGACCCCCAGATCCCGGCCCCCCCCATGTGAATTGGTAAGGGGTACATTGTACCCCTACCATTTCACGAAGAAAGCGTAAAAAAATGTTTAAAAAACCACACAAACACCTTGAAAAAGTCCTTTATTTAAAAAAAAAAAAAACATTCCAGCGGTGAAATCCAGTGTCCCGCGGCGATCCCGATGTCCAGCGCTGTCCTTCATTGGTTGTGCCTGAGCGGACCTGATGGGGAACTCCCTCTCAGTATTTTAAATGTATAGACCCGCCCCTTCTAAAGTTCCCCATCAGGTCCGCTCAGCGGACCAGATGCGGAACATGAGAAGGGGCGGGTCTATACATGTATTACCAAAGTGAGAGCAGTTCCCCATCAGGTCCGCCCCCTCGGTATGTCGGACCCGCCTACGTCATTGGCTTGAGCGGGGAACTTCCTTCACTGTGTAATTTAAATTTACATAGTGAAGGAAGTTCCCCGCTCAGGCCAATGACGTAGGCGGGTCCGACATACCGAGGGGGCGGACCTGATGGGGAACTGCTCTCACTTTGGTAATACATGTATAGACCCGCCCCTTCTCATGTTCTGCATCTCGTCCGCTGAGCGGACCTGATGGGGAACTTTAGAAGGGGCGGGTCTATACATTTAAAATACTGAGAGGGAGTTCCCCATCAGGTCCGCTCAGGCACAACCAATGAAGGACAGCGCTGGACATCGGGATCGCCGCGGGACACTGGATTTCACCGCTGGAATGTTTATTTATTTATTTTTTTAAATAAAGGACTTTTTCAAGGTGTTTGTGTGTTTTTTTAAACATTTTTTTACGCTTTCTTTGTGAAATGGTAGGGGTACAATGTACCCCTTACCAATTCACATAGGAGGGGGGCCGGGATCTGGGGGTCCCCTTTGTTAAAGGGGTCTTCCAGATTCCAATAAGCCCCCCGCCCGCAGACCCCCACAACCACCGGGCAAGGGTTGTGGGGATGAGGCCCTTGTCCCCATCAACATGGGGACATCCTCCCCATGTTGAGGGCATGTGGCTTGGTACGGTTCAGGAGGGAGGGGGGGCCGCTCTCTCGTCCCCCCCTTTTCCCCTGCGGCCGGCCAGGTTGCGTGCTCGGATAAGGGGTCTGGTATGGATTTTTAGGGGGACTCCACGCCATTTTTTTTTTAAATTTGGGGTGGAGTTCCCCTTAAAATCCATGCCAGATCTGAAGGGCCTGGAATGGATATTTGGGGGAACCCCACGTCAATTTTTTTTAAAATTTGCGGCGGGGTTCCCCTTAATATCCATTCCAGACCTGAAGGGCCTGGTAATTGAATTCTGGGGAACCCCCACGCTTTTTTTTTTTTTTTTTTTATCAATGACTTTTGTATGTATTGCCGGGAGCCGACAATTCATTAATAGCCGCGAGTCAGTTTTAAATGCATTTTTTTCTTTCAAAAATGACATTTTTTGCAGGGACAGTTCTAAGCACGGGAAACATGCGCCACTTCACATGCATATCATACACACCCCCCAGGTACGAAATTTAAAGGAATATTTCACTTTTATTTTTTCATTTTAAGCATTATTAAAATCACTGCTCCCGAAAAAACGGTCGTTTTTAAAACTTTTTTTTGCATTGATACATGTCCCCTGGGGCAGGACCCGGGTCCCCAAACACTTTTTAGGACAATAACTTGCATATTAGCCTTTATAATTAACACTTTAGATTTCGAACGTTCGAGTCCATTGTATTTAATAGGGTTCTAAAGTTTACACGAACATTTTGTCTGTTCGCAGGTTCTGGTGCGAACCGAACAGGGGGGTGTTCGGCTCATCCCTGCAACTGAGTATAAAAGAGAAGAGAGGCGCCTCTAAGTGTAGCAATATGGTTACATTTAATGAAGGTACAACATTTTGCAACTCACATGGTTGATGATAAAAAACGGCACATCTAAGTATGCAAGCATCCTCTTTTAATCATCAACCATGTGAGCTGCTAAATGTTGTACCTTTATTAAATGTAACTGTAGCGCCCCCCCCACTCTCTCTCTCTCTTTCTCCGGTTTCTCTCTGGCTTTTGTCTAGGTGTAACTTAGAGGAGAGAGTGCGGGGTCACCATGCCAAGCTTTCACCGCAGATGTTTGTGTGGTGTGAGCAAAGTTTCTTTACCTTCGGGTCGGTGTTCGATGTTTGGAGCCTCCGCTTCTTCTGTGGAACAGTGTCTGCCAGTAAATGAGCCCCACACCAATAAAAGTCCAATACTCCTTTATTTTCCAATGTCAGGATGAAACACAATCAGTTAGACTCCCTCAACGAACAGACAGGGGGTGTGGATACGAGTAGGCCCAGGCACATTGAACTCTCCCATTCCTCTATCAGCGAATAGGCTTGGCGCATGGTCTCCGCCACCAACCGTGAATATTTTGGTCGCTGCCACCGACCGGGTGAACTGTGAACCTTCCTCCTCACTGAACTTGGCCCCTGTTCGGAAAGATACCCCTCCGGGCGGTCTCCTGAGGCTCACCCGGCACTGGCAATCTGCTGCACCAGGTCTTCGGGTGAGTAGCTCCTCCGGTCCCTTACGCCTCTGGATTCGGGCACCCCACTCCTGGGGTCCCCTAGGAAATCCTTCCCTCGCGGGACCCAGCGAAGGGAACTGGGCCCCAGGCCTCCAACCAAGTACCTCACCCCAGGCTGAAGGTGCCTGAGATGGAACACGAGCTCCGGGCGCCCAGGCCTAGGCTGCCTGGACACCAACCACGAACCACAGCCCTCAGGCTGAAGGTGCCTGGGACTCGACCCTGTGACAAAGATGGCGGCCCCTTTATACCCTCTCCCAGCAAGCACGGTGGGTATCCCCGCCCCACCATACAACCGCCGAGAGAGGCCAAAAAGGGGTACGGCACTCAGCGATGGTTCAACCCCAGCCCACAGGGACAGCGCCACCTGCTGGGCCGCAGGGAACTATACATCACTGGTGTCTCTGCCAGTTTTAAACATGATAGAAAAGTATATGCCCGCTACATAACAATATTGCTACACTTAGAGGCGCCTCTCTTCTCTTTTATACTCTGTAGCTCCTGATGGATTTGACTTCTATTCCCTTTGTGGAGGCTTCCATTTGTGGATGAACATTTTTTGGTTACCTTGTCACATTGCTATAATCTTTTTATATGGACTATAAACTGAAGGCCTAATGAATAAATGGTTGTGGAACGAATGATTTGAGTTTCCATTATTTCTTATGGGGAAATTCGCTTTAATATACAAGTGCTTTGGATAACAAGCATGTTTCCGGAACAAATTATGCTCGCAATCCAAGGTTTTAGTGTACCAAGATCTACCAACAGTTCATGCTATTCCCACTAGTTGTTACAGGCACAGCTCAATAAATCAATAACCTCATCCTACCTGTAACTCTGAAAACATCCGAAAAGCATGCATCGCAGGAGAGCCTTGTGGGTCAACAGTGAGCACCACTGCTTGATCAAACATGTCGAAAATGAAAAAAAACAAACTTCCCGACTATTATTTGTTTGCAGAACAGCAATTCCTAATTTGATAGCTAAGGAAATAAAAAAAAGATCTAAGCACTTAATTAATGAGTTAGGCAACTAATTAAATAAAACCTTAAGCTTGTAATTGAATTGAAAAATCAATGCTACCTTCGCCTAGAGCCATCCGTGGCCTATGATGTGCTGCAAGATAATCAATAGCAAAATGAGAAGATTCTTCTTTTGTAAAGAGACCTCCCGGGCATGGCTTTGATAGAGGTTTTCAATGGCAGCACACAAAGGGTGCATAATTCTACGACCGAATGTGTTCAGTCTCCAGAGGTTGAAGAAGATCTCATTCTCAACAGATGTAATTTTATGTTTCATTTTCTTGGAATACTCAGGTTATGTTTTAGTATGAGCTAATGTCATCAACCTGACACTCCCTAGCAAAGCTCTGTTTCTTGTGTCTCTCGCTTCTTCATTGGTCTCCAGTTGATAGCTGCAGGGAAATCGTTTTTGGTAAGTCACGTCCAATAGCAATAATATGTGCTTGTTAAAGGGCTAGATATCTAAACGACTAAAACATTTATACTTTACCCAAAATAGTGCTTTAACCACTTCAGCCCCGGGAGGATTTACCCCCTTCCTGACCAAGCAATTTTTTGCGATACGGCACTGCGTCGCTTTAACTGACAATTGCGCTGTCGTGCGACGTTGCACCCAGACAATTTTTTTTCACACAAATATAGCTTTCTTTTGGTGGTATTTGATCACCTCTGCGGTGTTTTTTTTTTTGCGCTATAAACAAAAGAACAGTGACAATTTGAAAAAAACACAATATTTTTTACTTTTTGCCATATACCAAAATAAAAAAAACAAAACAAATTTCTTCATCAGTTTAGGCCGATATATATTCTTCTACATCTTTTTGGTAAAAAAAATTGCAATAAGTGTATATTTATTGGTTTGCGCAAAAGTTATAGCGTCTACAAAATAGGGGATAGATTTATGGCATTTTTATTATTATTTTTTTTACTAGTAATGTCAGCGATTTTTATCGGGACTGCGACATTGCGGCGGACAGATAGGACACTTTTGACACATTTTTGGGACCATTGACATTTATGCAGAGAACAGTGCTATAAAAATGCACTGATTACTGTATAAATGTCACTGGCAGGGAAGGGGTTAACACTAGGGGGCGATCAAGGGGTTAAATGTGTTCCCTCACTGTGTGTTCTAACTGTGGGGGATGGGACTACTAGGAACACACGATCTGTCTCCTCTCCCCTGAGAGAACGGGGGGATTTGTGTGTTTACACACACAAACCCCCATTCTCGCTCTGTCCGGAGCGATCGCGGGTGCCTGGTGGACATCGCAGCCACTGGGCACGCGCATTGGCATCTTAGGGACATGGCCGGTGCCCCCTATACTCCTTAAAGTGCCCGCTGTATAGCTATGGCTATTTGCGCAGGAGTGCCGCTCTGCCGCCGTCAATCGACGGTGGGCAGTCGGCAAGTGATTAAAGAGATCTTCATCCTTTAAAGAAAAAAATAAAAGTCAGCTGCTACAAATACTGTAGCTGCTGACTTTTATTAAAACACTTATCGTAAAGAGGATCATCGACTTCTTGCTCAAGTCCTTCGAGCAGACTCTTCTTTAACTATGGATGTTACCTCCGGACCATCCTCTTATACTCTGACACAGTGGCTTCAGAGGCAACAAGTGATATCCTATACTCGTACCTTTCGGTCTTTGCCCGATATTCTTACAGAACTAACTGACTTTGAGAACATGCTGCTTCAGGCTGATTCAGGCCGATCCCCCAATACATGTGGTTTGACAACTCTATTCTCTCATGCATATTGCCTCTAATCTAATCCCGACCTCCCCCCATATACACAGGCTTGGGCGTTAGAGTTGGGTCACTCCATTTCACTTACGGACTGGCAAAAGTGCTTAATTCTGACCCATAAACTATCTTTAGCCTCCAAAAATCAAGAAAAAGGGTTTAGGTTGATTACTCGCTGGTACAGAAGATGCCCCTCGACTTTACATTATATCAACCCAATGCTTCCAGACACCTGTTGGCGCTGCTTGTTATCCAGGGGTACCTTACTCCACATCTGGTGGGAATGCCCTCCTGTACGGAAATTCTGGCAAACAATATTCAATCTGTATTGCAGACTTTTGGCAACCTCAATTACACCCTCTGCTGAGGTAGTTCTACTATCTATGCTCCCTGGCTCGCTCAAATCGGTCAAAAAAGATGTACTGCGCCACTTTCTGGCAGCAGCTAGGACAGTTATACCCAGACATTGAAAGTTGATGAGCATGCCTTCCCTGGGGGATTGGGCAGTTGAGGTGGACCGAAATAAAATTTTGGAATGACTGTTGTCACAGGAATAGGGTAAGGAGGAACAATTTTCCAATACATTGACCTCGTGTTCTATGTTTTGTTATTCCACAGGATTCATCTCCTTGGCTGAGGGTGATTCTACCACTACCACTGGTTAGCCTAGGTGGAGTGCCCCTTCCTTATCTTAAATTTTACCTTATTATCTTATCCCCTTTGTCTTTTCCTTCTCTCCTCTTGCTATGTTTAAGTGCTATATGAATATTCAAACTACAATCCCTAGTCTCGCCAAGAAGGAAATTTGTGATCCAAATAGCATACCCCTTCATGAGAAATTACGATCAACAAAATGTCATAAGCCTTATTGGGTTCTATATAAGTGGGCACCGCTCGTTGAGCAGATAGTGGTGTTCACTGAGTTCTATTGTGTTCTGCAGGATGTTATTACGCCTTATAGACCTATTTGTTTAACCATATCTGTTGAGTTTGAAGAATCTTATGTACCCTACGATTATAAGATGCTTTACATGTAACACTGCTTGTTTCTGTATGTTTATTACTTAACGCTATGTTTGTTTACTACATACTCTTCTTTAATAAAATAGGATTGAACTAAAAGGACACTTATCTGCATACATCCTGTGCAGAGAACAGAGCTGTGGAAGAGGCCCAGCAGGCCCACCCACTACAGGCAGCCTGTAGAGAACTACAGGGAGGCGGAGACAAGACCAGACACCTGCACAGGCAGACCGAGCAGCAGAGAAATGGTCCTTAATGCTGCAAGCTCAAACACAGAGGCAACGTTTCCCACTGGATTAATGCACAGATCTGGAAGAAATTACATAGTTACATAGTTAGTCAGGTTGAAAAAAGATACAAGTCCATTCAGTTCAACCATTAAAAAAAAAAAAATAATAATAATATCATACAATCCCATATACCCAATTCTATACACAGAGCACACCAGGATTCAAGTAAGAGTACACGTATGTATATACACTATTGTATTTAGACAAAAATAGCTTATTCCAGAGTTCAACTTTAAAGCTAAATGCTTGTATGCATGCAACTTTATTTTCCTGCATTTTAAGAGTGGGGGTATGAAGAGGGGGCGGTATAAGGCGGTGTATCCTTGCCAACTACGCTAAGTTGTATGCCCCCAGGGGTTCTTTTGGCTATGCCAGGTGATGGACAGAGTCACTTCACACTGCACGTGGGAAAAAACTTGTGCGTAGCGCATTTATCAATGCCTGTACCTCTGTTACCTCACTCCCAGTAACATAGTAGGGTCCCGCCAAGTGTCTAGCGCAGACCTCATGCATTAAATCACTTAACTATGTCCTTCCCGTACCATGCAACCAGGCTATAGATCTCTGTAATGCTAGTCTGCGCCCAGTTACCACGGGAGATGGACTGCTGAAAAGTGAGTCAGAACACTGACCCCCTCTCTACTAAGGGACCTGCCATCTTCCGGGTACCACACTTAACAACTGGTTGCTGTAGCTTGTTTCTTCACTTGGTTACCCATAGCAACTACACCCCTCTTCTTGTGTCCTGCCGAGTTAACCCTTTGCTTCATACCCCATAGTGTAATTACAGACCCAGGTTCTGTGGAATACACTAGAACCAACATGCACCCCTTTGAATAACTTCAGACCAGGCTTAGAATGGTTAATATAAGATTATTGTAGAAAGACATCATGGCAATACAAGATGAATAATGTCCTGTCCCTGAATCTAACTAAAATAGCGTAGTGGCCCAGGCATATCTCCGTGAGGTGAGAGTCCATGTAGGCATGACTTGGATGCTATCTGTGGCTCCTGGTATCTGCAGCCCGATCCTAGCGCTCACAGGTGGGTGTCCATACCCTCGATTCTATGTACTCCACTCCGACTCCTGCCTCTCGCCTAGTAGCAGCTCTGTGTAGTAGCTGTGGCTTGTCTGTGTCTTCTTCCCATGCAGACTTCTCCTGTGCAGTGGCCTTCCCCTGTTTTATTTACAACACAGGGAGAGAGGCAGAGCCCAGAAAAGACCCCTCCCCCAGCCTGGGCAGGCCAACTCCAACCTGCCTACAGATATACTGTATAATGATCCAAGTTTATGATATACCATAGGTCAAAGGTACATATTTTTGCTCCTATTTGCAATGTATCACACTATATTCACTATGTTAAATACAAAGCAAAATATTTCAGTATACACAGCATTTTGTATAGTTGGTTTATTTATTGATATTATTTATAGATATGTCTTGGTTCATTTATTACTAAAAGACAGATATGGAAAAATACATTTCATAAGGGGTATTTATTACCTTTTTTTTGCTCTCTTATGCTCATGAATGTTGTTGATGTTGAGGCATCCACTGCATTAATTGGAAACATTTGAATTTATTTTCTGTTTTGTAGGAACTGTCGACATCTAGAAAAAAAACTAAACAGTAAAATAGATCTCTAGGCAGCTGGTTCAACGGACTGCTCCTGACAACAAGCACATTTTCTAAGGACATCTAAATGCATAATGGAGCAAGGTTTTTATATGTACAATATACAGTATTGTATTTATAGCCCAAAAATATTTTTCCGTTTTGGATAGAGTGGCTAAACATTAGAACTCCTGTCTGGTTTTACTGCCATCGGAGATTCCTTGGAGAAATTCCTTCACTTCCTGTTTATAAAGGTTGTCCCCAGGACAGGAAGTGAAGGTAGATCTCTCTAACAGCAACTACAGAAGTAAAAATACTTTTTCACGTAAAAGGCCAATCCCACCTTTCATACCATATTTTATGTTATACAGTAAAACCTTGATTTAAGAGTAACTTGGTTTGAGACCATTTTGCAAGACAAGCTCCGTTATTAAATAAATTTTGACTTGATGTACAAATGATGTCTTGATATACAAGTAGCGTCATGTCACAACTGAGTATAAAAGAAAAGAGAGGCGCCTCTAAGTGTAGCAATATGGTTACATTTAATGAAGGTACAACATTTAGCAACTCACATGGTTGATGAATAAAACTGGCACATCTAAGTATGCAGGCACCCGGGGTAAAGCTGTCCACATAGACCGTCCTCCGTACCGCCATCGACATCATCCCTTCCACACTGCGCTCAGCGAGCGATTGAAGCCTCGCTATCAAATCGCTCTACTGCAGGATAGTCTTTCTAGTCACGATTGCAGACACTGACAGCGGTGAGAGCCAGAAGTGCGGGGGATGGTTTATGTGGACAGCTTTACCCCGGATGCCTGTATACTTAGATGTGCCTCTTTAAATCATCAACCATGTGAGTTGCTAAATGTTTTACCTTCATTAACCTCTTAAAGCCCAGCCGCCGCAGTTATACTGCAGCAGGTTGACTCTCCTGGATGAATCACCGTTCCTGTATGTCAGCCGCTTTAAGAGCTGTAGGGACGCGCGCGCCCGCGGCACGATGCTGGAGCCGATGCGCATGGCCGGCGGTCACGATGCCCACCGGCCACCCGCGATCGCTCCTGACAGAGACAGAACGGAGATTTGTCAATGTAAACAGACAGATCTCTGTTTTGTCAGGGGAGGAGAGACAGATCTGCTTCTCCTAAAGATTAGGAACAGCGATCGGTCTCCTCCTCCAGGCAGTCCCTCCACAGTTAGAACACACATGAGGGAACACATTTAACCCCTTGATCGCCCCCTAGTGTAAACCCCTTCCCTGCCAGTGACATTTATAAAGTAATCAGTGCCTATTATTAGCTCTGATCGCTGTATAATTGTCAATGGTCCCAAAAAAGTGTCAAAAATGTCTGATCTGTCCGCCGCAATGTCGCAGTCCCGCTAAAAATTTCAGATCGCCGCCATTACTAGTAAAAAATAATAATAATAATAAAAATGCCATAAATCTATCCCCTATTTTGTAGATGCTATAACTTTTATGCAAAGCATTCAATATACGCTTATACAGCATTGCACGACCGCAAAATTGTCAGTTAAGGCGACACTGTGCCGTATCGCAAAAAATGGCCTGGTGATTAAAGGGATCAAATCCTTCCGGGGGTTAAAGTGGTTAAGGCTGAATTTAGCTAAAATATCTGTACAGCTTTAGTTCTATCATTTCCCTGTAATGAAGTATGTACCACATTGTGCAGGCAGCTGGATCCTGGAAAAATCTTCATTGCAGGGATGCCCTGTCCTCTTTCTGTCTCGGGACTTCTGGAGCTGCAATGGTTAACAGCCTAACCACTTTCTGACCACGCTATAGCAGAATGATGGCTACAGAGCGGTTGTCCAGTTCTGGGAGGGCATCTATTGATGTTCTTCCAAAACCACAACCCCTGCGTGCCCACTGCACTACACATCCGGCACGCTCTGTGATTGCTGTGTCCTGCGGACACAGCTGATCACCGGTTGGGGTAAAACGGCCAATCACAGCAGCCCTTTACCATGTGATCACAGCTAATCACAATGTAAACGCACTTGCCAGTTATTGGCATTCTTTTCCTCATGTTTTGTCACAGCGTGAGGACAGGGGAGAGCCAGTAACCGGCAAGTGTGACAGGAGACATCTACACTGATAACTTCTCATCAGTGCCACCTCATCAGTGCTCTTTAGTGCAGCCTATCAGTGCCTATCAGTGCAGCCCATCAGCGCACATCAGTGAAGGAGAAAAATGCTTATTTGTGAAATTTTATAACAGAAACAAAGAAATAATGGGTTTTTGTTTCACAATTTTCGGTCTGTCAAACCCAGAGGTGATAAAATACCACCAAAAGAAAGCTCTATTTGTGTGAAAAATTATAAAAATGTAATTTGGGTACAGTGTTGTATGACCGTGCAATTGTCATTCAAAGTGTGAGAGTGCTGAAAGCTGGAAATTGGCCTGGGCAGGAAGGGGGTGAAAGTGCCCGGTAGGCAAGAGCAGCAGCACAGATGATCCGACAGGGACACACCCATTCCTTCCTTTTCCTCCACTGAGAAAAGTTATTTCATTGATTACACTGCTTGTAACACAATCTGTGTATGGATGAGAGTCTGATCAGTCACTGGATTTCTTCATTGCAGGTAGGTGATGTGACTTACACTGTAGGGATTTTTTTTTTTTTTTTTACCTAAACTTTCCTAAACTTCAGCTTTAAAAATGTTTTGTGATATCCATGAATTGTATTTTTTTCTAAACTCTTACTTTTTGTTGTTGTGAAAGGCTCTCATATTTTATAGGAGCTCATTTTTTGTGATCTCTCCAAAGTACCTCTAAAGCACACATCCCATGACATCTACCATGCATTCTTTCTTGTGGCCAGATGATCAATGGCTCAGTAAGCTGCATGGCAAACGCTGTTTCTTGTGCGGTTTCTAATGTAATAGTGAGTTAATAAATCTTACAATATGGAACATTTGGGTTTTCCACAAGCTCTAAATTCTGCTATTGCTGACCAAGAGGGAGAACTTTCAGCCGAGCCGGGAAAGAAAGCATTGGCACCAGGATGGTAGGTTTTCTATTTTTCACATAATGACAGCTCTGAGGTTAGAAAGCAAAGTAGTTATGAAGACAGGAATTATGAGTTTATAAATCAAAGTTTCCACATGAATTACTTAGCTAAGTCCATTTTAAAAACGCTTTTTGTGTCCATTATTCTTCCTTCCACCTAACAGACCTGCCATAATTTGTCTAATTAAAACCCCACTAAATCCATATGGCCAGACATTTTTTTAATTTTCCAGTGTTGTGACTATTTCTATTGATTCCCAATATAGTATACAGTATATACACAGCTGTGTGCATATATATATATATGTATATATATATATATATATATATATATATATAGTTACTAGCTAGGCCTTAAGGATTACTCGCCACCAGTTTCCCCACCCAACCCCTACCATGCTCTGCCCCCAATTCCGCCCCTAAACACGCCCTCATAAATTATCTCATGAAATGACACTTAAATGTTTTATGCAGAATTAAGTTAAAAAAAATTAACAACTTTATCAGTGCTCAATAATGCAGTCTCACCAGTGCCCATCAGTGCAGCCTCACTAGTGCCCATCAGTGCAGCCTCACTAGTGCCCATCAGTGCAGCCTCATCAATGCAGCCTATCAGGGCCCATCAGTGCAGCCTCACCAGTGCTCATCAGCACAGCCTCACCTGTGCACTTCAATGCAGCCTGACCTGTGCCCATCAATGCAGCGTAACCAATGTCCATCAATACAGCGTGACCTGTGCTCATCAATGCAGCCTGACCTGTGCCGATCAATGCAACATAACCAGTGCCCATCAATGCAGCCTGACCTGTGCCCATCAATGCAGCGTAACCAGTGCCTATCAATGCAGCGTGACCTGTGCTTATCAATGCAGCCTCAACAGTGCCCATCAATGCAGCCTTAGATATGCCCATCAATGCAGCGTAACCAGTGCCCATCAATGCAGTGTGACCTGTGCTCATCAAAGCAGCATAACCAGTGCCCATCAATGCAGCGTGACCTGTCTCCATCAATGCAGTGTGACCACTGCCCATCAATGCAGTCTGACCTGTGCCCATCAATGCAACCTCATCAGTGCCCATCAATGCAGCTTGACCAGTGCCCATTAATGCAGCGTGACCTGTGCCCATAAATGCAACCTCATCAGTGCCTATCAATGCAGCCTGACCTGTGCCCATCAATACATTGTGACCTGTGCCCATAAATGCAGCGTGACCTGTGCCCATCAATGTAACCTCATTAGTGCCCATCAATGCAGCTTGACCTGTGCCCATCAATGCAGCCTCACTAGTGCCCATCAGTGCAGCCTCATCAGTGCAGCCTATCAGTGCCCATCAGTGCAGCCTCACCAGTGCTCATCAGCACAGCCTCACCAGTGCCCATCAATGCAGCCTCACCAGTGCCCATCAATGCAGCCTGACCTCTGCCCATCAATGCAGCGTAACCAGTGCCCATCAATTCAGACTGACCTGTGCTTATCAATGCAGCCTCAACAGTGCCCATCAATGCAGCCTGACCTGTGCCCATCAATGCAGCGTAACCAGTGCCCATCAATGCAGCGTGACCTGTGCTCATCAAGGCACCGTAACCAGTGCCCATCAATGCAGCGTGACCAGTCTCCATCAATGCAGCGTGGCCACTGCCCATCAATGCAGTCTGACCTGTGCCCATAAATGCAACCTCATCAGTGCCCATCAATGCAGCCTAACCTGTGCCCATCAATGCAGCGTGACCTGTGCCCATCAATGCAGCATGACCTGTGCCCATCAATGCAACGTGACCAGTGCCAATCAATGCAGCTTGACCAGTGCCCATTAATGCGGCGTGACCTGTGCTCATAAATGCAACCTCATCAGTGCCCATCAATGCAGCCTGACCTGTGCCCATCAATGCAGCGTGACCTGTGCCCATCACTGCAGTGTGACCTGTGCCCATCAATGTAACCTCATCAGTGCCCATCAATGCAGCTTGACCTGTGCCCATCAATGCGCGTGACCTGTGCCCATCAATGCAGCGTGGCCAGTGCCCATCATGGCAGCATGACCAGTGCCCATCAATGTAGCGTAACCAGTGCCCATCAATGCAGACTGACCAGTCTCCATCAATGCAGCGTGACCACTGCTCATCAATGCAGTCTGACCTGTGCCCATCAATGCAACCTCATCAGTGCCCATCAATGCAGCTTGACCAGTGCCCATTAATGCGGCGTGACCTGTGCCAATAAATGCAACCTCATCAGTGCCCATCAATGCAGCTTGACCAGTGCCCATCAATGCAGCCTGACCTGTGCCCATCAATGCAGCGTGACCTGTGCCCATCAATGCATCGTGACCTGTGCCCATCAATGTAACCTCATCAGTGCCCATCAATGCAGCTTGACCTGTGCCCATCAATGTGCGTGACCTGTGCCCATCAATGCAGCGTGGCCAGTGCCCATCACGGCAGCATGACCAGTGCCCATCAATGTAGCGTAACCAGTGCCCATCAATGCAGAGTGACCTGTGCCCATCAATGTGCGTGACCTGTGACCATCAATAGAGTTTGCGCCTGAAGAGCGATCCACAGTAGTTTGCTTTTCAGTGGGAATTTGACAGACAGTGAGGGGCGTTATGTCACCTCCTCACTGCCTATTTTAACCCCTAAAAGTACATACAATCCCTACATACTTGAATGGGTCTGGCGGTTGATGCTGCCTGCTTACTGCAACAGGTATTTTAATTCTTGCTGAAGTAAAGCATTGCAACTAAGGCATGTGTACACCCAATCCCATCCGCTGTCTTTTCAGCTTAAGGGGGAGCCTTTTTTGGGGTGGTAAAAACGTGGATGAACTGCAAGTTTTTACCATCTCCCACCCACAAGTTCAAATGAGGCCCTATAGTGTCTGTCACGCCTACAACTTTTTACTACTTTTAAATACCGTATGGTAAAACATTGTCAGGGGGATGTGAGGACAAATCTCTCTAACACAGTGGTTCTCAACCTTCTAGTGCCGTGACCCCTTGATAAAATTTCCCAAGTTGTGGGGACCCCTAACAGTAAAATTATTTTTGTAGCATGGGTTGTCAGCACCCAAGGCAAGACAAGTAATTTGCGCCCCTAACCCGCAGACATTTAGCGCTCCCTGAGTCCTTTTAATGGCAATTATAATCATAGGTAATGTTACTCACTCTGTGTCCAACTTCACTGTGTCTCCGACTTTGTGGTGTCTCGTAGCAGTGACACCTATGCCGAAATCAGGAGATAGGGTCTCCCCCAGCCCTTCCCACTTCACATTCCTCACGAGTCAGCTGACCTCTAGTTTCTGCCCCCCAGCCATGCCGTGAACTGAATAGGCACCTGCGAAGAGGCTGAGTGGGCGGCTGCGGGCTCCAGGAACAGCCCTGCTGGGCGGCCACAAAAAAGGGCTGGGAGACTGGTGCGGGCTTTAGGAACAGCCCAGGATTCGGTGACCCCTGGCAAATCATCATTTGACCCCCGAGGGGGTCCCGACCCCCATGTTGAGAACCACTGCTCTAACAGATTCCCAACCAACAGGTTTTCTACCCTTCTACACACTATATAAAATTTTAATAAAATGTTTTTGACTTTTCATACAATTTACATTGAGCTAAGCAATTAATTTATATAAAACGATGGCATTGATTTACTAAAAGTGGAGAGTACAAAATCTGGTGCAGCTCTGCATAGAAAACAATCAGCTTCCAGACTTTATGGTCAAAGTATAATTGAACAAGCTAAAGTTAGAAGCTGATTGGCTACCATGTACAGCTGCACCAGATTCTGTACTCTCCAGTTTTAGTAAATCAATCCCAATTCATACAAGCCAAAACTGCCAACAGATGTTTGACAAAATATGGGCCTTATGGGTAAATGGAAGCTGACAGCAGACATTAACCATGTGAATGACTGAACATTATCCCCCTATGTGATAGCAATAAAGTTTTGTTTAAAAAAAAAAAGTAAATTAAAAATAAAGTAACACTTTGTCAAGAGCAATGTCTTGTCATTGGTGACTTGTTAATGGTGTAATTTCCATAAAAACTCTGTAGTCTTTTGTGGATTTTGGACAGTCTGCACTCCTTCATCAGGACGCAATGATGACCTTTTGCTTGGAATCCATTATTTACCTACAATGAAAAAAAAGAAGAGTTACAATAGAGGAAGCACTACACTACCAACACGTGAAATTTGAAAGACCTATGAGAGTTAATAAACAGGTTTTGCCCACTTTTGTATTACTTTCGGCACAGCCCTCATATTTTTAGTATAGTGTAGCACCCTCTAGTGTGTGCTAGATATTAGTGAAGGGTGTGTTAGAATTTAGAGCAAGTAAAATATAGTTTGGCTCAGAGCCATGGAATCTGGGTGAGGGTTCAGTAAAGTTCAGGGCTGAATGACTCATTCTGGCAGCCCTCTGGTGCCTCTACCTGGTCTAGAAGGTTGGAGAATATTATAGAATTAGTGGGTGGTGGTTAGGAGGAGCTGTCTTGGATATTTCTGGAGCCTCAGCCAATCCTCGGAGGTAGGTTGGCAGGGAGTTGAGACAATGCCATAAATAGACATAGGCCATGCCAGCAAGGGAAGTCTGGTGAAAGATGTAAATACAGTGTTGAGGAGGCTGTTAGTGGCCCTCAGGGGTACCCCCTAGTCTGGGGGGGGTGTCCTGCCTTGGGCTGGGGCTCAGGGGCTGGAAGGATCCTTCTAAAACACACAGGGGGAGGCTTTCCTGGAGGCACGAGAGCAAGAGAGAGGACAAATGAGTAGCAGCAGTGTTGGGGACTAACAAGGGGGGAGACTTCCACATGTAGCCAGTCTCCCTTAAAACAGTAATGTGCTTAAGTCTTCATCCTTTCCTGAGAGATCTCCTGAGAATCAGCAAGGTGGGCTGGAGAAGAGTCAGTCTGGAGGACTGGTGTGGAGAGTTAGCCTTGAGGGGCAGCTGCAGCAAGGTGGGTTGGCAGTGCCTGAAGAGGTGGTGCTGAGATCAGTGGCCACAGATGAAGCTGTTTTGCTATATTTTTGCTACACAACAAGGGGCTACTAGTTCCTGCCTGTAAAGGGCTATTGCTAGAATCTGACCGGGAGCCTGTCAGATCCTTTTACAGTGATTCACCTGAAGCAAGCAAGTGTGTGCAGGAGGCAAGTGAAGGAGACTGTATATAGACTGTATATAGGAAGATGTTCCTGACTGAAGTTTTGCTGACAGTTTTGCTGAAGTCAAGTGGGCATCCCATAACCTCCCATCCCTATCCAAATTATTTACCCTCTAATAAATAACAAAAACAAAGTCAAGGACTGTTCTCTGACTCTGGGTGCTTGTGAAGATTCTATGTGCCTGGCTGTGCAGGAGTGGGGGATCCAGTTCATCTGCAGTCCCTAGGGGGGTGTGCTACAATAGTATCCCATCAATTTAGGATCCCTTTACTAGAACAGATCAGGCGAAAAAAATGGAGAGCAAACGTGTTTCCCAGAACTGTGTTCAACTTCTTCAGGAGTATGAATGAAGCCTTATCTACGATAAATGTAAAATACAGATAATCTACAATTAGTCTGTTGTCCTTTTAAATATTCATAATTTTAATCAAGATCTCCATCACTGTACTTAATATATACAGTATATTTTAAATAGGAGTATTATCATTTAAAAACATTCCCTGGATGAACGCAGAGGTATTGTTGACCAAGGAATAAGGGTCCCCATCATGCGGCATATTCTGTCATGGGACGCTATATCATGGCAAGAATCTGGCATAAATAAAAGAAAAAAAGATATTATGCTACTGTTTACTAGATCAACTCTCTACAAGCAAATATTAGACATATTCAAATATGGTGTTAAATACCTTAAAACGTTGTGTGATACCGTCCAACTTTAAAATGATACATTTGTTGCCCCACACCAGGCATATATTTCAGGAACTAGAATGCAGTGTGCATAGCAATATCTATGAGTAAAGCCTCAGATAGCTATAATAGTCAAAGATGCCAACTACAGTGCTTTGAAAAAGTATTCATACCCCTTGAAATTTTCCACATTTTGTCATGTTATAACCAAAAACGTAAATGTATTTTTTGGGGATTTTATGTGATAGACCAACACAAAGTGGTAAATAATTGTGAAGTGGAAGGAAAATGATAAATGGATTTCCAAACATTTTACAAATACAGTAAATATGTGAAAAGGGTGACATGCATTTGTATTCAGCCCCCCTGAGTCAATATTTTATAGAACCACCTTTCACTGCAATTACAGCTGCAAGTCTTTTTGGGGATGTCTCTACCAGCTTTGCACATCTAGAGAGTGAAATTTTTGCCCATTCTTCTTTGCAAAATACCTCAAGTTCTGTCAGATTGGATGGGGAGTGTCTGTGAACAGCAATTTTCAAGTCTTGCCACAGATTCTCAATTGGATTTAGGTCTGGACTTTGACAGAGCCATTCTAACACATGAATATGCTTTGATCTAAACCATTCCATTGTAGCTCTGGCTGTATGTTTAGGGTCGTTGTCCTGCTGGAAGGTGAACCTCCCCCCCAGTCTCAAGTCTTTTGCAGACTCAGGTTTTCAAGTTTTCTTCTAAAGATTGCCCTGTATTTGGCTCCATCCATCTTCGCATCAACTCTGACCAGCTTTCCTGTCCCTGCTGAAGAAAAGCATGGCCACAACATGATGCTGACACCACCATGTTTCACAGTGGGGATGGTGTGTTCAGGGTGATGTGCAGGGTTAGTTTTCCGCCACACATAGAGTTTTGCTTTTAGGCCAAAAGGTTCAATTTTGGTCTCATCTGACCAGAGCACCTTCTTCCACATGTTTGCTGTGTCCCCCACATGGCTTCTCACAAAATGCAAACAGGACTTCTTATGGCTTTCTTTCAACAATGTCTTTCTTCTTGTCACTCTTCCATAAAGGTCAGATTTGTGGAGAAGCACGACTAATAGTTGTCCTGTGGACAGATTCTCCCACCTGAGCTGTAGATCTCTGCAGCTCCTCCAGAGTTACCATGGACCCCCTGTCTGCTTCTCTGATTAATGCTCCCCTTGCCTGGCCTGTCAGTTTAGGTGGACGGCCATGTCTTGGTAGGTTTGCAGTTGTGCCATACTCTTTCCATTTTCGGATGATGGATTGAACAGTGCTCCGTGGGATGTTTAAAGCTTCCAATATTTTTTTATAATCTAACCCTGCTTTAATCTTCGCCACAACTTTATCCCTGAGCTGTCTGGTGTGTTCCTTGGCCTTCATGATGCTGTTTGTTCACTAAGGTTCTCTAACAAACCTCTGAAGGCTTCACAGAACAGCTGTATTTATACTAAGACTAAATTACACACAGGTGGACTCTTTTTTCTAATTAGGTGACTTCTGAAGGTAAGTGGCTCCACTAGATTGTTAGTTAGGGGTACCAAAGTAAAGGGGGCTAAATACAAATGCACGCCACACTTTTCACATATTTATTTGTAAAAAATGTTGAAAACCATTTATCATTTTCCTTTCACTTCACAATTATTTGCCACTTTGTGTTGGTCTATCACATAAAATCCCAATAAAATACAAAAAAAAGGGAATGAGCATAAAGCGGGACTTTTCATGAAGCACACGGGCACAGATGTACATAACCCAATAAAATACATGAGGAAAATGTGGGAAATTTCAAGGGGTATATATATAGAAAAAATCTCAGTATATATTCTACAAAGTGGAGTCAAGAAGGTCCCAGGGATTCCACACCCATTCACAAGCTGTGAAGGTATTATTCTCACTGTAAGGGCTTCCATGAGTTTGACTTTTCAAATGTGAGAGTATAAATCAGGTGTTGTCAGTCCCTGGGCCCATCGCCAATATAGGTCAATTTACATTTGGCTAGACTGGGTATGTATTGAAGTGTGTCCAGTGTTAAATTCGAACAACATGAAGTAGTTTTGATTTCCATTCACAAAACAGAGATTTTGCATATTGTTGCATAAGTCAAAAAGGACAACAGACTAATTGCAGATATTTAATTTGCTCATCTGCAACCCTGATTTCAAGTTTATTATGTATGCAAATTGTATAAGAGGGTTACGTAAGGCTCATCTATATGTACAGCACACTCTCTACATTTTAGCATAGATAATAAAATCCAACTAAGACAGCTGACATTATTTTTTTTTTATTTAATTAGGAATACAATCACAGCTCTTATAGTTGTTCAAAAAAGTTTCTTTAACCACTTCAGCCCTGGAAGATTTTACCCCCTTCCAGAGCACTTTTTACAATTTGGCGCTGCGTCGCTTTAATCGACAATTGCGCGGTCGTTCGATGTTGTACCCAAACAAAATTTGCGTCCTTTTTTTCCCACAAAAAGAGTTTTATTTTGGTGGTATTTGATCACGTCTGCGGTTTTTATTTTTTGCGCTATAAACAAATTATTATTTTTTTTTAAAACTATATTTTTTACTTTTTTCTATAATAAATATCCCCCAGTTTAAAAAAAAACAAAAACAAATTTCTTCATCAGTTTAGGCCGATATGTATTCTTCTACATATTTTTGGTAAAAAAAACGCAATAAGCATATATTGATTGGTTTGCGAAAAAAGTCTACAAACTATGGGAAAGATTTATTGCATTTTTATGGCATTTTTTTTTATTTCAATTTTTTTACTAGTAATGGCAGTGATCTGCGATTTTTAGTGGTACTGCGACATTGCGACGGACAGATCGAAGACTTTAACTGTATGGGGATGGGAGTGACTAGCACAGGAGACATAAATTTTTTCTACTTAGTAGGAACAAACGATATGGCTCCTCTTCCCTGACAGCACAGGGATTTGTGTTTTTAGACACACAAATCCCAGTGCTGGCGCTCATGCACGCGATCGCGCGTGGCCGGTGGCGATCGTGCCCGCCAGACACGCGCATTGGGTCCCCCGCCATGCAGCGGGCGCGCGTCCTCTGCTGACTGAAAAAAAAAAGGACGTACCATATGGGATTTCGCCATGGGGAGCTCTTGTGCCGCAGTATATCTGCGTGAGCCGGTCTGGAACCAGTTAAAGCGGTTGTAAACCGTGAATGTTGCAAACAAACCCCCAAAAAAATGGCATAATGTGCTAGTATGCATCGCATACCAGCACAATTTTGACATACTCACCTTGAAACAAAGCCCTCCGGCGCTGTAATGTCACCGATGAGAAGAAGATATGTTTACACCTTTAACCACTTAAGGACCGGACCAATACGGACCATAATGACCAGAGGTGATTTCACAATTTGGTACTGCGCTGCTTTAACTGGAAATTGTGCGGATGTGCAATGTTGTACCCAAATGAAATTCGCGTCCTTTTCTTCCCACAAATAGAGCTTTCTTTTAATTTTTTATTTGTTTGTTTCTGCGATTATTTTTTTTCGCGATATAAACGGAAAATTTTGAAAAAAAATTATATTTTCTATTTTTTGTTATAAGAAAAATCGAATAAACTCAATTTTAGTCATACATTTAGGCCAAAATGTATTCAGCCACATGTCTTTAGTAAAAAAAATGCAAATAAGCGTATATTTATTGGTTTGCGCAAAAGTTATAGCGTCTACAAACTAGGGTACATTTTCTGGAATTTACACAGCTTTTAATTTATGACTGCCTATCTCATTTCTTGAGGTGCTAAAATGGCAGGGCAGTACAAAACCCCCCCAAATGACCCCATTTTGTAAAGTAGACACCCTAAGGAAATTGCTGAGAGGCATGTTGAGCCCATTGAATATTTTTTTTTTTTCCCAAGTGATTGAATAATGACAAAAAAATAAAAATTACAAAAAGTTGTCACTAAATGATATATTGCTCACACATGCCATGGTTATATATGGAATTGCACCCCAAAATAAATTTTGCTGCTTCTCCTGAGTATATATTGATTGGGGGGAGATGAAGCCATTAACCAGCAGACACAGGGCAAGTTACCATTATTTCCAATCACATCCCGGTAATTTTTGAAAAAATTGGAAGAGGGGTGCCCCTGGGATTGTGTGGATTGGAATAAATTATGGATTGCCACCAAGTATATATAAAAGAAAAATATAAGGAATTTTATTTATACATAATACACATATATATCAAAATTTGTTTAAGATCAAAGAGAGGAACAGACATATACAGTCATTGAAAAGCAATTGCATGAAGGCACCTTACTACTTAAGACATACAAGTCATATAACTAGTGGTGACACAACCGACATGTTTCGGATACTCGAGCTATATCTGTGATAGCCTCCATTATTTCCTTCTTCAAGGTTCATGCAATAGTTTGAAGACAAATTGGTCTCTATATAAGAGAAGAACAACATAGTATATAATAGCTGTATAATACACAACAGTGTATTGGCATAATTACAATATTTTGAATTTCTCCCATATGTGGGCAGCTAGAAGATAGACATTGTTGCAAAGAGAAAGTGAGCAATGGGAGAAAAGAAGAAAGATCGAATAAAAAATAGAGAGAGATAAAAACAAAGAAGGAAAAGAAAAAGGGGAAAGGGGGGGAGGGGGGGAAAGAGATTGGAAGAAGTGAAGGAAGGAGAGGGGAGGGGGGGGGGAGAGAGAGGGGAAAGAAGGAGAAAAAAGCCAGGGGGGGAGAAAAAACAGGGAAAAAAAAAAAAAAAATTATACATGAAAGTTCATTAAGAATGCATGGACCATGGATGCATATATGCATTATATAATAGTATGTCTACAGAATACAGTACATCTATATCAAATAGTGTTGCATACATACATTTCCAATGGTAACATAAACATCAGCCGCTTGGAGGAATTGTCCCGGTGATATGGAGCCCAAATGGATATGGTGCGAGTTTAATGGTCGCATAAAGGCAATGCAGCGGCCAAAGAGGCACTGCAGGCAAGATGACAGAGCCACGGGGATATGTATAAGAGGACCAACCCAAAACGCCCCTCAAAGCTCACAGGGAAGCCCCAAATTGCAGCGGAAGAAATGCCACGGCCTCTCTGCAAAAACATACATATATAGATTATAGTTTCTAGATCGCAGGCTAGCCCGGTAAGCAGGCATCCCATAACTCTAATCAAGTGTTTAAAAGAAAGCTTAGTACCTGTAGATATGGCGCAAGGACATCCACACTCTGGCTGTGCAGCAATTGGCCAAGTCAGGTGGGACTTTATATAGAGCTGTGGCTTGTATTGCAGCCAATCAGCTCAAATGGCGCCAAAAGGTAAAGCTAAAAAAAAAAAAAAAAAAGGGATTCAACCAATAGGGTAGAGCGTGGGAGGCCACAATAGGGCTAGAGTATGCGTCCGGGTAGGGAACCCAATTAGCTGCGTATTAAGATAGATGGAGAGGCTCTTACAGGACAGGCACCGCATACAGAGGCCGCCCTCGATCCCGGCGGCGTCCGGCGTCATCGCGCACCCACGCAGACGTGGAAGACGTCCAAAACGCCGGCGCGGTGACGTCAGACGTCGACCCGACCGCCAGCACAAACAAGAAGGGCGGAAGTGCTGAAAGGAAAACACTCCGTTGCCCGCACCAGACCAAAAAGGTCAGCGCAAAGGCAGCACCATTGTATGTGCTGCGCCAAATGGCGCCATCGGAGGAATAGGGAACAATTGGCTAATCCAAAGCCCCATAAGCAGTAACAGTGTGACATGAGTACCCTCCGTCCCATGTGTGTATAATTATTGGGACAGGGAGAGAAATTTTTCATATGCACATAACCGTCAATTTGCTCAAACATGAGCAAACAGCCCCCGATTATCAAAATAAACAAACGGGGGCTGTTTTTGTGCTGGGGAGCGTCAGTGGGCCCAGTGGGTGGCCCCCAAATCCTCGGGCTCCAATATGTCAAAAAATGCAGAGTACGATTGTCATTTGATTGATTTCTAAATAATAAACAAGGAATAAGCAATGTAATAACTAGGCACCAATCTCCAGTGGGCAAATCATAAGGTAAATTTCACCAGTTAGATCCAATTTATCATATCTATTTACTTAAAAAGATTTTTTAGTTTTTACATAAATATCTAACCGGCATACGTCAGAGACATTAATACACATGTTATACAGCTGGCATAATTCATATATATTTATTTTTCCTTCAAAGAGAAAAAAAAAAAAACAAACAAAAAAAAAAAACACAAACTAGGTATAAACAGCTTGTTAAGCTCAGTTTAGCAGATCCCTGTCAAACTTTCCAGATGTAAATCCTGGTAAAAAGGGTTTAAAGTTAATTGCCTGGTTCAAGCCAGGGGGTGAGGTGGCGTTGAGGACCGAGATCCACCTCAGCTCCCTTTGAAGAAGGTGCTTGTTAGAGTCACCTCCGCGGGGGCTGCGGTGGACCCTGTCCAAAACTAACACCTCAAGGTTTGGTACACAGTCTCCATGAACTTGGGCAGCGTGTCTGCCGAGAGGGAGATCAGGATTTTTTTCCCTCATCCCTTTTAGATGCCGGTAAATTCTCTGCCATAATTTTTGTATAGTTTTTCCTACATAAAAGCAGTTACAACTGCAAATAATGAGATATACTACATCCGTAGTTTGACAGTTTGCATGATGTTTTGGTCGAAATTTTTGGCCATTCGGTAAACGAATGTTCTTTCTAGTGTTCATATATTTACAGTATGTACAGTTACCACATTGAAAAGTTCCCAGGTCCCTACATGGATCTCCCCTAATGGTATTCTCAAATTCACTCTGCACTAGCATGTCCTTCAGGGACGTTGCTCGTCTATAGATGATAGTTGGTCTGGGGGGTACTAGTGGTCCTATCACAGGATCTGCTGTAAGTAGGTGCCAGTGCTTTTGGTAGATTTTAAGAAGTTCAGCGTGATCATCAGAATAAGTGTTAATGATACGATGATCACTTTCACTTTTTTTAGATTTGGACATTAGTAACTCGTGTCGATTTAAGTTTGAAGTACGTTTAAAGGCCTTTTTGAGGCATTTATGGCTGTATCCCCTTGCCAGAAGTCTTTGCCTTAGGTTATTAGCTTCTCTTTTGTAATCGACCTCGTTAGAACAGTTTCTTTTTATTCTTAGATATTGTCCATAAGGAATAGATTCGACTAGGGATTTAGGGTGAAAGCTAGAAGAATGTAGGATTGTATTACCTGCACTCGGTTTACGGAACAGCTTACATGATAGCATGTTTTGCTTGTCTCTGAAGATCTCTACATCAAGGAAGGTTATAGTACTTGGGTCTGATGTCATTGTAAACTTAAGATTAAAAGTATTTAAGCTTAGGGCGATGAGACATTCATCCAAACATCGCTGGGAGCCCGTCCAGACAATGAAGATGTCATCAATGTACCTGTGCCATAGAGCTACATGGCACAGGTACATTGAGAGATCCCCGCTGGAAAAAATTGCATGCTCCCATTCCCCCAGGTACAAGTTGGCGTAGCCAGGGGCACAACTGGTGCCCATGGCTACGCCCTGTACCTGGAGGAAACATTGACCATCAAAAGTGAAGACATTGTGTCTCAGTATAAAATCCAAAGACTGGATTATAAATTCATTGAACAAATGTTCATGGTGGCTGGTTTGTGATAGAATATGTCTAATACAAGCAATACCTAAAGAATGAGGAATCGAGCTGTAGAGTGCCTCCACGTCGATACTGACAAGGATCGAATCTATGGGAATCTGTACTCCTTCAATAATGCGTAATAAATGAGGTGTATCTTTAACATAAGAGGGGATACTCTGAACAAAGGGTTTTAGATGCTCATCAATGAGTCGTGAAAGATTTTCAGTGATAGCTCCGTTTCCGGATATAATGGGACGTCCTGGGGGATTTAGGGGATCCTTGTGAATTTTGGGGAGTGAATAGAATGTTGGTGTGCGGGGAAAAGAGGTGCGAACAAATTCCCAAGTTTGTTTAGAAATAACATTATTTTGAAAAGCTTCATCTACCAAGGTGTAGAATTTTTTATTGAAGGCATCTACAACACCCCTACTAACTGGGCGGTACCACTCATGATTTCTTAATATGCTGAAACACATTTCAAGATATTGGGGGTTGTCCATGATGACAATATTTCCTCCTTTATCTGATAATTTAATCGTAATTTGATGATTTTTTGATAGATTTTTTAAGGCCATCTTTTCAGTAGGAGTACGATTTGTATGTCTGGGTATTACAGGTACTAGGTTATTTATTTCTTGGCTGGTATTTTTAAGAAAATTAGATACACCTGGATTTGAGCTAGGCACTGGGTAGAGGGTGGATGTTTTTTTAAGGGAGGTTTGTTTTGAGGTGCTGGGGATCTCGGTGTCAATTGTGCTGGTATTAGCCAAAAGTGAGTCAAGGTCCAGGGTGTCGATGAGGTCTTTGGGTTCATTTTCCTCAAGTAAAGATTTGAGATTACCCAGAGCTTGACGTTCACTATACGTGTGAAATTCCCGTGTATCTGGGTCGCTCTTTTCAAAAATGCTTTTAAGGAGCAATTTGCGAGCGTATAAATGGAGATCTTTAATAGTCTCAAATTTGTCGATAGGTTTATTAGGGCAGAAAGTTAATCCTTTTGAAAGAACTGAGATCTCATCGACACTCAGGACATGTGATGACAAGTTTATAATATTAAAAGCCGAGGCTATGTCGTAATTGGGTTGTGAGGAGTGAGTGAGTTTCCCGAGTTCTTGGAGAACATCAAGGGAACCTTAGGTGTGACGAAAGTGCCCGTATTTTCAAGTGATTCCTGTGCACTGACGGTGGCATCCGAGGCCATCGATGTGGAGGTGTTGGGGACTGATGGGAACGGGGTACGAGGATACTGTTTGGGGGGGCGTTTTTTAGTAGTATTACTATTGGAGGAATTTTCAAAGTCGCGATTTCTTTTAGATGGTCTTGTGCGTTTTCCCTTCATCGGTGCATATGACGTGTTAGACGAAACCGAAGAGGTATCAGACATATCCAACTGTGTAGAACGATGATTATCGTTCTTATATTGGACTCTAGGTCTAGTTGAAAATGCCCATCTATATGCTCTACCTTCTTCGAAGGCTTGTTTATCCCGCATATATTTAAACTCTTTTTTTGCTAAAATCGATTTGTTGAATAGTTCGATGTGAGTTTTGAGTTTCTCATTTAGATCTTTATATGAGGAGTGGGCTTGTAGGGGTTTGATCCTAGAATAGATTTTTTCAATGCTCGTGTTGATATAGACGAGACGTCTCCGATATTCATCAGAGAGAAGCCTCATCATACCAGCCGAGCATGATTTTAAATTCGTTTCCCATGCTTGCTTGAACGCCGGGTCCAGATCTTCAAAAGTTGGGAAGATCTGGACTCGAAGTCCAAGTGGGTTTAAATCGTCTCTTGTGTACTCATCAAACGTTTTTATATGCCAATGCATTGAGGATTTTTTCTCCAACCATTTAGTTAGGCTGGAGAAAAGAAAGGTTAGCTCAGATTCCAAAGATTCATTTTTACCGTAGTTTGATTGTAATTGTTCAGTGAAAACCTCCCATGATTCGCTGTAGAGTTCGGCCATGATGATGGTATCACTGAGCTCTACACAAATGGATATACCGACACGATGAGACAACAACACAAATTGAAGAAAGAGAAAGAGGGTTGCAACAGTGCGTTTTCAAAATAATTGCTCGTACACTGGAGAGCAAACAAAAAATTAATTAAATAAAGTTGTTTATATAAATAACGCTGGAGGGCTTCAAATATGGATGGGGACTAAGGGGTATTTGCTACCCGAAAATAGAATATATTGATTGGGGGGAGATGAAGCCATTAACCAGCAGACACAGGGCAAGTTACCATTATTTCCAATCACATCCCGGTAATTTTTGAAAAAATTGGAAGAGGGGTGCCCCTGGGATTGTGTGGATTGGAATAAATTATGGATTGCCACCAAGTATATATAAAAGAAAAATATAAGGAATTTTATTTATACATAATACACATATATATCAAAATTTGTTTAAGATCAAAGAGAGGAACAGACATATACAGTCATTGAAAAGCAATTGCATGAAGGCACCTTACTACTTAAGACATACAAGTCATATAACTAGTGGTGACACAACCGACATGTTTCGGATACTCGAGCTATATCTGTGATAGCCTCCATTATTTCCTTCTTCAAGGTTCATGCAATAGTTTGAAGACAAATTGGTCTCTATATAAGAGAAGAACAACATAGTATATAATAGCTGTATAATACACAACAGTGTATTGGCATAATTACAATATTTTGAATTTCTCCCATATGTGGGCAGCTAGAAGATAGACATTGTTGCAAAGAGAAAGTGAGCAATGGGAGAAAAGAAGAAAGATCGAATAAAAAATAGAGAGAGATAAAAACAAAGAAGGAAAAGAAAAAGGGGAAAGGGGGGAGGGGGGAAAGAGATTGGAAGAAGTGAAGGAAGGAGAGGGGAGGGGGGGGGGGAGAGAGAGGGGAAAGAAGGAGAAAAAAGCCAGGGGGGGAGAAAAAACAGGGAAAAAAAAAAAAAAAAAAATTATACATGAAAGTTCATTAAGAATGCATGGACCATGGATGCATATATGCATTATATAATAGTATGTCTACAGAATACAGTACATCTATATCAAATAGTGTTGCATACATACATTTCCAATGGTAACATAAACATCAGCCGCTTGGAGGAATTGTCCCGGTGATATGGAGCCCAAATGGATATGGTGCGAGTTTAATGGTCGCATAAAGGCAATGCAGCGGCCAAAGAGGCACTGCAGGCAAGATGACAGAGCCACGGGGATATGTATAAGAGGACCAACCCAAAACGCCCCTCAAAGCTCACAGGGAAGCCCCAAATTGCAGCGGAAGAAATGCCACGGCCTCTCTGCAAAAACATACATATATAGATTATAGTTTCTAGATCGCAGGCTAGCCCGGTAAGCAGGCATCCCATAACTCTAATCAAGTGTTTAAAAGAAAGCTTAGTACCTGTAGATATGGCGCAAGGACATCCACACTCTGGCTGTGCAGCAATTGGCCAAGTCAGGTGGGACTTTATATAGAGCTGTGGCTTGTATTGCAGCCAATCAGCTCAAATGGCGCCAAAAGGTAAAGCTAAAAAAAAAAAAAAAAAGGGATTCAACCAATAGGGTAGAGCGTGGGAGGCCACAATAGGGCTAGAGTATGCGTCCGGGTAGGGAACCCAATTAGCTGCGTATTAAGATAGATGGAGAGGCTCTTACAGGACAGGCACTGCATACAGAGGCCGCCCTCGATCCCGGCGGCGTCCGGCGTCATCGCGCACCCACGCAGACGTGGAAGACGTCCAAAACGCCGGCGCAGTGACGTCAGACGTCGACCCGACCGCCAGCACAAACAAGAAGGGCGGAAGTGCTGAAAGGAAAACACTCCGTTGCCCGCACCAGACCAAAAAGGTCAGCGCAAAGGCAGCACCATTGTATGTGCTGCGCCAAATGGCGCCATCGGAGGAATAGGGAACAATTGGCTAATCCAAAGCCCCATAAGCAGTAACAGTGTGACATGAGTACCCTCCGTCCCATGTGTGTATAATTATTGGGACAGGGAGAGAAATTTTTCATATGCACATAACCGTCCATTTGCTCAAACATGAGCAAACAGCCCCCGATTATCAAAATAAACAAACGGGGGCTGTTTTTGTGCTGGGGAGCGTCAGTGGGCCCAGTGGGTGGCCCCCAAATCCTCGGGCTCCAATATGTCAAAAAATGCAGAGTACGATTGTCATTTGATTGATTTCTAAATAATAAACAAGGAATAAGCAATGTAATAACTAGGCACCAATCTCCAGTGGGCAAATCATAAGGTAAATTTCACCAGTTAGATCCAATTTATCATATCTATTTACTTAAAAAGATTTTTTAGTTTTTACATAAATATCTAACCGGCATACGTCAGAGACATTAATACACATGTTATACAGCTGGCATAATTCATATATATTTATTTTTCCTTCAAAGAGAAAAAAAAAAAAAAAAAAAACAAACAAAAAAAAAAAAAAAAAAAAAAAAAAAATAAACAAAAACAAAAAAAAACAAAAAAAAAAACACAAACTAGGTATAAACAGCTTGTTAAGCTCAGTTTAGCAGATCCCTGTCAAACTTTCCAGATGTAAATCCTGGTAAAAAGGGTTTAAAGTTAATTGCCTGGTTCAAGCCAGGGGGTGAGGTGGCGTTGAGGACCGAGATCCACCTCAGCTCCCTTTGAAGAAGGTGCTTGTTAGAGTCACCTCCGCGGGGGCTGCGGTGGACCCTGTCCAAAACTAACACCTCAAGGTTTGGTACACAGTCTCCATGAACTTGGGCAGCGTGTCTGCCGAGAGGGAGATCAGGATTTTTTTCCCTCATCCCTTTTAGATGCCGGTAAATTCTCTGCCATAATTTTTGTATAGTTTTTCCTACATAAAAGCAGTTACAACTGCAAATAATGAGATATACTACATCCGTAGTTTGACAGTTTGCATGATGTTTTGGTCGAAATTTTTGGCCATTCGGTAAACGAATGTTCTTTCTAGTGTTCATATATTTACAGTATGTACAGTTACCACATTGAAAAGTTCCCAGGTCCCTAAATGGATCTCCCCTAATGGTATTCTCAAATTCACTCTGCACTAGCATGTCCTTCAGGGACGTTGCTCGTCTATAGGTGATAGTTGGTCTGGGGGGTACTAGTGGTCCTATCACAGGATCTGCTGTAAGTAGGTGCCAGTGCTTTTGGTAGATTTTAAGAAGTTCAGCGTGATCATCAGAATAAGTGTTAATGATACGATGATCACTTTCACTTTTTTTAGATTTGGACATTAGTAACTCGTGTCGATTTAAGTTTGAAGTACGTTTAAAGGCCTTTTTGAGGCATTTATGGCTGTATCCCCTTGCCAGAAGTCTTTGCCTTAGGTTATTAGCTTCTCTTTTGTAATCGACCTCGTTAGAACAGTTTCTTTTTATTCTTAGATATTGTCCATAAGGAATAGATTCGACTAGGGATTTAGGGTGAAAGCTAGAAGAATGTAGGATTGTATTACCTGCACTCGGTTTACGGAACAGCTTACATGATAGCATGTTTTGCTTGTCTCTGAAGATCTCTACATCAAGGAAGGTTATAGTACTTGGGTCTGATGTCATTGTAAACTTAAGATTAAAAGTATTTAAGTTTAGGGCGATGAGACATTCATCCAAACATCGCTGGGAGCCCGTCCAGACAATGAAGATGTCATCAATGTACCTGTGCCATAGAGCTACATGGCACAGGTACATTGAGAGATCCCCGCTGGAAAAAATTGCATGCTCCCATTCCCCCAGGTACAAGTTGGCGTAGCCAGGGGCACAACTGGTGCCCATGGCTACGCCCTGTACCTGGAGGAAACATTGACCATCAAAAGTGAAGACATTGTGTCTCAGTATAAAATCCAAAGACTGGATTATAAATTCATTGAACAAATGTTCATGGTGGCTGGTTTGTGATAGAATATGTCTAATACAAGCAATACCTAAAGAATGAGGAATCGAGCTGTAGAGTGCCTCCACGTCGATACTGACAAGGATCGAATCTATGGGAATCTGTACTCCTTCAATAATGCGTAATAAATGAGGTGTATCTTTAACATAAGAGGGGATACTCTGAACAAAATACTTCTCCTGAGTATAGGGATACCACATGTGTGGGACTTTTTAGGAGCCTAGCCGCGTATGGGACCCGAAAACCAAGCACCGCCTTCAGGATTTCTAAGGGCGCAAATTTTTGATTTCACTCCTCACTACCTATCACAGTTTCGAAGGCCATAAAATGCCAAAATAGCACAAAACCCCCTCAAATGACCCCATTTTGGAAAGTAGACACCCCAAGCTATTTTCTGAGTATTTTACAGCTCTCATTTGTTTTTGAAAATGAAGAAAGAAAATATATTTATTTTTTTTCTTTTTTCAATTTTCAAAACTTTGTGACAAAAAGCGAGATCTGCAAAATACTCACCATACCTCTCAGCAAATATCTTGGGGTGTCTACTTTACGAAATGGGGTCATTTGGGGGGGTTTGTGCCATCTGGACATTCCATGGCCTCCGAAACTGTGATAGGCAGCGAGGAGTGAAATCAAAAATTTACACCCTTAGAAAGCCGGAAACGGTGCTTGGTTTTTGGGGTCCTGTACGCGGCTAGGCTCCCAAAAAGTCTCACACATGTGGTATCCCCGTACTCAGGAGAAACAACAGAATGTATTTTGGGGTGTAATTCCACATATGCCCATGGCATGTTTGAGCAATATATCATTTAGTGACAACTTTGTGCCAAAAAAATAAAAATAAAAATTTTTCCGCAACTTGTGTCAACATATAAAATATTCCATGGACTCGACATGCCTCTCAGCAAATAGCTTGGGGTGTCTACTTTCCAAAATGGGGTCATTTGGGGGGGGGGTTTGAACTGTCCTGGCATTTTATACACAACATTAGGAAGCTTATGTCACACATCATCCACTCTTCTAACCACTTGAAGACAAAGCCCTTTCTGACACTTTTTGTTTACATGAAAACATTTTTTTTTTTGCAAGAAAATTACGTTGAACCCCCAAACATTATATATTTATTTAACGCAAAGGCAATACAGATTAAAATGGTGGGTGTTGCATTTTTTTTTTTTCACACAGTATTTGCGCAGAGATTTTTCAAACGCATTTTTTTGGGAAAAAATACACTTTTTTTTAATTTTAATGCACTAAAACACACTATATTGCCCAAATGTTTGATGAAATAAAAAATATGATCTTAGGCCGAGTACATGGATACCAAATACGACATGCTTTAAAATTTCGCACAAACGCGCAGTGGCGACAAACTACATACATTTTTAAAAGCCTTTAAAAGCCTTTACAGGTTACCACATTAGATTTACAGAGGAGGTCTACTGCTAAAATTACTGCCCTCAATTTGACCTTCGCGGTGATACCTTACATTCATGATGCAATTGCTGTTTACATATGACGGCAGACCGACGCTTGTGTTCGTTCGCCTTTTTTTTTTTAAATTATTAATCTTGCTTTTTTATTTTATTTTTAAACTGTTCCTTCCATATTTTTTTTTTTTTTATCAATTTTATTGTTATCTCAGGGAATGTAAATATCCCCTATGATAGCAATAGGTAGTGACAGGTACTATTTTTTTGAAAAAACTGGGGTCTTTCCTCTGCCCTCAAAGCATCAGACCACACCAAGATCGGTGTGATAAAATGCTTTCCCAATTTCCCAATGGCGCTTTTTATATCCGGGGGGGGGGGGACATTCCCTCCCACTCCTTGTAAAAGCAGTCCAGAGGCTAATTAGCCACTAGGATTGCTTTTACATGAAAGCCGGCCGCTGGCTGAAAAAAATTATACCAAGATGATACCTAAGCCCGCAGGCATCAATCCGGTATAACCATTCAAAGTCCAGCAACATACCAGTACGTTGCTGGTCCTTGTTGGACATGTATTGTAATCTTTTTTTTCATGCAGCCTGTTGGCTGAATGAAAAGAAGAGATTGATCGGTTTGTATGCCCACCATTAGAATACCTCCCTTCATTCACCCACTTCTAATGATGGGCATACATGCACCATTTATATATGCCGAAGCATGGGGCATCCTCCCGCAAAAGTTATGCCGCGTACACACGGTCGGACTTTTCAATGGGCAAGCCTCCGTCGGAATTTCGACCATATGTACGAGGCATTAGGAGCAAAATCGCTCCTCCGCCCCTGCTGCCCCCATGCTTCGGCATATATGGTCTTTTTTTTAACTGTGGTGGTGAAATCACCTCCTACAGCACTGGAGTCACAGGGATCAGGCCTGTCTCTGCAAACGCTGCAGTTATGTGTGTTGTGTTTTGTAAGTGACAGTGATCGATCGATACTGCACTTGGGTGGCCTGGGCTGGACGCAAAACACAGGTGCTAGCAGGTATCTGGGTTGATCCCGCTAACACTGCGTTTTTGGGAACCCTAAACTGCTGGGGACGCTAGTATAGATCTGATCAGATCAGATATTGATCTGTTCACATACTATACCACTAAGGGAGGTGTATGCTTCACGCGTGGGTGTTAGCGTTCCTGGCACTAACCTGACGCTGCCTGGGGTGTGACGCAGACCCTCTCTGATGCTAAAACCTAATTGATATCACCCGCCGGGCGATCAGGGGGTTAAACCTTTATTGGGTTATATACGGCGGGTGCCCTGACACTATAAAAAGCAAACTAACTAACCAGCGTCACCCATAACACTTATACGGTGATCACTGGTGAAAGGGTTGACTAGGGGCAATCAGGGGGTTAAAACCTTTATTAGGTAATATATGGGGGTACCTGACGCTATATAAAAACCTGACGGGGAACCTAAATAACGAAATAACTAACTGGCTAACCAGTGTCACCAGTGACACTTATACAGTGATCACTGGTGAAAGGGTTAACTCTAGGGGCAATCAGGGGGTTAAAACCTTTATTAGATAATATATGGGGGTACCTGACGCTATAAAAACCTGGCTGCGAACCTAAAAAAATAACAGACTACCTAGCGGCACCAGCATACCTAATACAGCGATCAGAAAAACGATCGCTTAGTGACACTTGCAAAAGGGGGTGAAAGGGTTACCTGGGGGGCGATCAAGGGGCTAAACCTTTATTAGGTAATATATGGGGTACCTGACGCTATAAAAACCTGGCGGCGAACCTAAAAAAATAACTGACTACCTAGCGGCACCAGCATACCTAATACAGCGATCAGAAAAACGATCGCTTAATGACACTGGCAAAAGGGGGTGAAAGGGTTACCTGGGGGGCGATCAAGGGGTTAAACCTTTATTAGGTAATATATGGGGGTACCTGACGCTATAAAAACCTGGCGGCGAACCTAAAAAAATAACTGACTACCTAGCGGCACCAGCATAACGAATACAGCGATCAGAAAAATGATCGCTTAGTGACACTGGCAAAAGGGGGTGAAAGGGTTACCTGGGGGGCGATCAAGGGGTTAAACCTTTATTAGGTAATATATGGGGGTACCCGACGCTATAAAAACCTGGCGGTGAACCTAAAAAAATAACTGACTACTTAGCAACATCACCGACGCTAATACAGCGATCAGAAAAACGATCGCTTAGTGACAGTGGTGCTAGGGGGTTAAATGTCAAGAAAAGGCAGGTGATCCATTGAGACCCATAAATGCCATACCCATGCCTCCATCCCTGGTACATTGGAAATGAAAAGAGAAAATGGGCTGTGGGACTTTAAATGAGGCAAAGACTTTATTTGATCTGTCTATCCATCTCCCCTTGTAGTCAAATGACATGCACCCCACTCCTGATGACTGGCTTTAAACGCCAAGAAACGCGTCGAGTCCATGCTCAGGGATGCCAAGTAAAGCCTGCCCAACTACGAATCTACTAAGTGTATTCTTGACATTTCAATTGGATAATTAATTTCACTGTTTCTGTATGTCCATTTAACTGTCACTACTTGCTCCAGCCATGTCTCAACAATGAATTGCGATTATGTCTATGTGATAACTTCTATTTACATTATGCCTTTGTTTGCATGATCTATGTGTACTTTTACCATGATACAGATCTCCATTCTTTAGACTGACTATGCAGCATGTATACCTGGCTACAGACCACTCCCCAACGGGACAGTGATGTTTACCAATTTTTGATATCTTAGACCCTTTTCCCCATGCCCATCCATGAGTCCATGCTCTGGAATATCAAGTAAAGCTTGCCCAACTATGAATCTATTAAGTGTATTCTTGACTTTTTAACTGGATAATCATTTTCACTGGTTCTGTATGTCCATTTAACTGTCATTACTTGCTTCAGCCATGTCTCAACAGTGAATTTTGATCATGTTTTTGTGATAACCCCTATTTATACTATGCCTTTGTTTGCATGATCCATGTGTACTTTTACCATGATACAATACATTTTTATATTTATATCCATGCCTTGATCTCCATTCTTTAGACTGACTATGCAGCATGTATATATGGCTACAGACTATTCCCCAACGGGACAGTGATGTCTACTCATTCTTGATATCCTAGACTTTTTCCTACGCCCATCCATGCCTCATTTAAAGTCCCACAGCCCATTTTCTCTTTTCATTTCTTAGGGGGTTAAATGGTTGCCTGGGGGGCGATCAAGGAGTTAAACCTTGTAACGAGCCCCTTTGCTCACTCGGCTCCACTCTCCCGACACTCCTCTGCTCTATTGGATCATCCGGTGCTCCAGGATTCAAACTACAGCTATGTGCCATTCGAATCCATTTGTGGTCGGTCAGAACAAACACCAGGCAGGCTGTATGTAAGTTCAACCAAGAGAGACTTTATTAGAACCAAAAATCAAGTCTTATATACAGTAACAGAGGGTGTAACCAGAACATAAATTAACATGAGCTAATTAACTAAATCCTTTAGTCAGCCAAGGTGACTCATAGATATGACCTTTCAGGGTAGACATCCCGTCTCCGGTCTCAGTGCTATACAATACACATTATCATAAGTGTAAACATCGCACATTTAGCACGGTCAAATTAACACAGAGGACAGACAGATGGCTGGAGGTGATGGCATTCGCATATCCTTAGTGTGAATGTGTGAACGTCCCAACAGTATGACTCAGTCACTCTAATATGGCATAAACAGGGTCCCCAGAGTCTGTGTGTCTTGGGGGGGACATGGACCTGAATCTAAAGTAACACCCCCTCCAAAAGCCTCTGTCCCGGCTAGGTCTGTCACAGATTCAAAGGAGAAATACTTCAGTATTCAAAGGTCCATGACAATACTCCCCCCTGGGAAACAGTCCAACAGCCACAGTGGGACCCCAAACGGGTCAACTCGAGGATGTTGGAAAAGTAGTCTTAAGGTTCCAGGTCTGTCTGCCGGGATAACCCATCCTGTTTTGGAGGCCCTGGCCGATATTGTATGGTAAAATTGTACGGTTGCAAAGTCAGGCTCCACCTTAGTAATCGGCCATTCTCTCCCGCCCCCTGGTTAAGCCATACCAAGGGATTGTGGTCCGTCATGACGGTAAAAGAGCGTCCATACACGTAGGGCTGCAATTTCTCTAAAGCCCAGACTAAGGCCAAACGCTTTTTCCACGGTAGCATATCCAACTTCACGGGGTAACAACTTGTGGCTGAAATACGCCACCAGGTGCTCTTTCCCGTCATCACCAACTTGACTTAGTACAGCTCCCAGCCCGAACATGGGGCGTCTGGGTCCCCATAGAAGTAGAGTTGCTTTGAAGTTGGCTCTGATGTCGGGTGGTCACGGCCATGGCGGCCTCTGGGGCATATGAGGAAGTTAATTGCCCCAAATCGTTTCCCAAAAGTACTTCTGCGGGTAACTCACGTAGTAATCCCACTCGCACTTGTCGCTCCCCTGAACCCCAATCCAAGAGGACTTGGGCGGTGGATAAACGTAGCACCTTGCCCCCTGCTACCCTGACTGCAACAGTCTGGCGGTCCGGGCCGACTGGGGAATCATGTGAGGCTGGATGAGGGTAATCGTAGCCCCGGAATCGCGGAGTCCCTGGGCCGGCTGCCCATTAACCCATACTGCCTGACGATGGTGCTGCGGATTATCTCCGGCAGCAGCTTGGACAGGATCAGCCTCAAAAAGTTCACCGCACTCTTCCTGAACATCTCGATGGTTGGGCTCATTCTGGAAGCGATGAGCTGCTGGTCTGGATGGATGGGCCGTCTCTCGGTACCTCGTGGATCGGGTAGGGCAATATCGCTGCAGATGTCCGGTTTGGTTACAGGTATAGCACTTACGTCTGGTAGGAGGGTTGGGTGGGGCTGAGGGTCTGGATTGGTGCGCAGTCTCTCGATACCTCGTGGATCGGGTAGGGCAATATCGCTGCAGATGACCAGTTTGGTTACAGGTATAGCACTTAGGTCCGGTAGGAGGGTTGGGTCGGGCTAGGGGTCTAGAGGCAGACCACTGAGGTACTGAAGTTGGGTTAGAGGCTGGTAAACTGGGCCGAGATAGTGGATAGCGCTCGCTTTCGCCTGACCTTCGAGAGTCCAGATATTCATCGGCCAAAGTAGCCGCTTGCTGTACAGTCCGTGGTCGCTTATCTCACACCCAATCCCGTAGTACCGGAGGGGTGTGGTTAAAGAACTGTTCTAAGAGTACTAGCTGGGTGATGTCCTCTATGGTATGAGCGCAGCTTCCCTGGAACCAGCCCTTAAGGTTTCGCTGCAGACGATGCTTGTTTCCGGGATTCTCGAAACTTCATCCGGCTGGCTTCGGGTGTAATGGCAAATCGGGCTAGCAGAGCTTCTTTTACCCGGTCATAGTCTTTAGCGTCCTCATCTTCCAGGGCCCGATACGCATTCGCCTCTCTGCCAGTTAAATTACTCGCCAGTAAGGCGACCCAATCTTGGGGCAGTACTTTATGTATCTGGCATAGTCTCTCAAAGTCCTGCAGGAACGCTTCAATTTCCTCCTCTCCTTCCATAAATAGTTTGAACGCCCGAAAGGGCAACTTACGGACAGGCGCTGCATCTTTAGGTGTTGTCTCTGATTGCCGTATTTCCGCCATTCTCTGCTCATGTTGCCGCTCTCGTTCTCTCTCTTGTTGCTCTCGTTCTCTCTCTTGTCGCTCTCGTTCTTTTTCTTGTCGCTCATCCTGCAGCTTGATGTCTGTAATGGCATTCTGTATGGCGGTCTCTGATGGGTTAGCACCATATAATGCCAACCGCTCTCGAACTCGTTGCTGAAACAAGTCTTCAACTGACCGGGGTCCTGCATCACCATCCCTCTCATCCATCCCGGCTAGCTCACTGATCAGGGTGGCCTTGTTCTTTGTCCCACCGGTCCCTCCACGGCTCTCAAGTAGGTCTTTCAGCGTGACTTTCCTGCAGGCTGCATAGCTGGTCATTCACTGTGGTGGTTTGGAGTGTCCCAGGAACTGGAGAGCAAATCCCACCGCTGCCAACCAATGTAACGAGCCCCTTTGCTCGCTCGGCTCCACTCTCCCGACACTCCTCTGCTCTATTGGATCATCCGGTGCTCCAGGATTCAAACTACAGCTATGTGCCATTCTAATCCATTTGTGGTCGGTCAGAACAAACACCAGGCAGGCTGTATGTAAGTTCAACCAAGAGAGACTTTATTAGAACCAAAAAACAAGTCTTATATACAGTAACAGAGGGTGTAACCAGAACATAAATTAACATGAGCTAATTAACTAAATCCTTTAGTCAGCCAAGGTGACTCATAGATATGACCTTTCAGGGTAGACATCCCGTCTCCGGTCTCAGTGCTATACAATACACATTATCATAAGTGTAAACATCGCACATTTAGCACGGTCAAATTAACACAGAGGACAGACAGATGGCTGGAGGTGATGGCATTCGCATATCCTTAGTGTGAATGTGTGAACGTCCCAACAGTATGACTCAGTCACTCTAATATGGCATATACAGGGTCCCCAGAGTCTGTGTGTCTTGGGGGGGACATGGACCTGAATCTAAAGTAACACCCCCTCCAAAAGCCTCTGTCCCGGCTAGGTCTGTCACAGATTCAAAGGAGAAATACTTCAGTATTCAAAGGTCCATGACAAACCTTTATTAGGGGGGTTAGGGGGCTACCCTGGACCTAAAGGGACCTACACTAACTGCCCTGACACTTTTACAGTTACAAATGTCACTGTTTGCAGTGATCAGTAAATAAATGATCACTGCAATCAGTGACACTGAGACTGGGGGCTGGGGGGTGATCTGGGGGGTGATCTGTGGGTGACTGGGGGGGGGGGCGATCGTGTTTCTATGTGTGCCTATGTGTCAGTGTAGTGTTTGTGCACTAACCTGACATCTTCTTTCCACGGCACTCGGTATATGTGAGCGCCGCAGGGAGAGATGACATCACTTCCTCTGCCTGTGTTTACATTACACAGGCAGAGGAAGCATTTCATTCGTCGGGAGCATTTGTGAGGGGGTGGCCAGAAACCAATGGCCGCCCCCTCATTACCGATCTTTTCCGGAGCGATACCAACCGCTCACTGTACCGGAGGGGGGTCCGATCGGACCCCCCACCCATAAGAAGGCAGTCACGTACGGGTACGTGATTGTGCCTCCAGGTGCCATTCTGCCGACGTATATGTACAGTGAGCGGTCGTTAAGTGGTTAACATATATTTACACATTTCACATCGAAAAAAGAGCAAAATTAAAATAAATTTTATTTATTTCATTTGTAAATAACTTTTCAATGCTTTGTACCATTGCTGACAGCTGAAGTGTAAACAAAACAGTTGCTGTAGGTATCGGTAATTGGTATTGGTGAGTACTATAAAAAAAGTATCTGTACTCGTATTCATTGTAAAAAAAAAAATGGTGCATCCCTAATAATAATATATATTTTTTTAGATGATTGAATATAATATGAATTAATGTTAGGGTTGCACCGATACCGGTATCAATATCGGTGCCGACACTAAGCATCTGCAGGAATACTTGTACTTGTGCAAATGCTTTGATACCTAAAACTGATATCTTTGTGATTTGAGCCCATACAAAATGAATGAGCTCTAATCACACTGCAAGGAATGGCATGTGATTTGAACTGGCATGCAGTGTGATTCCTATCTGAATCACATGCGGTTTTCCCCACCGCTCCTGAGTAAATCCAGGCTTGCCATAGTGACTTCAGCCTGGGTTCACACAGGAGCGGTGCGGGAAACCGAATGTGATGTGGACAGTAATTGTATTGCATTCCTGTTCAAAATGCATGTGATTCTTTGCAGTGCAATCTCATGCCATGAGCGATCGCGTGCACAAGAGGCAGAACAGGGACGTGTAAACACACACATCCCTGTTCTGTTCTGAGAGGAGATGCAGATCGTGAGTTCCTATAAGCTGGGAACCACGATCTGTCATCTCCTATAGTGAGTCCCCTCCCCCTACAGTTAGAACACGCACTAGGGAACACAATTAACCCCTTGATCGCCCCCTAGTGTTAACCCCTTCCCTGCCAGTGACATTTACACAGTAATCAGTGCATTTTTATAGCACTGATCGCTGTATAAATGACAATGGTCCCAAAAATGTGTCAAAAGTGTCCGATGTGTCCGCCATAATGTCGCAGTCCCAATAAAAATTGCTGATCGCCAACATTACTAGTAAAAAAAATAATAATAATAAAAATGCCATAAATCTATCCCCTATATTGTAGACGCTATAACTTTTGCGCAAACCAATCAATATACGTTTATTGCAATTTTTATTACCAAAAATATGTAGAAGATACGAACAAATTGTGGGAATGTTGGTTAAGAGACATTCCAAGACTATCAATAGAAAACTGGGGAAAGATATATAAATTTCCATTTCAGATTTTAATTTCACTCAGAGATAAACTAATTCAATTTAAGATAACACATAGAAGCTATTTTACACCATATAAACTATCTAAAATATCAACATCTAATTCTCAAAACTGTTGGAGATGTGATGCTACACCTGGAAATTTCATCCATATCTTCTGGACCTGTCCGAAGATAAGGGTATTCTGGAGAAAGATTCTCAGAATAATTGAAAAAGTCACATCAGTTCAGCTTAACCCAGAGGCAGAGATCTGCCTACTGGGATTAGTTGAGGAAAATACGCTCTCTATAGAAAGAAGAACACAACTTGGCCTTCTTCTCTTTTATGCACGGAAGGCAATAGTGCTGAACTGGAAGAAGGCCGAAGCTCCCCCATTGGCACAATGGAAAAGTCTAGTAAATAGCAACTTGATACTGTATAAGGAGACATACTGTAACAGAGGAAAGGAGGAGAAATATGGGAAAGTCTGGGCAAATTGGATAGAGAGTACCATGACAGCTGCAGGGGAGGGGGATGGGGAATTGGGATAGAACTACACCGATGGAGGAAAGGGTTATGGAACACACAAACCTATTCTTGTGAATGTTAGGATGGATGGGATAAACTTTTTCTGCTATTTTCTTTTGTTTTTTGTCGTGTGTGAAATATAAGATGTAAAATGTATAATTTAAGAAGATGTATAGGATGTAAAATGTATGACGCAATGTGAGAAAGAAAAAGAAAATTTAATAAAGAGAATTAAAATAAAAAAAATATGTAGAAGAATACATATTGGCCTTAACTGAGAAAAAATTTGCTTTTTTGAAAAAAAATTGGGTATATTTATTATAGCAAAAAGTAAAAAATGTTGTGTTTTTTTTTAAATAGTCGCTCATTTTTTGTTTATAGCGCAGAAAATAAAAAACGCAGAGGTGATCAAATACCACCAAAAGAAAGCTCTATTTGTGGGGAAAAAAGGACGTTAATTTTTTTTGAGTGCAACGTCACACAACGTATTATGTATGCGGACAATATTTGAGAATCAAGCGTAATTGCTCCAACCCCAAAGACTTCAAATGTGAAGCAAATAATCTAAAACGACGGCTATTGTAATAGGGGCTATAGCCACAAATGCCTAAAGAAAGTGTTTAATCGCACTGAAACTAGAAATAGAGATGATTTACTAATACCCAGACAATCCAAGTCCTTGGAGGGTGGCCACCGGATTGTTAAACCTATTCCAACGATCATGCTCAGGTAGTACAAATATGTAAAAAGTATTGGCATCTGCTAACCTCTGACCCCACCATAGGCCCATTTGTGCCCCCAGCCCCCGCAATGACCTATAGACGGGCGACCTAAAAAGTGAATTTCAAGGCTCTAAAAGAGGAGACCCATGTAAAATACTGGGCACTTATCCATGTGGTTCTTGCACATAATGCAAACTAGGGTTGTCCCGATACCGATGCTAGTATCGGTATCGGTACCGATACCGAGCATTTCCCCGAGTACTTGTACTCGGGGAAAATTGCTCCGATGCTTCACCCGATACCTGGGCAGTCAGGGATGATCGGTGCGGCGGGGGGAGTTACATGCACCAATCTCCCTGTATAGATTTCTATACAGCCTGACAGCTTCTCCCCGGATCCCCCCCCCTTTTCAGCTGCTTTAGTGTCATTTATACAGCGGTGATTGGTGCTTGTAACTCCCCTGCCAAAGCTGCACCGATCACCGCTGACTGTCCCTGTATCCGTGCTGCTCTCCCCCTCCGGAAGTTACTGTCCCCCGCCGCGCTCCGTGTTCCCTCCAGTGCTGCGAGTCCCCCTCCGGTAATAACATCTCCCCCTCTGCGCTCTGTGTCCCCCTCCGGTAATAACATCTCCCCCTCTGGTAATAACATCTCCCCCTCCGCGCTCCGTGTCCCCCTCCGGTAATTACATCTCCCCCTCCGGTAATAACATCTCCCGCTCCGCGCTCCGTGTCCCCCGTGCTCCGCGTCCCCCTCCGGGAGTTACATGTCCCCCTCAATGTCCTCCTCCACCCCATCGATCTGTCAGGATGGAGAGCGGAGGTAGGAGCCGCTAAACCCGGCTCCTACCTTTTCTGAATGAACAGAGTCATCACTGACTCTGTCCATTCACGTAACTGAAACAACGTAACCTGTGTTTACGATGCTTCAGTTTATGAATGGAGAGGACCCTCCTGTCCATTCATTTTAGCTGAGGCTGCAGAGAAAGGGACTGGGGAATCTGTGTCCTTAGTCCCTTTCTCTGTCTCAAAGGGAAGATGTCAGGAGTCTGTTAAGACCCCTGCAATCTCACCAAAGCCCCCCCCCCCAACAGGTGTAAAAAAAAAAAAAAATTGCAATAAAGAAAAATAATTAATTGTAAAAAATAATAAAAATGTAAATAAAAAACACACTGACACAATCCAACCCCCCCTCCCCCCCCCCCCCCAAAAAAAAAAAGAAGAAGAAAGCACTGTAAAAAAACATAACAAAAAATCGTCAAAAAAAAATTGTAAAAAAAAAAAAATGACACATGTGCCACTGTCACGTGACATTGAAAAAAAAGGATCGGTAATCGGTCTCGGCGAGTACTTGAAAAAAAGTATCGGTACTTGTACTCGGTCTTAAAAAAGTGGTATCGGGACAACCCTAATGCAAACACATGGATTCCAGAAAGGACATTTTTTTACCCAATGGAATACGATTTATTCCTAGACACTTGTCTAACTGTCAAACCACAGGGGTGGTCTATCTCATATTATGCAGTTGTATCTGCTTTTATGTGGGAAAGACCATCCAGAAACTATGACAAAGATTGTATCGCCATCTTAAAGCCATGAGAGCCAGCGATCCGGATCTACCTCTGGGCAGACACATTCTGCAAACCCACAACGGGAATTTGGTCCTGGATCGGATACATCGCAGCTCCTGAGGGGGGGACTATGATAAGGTTCTCCTCCAACGAGAGCTGAGGTGGATATCGAATCTGAACGCCACAGTACCACCTGGCCTCAACGAGGACTTTAATCTCAAACCGTTTCTACTAAAATAAAGAGAAGATCTTTATCATTCTTATTCACTTTCAGTTATAAATATGTGGTTCCTGGCCAAACTGACCAATCAGGGTCAATTCTGAGATGTGCCACAATGCATATACCTACTATGTCATGCCCACTAGACTTGTGCACAACGGAAAAATTCGTTCCGTTTCGGTTCGTTTCTTTCCGGTCCTGTTGATTCGTAATCATTCGTAATTTTGCTAGACGGGATTTTTCGTGTTCGGACTCATTCGTATTTTTGCAAGCGACATTTTTCGTTGAATTTTTTGTTGCTTTATAATTCGTACTTTCGGTAGAGTACGTTGTTTTTCATTGATTCTGGACACAACTCCTACTTTCGTAACTTTTTTTGGGTTCGTACTTTCGGTAGAGTACGTTGTTTTTCGTTGATTCTGGACACAACTCCTACTTTCGTAACTTTTTTTGGGTTCGTTGATTCGTAATTTTCCGTGTCTCTCTCACAACGACGCTGCCTATTATGCCTAATGTGCTTCGAATGGATTTGTACTTTTCTAAATACATTGCGGTTATTTGTAACGATTCGAAATCTCGTATTTTACTTTCGTTTTTAACATGCGGCTATAGGCTCCGCCCCTGTACACCATTTTGAGAGGGTTCAGCACGGTGAGGGAGAAGCAGAGAGCAGAGCAGAGTGTTATTGTGCTTCGAATGGATTCGAAATCTCGTATTTTACTTTCGTTTTTTACATGCGGCTATAACCTCCGCCCCTGTACACCATTTTGAGAGGGAGTTCAGCACGGTGTGGGAGAAGCAGAGAGCAGAGCAGAGTGAGTGTTATTGTGCTTCTTATGGATTCGTACATTCGTAACTTTTTCATAACGAATTATGCCGAAGACATTCGGGCATTCGCTATTTGCGGTATAATTTATTTCGGATTCGGTCTTATTCGTAATTGCTTTGTTCGGAAATTCGAATGCTTCCGAATGTCCGAAAGTTGCTAAATTCGGACGAATTTCAATTCGTTACGAAACGAATTGCACAAGCCTAATGCCCACTGATTTGTTTATTTTGCCTCTCCCTTCATACTGGATCTCTCTGTATTCTTGATTCCTACTTCCCCATTTGTTGTTCTTCATCATTCATCTTCCACTTCCAGTTTCATTATTTTCTATTTTTATTTTTATCTTCACATATATCTTCGTCTTAATTGTATTTAATTGTAATGTGTAGATATATGATATATATATAGCCTGATGCTCCAATATTTAAATATTGTAAACTCTATAGCCTTTGTTGAACAATGTTGTTGTATGTATCATATAAACGATAATATCTGTTCTGTATGTTTCAGATATAGTTCTATTGGGCTTTCTAACATGCCACAATGTACAGATGATACCCTGGATTCCTATGAGGGACACTACGCTGCATTTCTAAAACACTAAATATATTGATATCTGCAGATCTAGTAATGGCTGGTCCCTGTGACGCTTCAACGCTCCCCAGCACACAGGAGCCCCGCAATGGCTTAGACCATTCTGGGGCAGCTGCCTCTCAATGGGGTGCTATTTGGGCTATCGCGTCTGTTGGAGACAGTTGTTTCTCGCATATGCGCACTGGGCACATCCATCCTGCCCAGAGATCCCGCCCACTGTATGTGCTGGCGACCATGTCAACGTCTGACGTCATCACGCATGACGCGGTGACGCCGGACGCCGCATTGGCCGGGGGTTCACTATTGGAAGGCACTATCTGGAAGCACCTGAAATTTAGATGATGCTAATTAATTGGATATCTTTGCCTCTTCAATCACCTGTTGCTATCCTCTTGGCGCCAAACTGTGCTCAGTTTTGGTTGGTCTTTCTCTGATCATCTGACCCATTTATACCCTGACATGCAAGCAGAACATTGCTGCATTGCCAGGATACATCCTGGACTCAGAGGCGCATGTAGACCCGAGGAGAACAGGTAATTGGTTTTTACTCTATGGTGGAGATTTACACACATCTCCTCTTTACAATTTTTGACTGCAGTGCCTCAATATCCCTACATCTCCTCTCTATTATATTTTATCTTATACCAGATATCTGTGCCTCCACTACTCTGTGATCCTTGTGAGCATTGGGGTGTCGCTCGGTCCTGGGCAGCCTATATCTGCATTTCCTCTTATTGTGCGCTTTTGGCTGCGGAAATTTTTCCCTGTATGCTAATTGATCAATGGCATTCTATTGGTCTCCAATTGGATATACTATTTTTCTTTGGAGTGAAGTGGCAGCCTAGTGGACCCTAAGATTGGGTATCATATCTATTCGGCACGCATGTTTTTAGAACAAGCAACTTTGAGCTGTGAGTATCAGACTTTGTTTATTTATTTATTTTTGCATTTTGCACCACACTTGCTATTTAAATGTCAAGCCAAACCATTGAAAAATTTGTAAATGTTCTAAACTAATTATTGTAAATATACAAACAATGATATAATGTTGATGCAATACTCTTTTTCTCTGATAGAAACTTAACAGTGCGCCCATATACAACCCTTGAAGAAGGAAGTTGACCTGTTTGACCAATAAACGTATTCTCTCCCGAAACATGTTGGGTACTTTGGTATAACACCCCCCCCCCCGACTCTACAATATGTCTGGCATTTGGGTGTGTCCCAATAATATTGGCAGCTGTTAAACTGTTAGAATGTTCACTCCATTCATGTTTTTATGAGTATTTTTTGTATGTAAATGTCATTCTTGTGACTCCCCATTTAATAAATATTTATACTTTTACATTACGCTTCTTCTCTGGTATATCCTGATCTATTATCTGTCTAAGTCCGCACTATCCCAGGGGCATCTCTTCCAATATTTCTATATAATTTGGGATGTGACATAGACTTTCAGGACTACCTTATCATCTGGTTAATTTTTCTCCTCTTATTTCTTCTTTTGCAAAGTCACACGACCGCGCAATTATCAGTTAAGGTGACGCAGTGCCGTATTGCAAAAAAATGGCCTCGTCACGAAGTGGGTAAAATCTTACGTCATATGGAAGCTGCAATGAAGTCGCGCAGGGATGTCAGAATCAAAGTCGCGCGACTTTGAAGCCACGGGAGTGTGACCAAGGGCTTAACCTTCCTAGCGGTATTCCCGAGTCTGGCTCAGGGTTAAATTTCAGCACCAAAAGCGGTAACCCCGAGCCAGACTCGGGCTGCATCGCAGGATACAGGGAGAGTTACTTACCTTGTCCCCTGGATCCTGCGATGCCTCTCCGCTGTGTGATCGAGCTGTCTCCTCGCTCGATTCACACACTTCCGAGTGCCGCCGAGCTCCGTTCCCTGCGACCTTAGGACGCACGGGGACGGAGATCGGCGCCAAATTCAAAAAAGTTAAAACACAGTATACATACAGTATACTGTAATCTTACAGATTACAGTACTGTATGTAATAATTACACATCCCCTTTGTCCCTAGTGGTCTGCCCAGTGTCCTGCATGCACTTTTATATAATAAAAACTTTTCTTTCTGCCTAGAAACTGGAGATTGTCCATAGCAACCAAAAAGTGTCCCTTTATGTCAAAAGTGGTTTTAGACCAGCTAAAAAACAGCGATAATAAATTAGAATCACTCGCAGAATTAAGCGATAGCGATTTGTGGGGAAATTCGTCATCAAACACTGAAAAACACTTTTATTATTATTATTATATTATTTGTTATAATTATTTTATAGTTATTTATTTTATTATAATGTATAATTTTGTTTTTTGAACTTTATCATACCCGGGATGTCTACTAGACTCTTGTTTGGACAGATTTAAGTGAGTTATTCCTAATAATTACAGGCCTGCAATATAAAACGCCAAATTTCCATGCAGAATAATTGTACCGCTTTCAGCACCTAAAATCTGACAGAATCATACCGCCAGGGAGGTTAAAAAAATATGTATATAGATAACATCTTGGTCCTAAAAGCCTAAATGGCACAAGACTGCAAATATTTTGCAGGCATGAACAGATCCTATCGCGCCATTCCTCCTATGTCTCAGACTGAACACCAGTGAGATCTGGGTGACATTAATGAATCACTTGGATCACTAAGCAGCAAATGAAGTCATCAGTGGTAAACTGCTCACACACATTTACTTAATGGTGATAAGCCGCAGCTCAGGCTGTGTATCATATTTGTGCTCTCTTCTGTAAAACACTCTTCTATCTCCACACACAGAGTAAGTGATAATCTATACCGTGCAGTAAGCCCCTTATTCATTCTAATGGCGTTCAGCTAAGAATTGGTCTATTTAGAAGATTCATTTGATCTTCCAATGGCGTGTTTTTGGCTAACCGTAAGCTTTTCTATTAGGTGCTGGCAAATGAAGATGCGTCGTTGTTATTAAGAACAACTCCAGACAGCAAGCGAAGTCAATCAGAAGTCAACTCCGATCCCATCCAAGTGTAAGAACACCAGATGAAAACGGAATGTGTTTATATGTATATATATTTATAGCTTTAAATAGGAAATGTCGCTTAAGTTGTATATGCATGATGAGCAAGGCAATGGTGGTTAACTGTCTGGAGAAAGCAGTCTGTCTAGTTCATTGACACATCTATAAAGGAATTTATTTGCATCACACAAAGGCCACTGGAGCTTGGATATGTTAAAGCTGAATGCCAATGAGATACAAAAAAAATTACACATACAACTGGCATCATTATCGGTATCTGTCTTGATATCAAGTAGCTCTGAAGACTTTAATTATTGTAAGGTTTTTTTGTTTTTTTTTTACAAAATGTTATTCGTCAGCAGCTGCAGCTGAACACAGAGGGGTTGATTTACTAAAACTGGAGAATGCAACTGGAGAATGCAACATTTTGTGCAGCTCTGCATAGAAACCAATCAGCTTCTAACATCAGCTTGTTCAATTAAGCGTTCACAAAAAAACCTGGAAGCTGATTGGTTTCTATGCAGAGCTGCACCAAATTTTGCATTCTCCAGTTTAAGTAAATCAGGGGTCATCAAACTTTTTAAACCAAGGGCTGGCTTATTGTCCTTCAGACTTTCAGGGGGCCGGATTGTGGCCAGTGGGTAGGGATGAGCCGAACACCTCCCAGTTCGGTTTGCAGCAGAACATGCGAACAGGCAAAAAATTTGTTCGAACATCCGAACACCAGTAAAGTCTATGGGACACGAACGTGAAAAATCAAAAGTGCTAATTTTAAAGGTTAATATGCAATTTATTGTCATAAAAAGTGTTTGGGGACCTGGGTCCTGCCCCAGGGGACATGTATCAATGCAAAAAAAAGTTTTATAAAAGGCAGTTTTTTCGGGAGCAGTGATTTTAATAATGCTTAAAGTAAAACAATAAAAGTGAAATATTCCTTTAAATTTCGTACCTGGGGGGTGTCTATAGTATGGAAAAAAATATAAATCGCGCTGTCCCCGTGACCATTCAATATTAATTAAATATTGTCACCAATGGTGTAATTAACCCCTAAATAAATCAATATTGTGGTGATACCATTGAATAAACCTGTGTAAAAATGTATAAAAATTCTATATATAAATCCTTCAAAGTATTGATAATTATGACCACACAATCTTAAACAAAAAAATTGTCCATAAATCATTAGTGCATAAAACCATAAATATTGTCCATAAATTATTAGTGCATCGAGCTCCAAATAATATATTGAACACCAGTGCTCTGTGAAAAAAGTCCATATATTGTGACATGTCGTTTCCAAAAAAAATCGCATAGGGTCCACCACCAATCAGCAGAAATTACTCCTTACCAGCTTGCCACGATCCCCCATGACAGAGGATCAATGTATGCCTATAATCAGTCAGCTTTCTCCAAGAACCAGCAACCACAAACACGAATCTTTAAGCAGTGAGTCTCAACCAATAGGTCATCAGCAGATGCACACGATACATGGAAAATATAAGCGCTCCATATAGTGCATTAAACGTAAAAAGGTTTATTAAAACAATTTTTATTGCACTTACAATGTTGCAGATAAAATAGGCCTTTGAGTCTGGTGTGAGTCTGGTGTGCTGGTGCACAAACCACAGACACCCGTCCTACTGGAAATCGTATGGAGCACGAGGTGACGTCAGCACGTCGCTCCGCCCTACGTCTGTTTCGTAACAGCTTACTTCGTCCAGGGGCATGGGCGGCGCACTGCGTCACCTCTATTTATACATGACAATTGGAACCAAGCCTCGTTCTGGGCCACCACCAACCAACGGACATGCGCAGTACCATGCAGTATCAACTTTGCCATGGAACTCAGCTGCGGTATCTGTAATAGCCTACCAATCTCTAGTGAAATAGAAATAAATGTCTGATCCCTAAAATTTGAACATGTGGATCTCTCCACCTTCAATTAATGGTAAAACTCTAATGCGCTTGATAGAAACTCTGCTTGATCTCCTTTGTTAGACAGCCAAGCATGTTGTCACCAAGCGCTCGCATACACCGGATATAAACCAAATACATATAGGAGACACTCTTCGCCCGTAAGCGAAAGGCGACACCTAGTGGACAATAAATGAATTGTCTCTCACATAATCCAAACAAAACCCTGGTCCACTAACAAAGCAGCCAATTAGGGTCCAGTTAAATAAAAAGTGCTGAAAGTAATTATTACATTTTAAAATAATTTATAAACCAGATAATATCCCTGGCCTCAACATTGTTCTGACACGTCTCCGCTGCACAGACATTCACATGGAAGATCAGTGTGCTGCTGGTTCTCCTCCCCCAGCTCTTATGCAGCTGAGAACAGAAGGAATATGATCACTTATAAGAAAAGGGAAAAAAAGGAATGTATAATGTTTTTATATATCTATACAAAAATGTTTTGCCTTACATTTCTATTTTAAACTGAATTACTTATTTTACCAGATGATCATTTACAATCACTTTAAGTGAGAGGAGGGCTCCTGTAGTTGGCTATCTTTCTCTTTCACATTATAAAAAAAGTAACAGAAAAAAAACACAATTACAGGATTTAATAGGCACTGTTCATTTCCTAAAATATAATTTCTTCAATATAAAAATTCCATCAAAATGTTGCTGTTTTTGACGATTACTTTTTCACATCAAGAAACCTAATAAATTCAAATCCGCCATCAATCAATAAATAAATAAAAGCCAAATAACCCTGGACCCATCCCGAATATTTGTCTTACTTAGTAACATAGTAGGTGAGGTTGAAAAAAGACAACAGTCCATCAAGTCCAACCTATGTGTGTGATTATATGTCAGTATTACATTGTATATCCCTGTATGTTGCGGTCATTTAGGTGCTTATCTAATCGTTTTTTTTTTAATTATCGATGCTCCCTGCTGAAACCACCGCTTGTGAAAGAGAATTTCACATTCTTATCGCTCTTACTGTAAAGAACCCTCTTCATTTATCTTTATATCCAAATTAATCTTTACTGACCAAGTCAAACAAATTATGCTTCATCAGTTCCTATAATGTCCATATGTATAACTACTTTGTAAGTAGGAGACATTCCAATAAGGGAATAGAGAAATTATTTACTTCTTTACCTTGAGGATGGTTTAAAGCTCCTTAGGATCCTTAGGAAATGTTTTTATTGCTAAAATACTAAGTGAAGCAATTCAATACTCATTGAAGTCCTCTTTCTGTGATCCTCCCTGGAACCATATCAAGGAAGGGGGTGGGGCTAATCCAATACTGCAGATGTGCCCTTGTCGGATGTTCCCTGCACAGTGACATCATCACTAGGGATGAGCCGAACACCCCTCGGTTCGGTTCGCACCAGAACCTTTGAACGGACCGAAAGTTTGCGCGAACGTTAGAACCCTATCGAAATTTAAAGTGCTAATTATAATGACTAATATGCATGTTATTGTCCTAAAAAGGGTTTGGGGACCCAGGTTCTGCCCCATGGGGACATGTATCAATGCAAAAAGAAGTTTTAAAAACTGACGTTTTTTCTGGAGCAGTCATTTTAATGATGCATCAAGTGAAAAAAGAAAAAGGAAAATATTCCTTTAAATATCGTACCTGGGGGGTGTCTAAAGTATGCCTGTGAAGTGCCACGTACTTCCCGTGTTTAGAACTGTCCCTGCACAAAATGACATTTCTAAAGGAAAAAAAAGCCATTTAAAACTGCTTGCGGCTTTAATGTAATGTCTGGTCCCGGTAATATGGATGAAATTCTTTGAGAAAAATGGCATGGCTACCCAACCAGCCCCCCCCCCCCCACCCCAGCCCATTACCAGCCCCTTTGGGTCTTGTATGCATATTAAGGGAAACCCTGCACACAAAATAAAAAAGGCCCTATATACTCTGAACAGCAGTATACAGGCGGTGCAAACAAGACAGGGACTGTAGGTTTGTTCTTAAGTAGAATTTGTTTGTAATTTTGAACAGGTACATTGTTTAAGTGTAGCTCCAGCCAAAAAATATATTTTTAAGCTTTTTGGAAAACATAGGGAAGGGTTATCACCCCTGTAACTTTTGTTTTGCTGTCTGTGCCCCTTGTTCAGAACATTTCACCTCACTTTCCGTCCCAATGACAAATGTTTTTGAAAAGTGGGGTTTTTATTGAAACAAGGATTGGTGATAAAGCATCAGTAGAGAGGAGACACCTTTTTTACATATTAACTCTTACAGGAGAGAATTTCCCTTCCTAGGGGTAGATTTCCCCTCACTTCCTGTTGTCCCCTTCCGTTTGCAAGTAGGAGTCGTTTGTAAGTTGGATGTTTGAAATTAGGGGCCTGCCGTATATACTCAGCTGAAATTTGCCCCTTACATGTTGGTGTTGCCACAACACTGTGAGCCCTCACAGTTACTCTTGGTGGGCGCTGGAACGCCCTGCTGTGAACTATTATATCAGGAATTGTATTTACATGCCATTGTCGAACAGTGGTAGGAAAAATTGGGCCTTTGGTGGTGGTGCTGGTGCCACAACACTGTAAGCCCTCACAGTTACTCTTGGTGGGCGCATTAATGGGCCCTGCTGTGAATTATTAGATCAAGAATTGTAATTGCATGCCGTGTGGAACAGGGGCTGAAAAATTGGGCCTTTGGTGGTGGTGGTGGTGGTGTTGTCACAACACTGTAAGCCCTCACAGTTACTCTTGGTGGGCACATGAATGGGCCCAGCTGTGAATTATTAGATCAAGAATTGTAATTACATGCCCCTGTTAAACAGGGGCAGAAAAATTGGGCCTTAGGCACTGGTGCCACAACACTTCAACCCCTCACAGGTACTGTACTTGGAGCACAACAATGAGTCCTGTTGCAAAGTGTTGCATCAAAAATTGTAATTACACGCCCCTGTTAAACAGGGGCAGAAAAATTGGGCCTTAGGCACTGGTGCTGGTGCCACGACAGTGCAACCTCTCCCAGATACTCTAGTTGGAGTGCAGGAATGAGCCCTGCTGCAAAGCATTGCATCAAAAATTGTAATTACATGCCCCTGTTAAACAGGGGCTGAAAAATTGGGCCTTAGCCACTGAGGAGGAGGAGGATAGTCCTCCTCCTGGATAGATGCCTGCCTGTGTTACACAACAGGAAAACACAGCAATAAGGGCTAGCTTCAGGTGTATATTTTGCAGGAAGCACACTACGCCTGCTGTAAGTGCTGCAGATGCCTGTTAGTGTAACACAAAAGAAAAAAACCACGAGCAATAAGGGTTAGCTTCAGGTGTATACTGTGCAGGAGGCACACTATGCCCGCTGTAAGTGCTGCAGATGCCTGCCTGTGTTACAGATGCCTGCCTGTGTTACATAACAGGAAAACACAGCAATAAGGGCTAGCTTCAGGTGTATATTTTGCAGGAAGCACACTACGCCTGCTGTAAGTGCTGCAGATGCCTGTTAGTGTAACACAAAAGAAAAAAAACACGAGCAATAAGGGTTAGCTTCAGGTGTATACTGTGCAGGAGGCACACTACGCCCGCTGTAAGTGCTGCAGATGCCTGCCTGTGTTACAGATGCCTGCCTGTGTTACACAACAGGAAAACACAGCAATAAGGGCTAGCTTCAGGTGTATATTTTGCAGGAAGCACACTAGGCCCGCTGTAAGTGCTGCAGATGCCTGTTAGTGTAACACAAAAGAAAAAAACCACAAGCAATAAAGGCTAGCTTCAGGTGTATACTGTGCAGGAGGCACACTACGCCCGCTGTAAGTGCTGCAGATGCCTGCCTGTGTTACACAACAGGAAAACACAGCAATAAGGGCTAGCTTCAGGTGTATATTTTGCAGGAAGCACACTACGCCTGCTGTAAGTGCTGCAGATGCCTGTTAGTGTAACACAAAAGAAAAAAACCACGAGCAATAAGGGTTAGCTTCAGGTGTATACTGCGCAGGAGGCACACTACGCCCGCTGTAAGTGCTGCAGATGCCTGCCTGTGTTACACAGGAAAACACAGCAATAAGGGCTAGCTTCAGGTGAATATTTTGCAGGAAGCACACTACGCCCGCAGTAAGTGCTGCAGATGCCTGTTAGTGTAACACAAAAGAAAAAACCACGAGCAATAAGGGCTAGCTTCAGGTGTATACTGTGCAGGAGGCACACTATGCCCACTGTAAGTGCTGCAGATGCCTGCTTGTGTTACACAACAGGAAAACACAGCAATAAGGGCTAGCTTCAGGTGTATATTTTGCAGGAAGCACACTACGCCCGCTGTAAGTGCTGCAGATGCCTGTTAGTGTAACACAAAAGAAAAAAAGACACAAGCAATAAGGGTTAGCTTCAGGTGTATACTGTGCAGGAGGCACACTATGCCCGCTGTAAGTGCTGCAGATGCCTGCTTGTGTTACACAACAGGAAAACACAGCAATAAGGGCTAGCTTCAGGTGTATATTTTGCAGGAAGCACACTACGCCCGCTGTAAGTGCTGCAGATGCCTGTTAGTGTAACACAAAAGAAAAAAAACACAAGCAATAAGGGTTAGCTTCAGGTGTATACTGTTCAGGAGGCACACTACACCCGCTGTAAGTGCTGCAGATGCTTGCCTGTGTTACACAACAGGAAAACACAGCAATAAGGGCTAGCTTCAGGTGTATATTTTGTAGGAAGCACACTACGCCCGCTGTAAGTGCTGCAGATGCCTGCCTATGTTACACAACAGGAAAACACAGCAATAATGGCTAACTTCGGGTGTATATTTTGCAGGAAGCACACTACGCCCGCTGTAAGTGCTGCAGATGCCTGCCTGTGTCACACAACAGGAAAACACAGCAATAAGGGCTAGCTTCAGGTGTATACTGTGCAGAAGGCTTAGCAAAAATGACACTGACACTGTCCCCTGCCTATCCTTCTCTCTCCCTGCACACAAGGTTTAGCAAAGAATATCACTGACACTGTCCCTGCCTATCCCTTTCTCTCCCTGCACACAAGATTTAGCAAAGAATATCACTGACACTGTCCCTGCCTATCCTTCTCTCTCCCTGCACACAAGTTAAATAAACAAATAGCACTGACACTGTCCCTGCCTATCCTTCTCTCTCCCTGAACCAGAACACACTACACAAGGCCGCCGCGCTGGCGGCCTTTTATAGTGTGGGGTGTGTACTAAATCCCCCTGAGCTATAATTGGCCACAGGCGCTGTGATTGGCCAAGCATGTGGGGTCACAGTGCATGCTTGGCCAATCACAGCGCCTGGATTGCACTGCGATGGCGTAGTGCATTGTGGGCCATTCGCGTCACTCGAATTTGTCGCGAACGGCCCAAATCGTTCGATCTTCGTCGAACGATCGAACAGCCGATGTTCGACGTATGTTCGACTCGAACACCGAGCTCATCCCTAATCATCACTTTAGTCCATCCTCTGGATCCTGAGAGGATCCTGCCATTGGACAGTCAATAGGAGGTGACATCACAGGTGGTGACATGGGTACCTAAAAAAGGACCCCCACTTTCTGTTTATGAAAGAAGAGAGGAAAAGATTTAGGGATGAAATATCACGCAACCACAGATTTAGGCAAGTATGAAAAGTAAGAGGGGAATTTATGTAAGATTTTTTTTTAACCACTTCTATAACGGGCCAATTCTGGCATTCCCCTTCTACATGTAAAAATCAGCATTTTCTTGCTAGAAATTTACTTAGAGCCCCGAAACGTTATATGTTTTTTTTAGCAGAAACCCTAGTGAATAAAATGGCGGTCATTGCAATTTTTTATGTCATGGTATTTGCACGCAATTTTTTTTTGGGGGGGGGAACATTTTCGTATATTTAGAAAAAGCAAAACACTTAAGTTAGCCCAATTTTTTTGTTTAATGTGAAAGATGATGTTACAAGTGAATAGATACCTTATACTGTATGTCACACTTAAAAATTTGACACACTCTGGGAATGGCGCCAAACTTCGGTACTTAAAAAGCTCCATAGGCGATTAATTCATTTTATTTTTACACTGTTGCTTTAATTTGTTTTTTTTAAATCACTTTTATTGCTGTCACAAGGAATGTAAACATCCTTGTGACAGTATTAAGCAGTGACAGGTACACTTTATGGAGAGATCTGGGGTCAATAAGACCCCAAATTCCTCCTTTGCACTTTAACCACTTAACGACCGCCCCATGTACATATACGTCGGCAGAATGGCACGGACAGGCACAATCAAGTACCTGCACGTGACTGCCTTCGTATGGGTGGGGGGACCGATCGGACCCTCTCCCGGTACATGGGGTGGTCGGTATCGCTTCAGGAGCGATCCGTGATGAGGGGGCGGCCATTGGTTTCTGGCCACCCCCTCGCGATCGATCCCGGCGAATGAGATGCTTCCCCTGCCTGTGTAATGTAAACACAGGCAGAGGAAGTGATGTCATCTCTCCATGCGGCGCTCTATTCGTCCAGAGCGCCGAGGAGAGAAGACATCAGGTTAGTGCACAAACAGCACACTGACACCAGGACACATAGGCACACAATCCACCCCCCAGTCACCCCCATATCAACCCCCAGATCACCCCCCAGCCCCCATTCACAGTGTCACTGATTGCAGTGATCATTTATTTACTGATCACTGCAATCAGTGACATTTGTGATAGTAAAAGTGTCAGGGCAGTTAGTGTAGGTCCCTTTAGGTCCAGGGTAGCCCCCTAACCCCCCCTAATAAAGGTTTAACCCCTTGATCGCCCCCCAGGTAACCCTTTCACCCCCTATCACCAGTGTCACTAAGCGATCATTTTTCTGATCGCTGTATTAGTGTCGCTGGTGTCGCTAGGTAACCAGTTATTTTTTTAGGTTCGCCGCCAGGTTTTTATAGCTTCAGGTACCCCCATATATTATCTAATAAAGGTTTAACCCCTTGATCGCCCTCCCCATGTAACCCTTTCACCCCCTATCGCCAGTGTCACTAAGCGATCATTTTTCTGATCGCTGTATTAGTGTCGCTGGTGCCGCTAGGTAGCCAGTTATTTTTTTAGGTTCGCCGCCAGGTTTTTAAAGCATCAGGTACCCCCATATATTATCTAATAAAGGTTTAACCCCTTGATCACCCCCAGGTAACCCTTTCACCCCCTATCGCCAGTGTCACTAAGCAATCGTTTTTCTGATCGCTGTATTAGTGTCGCTGGTGCCACTAGGTAGCCAGTTATTTTTTTAAGTTCGCCGCCAGGTTTTTATAGCATCAGGTACCCCCATATACAGCCTAATAAAGGTTTAACCCCCTCAAACTCAAACACCTCCCCCCTCTGCTGGTCTTTAACTTGGATTTGAGCTAACATTGATACTATGCTCCTGTTTTTTGTTATTAGTCCGCATTGGGCCACTAAGACCCGGCCCGCTGCTGCCCACCTGTCTCTAACAGGTCCGGGAATTAATTATTCCAAGTCCACATCGATCCTGGGATGGTGTTCCTGTGTACCCCCATCTTGATAGTTGCCTCTTCTGTTTTCCATTTGGAATCACTATAATTGGTATGTTATGCCTATATCAACTTGAAGCTATGTTGTATTTTTATGGATATGCACAGTAGGGAACAGGTTGTGGAGCCGAAATGCTTCACTGCCGATTTCCCTTATCACGGATGGTGGTGGCAGCATCCGAGAGCCGAGCCGAAAATGGGTGAGGACATCACGGGATCCCTGGAAAGGTAAGTGCCCTAATACTAAAGGTCAGCAGCTACAGTATTTGTAGCTGCTGACTTTTATTTTTTTCTTGGGGGGGCGGGAGTTCCGCTTTAATTACTAATTTTGGAGTGGATTTTTTTTTCAGATCAACTATAATTCCTTAAATTTATATCTCACATAATGGACTTTAGTAAGTATCAGATACTCTAATTACAATTATCAATTTAGCAAGAGGAGAGAAGCCAGATGCAAAAATGTTTTTTAAAAAGAAGAGTGTAATGTATTTTTATATTCAATATCCTTCTATAGCAGGGCTGAATTTCTGCAATCATAACATATTTTAAATTGTGCTGTTGTCCAAGGTTCATGTCCTAATAGATCGTATATTAAAAAATGAATTGGCAATGTGGCCATTTTTGCAGTTGCAGACATTGGATGTATTTAGAGTTTATGATTCTCCAGGAACATTTTAATGGAAATACACACAGTCTTATTCTGTAAGGTAATGCAAAGAGCAATGATTATGTCCAAAATGTAATACGTTTTTAAGGACCGATCTACTTTAATTTTAACTACTTGTCTACCGGGACAATTTTATAATTTTTTTGCACATGTTACAATCTGCATTTGTTTGATAGAAAATGACTTTAAACTCAAAAAATTATACAGTATCTCACAAAAGTTTGTAAAAACCCCTCACATTTTTGTAAATATTTTATTATATCTTATGTGACAACACTGAGGAAATTACACTTTGCTACAATGTAAAGTAGTGAGTGTACAGCTTAAATAACAGTGTAAATTTGCTGTCCCCTCAAAATAACTCAACACACAGCTATTATGTCTAAACCGCTGGCAACCAAAGTGAGTACACTCCTAAGTGAAAATGTCCAAATTGGGCCCAATTAGCCATTTTACCTCCCTGGTGTCATGTGAATCGTTAGTGTTAAAAGGTCTCAGGTGTGAATAGGGAGCAGGTGTGTTAACCACTTGACAACTGGGCACATAACCCCCTTCCTGCCCAGGCGAAATTTCAGGTTTCAGCGCCGTCACGCTTTGAATGACAATTGCGCGGTCGTGCGACGTGGCTCCCAAACAAAATTGACGTCCTTTTTTTCCCACAAATAGAGCTTTCTTTTGGTGGTCTTTGATCATTTCTGCGGTTTTTATTTTTTGCGCTATAAACAAAAATAGAGCGACAATTTTGAAAAAAACACAATATTTTTTAATTTTTGCTATAATTAATATCCCATTTTTTTTTTTAAAAAACTATTTTTTTCCTCAGTTTAGGCCGATACGTATTCTACATATTTTAGGTAAAAAAAAAATCGCAATAGGCGTATAGTGATTGGTTTGCGCAAAAGTTTTAGCGCCTACAAAATAGGGAATAGAATTATGATTTATTTTTTATTTTTTTTTAATTTATTTTTTTACTAGTAATGGCATCGATCTGCGATTTTTTTTTTGTGACTGTGACATTACGGCGGACACATCGGACACTTTTGACACATTTTTTGGACCATTCACATTTATACAGCGAACAGTGCTAAAAATATGCACTGATTACTGTATAAATGTGACTGGCAGGGAAGGGGTTAACCACTAGGGGGCGATCAAGGGGTTAATATGTTCCCTGCTAGATGTTCTTACTGTGGGGGGGAGGGGACTGACTGGGGGAGGTGACTGATGGTTGTCCCTATGTACAAGGGACACATCATCCGTCTCCTCTCCCCGACAGGACGTGGATCTCTGTGTTTACACACAGAGATCCACGTCCCTGGCTCTGTGACAGCCGATCGCTCGTACCTGGCGGACATCGCGGCCGCCAAGCACGCGCATCGGCACTCGCCTGAGACGGCGGGCACAGTTTTTCCCCGACGCGCGCCCGCGGTGGCGCGCATCGCGGAAGTAAACAAGAGGACATCCATGGACGTCCTATCAGCAATTGACGACCGCTTTGCGGATGTCTTTTGCTTATAGCCCGGGCGCGAAGTGGTTAAATTTGGTGTTATCGCTCTCACTCTCTCATACTGGTCACTGGATGTTCAAGACGGCACCTCATGGCAAAGAACTCTCTGAGGATCCGAATAAAAGACGTGTTGCTCTACAAAGATGGCCTAGGCTATAAGAAGATTGCCAAGTCCCTGAAACTGAGCTGCAGCATGATGGCCAAGACCATACAGCGGTTTAACGGGACAGGTTCCACTCATCAGACCTGGCTTATAACGAGTGAGTGTATGTGGACTCACATACAACCTGCAAATCTCCAGGAAAACCTGGGCAGAGGCTTGAAGGTTCCATCCCACCCACGACTCTTTGGAATCTTCAAACTCCAGGCCCCAATCTGGGACTACCAAACCCAGAGAAAGCTCAAAACACAGCTTTCGCTGTTCATAGCAAATATTCTGGAGCTATGCATTAAGACAGTGGTTCTCAAACTTTCTAGTGCTGTGACCCCTTGATAAAGTTTCCCAAGTTGTGAGGACCCCTTACAGTAAAATTATTTTCGTTGGTCAAAATTCTATGCCACATGGGGCACCTCCTCCGCCGCGCCCCCCGCTGTCTTCTAGGAGACACACATGTCCCAGAAGATAGCGGGGACCAGTGGGATCGCGCAGCGCGAGTCGCTCATGCGCAGTAGGGAACCAGGCTGTGAAGCCGACATCGCGTGCACCCTGGAGAGGTAAAGTGTCCTTATTTTAAAAGTCAGCAGCTGCTGTATTTATAACTGCTGACTTTAAAAAAAAAAAAAAAATTGCCGGAACTCCGCTTTACGTCCAACATGACGTGACTATGCAAGAAATTTTTTTATTATGGAACAATGCATATTATTTATATATAAACGTCCCAGTTGGTTCCTCAAAAGTGGTTATTCTATGCCAGTGATAGATATACAAAGTGTATAGCACCCAAACATGTATCTAGCATTGGCACCGAATAACCACTTTTGAGGAACCAACTGGGATGTTTATATATAAATAATATGTATTGTTCCATAATTTTTTTTTGTAGTCATGTCATATTTATTTACAATCTATGTATTGATTGCCACAGCACAAAAATGCTTTAATTATTTAGTGTCTGACTTACCAAAGACACTCAGGTGTTCCATCAGAATCGGCTACCCGTCTAATCATGTGTTAACCAGAAGTGACGTTCGGGAGAGGAGAGACCGCGCGGAAGTGACATTCTGCCGCCGCCATCTTGGTACTCTTGTCCGCAGCAAGGCTACAGTTAGAAGTCAGCAAGCAGACATCTTTTTACACCCACCAAAGTCTTGTATTTAAAACGTATTTTTACCAGTAAACTGGGCTGATATACTATATAAGCCTTATATAGTATATCAGCTCAGTTTACTGGTAAAAATACTTGTAAAATGCAGGACTTCAGTGGGTGTAAAAAGATGTCCGCTTGCAGACTTCTAACTGTAGCCTTACTGCAGACGAGAGTACCAAGATGGCGGCGACAGAACGTCACTTCCGTGCGGTCTCTCCTCCCCCTGAAGCGACGTCTTGCTGGCCGAGACGGACAGACTCTGGTGTACACACAGTAATTTCAGGTCTGTCTCGGCCAGCCTTCACGACCCCCTGGCGAATCGGCAATCGACCCCCCAGGGGGTCGCGACCCCCAGGTTGAGAACCGCTGAACTAGAGGCTCAACATGGCTAGTTTTAGAGTAAGACCTATGCTAAGGATTAAACTAGGTGTGCGGCCTTAAATAATTGGTACAGAAGAGATAATATGATTTGATGTATAATATGATTGTGGTAGTCAAACCATAATGTGTTATTGGCAGTTGAATATTTTAATCAAAAATGGTTGACCCTAATTTCTTCTTTGGCACTCTGAACTGTAACAACAAGCAATCTATGTATTTTATGGTCACTTCTTGGACAAAAAAAAAGTTTCACCCACCTCGTACTCTGGAAAAAAAATCCTGATGTAATAACTTATTATCATAACTTAACTGTTAACTTAATAAAAACATAAGCATGAGTCAAGCGTAGCCTTATTTATAGGCCTATTGTATAGTGGGGAGTGCAGACATTAGCTCATAATGAATCGGGTGAGGGGTGCAGATGGGCAGCTATTTATAAGAAACGGAAGTCTTAGCAATGACTCTCAGGATCTCTAGGTCAGAACTTCTGAATTTAAATCATTCACATTATGTAAGAAGTGAAATTCTTGGAGGAAACTGCATAAATTGTCCACATCTCTTCTATAATACAGCATTGAAGAATATGCTCACGGTCTAACTCTTTGCTTGCCGGCATTGTCCTCATAAAGACTGTAAAGCCAACATATACTGTACATGGGTGGGGGTATGTTCTCAGAAATCTCTTCATAAGGAAGTATGTTCCTGATGGTTTAGCATAGCAAAATTTGTATCTTTAAAAATGTACTTGATCTTTTCACTTTTTAGCAATATTCATGTATTTTAAAGTGGTTGTAAAGGTTAAAAAAAAATGTTTTCTAAATAACAAACATGTCATACTTACTGTACCTCCACTGTGCAGTTCGTTTTGCACAGAGTGACCCCGATCCTCCTCTTCTGGGGTCCCACGGCAGCTCTCGCGGCTCCTCTCCGCAATAGATAACCCCCTCTGGGTAGCTCTCTCCTGAGGGGGTTACCTTGCGGTCACACTCCTGTGTCATACACTCGGCGCCCATAGCCCTGAGTGTATGACTCGGCCCCGGCGGCCGCGTCATTGGATTTAATTGACAGCAGCAGGAGCCAATGGCTGCGCTGCTATCAATCTATCCAATGAAGAGGCGAGAAGCCGTGGAGAGAGCGATGCGGGATCGCGCCCACGGAAATTCGGGGCTCAGGTAAGTAAAGCGGGGGGGGGGGGGCCGGACATTGCAAGGTGTTTTTTCACCTTAATGCATAGGATGCATTAAGGTGAAAAAACACGAAGGTTTACAACCCCTTTAAGTCAAAAGGACTATAACACAAGCAGATTTATTAACCTGCCTAGCGGTATTCCCGAGTCTGGCTCGGGGTGAAATTTCAGTACCATTAGCGGTAACCCCGAGCCAGACTTGGGGCTGCATCACAGTATCCAGGCAAAGTAACTTACCTTGTCCCCTGGATCCTGCAATGTCTCCCCGCTGTGTGTGCAAGCTGTCTCCTCGCTCGATTCACACAGTGTCCGAGTGCCGCCGAGCTCCGTTCCCTGCGAGCGTTGCGACGCACGGTGGTGGAGATCGGTGCCAAATTCAAAAAAGGAAAAACACAGTATAAATACAATACACTGTAATCTTACAGATTACAGTACTGTATAAAATAATTACACATTCCCTTTGTCCTTAGTGGTCTGTCCAGTGCTCTGCATGCACTTTTATATTATAAATACATTTTTTTCTGCCTGGAAACTGGAGATTGTCCATAGCAACCAAAAAGTGTCCCTTTATGTCAAAAGTGGCTTGAGACTCGGGGTGAGTTTTTCATGCTAAGAGCGGTAACCCCGAGCCAGACTCGGGATTGCATTGCAGGATACAGGGAAGTTACTTTTGTTCTTTGTTCTTTCTGCCTGGAAACTGGAGATTGTCCATAGCTAGGGATGAGCTTCGAGTTCGAGTCGAACTCATGTTCGACTCGAACATTGCCTGTTCGCCCGTTCGCCGAACAGCGAACAAATTGGGGTGTTCGCGGCAAATTCGAAAAATCTATGGGAGAAATCTAAAGTGTTAATTATAAAGGCTAATATGCAAGTTATTGTCCTAAAAAGTGTTTGGGGACCGGGGTCCTGCCCCAGGGGACATGTATCAATGCAAAAAGAAGTTTTAAAAACGGCCGTTTTTTCGGGAGCAGTGATTTTAATAATGCTTAAAATGAAAAAATAAAAGTGAAATATTCCTTTAAATTTCGTACCTGGGGGGTGTGTATGATATGCATGTGAAGTGGCGCATGTTTCCCATGCTTAGAACTGTCCCTGCAAAAAATGTCATTTTTGAAAGAAAAAAAGTATTTTAAAACTGACTCGCGGCTATTAATGAATTGTCGGCTCCCGGCAATACATACAAAAGTCATTGATAAAAAAAAAAAAAAAAGCGTGGGGGTTCCCCAGAATTCAATTACCAGGCCCTTCAGGTCTGGAATGGATATTAAGGGGAACCCCGCCGCAAATTTAAAAAAAAATTGACGTGGGGTTCCCCCAAATATCCATTCCAGGCCCTTCAGATCTGGCATGGATTTTAAGGGGAACTCCACCCCAAATTTAAAAAAAAAATGGCGTGGAGTCCCCCTAAAAATCCATACCAGACCCCTTATCCGAGCACGCAACCTGGCCGGCCACAGGGGAAAAGGGGGGACGAGAGAGCGGCCCCCCCTCCCTCCTGAACCGTACCAAGCCACATGCCCTCAACATGGGGAGGATGTCCCCATGTTGATGGGGACAAGGGCCTCATCCCCACAACCCTTGCCCGGTGGTTGTGGGGGTCTGCGGGCGGGGGGCTTATCGGAATCTGGAAGACCCCTTTAACAAAGGGGACCCCCAGATCCCGCCCCCCCCCCTATGTGAATTGGTAAGGGGTACGTTGTACCCCTACCATTTCACGAAGAAAGCGTAAAAAAATGTTTAAAAAAACACACAAACACCTTGAAAAAGTCCTTTATTTAAAAAAAAAAAAAAAAACATTCCAGCGGTGAAATCCAGTGTCCCGCGGCGATCCCGATGTCCAGCGCTGTCCTTCATTGGTTGTGCCTGAGAGGACCTGATGGGGAACTCCCTCTCAGTATTTTAAATGTATAGACCCGCCCCTTCTAAAGTTCCCCATCAGGTCCGCTCCCTCCGATAAGCCCCCCGCCCGCAGACCCCCACAACCACCGGGCAAGGGTTGTGGGGATGGGGCCCTTGTCCCCATCAACATGGGGACATCCTCCCCATGTTGAGGGCATGTGGCCTGGTACGGTTCAGGAGGGAGGGGGGGGTGCTCTCTCGTCCCCCCCTTTTCCCCTGCGGCCGGCCAGGTTGCGTGCTCGGATAAGGCGTCTGGTATGGATTTTTAGGGGGACTCCACGCCATTTTTTTTTTGAATTTGGGGTGGACTTCCCCTTAAAATCCATGCCAGATCTGAAGGGCCTGGAATGGATATTTGGGGGAACCCCACGTCAATTTTTTTTTTTAATTTGCGGCAGGGTTCCCCTTAATATCCATTCCAGACCTGAAGGGCCTGGTAATTGAATTCTGGGGAACACCCACGCTTTTTTTTTTTTTTTTATCAATGACTTTTGTATGTATTGCCGGGAGCCGACAATTCATTAATAGCCGCGAGTCAGTTTTAAATGCATTTTTTTCTTTCAAAAATGACATTTTTTGCAGGGACAGTTCTAAGCACGGGAAACATGCGCCACTTCACATGCATATCATACACACCCCCCAGGTACGAAATTTAAAGGAATATTTCACTTTTATTTTTTCATTTTAAGCATTATTAAAATCACTGCTCCCAAAAAAACGGCCGTTTTTAAAACTTCTTTTTGCATTGATACATGTCCCCTGGGGCAGGACCCGGGTCCCCAAACACTTTTTAGGACAATAACTTGCATATCAGCCTTTATAATTAACACTTTAGAGTTCGAACGTTCGAGTCCATTGTATTTAATAGGGTTCTAAAGTTTACACAAACATTTTGTCTGTTCGCAGGTTCTGGTGCGAACCGAACAGGGGGGTGTTCGGCTCATCCCTGTCCATAGCAACCAAAAAGTGTCCCTGTATGTTAAAAGTGGTTTTAGACCAGCTAGAAAACAGCGATAATAAATTAGAATCACTTGCAGAATTGAGCGATAGTAATTTGTGGGGAAATTCGTCATCAAACACTAAATCTAATGACAGTGACAATTCTGCAACTGAGCAAATTTCTGTGTTTTTGATTTGATTACATTATTGAATAATTATTATTATTATTTGTTATAATTATTTATAGTTATTTATTATATTATAATTTATGATTTTTGTGTTTCAAACTTTATCATACCCAGGATGTCTACTAGACTCTTGTTTGGACAGATTTAGGTGAGTTATTCCTAAGAATTACAGGTCTACAATATAAAACACCAAATTTCCATGCAAAATAATTGTACCGCTTTCAGGACCTAAAACCTGAAATAATCATACCGCCAGTGAGGTAAAATAAGCAACACAGCAATTTCCAAAGTGCTCATAAAACCAAACCAGAATATGTTTATAAATGCCCTGGAATCCAAGGAGGGGTTACGGTGATTGTAAACCTGTGGACTTTTTTTTTTTTTATAGCATGTTGTATTTACCTGCTCTCTGTAATAGTTTTGCACAGAGCAGCCCCAATCCTTCCCTTCTGGGATCCCCGTCTGCGTTCCTGGCTCCTCCTCCCCGCCGAGTCCTCCCATAGGAAGCCACTTCAAGTGGTTATTCCGTGCCAGTGCTAGATACATGTTTGGGTGCTATAAACTTTGTATATCTAGCACTAGCACGGAATAACCACATTTGAGGAACCAACTGGGACGTTTATATATATAAATAATATGTATTGTTCCATAATAATTAGTTTTCTTGCATAGTCACGTCATGTTGGACTTAAAGCGGAGTTCCGCCAAATTTGACTTTTTTTAAAAGTCAGCAGTTACAAATACGGCAGCTGCTGACTTTTAAAATAAGGACACTTACCTGTCCAGGGTGCCCGCGATGTCGGCACCCGAAGCCGATCTGTCCCTCGGCTCTCGAGTGCTGCCACCGCCATCTTCGTTAAGGGAATCAGAAAGTTAAGCCTTGCGGCTTCACAACCTGGTTCCCTACTGCGCATGTGTGACTCGCGCTGCGCAATCCCACTGGTCCCTGCTTTCTTCTGGGACCTGTGTGTTTCCCAGAAGACAGCGGGGGCGGAGGAGGTGCCCCACGTGGCGTAGATAGGGACCAACAAAATTTTTTTACTGTTAGGAGTCCCCACAACTTGGGAAATTTTATCGAGGGGTTACGGCACTAGAAAGGTTGAGAACCACTGCTCTAGTTGGATGCTGCTAATTCAGGCCCCTTTCACATCTGGCATTTTGGTATCTCAGGCAGAATCGCTGCGATTCTGCCCACAATCCCCAAATCTCACTGCAATAACAGCAAAATGCTCCACATGTGTGGCACCTATTATAGTAAGTAAGGGAGACTAATATGGCCTCATTCAAAACAGAACAGGAAAGCACTTAGGCCAGTGGTAGCCCATAATGCAGGGCGCAGGGGCACCGCCCCCTTAATCCATACGTCCAGCCCCTAATGTACATGCAGGGCACCGGACGCATGGATTTCAATGTTTTTTTTTTTTTTTTAATAGAAGCACATAATTAGAGCCAGAGGCTCTAATATGCTTAAAAAAATGGTGGGCTTGGGGCACAGAGCACTGCGCCCCGAGCCCATCCAGTTGTGTGACAATAGCAAAGTAATATTCACTATTGTCTTCCTGGTTCTCCTACCGGCCAATCAGGAAGCAGGTCCTGAGACCCGTCACCCGATTGGCTGAGAGGACAAGCGATTCTCTTGGCTGCCGAGGAAGAGGAGGGAGGAGACACAGGGAAAGCCACCTTTAAGCACCAGGAGTAGGAGATGTCGCCCACCACCCGAAGGAAGACCTAGATAGGGTAAGTGCGGGGCTGGTGGGTGACCGACTGACCGGGGGGGAGGTAGCGACAGGTGAATTTTGTTTGCCGTCCCCCAAAAAATAAACCACCAGCCGCCATAAACCCGAGACTAAACTCCAGTAACCTACAATCTCAGACTATAACGGCAACATGGTGGAGAAAAGGGTAAGTAAAAAACTTTAAATCTTTATTATACAATGTTAAAAATACATTAAAATAGAAGTTCCAACCCCAGACCTCTGGGGAGTATTGTGATACTATCTACAGTGCATCCGGAAAGCATTCACAGCACTTCACTTTTTCCACATTTTGTTATGTTACATCCTTATTCCAAAATGGATTCAATTCATTATTTTCCTCAAAATTCTACAAACAATACCACATAATGACAACATGAAAGAAGTTTGTTTGAAATCTTTGCAAATTTATTAAAAATAAAAAGGAAAACAATCCCATGTACATAAGTATTCACAGACTTTGCTCAATACTGTGTTGAAGCACCTATGGCACCAATTACAGCCTCAAGTCTTTTTGTGTATTCTGCTACAAGCTTTGCACACCTATTTTTGGGCAGTTTCTCCCATTCTTCTTTAGCAGCACATCTCCAGCTTGATCAGGTTGGATGGGGAGCATCGGTGCACAGCCATTTTCAGATCTCTCCAGAGATGTTCAATCGGGGTCAAGTCTGGTCTTTGGCTGGGCCACTCAAGGACATTCACAGAGTTGTCCCGTAGCCACTCCTTTGTTATCTTGGCTGTGTACTTAGTGTCGTTGTCCTGTTGGAAGATGAACTTTCGCCCCAGTAAGTCCCCATACACACTATTAGATTTTCTGCAGATTTTTGTCTTCAGAATTACCAAAACCATGTAGTGCAAGGGTCTGTCTGATTGCATACAAATTTTAACTCTTAAGGTGTGACCTCATATTATATGGTTTTGGTAAATCTGAAGACAAAAATCTGAAGAAAATCTAATAGTGTTTATGGGGGGGTTTTAGGTTCAGAATGTTCTGGAACAGGTTTTTGTCAAGATGACTCTGTAGATTTCTGTATTTATCTTTCCCTCAATCCTGACTAGTCTCCCAGTTCCTGCCGCTGAAAAACATCCCCACAGCATGATGCTGCCACCACCATGCTTCACTGTAGGGATGGTATTGGCCAGGTGATGTGCGGTGACTGGTTTCCTCAAGACATGACGCCTTGCCATTTATGCCAAAAAGTTAAATTTTTGTTTCAGACCAGGGAATTTAGTTTCTGAGAGTCCTTTAGGTGCCTTTTGGCAAAACTACAGGCGTGCTGTCATGTTCCTTTTACCAAGGAGTGGCTTCCATCTGGTCACTCTACCATACAGGCCTGATTGGTGGAGTGCTGCAGAGATGGTTGTTCTTCTGGGAGGTTCTCCTCTCTCCAGAGAGCTTTGTCAGGGTGACCAATGGGTCCTAGGTCACCTCCCTGACTATAGGCATTTAACCCCAACGCTCGACCCCCCCCCCCATTACTCTGTGGGACCTTATATAGACAGGTGTGTGCCTTTCCAAATCATGTCCAATCAACTGAATTTACCACAGGTGCACTCCAATCAAGTTGTAGAAACATCTCAAGGATAATCAGTGGAAACAGGATGCACCAGAGCTTAATTTTGAGTATCATGGCAATGGCTGTGAATACTTATTGTATGTACATGTGATTTTTTTGTTTTTTTATTTTTAATAAATTTGCAAAGATTTCAAACAAACTTCTTTCACGTTGTCATTATGGGGTATTGTTTGTAGAATTTTGAGGAAAATAATGAATTTAATCCATTTTGGAATAAGGCTGTAACATAAAATGTGAAAAAAGTGAAGCAGTATGAATACTTTCCGGATGCACTGTATGAATTCTATGTAGTTCACAAGTGATCAATAGACATATATGTACATGCAGATGAATGCAATAACAACAGATGATGTGCGTGATGAACTGCTCTCTGTAGAGTCAACGTTTCGCCAAACATTTGGCTTCCTCAGGACCCAGACAAGAAGAAAGCAGATTGCCTACAATAACAGAATGTTAGTACCGCAATATATAGTTACATAGTTAGTCAGGTTGAAAAAGACACAAGTCCATCCAGTTCAACCACAAAAAAATAAAAAATAAAATAATATCATACAATCCAAAGACCCAGAGGAAGGTGAAAAACCCCAGCAGAGCACGATCCAATTTGCTACAGCAGGGGAAAAAATTCCTTCCTGATCCCCCGAGAGACAATCAGAAATTCCCCGGATCAACTTTACCTATAAATATATACTGAAATAAACAAAAAAACATATTCCTGATGTTCCTACCGGTGATCACATCCAGCTGAACACTGGCCCATTACCTCCGTGCGTGTGGCACCTAAACGCTGTGCAGTTCTGCCGCGATTGTCACGCGATGCTCCTTATTGTGGCGACAAGCTTCACGCAATGCAGTTTGCCGCAACTAAAACTCTAATTATTGAGCGACAATCTAACCAGATCCGCACCGCGTTTAGGTGCCATTTAGGTGCATTTTGCCACTATTGCAGTGTGATTTGGGATCACAGGCAGAATCGCAACAAAGCCCAAGATCCCTAAACACCAGATGTGAATGGGGCCTAAAGAAAAAGAAAAAAAAAAAAATACAGTATTTCAAAAAACATTTAGTTCCTTATCATAGTGATCACTTGGAAGGAAAGCTTTGGAATTTTTTTGCATGTTCTTGGCTTTTATGCTGCTTTAGCTTGGATCTGTAGCTTGTTTCAATGATTCCCCAGAAAAAGTTGTTCTCTTTCTTGTCCTCTACATGTATTTTTCAAAGGCAAGCTAAAACCACAACCAAAAAGTATTACTTTACCGGTCCTTAGAGGTGGTGGCTGCATTAATTTCTTTCTTTCTTTTTTTTTTTTTAGGCTGAGAACATTTGCATCAAATACAGTACATACCTGTTGATCTTGCCAGGAATGCCGCATGCTTATAATTTCTTGTGAGTTGTACAGGAAGCAATAAAAAATATTGTCCTTTTTTGTAAGTCTCCCTATACTCCCACATAATGGAGATGACCAAAGGCAGACATGTTTGAAGTGCAGAACATACAAACCGAACATCTCCCAGCACACTTACTGGGTAACCTGCAAAAAAAGGGACACGTTCTAACAATTTACATTAAAAACAGAGGTTTTAGTTGCACAAATTTGCAAATAGGTGTGTAAGCTGCACTGCCTAACCAAGGCTCCTCTGTAAAGTGCAAACCTAACGCTTATATTTAACCCCCTTAGCAGTAATACCGAGTCAGGCTCGGGGTGAGTTTTTCATGCTAAGAGCAGTAACCCCGAGCCAGACTCGGGATTGCATTGCAGGATACAGGGGAAGTTACTTACCTTGTTCCCTGGATCCTGCGATGTCCTCCCGCAGTGTGTGTGAGCTGTCTCCTCGCTCGATTCCCACTGCCGAGTGCCGAGCTCCGTTCCCTGCGAAGTTGCAGCGCACGGGGGCGGAGTTCGGCACCAAATTCAAAAAGTAAAAAACACAGTATAGATACAGTATACTGTAATCTTACATATTACAGTACTGTATCAAATAATTACACACACCCTTTGTCCCTAGTGGTCTGTCCAGTGCCCTGCATGTAGTTTTATATAATAAAAACTGTTCTTTCCACCTGGAAACTGGAGATTGTCCATAGCAACCAAAAAGTGTCCCTTTATGTCAAAAGTGGTTTTAGACCAGCTAGAAAACAGTGATAATAAATTAAAATCACTTGCAAAATTGAGCGATAGCGATTTGTGGGGAAATTCGTCATCAAACACTAAATCTAATGACAGCGACAATTCTGCAACTGAGCAAATTTCAGTGTTTTGGATTTGATTACATTATTGTATAATTTTTATTATAATTACATTATTATTTGTTATAATTATTTATAGTTATTTATTATATTATATTTTATGATTTTTTGTTTCAAACTTTATCATACCCGGGATTTCTTCTAGACTCTTGTTTGGTCAGGTTTAAGTGAGTAATTACTAAGAATTGCAGGCCTACAATACATAACACCAAATTTCCATGCAAAATAATTGTACCGCTTTTGGTACATAATTTCAGACAGAATCATACCGCCAGAGAGGTTAAGAGCCTCCAATTTGGAGCATATGTATCATGTGTGTCAAACACAAGGCCTGTGGGCTGAATCTTGCCTGCCAGGCCATTTCATGTGGCCCTCGCACCTCTCCTGTAGCTGCGGCACCCCATCTTGTCTCCACCCCAACCTGTCTCAGCAGAGAGGAGGGCAGAACCCCTCTACTATATCCTGTGCTTCTCTGTGTGGCCATAGAGTGGCTGATCTCTGCCCCCCCCCCCGGTCTAAGCAGTTGGCAACAGGGACAGAACTCCTCCTACAGAACCTGTGCCTCTCTGTGCGGCCACAGCACCCCCTCGTCTCCGTCTTCCCTGGTCTCAGCATTCAGAAGACTCTGCCAGCTGACTCCAGCCCTCCTCTGGTCCTCCTCCAGACCCTTCACTTTCTTCTTCTCAGCTCCACCCCCAGCTTCTTCCCGGCAGCAACACAAGGTAAGGTGGATGCATTGTGATGTAAGGAAGGGTGGGTGCTGGTGGTGCTGGTGGTGCTGGTGGTGGTGGGGGGGGGCTCTTGACATCTGATGTAAGAGGGGTGGGGTGTTCTGGACATCTAGTTTTACTGATACAACCGGCCATAATGCTGATGTGGTCCATTATGAAATTGAGTTTGACACCCCTGATAAAAAGCAATGGATAAATTAAGGCTGTATGTCTGGATGGGGTCAATTCCTCCTTAAAGGTGCAGGGCCACACCTTCAGCTGTTCACCTTGCAAGAGAAGTTGCACTTTACAAAGGAATTTGCCACAGAGCTGTGGTGATGTTTTACAGTACTTTGCAAAGAATACCCAATCACATGCAAAGAAAATTAAAAAAAGCCAGCATTTTTGCTTGCGCATGATTGGATGATTAAAGTCAGCACCCCATTTGCTAATGTACCCTTGCAAAGTGCAACTTCCCCAGCAAAGTGAACAGCCTATTTGCCTTTAATAAATCAACCCCATAGACTATACTGTTTTTTGTATCTTCTAATGGTCTGTGTTGTAAGATCAGTCAGTATAGAAGAAAAGGTAACTAATATTCCATGGTGGTTACCGTATGGTGTTCGGTCAACGGTTAAGCATAACTCATACTATACTCATACCAAACATATTCTCAAATATATTTGCATGCACACATACTCTATATTGGAATGTTTTTTTTTTTTCTCATCATGGAAGTATTTAATTACAAGTTATCAAGGAAAAGCTCGGAGTCTGTCTGTGGTTTATTCATCACAGCAGTCTCTGTTTAATCCCCTTTGATTGTTGGTGTAACAGCATCCCTTGTACACTGACCTTCACCAAGCACGCCGTCTGCCATTCGACCATAGCTCTTCTCATCACAGGATTAGCTCTTTTTCCCCCAGTTTAACTTTCTTTCTGGTTCTTTGCTCTAGACATTAACCCATCCATTGCCTTAATGGAAAACAGGATGCAAGAGGAAAAGTCGGAGATGTACCCAGTTTTATAGGAGATCTCAAATATAAGTGATCAGCTCTGTTCTCCTCCATAAATTATCCTCTTTATTCAAGGAAAGCATACACTAGGATGCCAGTGTTTTTCTTACAAAGAGGTACCATACTGATTACCCCTACTTGTTAGTGAGTATGAGATCGCAATTAAAATAACATTCTCGATTTTCTGAAAAAATGTAAATACCTGCAGGGCAAGAAGAGTACTGTTCCCAAGAGTCCTAGTCTTTGACTTTTATTAGTTTAGAAGATTGTGATATCCGTGGGGTTTTCACTCAAGTATAGTTCCTCTCCACTGTGTTCACTCCAGCCAGGCAATATTGGGGTTGATTTACTGAAGGCAAATAGACTTCAAGTACAGTTGCTCCAGAGCTTAGTAAATGAGTAGAAGCTCTGCTGACTTCCATCAACCAATCATGTGCAAGCAAAAATGCTGTTTTTAACCACTTCCGGACCGCCCGCCGCAGGAATACAGGCGGTCCCCTAGGTACAAACATCCAATTTACAAATGACTCCTACTTACAAACGGAGGGAGACAACAGGAAGTGAAAGGAAATCTACCCCTAGGAAGGGAAATTCACTCCTGTAAGAGTTAATATGGGCATAAGGTACCTTCACAGATGCTTTATCACCAAGGCTTGTTTCCACAAAAACCCAAAATTTTCTAAATCCAATTGTCATTGGGACAGAAAGTGAGGTAAAATCTTCTGAACAGGGGCACAAACAGCAAAACAAACGCTACAGGGGTGTTAACCTTTCCCTATGCTATCCAAAAAGCTTGAAAATAGTTTTTTTGGCTGGAGCTACACTTAAAAAATGTACCTGTTCTGACTTACAAACAGATTCAACTTATGAACAAACCTACAGACCCTATCTTGTTTGTAACCCAGGGACCGCCTGTACGTCGCTACTTTGAAGAGGAATACCGTTGTTATGGTAGCAGCTAGCTACCATAACCCCAGTACCCTCTTCTTCAGCAGGCGGTCCTCTTTCAGATAAAAGTGGTCTCTGCGGCGGACACACCGCAAGATCACTTTTATCGGCGGCGGGAGAGGGCCTCCCCCTCCCGCCGCTCTCCAGTGCCCTCCTCCGCTTACCGGAGTAGGGTGACCACGTGTCCCGGATTGCCCGGGACAGTCCCGCATTTGGCAGGTCTGTCTCGGGTACCTTTATGCCAGGACAATACAGTGTCCCGGAATGAAACTGACACAGCCACCCCCCGGGCCAATCTGATGCCCCCAAAAAAGGCCGCCACATCACTGCTTTACTCACTGACAGTACTTCTCCTGGCCGGGAAAGTGTCCAATGACTGTGCTGTGATTCGTTACAGAACAAGCTGATTTTTTGAAAGTGGAGGGGGTGTGTCCCTGAATTGTTTGGAAATGTGGTCACCCTAGTCGGCAGCCGTGGAGGCGATCAGGTCTGTCCCCTGCCTGGGTATGGAGATGAGTGAGGGGAAGATGGCCCCCACCCGTCTCCATGTCACTGCAAAACGTCACTTCCGCCCAATGCTCTTAAAGGGATTTTTTTTTTTTTTTTTAGAATGACATAAATAAAAATAAAAAATTATTGCATTTTAGTGTAAATATGAGATGTGAGGTCTTTTTGACCCCAGATGTCATATTTAAGAGGTCCTGTCATGCTTTTTTCTATTACAAGGGATGTTTACATTCCTTGTAATTGGAATAAAATTGACCCAAATTTTTGATTTTTTTTTAAAACAGTGTCAAAAAAAAAAAAAAGTAAAATAAATAAGATTTTTTTTTTTAAAGCGCCCCGTTCCGACGAGCTTGCGCGCCAAACTGAACGCATACGTGAGCAGCGCCCGCATATGAAAACGGTGTTCAAACCACACATGTGAGGTATCGCCGCGATCGTTAGAGCAAGAGCAATAATTCTAGCCCTAGACCTCTCTGTAACTCAAAACACGCAACCTGTACAATTTTTTAAACGTCGACTATGGAGATTTTTAAGGGTAAAAGTTTGTCGCCATTCCACGAGCGGGCGCAACTTTGAGGCGTGACATGTTGTGTATCAATTTACTCGGCATAACATTATCTTTCACAATATAAAAAAAAAATTGGGCTAACTTGGTTTTTCCCTGGGCATTCCCCAGGCCATGTTGTTACCTGTTTTATCCTTCCAATGCTACTTACCGTGATAGCCAGCTATAGATGGGGGCAGTGGACATGGTTTTTGTTTTCACCTATGGTGTTTGTATTGGTCCAGCAACGCACCAGCACCTTTGCAGCCATTGTGCTACATGCTGGGTGTTTGGTGTGCTCCTGTACCTTTAAGGAGGGGTGGCTCCCCTTCAGTCCACCTGCCCTCATCTAACCATCAGAATGCATGTGCCTCCATTGTGGGGACACTCATTGTTAGTATAGGACCACAGACTCCAGGGGACCTTGGCGTGGCTCTGTGGCTCACGCATGCGTTTGCAAATGCGTGTGGACAAACCCCTGTTTTTAACGCAAACTGTTAGACAGGTTAATTGGTTGTCAGAGAGCTGGCCAGGCCATGTTGTTAACTTTACTGTTGTCTTATTTTTTTAATTTAAAAAAGTGTTTTTTTTCCCAAAAAATTGCGCTTGTAAGACCGTTGCGCAAATATGGTGTGACAAAAAGTATTGCAACGACCGCCATTTTATTCTCTAGGGTTTTAGAAAAAAATATGTAATGTTTGGGGGTTCTAAGTAATTTTCTAGCATAAAAAACAGTTTTTAACTTGTGAACACCAAATCTCAGAAAGAGGCTCGGTCCTTAAGTGGTTAACTAAAAAAATTCCTTGCACGTGATTGGGTATTCTTTGCAAAGTAAGTCCTTGGGGGTTGATTTACTAAAGGCAAATAGACTTTGCACTTTGCAAAGTGCAGTTACACTCTGCAAGTGCAGTTGCTCCAGAGTTTAGTAAATGAGGTTAGCCTTCATACCCAATCACGTACAAGGAAAATAAAAATAAAAACAGCACATGCTTGCACATGATTGGATGATGAAATTTAGCAGAGCTTCTGCTCATTTACAAAGGTCTGGAGCAACTGCACTTTGCAAAGTGCAAAATCTATTTGCCTTTAGTAAATCAACCCCAAAGACTGCACTGTCTATGTGCCTTTAGTAAATCAACTCAATTGTTTGAGGGCTTGCTGGCCCAATTTTATTTAAAGGAGAAAGTAAAAGTTCCAATGAAACAAAAGGGGTTTCCATCACCAATTCCCAACACAAAAGCAAAAGTGGTATCAAGCCTCCTTAAGGTTCGGCCTTTTGTTTGGTTCCTCAGACCGCCTCACACAGCAATGCTGTGCTCACGTTCAACTCTTTACCTCACACTGCTCCCTGCTGCCCTGGTCCATGCCCTGGCCTGCTTTTGCTGACCTGCTGTCTCCCGTTGGAGCCCTGAACTATGGCAAGCCCCATGACAATAAAGGGTGTGCACACCTGCACACACACAGCCTGCTGGTCTTTGGTAAAACCTGGACACAGGGGTAGAGGCTTCTTCTTTTTCAAAACTCTTTAAAGTCTCTGGACTCCAGACCCCAATCCAGGTGTAGCACCTTCCTAGTTAGGTTGCTAGTAAGAAAAATGTAGTTTTTGGTTACTCTGTAGCAAGTGGAGAGAAGTTTATTCTGGGATCTGCTGGTTGCAGGTTTGACTGCTGGGCCCTGGCCAATCCATGACTATAAAGGGTGTGCATACCTGCACACACACAGTCTGCTGGTTTTTGGTAAAACCTGGACATAGGGGTAGAGGCTTCTTCCATCTTAAAACTTTTTGAAGCTCCTGAACTCCAGACCCCAATCCGGGTGTAGCATGTATGTTCCTAGTTAGGTTACTAGTAGCATTGAGGCAAATGTAGTTTTTGACTCCTCTGTAGCCAGCTGAGCAAAGTTTGGTTACTTTTGACTGTTCTGGGTTCTGCTGGTTGCAAGTTCAACTGCTCCCCCCTGGTTTCAGGTAAGTTCCAGAATTTAGTGGTTTGAAAGAGGCATAACCTCAATTTGCACATTTATGCAGCCTCGGCCAATCCCTGGCAGGAAGAATGGCCAGTAGAGGGCTGGGGTGTGTATAAATAGGCTTGGGTCTAAAACAGCAGGGTCTTTATCCTTTAGGAAAAGGACCAGCCTGAGGGCTATGACCCTCTGGGTCACTTAGCTGAAGTTTAAAGGAGGCCATCGAGGTCCCAGCTAAGGGAGAGCTGGGGGGCCCATATCCACAGTTCCTTGGAGCAGTTTGCAGGAAGTCTACAGAGGGTCAGATCTGGAGGCACACAGTATAGAAGCTTTTTGGTACTGCAGGAAAGCATTCAAGTACCCAGGGCACAACGAGTACAAGCCTGAAGTAGATTCTAGAGATTGTCATGTTAACTCTTGAAGAGACTGGCCCTGACTTGCTGGCTCAGGTTTGTTGTTGCATTGGAGTCCCCTGAGCCATAGTTTAGTCATCACCAGCCTCAAGAGGGATTTCACTCTGAAGAGACAACCATAGTCACAGAGTGTCCTCCATTACTTTTGCACTAAATATGGAGTATCCCAAGGCTTACCCTGCCCCTAACCAAGTTCTTTAACCAATAAATCTAAAAAAGATACCTGCTTGGTTCTTGAGTAGAGAGACTGAGAAACTTCTGTGTGCCTGGCTGTTTGTGCCACTAGGCAATAGAACTTGGGACAAACTGTAAGATCTGTCAGGGGTCTATGCACTACACAGGAGTTATAGAACTCTTTTTGGTTGATTCACTGAAGGCAAATAGACTGTGCACATTGCAAAACGCGGTTACAAACTGCAAAAGCAGTTGCTCCAGAGCTTAGTAAATGAGCAGAAGATTTGCTGACATCCATCATCCAATCATGTACAAGCATAAATGCTGTTTTTTTTTTTATTTCCTTGCACGTGATTGGGTATTTTTTGCAAAGTGAAGCTTTACCTCATTGACTAAGCTCTGGTGCAACTGCACTTTGCAAAGTGCACAGTCTATTTGCTTTTAGTAAATCAACCACATTGTGTCATTTACCTCTTCTAACACTGTGGCAGGGTCCAGAGCTGTCACAAGATGCAAAAAGGTTCTATGCAATATGTATATGCAATAGAAATCAGTGCTCAAGGCATGCTTTTTCCTCAGTGCCAGAGAGCAAATGTATAGTTCTCTGTTAAAATAACAACAAAAAGAGATAGCACACCTATCAGGAAATTCCTGTTAGCCACATGGCTTGGAAACATGTGCATATCTTTACTCATGGCTTTGCACAGGGTCATGGCTAGGCGCAGGAGTATGTTTCTTCACATGCAGTGTGTGCATGGACATGTGTCCATGCTCACAGTTAGTAATGGTGCCAGATGGCCTACTTAAGGGATGCTGTAACCCAGGGTCAGTTCTGATTGGACTTCAGCTTGCTCTTTGCATTCTAACCTTTATCCTTTTACTGACCTGACTCTACTCCGACCTGATTTCAGATCCTGCTCTGTACTGCTGTCTCTACATCCTGACTTCTGCATACAGGGGCATAACTAGAAATCACAGGGCCCCATAGCAACATTTTGTATGCCCCCCCCCCTGCAAACAGCCCCCCCCCACCAAAAAAACGAACTAGTACCATTGAACAACAGATTACCACACTCACGTGGCATAGTACCCAGGCAACAGCTTTTATTAATTTCGAACAACAAAGTACGGTATGCAGTATACTGTATGCAGCCCCTGAAGGACACACATTGCTGACCTCCATGGATTTTTTTGCGGGCAATTTATTTGGGAAATTACTTCAATCATCACGGCACCATGGTTGTTATGGTGTCAGGATGATTGTAGCACATTATTTCTATTATTACATTGTTATATATGTAGCAACATCACTCCCTCCTCTTGTGTATCGGTTCTCCGATAGCTCTTGTCCAGGTCTATGCTCTATACTTGAGAGTGAGATGGGCTGCGGCCCATGTCCTCCCCATTGCAGTGGGTGAGGTGAAGGCCAGTACCAGTTATTCTTCTTGGGCCTATGTGCTTCAATTAGTAACAAAGTTCTGCTGTGCTGACACTTCTCTTTGCTCCCATCAACCAGAGTAACACACACACCGATAAGGATCCAACACTTGCTTTATTGTCGTATATGATTAAACAGTTCTTGGTCAGATAACTGGTTGGGATCCATAAACAATTCAATACAGTGGAGCGAGCAGGTCGAGGCACTGTCCTAATAGTAAACTAAACCACTGTGGTCTCACCAGCGGTTGTTATAGCCATTGGCTAGAGAGAGAACTTGAAACTTGTGAGTCTCTACCAGCGACTCTGGAGACTATCAATTGGAGTACCTTCGCTGCGCTGTGGCCCCTGTCAGGGGGAAGATGTCCCTCCAAGGGAGTTACCGAAGGCCCATCCATCACCGGGTTGATGCTGGTCCGGACTCTTCAGACGGGTGACCTCCCCGGCCTCCTCACCTCAAACATGGGCCCCATCCACCTCAGGGACCCTCGGACTCCTCTGCCCTTGCGGGACCCAGTTGAAGTCACTGGGCCCCAGGCCTCCGGTTTAGTACCTCACCCCAGGCTGAAGATGCCTGGGATGGACGCCAACTCCGCTCCGACCAGGCCTAGGGCGCCTGGGCCGGAACTCCGGACCACTCGCACCCAGGCCTAGGGTGCCTGGGCGCGTGATGAAGAAGACCTTGTGGCGGGCGCGTCTCCCCCTTTTATCTCCTCCCTTCACGTCACAGCAGGTTCCCCACCCTTGCCGTACCATCTCCGGAAAGGGACAAAAAGGACAGCACTGTGGCAGTGAATCTACCTTGAGCCTGCGGGAACCCTGCCACCCACAGGCCAAGGAGAATAGTACACCACCCAGTCCTCCACGAATAAAAAAAATGGTCTAAATCCTCTCATGATTATACACACCTGGGTCATACTACCACCCAGGTGTATCCCCCTAAATTTAAACCCCCGCTACATATAGAATGAAATAGTTCAACTCACCATAATGCAGAATCAGTGGGAGCCCCGAGTTTGTCACTTGCCACCGTCGCTTGCCACCAGATGCAGATTGTCACTTGTCACACGTTGCAGATTGTCACTTGCCACATGACCTGCCACACATTGCGGATTGTCACTTGCCACAAGTTGCGGATTGTCCACTTGCCACGTCACCTGCCACACTTTTCAAATTGTCCACTTGCCACGTCACCTGCCACAAGTTGCGGATTGTCACTTGCCACAAGTTGCAGATTGTCACTTTCCTGCTAAGGTGGGGAATGGGGATTGTCACTTCCTATGTCCCAGTCTGATTCAGGCAGCAGAGAGATGATGTAATCTCTCTGCTGCCTGCACAGTGAGTGAGGGCGGAACTGCCGGGATGCAGGGCGGGTGCCAGGCGGTGAGAGATGATGTCATCTTTCTGCTCCACCACCCGCTGATTGGCCAGTCCACCCACCGAGCCTCCCAGCAGGCAGTTTCCCCGTACGCTCTCTCACCCGCCCGCCGAGCCGCCCAGCTGCATCCGCTCGCACAGTCAGTGTGACTGTGCGAACGCAGAGCGGACAAGCAGCTCGTGGCCCCGCCGCCCACACAGTCACTTGCACGCCGACTCACAGGTTGGGTTGCCACCTTTTCTTCAAGCCAAACCCGAACACTTTAGCGACACACAGCATTTTTTTTGTAGTATAAACTATACATATATTTTGTGATGAAATAAACTTTTAAACACTATTTGTGCATTGAAAGACTACCTGTGTATAAAAATATTATTCACACAGGTCTGGGGTGGCCGCAGTCTGCATACAAAAAGGGTCCTGTGCGTCTTTTGGTCTGGTTCAGGAGTGAATTCAGGCAGAAATTCAGACCTGATTTGCTCCTGAACCAGTGAACAGACACGTCCGGACCCCACAAGCAATATGTGAACCCAGCCTCAGGGGTTGTACCTTTGACAGCCTGGGCTCAGTGGGTTAAATCATGCTGGGTGTCATTCATCTGTGTCATTTTTTTCATACAAATAAAGCTCTATTGGTTAAATCCCAAAAAACACTTTAATACTGGACACCTTTCACCGGACTCTAATCTAATGGGTGCTGATATAAGGTGACTCCGATATAATGAGGGTCTCTAATGGGGGGTGCTGACTGTTGATCTAATGGTTGGCCAGCAAACATTAAATCGGCAGTCAGCATCCCCCATTAGTTCATCTTATTAGAGTTATCTTATATCAGCACCAGTGGCAACTATAGTGTGAATGACCCCCACTGTGGTGACACCACTGATCAGCACTCCTCCTTACAGAGTGACCCCATTAGATTAGTGTCCCTTTATATTAGCAGCATAGACTCACCCCCCCTTTATATTAGCAGCATAGACCTCCTCTGGGGCCCCCATTTATATTAGCAGCATAGACCTCCCCGGGCCCCCCTTTATATCAGCAGCATAGACCTCTCCCCGGGGCCCCCCTTTATATCAACAGCATAGATCTCCCCGGCCCCCCTTTATTATAAAGTGGGGGCCCCAGGGGGGAGGTATATGCTGCTGATATAAAGGGGGGCCCTGGGGGAGGTCTATGCTGCTGATATAAAGGGGGGCCCTGGGGGAGGTCTATGCTGCTGATATAAAGGGGGGCCCTGGGGGAGGTCTATGCTGCTGATATAAAGGGGGGCCCTGGGGGAGGTCTATGCACTATGCCGCTGATATAAAGGCAGAGACCTCCCCCAGGGCACCCCTTTATAGCAGCAGCAGCATAGACCTCCCCCAGGGCCCCCCTTTATAGCAGCAGCATAGACCTCCCCAGGGCCCCCCTTTATAGCAGCAGCATAGACCTCCCCCAGGGCCCCCCTTTATAGCAGCAGCATAGACCTCCCCCAGGGCCCCCCTTTATAGCAGCATGCATAGAACTCCCCAGGCCACCCCCCCTCCCCCCTTAGAGCGAGACAAAAAGACAAAACCCCCTTACCTTCCAGGAGCCGCTGCAACAATGTGTGGGGGGGGCGGAGTCTAACACCATGCTCTCGAGTCCTCCTGCATAAGCGTCCCTGGTTGCTAGGATACGGTCCCTTCACTTTCTCTGGCATCCGCGGCAGAGAGCACTCAGAGGAGACAGACAACAGGCAGGGAGACGGGACTGGAGTCGGGACTCTCTGGGTGGCCACAATCACCCACAGTTCAGCCCCCGCCCCGCCTCCACATGTTTCCAGAGAGTCACAAGACCAGTCACCAGCTAGCGTCCACTGGCCCAATCACAGACCGCGCCGCTTGCAATGCACAGACGTCACATCACATGACCCATGCAGCCAATGATCTCGCACAGGCTGATGTGACACTGACAGTGAGGGTGTAGTAATGGCGGCAGGCCGCGGACATGGGAATCGCTGCTCTAGATGTTGCGGTTATGTGCCGAGTCACAGGGCCCCCCTCGGCTGCGGGCCCCATAGCGCCCGCGTGGGTCGCTATGGCGGTAGTTCCGCCACTGGTTACATAGTTACATAGTAGGTGAGGTTGAAAAAAGACACAAGTCCATCAAGTCCAACCTATGTGTGTGATTATATGTCAGTATTCAATTGTATATCCCTGTATGTTGTGGTCGTTCAGGTGCTTATCTAATAGTTTTTTGAAACTATTGATGCTCCCCGCTGAGACCACCGTCTGTGGAAGGGAATTCCACATCCTTGCTGCTCTTACAGTAAAGAACTCTTTACGTAGTTTAAGGTTAAACCTAATTTCTTCTAATTTTAATAAGTGGCCACGTGTCTTGTTAAACTCCCTTCCACTAAAAAGTTTTATCCCTATTGTGGGGTCACCAGCAGGGATGAGCCGAACACCCCCCTGTTCGGTTCGCACCAGAACCTTTAGAACCCTATTAAATACAATGGACTCGAACGTTCGAAATATAAAGTGCTAATTATAAAGGCTAATATGCAATTTATTGTCCTAAAAAGTGTTTGGGGACCCGGGTCCTGCCCCAGGGGACATGTATCAATGCAAACAAAAGTTTAAAAAATAGACTGTAGCGATACCTTCCCTTAAGAAGGCCGCAAGTTTAGTTTGGGCCCTGAAAGCAGCTCCGCCAACCCCCGGCAATGTACTCGACCCCCTACTGGCACAGTTAGTATTGGCAGCAGTATATCTATTCTTATACTGTATGAGTAATTCCAGACACCAAGACAATAATAGTAAAAGGTATAAGATTTACTTAAGCTTTTGATAAGAAAAGGGTTTAACAGTAGTAACAGTTCACAGGATAATAAATTCGCAGAGCCCTGCAGTAATAACACACTATGCATATAGGATGAACAGTAACAGGTGCGCCACGTGGGCAACCGTTAACTAGGCGTCCTGTGACGCAGTAACCAAATGAACTAACTAGCTGACCAGGCCTGGCTCAGATATCTACAACTCAGGCCTCGTACACACGACCGAGTTTCTCGGCAAGAACCAGCAAGAAACTTGCTGGCAGAGATGTCTTGCCGAGAAATTCGTTCGTGTGTATGGTTTCTCGTCGAGAAAACCGACAAGTAACCTCGACGAGAAAATAGAGAACCTGCTCTCTATTTTCTTTGAATCGAGCGGGTTCTTTGAATCGAGCGTGTGTACACTCGGCCGGGACAATTTACTTGTCCAAGAATCTCGTCGAAAAAAACGACATGTTTTTTTCGACGAGAATCTCGGCCGTGTGTACGAGGCCTTAGTCTATAGGGGATGATGTTTTTCTTCACCGGCAGGTCTTTAACGGTGGTGCACATTAACAGAATACCATTTGTAATCCAATAGGACGGTAGAGATGAAATAAACACTTCACTATGTGAACTCTAAGTTCAGCTCTGATGTTCTTCAGTGAGAGTATCAGAAACACCTTGTGGGTCACGGCAGTCTATAGGCCCATTAGCAACGACAGTATATGGTCTGGGCATACGCCCTCTCACCCATCCGGACGCGGTCCCAGTCCGGGGAACTTCCACCGACTGTGTCACACACACACAGTGTCTCCAGCGATTGGGTCCCCGATCCAGTCAAGGCTGTAGACAGGCGAAGTCAGATGCCACCCAGGCTCGCAGTGGGGTGGAAGGCTCTTTGGTGCTGCACAAGGCCTCAGGCTTCAGGCCTTGCACTCCGACACGTCCGCACAGGAGGATCAGTCTCTGAAGTCTCGTGTCCCAAAGAGGCCGAGCGCAGCTGCGCCTCCTCCTTTTTTTTTTTAAAGATATGTTTTATTACATTTTTCCATAACATACAGACATAGAAAGACAATATGTGGGGGCCTAGCCAGGCTTGTCCCACACACAACATTAACAACTTGCTCCTATATCAGTTTACACAGAAGAATATCTGCACATCCATTTAAGCAGCATAATATAATATAAAGACAAATTACAGCAACATAATAGACCTACTAGACAGTCATAGCTGGTAAAATTGCATAGGAGTGTAGCCATGGTTCAAGGTATGCTACAACCTACCCACTCTCTCATGGCAGTATGGGGGAAAGGGTCAGGGGGCTAGCCAGCCACCTGCCCCAAATTTTATAAAATGTTTTCTTCCTTTTGCGGATCTCAAAAGTGAGTTTGTAAAGTGGAAGGGCATCATTGACTAGTTTCAACCATAGCCCCACTGTTGGGGTTGCTGCTCCCCTCCAGGTCAATAAAATTGATTTTTTTAGCATAACAGTAAAGGATCCGAAGCAATCGTTTGACCTGGGAGGGAACAGTGAGGTCGCCAAAGACCCCCAGGAGGCAGTTCTTGGGATTTAATATGTTGGGAAGCCCCAGCGCTGAAGAGAGAAAGGAGTCTACTCTCCTCCAAAACTCCTGCACTATGGGACAACTCCAGAAGCAATGAATGAAGTCAGCTGTATATCCACATCCCCGAAAGCACTCAGCCGAGGACAAAATGCCCATTCTGTGCATCCTGGCCGGGGTGAGATGCGATTGGTGGAAGATTTTTATTTGGATGATCCTGTCCCTGGAGGATACAACAGAAGCCTTGAAAGTGGCACAGAATTCGGACCAGTCCTCCTCTGTTATGGATATATCTAGGGAGTCCCATTTACGTTGTGATGCCTTGAATCTAGGGTTGGAGCCCACCGCCAGTGCTAAATAATAAGTAGAGATAAGTTTCGTGCGGTCTGGGGATCGTAAGAGTTTTTCTAAGTCAGAAATCACAAGCGGGTTGTCTAGTGAACCAAACTGTGCTCGCACAGCGTGTCTAAGCTGATAGTAAAAAAAAAAGTAGTTATATGGTAAGTCAAAGTCAGTTCTCATCTGCGCGAAAGATTTAAATCCTTGAGGTGAGTATATGTGACATAAGTATTTTATCCCCCGAGAGGTCCACCTTTGTGGGTCAGGCAGGGAGCCAAATTCTGGTAATGTAGGGTTAAACCAAAGTGGACTATTAGGGGAGACTGACCAGGAGCCAGGGGCGTGTTTAAGCGTCACTGTTTTAAATAGGGACAGAGATGTACGTAAAATAGTCAGTCCAGGTCCCGGGGGCGTGCATCCACGATAAACAATGTTATGCAATGTTTCGAATGATGAGACCATGGCACCTTCAGTGGTGGTACAGGCATTATTCGGGTCAGGGTGCAGCCAATCATGAATATTAACCAGTTGGGATGCTTGATAGTAAAGGTAAAAATCAGGGAAAGCTAATCCTGCCAAGTGGGATGGAAGGCGCAGAGTTTCCAGTGCCATTCTAGGGGGCCTACCATTCCAAAGGAACGCTATACAAATCGAATCAATACTCTTAAAGATTGTTTTGGGAATTTTGCAGGAGGAGTTAGCCAGGACATACAAAAGTTTAGGAAGATATATCATCTTTAGGATATTGGCTCGCCCCATCAGATCCAGGGGTAAGTCCTTCCATTGTTTAGTTTGGGTTTGCAGTTGGAGTAGTAAAGGGCCTAAATTATTGGTAATATATAGGGATAATGGCAATTGAACTATAACACCTAGATATCTAAAGGAGGTGGCTATTTGTAGTCTGGAATCCGAGTGAACCTGTGGAGCAGGAGTCTGATCTATGGGGAAGAGGGTAGATTTCTCCCAGTTCACTCGGAATCCAGAAAAGTCTCCAAAGGTTGTCACCGTGGTCAACAGACTAGTAAGTGAGTCCTGAGAGTCTGCTAAGTAAACCAATGTATCATCTGCATAGAGCGAGATCCTTTCTTCTATCTCATTTATGGGTAATCCGCGAAGGAGTGGTGAATTACGGATCCGAATAGCAAGGGGTTCCATGGCCAGGGCAAACAGGAGGGGCGACAAAGGGCAACCCTGTCGAGTGCCTCTGGTGATCTTAAATGTGTCAGTGATCTGAGAATTAATGCGAATGCGGGCGAGTGGCATGGTATAGAGGAGTTTGATCCAGGCTATCAGCCGTGGACCAAAGCCATACAACTGCAAGACCCCAAACAGGTATGGCCATTCCACACTGTCAAAGGCCTTGCAGGTGTCCAAGGACACCACAACTCGGGTCGCCGGACAGTCATGTGGAAACGTCAAGTTGTGGAACAGTCTACGAATGTTCATCCGGGTTGATCGACCGGGTATGAAACCACCCTGATCACTCCCCACTAGCCCTGGGATCACCCTGTTCAGGCGGTTCGCCAGAGCCTTGGCTAGAATTTTGGTATCAACATTAATAAGCGATATCGGCCGATAGGAGTCACATTTTAACGGATCTTTTCGCGGTTTAAGAAGTAAAACAATAAGTGCCTCTCTCATAGAGGGAGGAAGTACCCCCTCCTGCAATGCTGCATTGTATGTTTTAAGCAAAATAGGGCCAAGAAGGTGCTGAAATTGCTTATACCATTCCACTGGGAACCCGTCCAGACCTGGCGTCTTATGAGCCGGCATCTGTGAAATTGCCAATGAAAGTTCTTCCACAGACAGCGGCTCATCCAACTCTCCCCGGACCTGGTCTGTCAATCGGGGGAGCGACACCTGGCCTAAATAGTCATCTAGTTGTGTCTCTGAATAAGTAACTCTGGAAGTATAGAGGTCTTGATAAAAGGAGAGAAAGGCTTCTGCTATATCCTGAGGGACAGTACTAATCGTAGTTCCTGAAACTAATATCCTGGGGATAGAAATAGGGGCATGGTCAGGTCTGGAAAAATATGCGAGTAGGCGCCCTGCTTTGTTACCATGCTCAAAAGTCTTTTGCGTGACATAGAGTAAACGTTTTTTAGTGAGATCTAACAAGCGAAGTTCGTATTCCCTGCGACTATGAAGCCACGGGGCTAACGTGGCCGCAGAGGGCCTTTCAGAGTACTCTGCCTCCGCCTTCACCATAGTCTGTTCTAATTCCTCAGTACGTTGTAGATTATTTTTACGCAGAATACCCGTAATTGACATAAAGGCACCTCTCAACACTGCCTTGGAAGCATCCCAGACAGTGGTGAGTCCAGTAGTACCCTGATTCAGTTGCCAGTATTCAGTCACGCCCTTCTGGCACTCTGCCTGAACAATCTCATCCTCAAGCCAATGTGAGTTCAATCTCCAGACCCGGGGGCCCGACTTTGGCAGGAGGAGAAGACCAATCAGCAAAGGAGCATGGTCTGAGATCCCTCTAGGCAGGTAAGCTATGGAATGAACCAGGGGGAGTACATCCGCCGGGGCAAATGCCATATCTATGCGAGACATAGTATGGAAGGAGTCCGAATGACAGGAAAACTGTCTGTCATCCGGATGCTTCCAACGCCATAGCTCGGTAAGGGCAAATACCTGGGTCCAGTCAATAAAAGAGGGGTACGGCCTGCCCCCACCCCGCAAGCGGTCTACTGAAGGGTCGAGTACAGCATTGAAATCACCTACAAAGAGCAGGGGACCCGGGGATCGGGACAGTAACATGAGAGACAAATGGGAAAGGATTTCTGAGGAAAACGGTGGAGGAATATATATGTTCACCAATGTAAAAATTGTGGAGGCTATACGGAGGGTTATTATAATAAATCGTCCCGCAGGATCCGACTTCACAAGCAAAGTCTCAGCCGGGAGGGACTTCGCCAACAAAATCGAGACCCCACGGGAGAAGTTAGAATAAGAGGCATGATAGTGGCTGGCCAGCCAGGGCCTTTTAAGGGACTTAAGCTTAGAGCCAGTAAGGTGGGTCTCTTGGAGACAAATGATATGGGGTCTGTATTTTTTTAGATAGGAAAACAGCAGGGACCGCTTGTGAGGTGAGTTCAACCCCCTAACATTCCACGAAATCAGTTTTAAAGTGTCAGCCATGAGTAAGTATAAGGAATACAGGAACAATGCAAGGATAACCATGTGATGCAGCATACCACAAACCATTTCTATGACACTGTCTATAATAGGTGTGCAATAGTGGCAAAAAGAACATTTTCCTAGGAGCAGCTATACCAACCAAACACCAAAGAGGCCAGTCCTTCTCAAGACCTAAAACTTGTGAGAGGACCGCCGAAATAAACATCCCACCCTTAACCCACCCCCCTCCCTGCTCTACCAACCCAAACACAGTGAGCCTTGAACCCCAAAACAAAAACATTCCCCCCTCAGCAACAGTCTGGGGAAGAAGCGAAAAACCCTGTGGCCTCGCCACCTACTGGTATGGGGGGAAGCAGCAGTTCCATAATGGCTCACAACTGCAGTGTAAACGTCCCTGTTGTAGAATCTGGAGGGAAGAGAGGAAAGAGAAAAAAAAAAAAAAAAAATATATAAAACATTTCTCTTCTTTTTGAGATAGAAAAAATAAATCAAAAGAATCTCATTTCTCTTTCCCTTTCCTCTCCACCCCTTTTGAAAATTAAAGGCACAGACAGTAATAAGTGCAAGAGGCACAGTGATAGTAATCTGCAGTTCAAAGGGCAGTAATAATAGGAGCTCTTATCCGGATTGTTAATAGTGCAAGAGTGACCTCTGTAGGGGAAAGAAAAAAAAAAGGGGGGGGGGGGAAGGCAATTAGGGCCAGCCTCTGACCGGGGGGAGAAAGTCACCGTAACAAGTTGATTCCCAGAGGACCGAGCCCCTGGGAAGCAGATAGGGGAAATGAAGGGTCATCTGGAGACTCATGTTCCTTCACTCGAGGATTCAATTGCGGCGTTGTTGTCTGGGTTGTTTCCCAAATCTTGAATCTAACCAGGACATAGCTTCTTTAGGACAAAAGCAAAAGTGGGCTTTGCCTTCATGGATGATCCGCAGCTTAGCAGGGAACAACATAGCATAGGGAAGACCTTCATTACGGAGACGATCTTTCACTGCTGCAAAGGATATTCGCTGGCGCTGTACTTCAGCAGAGAAGTCAGGATAGATGGATATGTTGTTGCTGTTGAACTTGAGGGGACCTTTTTCTCTGGCCAGGCGTAGAATAGTAACCTTGTCCCGGAAGTTAAGGAATTTTGCAATGAGAGATCTCGGGGGGGCCCCAGGTTGTGGGGCACGCGGGGGGGGTGCGGTGCGCCCTCTCAATTTCAAAGGTGTTGGAAAATTCTTCCACCCCGAATACATCTCGCAACCATTTGTGTAGAAATCTTTCCGGGCGGGGACCCTCCGATCGTTCCGGGAACCCCACAAATCGGAGGTTGTTCCTTCTGGAACGATTCTCCAAATCATCCAGCTTAGCTCTGAGGACCCCCAACTCATCCGTGGCTGTGCGTACAGTGGCAGATAATGGATGCACAGAGTCTTCCAGGGAGCTGACACGACCCTCTACCTCCCCAGTCCTGTCCCTCAAACTCTGAACATCCTGCTTCAAAAGGGAGAAATCAATATGGATGCTCTCTATTTGTAAAGTGAGGGAGGTTTTGACATCTTTAATGGCTACCAGGATTTCAGCCAGGCTTGGCTCAGCAATGGAAGGGCTCAGGGATGCAGATTCCTCTGAGTATGCTGGGGAGTCTAAGGGTTCAGTGTGCACAGCCTGGGTGCGAAACACAGCAGGGACAGAGCCACTCACCCCCTGATAGGAATCCTGTGCTGCAGATGTAGATGACTGCAGCGCGGCCTCGTGCACTGCCGGAGGATCGGCGCCATCTTGCCTTCTAAACCGGGCCAGTTGTTTCGCCGTTGATTGGGGCGCGGGTGGCCCGTATTTATTCACCATCATGCCTGTATCTGGTGCCCGCCGTCCTTAGGAGCAAAACTGTGCCTTTAGGTAGCAGATTGAGGGTAGGATGCCTGCAGGATGGATAAGTGGAGCCGGAGCTATGAGATTAAGCAGCCGCTCTCATGGACTCTCAGCCACGCCCCCGCGCCTCCTCCTTATATAACCCCTCCCATGAGTCTCTGCGGTGAACACTGCCGAATGGGTTTCTGGGTGATGTAGTCTCCAGGAAGTAAAAGGGGAACACCCCGCTACACACTTCCCCCACTTGAATTCTTTGGTCCCCAAAGATAAACCTTAACAAAGACTATGTACAACTTTAGACAATTCTGCGAACGATGTTGGCATAGGGAATTCCCACCAAAACTGAGGGGTAGAATTCCCTTGCCCACAGGTCACATTATCATGGGTGGCCTGCCTAACTGTGCCAGAGAGTGAGCTGGGGTTGCCCTCCACCAAATGGACAGTGGAGGGATCTGGATTCTCAGCATTTCTCCTAGCAGTAACTACAGAGTCCTCCGAGCTATTCCCCATTTGTGGGTAGGTCAGCCTCTTAGGAGGCCGGATGAGTCTTCGAGCCCTTTGCTCTCTTGGGACTTCTGGCTCTGGCGCCACAGGCTCCTCTTCCTCTGGGTAACTATTACGGGCATCTTCCCAGTGATCTGATGAAGGACTAGATGGGATGAACTCTGTGGCCTCTGGGTTCAGTGTTCCATCTGGAGTGTCTTCAGTAGTTGGAAGATCTATAGTGGAAGTTCCTGGAGTTGGGGAAGGCCACAACCAATCAAGTTCTCTTTCTTCATCTTCACTAAGTTGAGAGGCCTCTCCATCTTCAGCTCGGGAGGTCTGCGACCGATTGTTTGGCCTGGGAGTATCCAGAATAGAGACCGGTTCAGGAGAATGTCTCACTGGAGGTATCCTGACTGCCTCAGCAAGTGGGAGCAGGTGGTTTCGATGCCACGTCTTCAGTGGGCCTACCTTTCCTTCTGGCTTCAACTTGTAGACAGGTAGGCCCGGCAACTTCCTACAGACGACATAGGGTTCAGATCTCCATCTGTCTGCAAGTTTGTGTTTCCCAGGGACCCCCAGGTTGCGTAACAGTACTCTATCCCCAGGTTGTAGGTCTTGTATCCGGACTTTCAAGTCGAAGTTTCTTTTGTTTCGAGCTCCTCTTTGATCTGAGGCCGCTTGAGCTTGCTCATAGGCCACTTTCAGGCTGTGTCTGAGCCTGTCCACATATCCTTTGTGGGATGTGGCTGAGGAATGGTCCAGAGAGGTGCCAAAGGCCAAGTCCACAGGTAGTCTCGCCTCTCTCCCAAACATGAGTCGATATGGGGAGTAGCCTGTAGCATCACTAGTGGTGCAGTTGTAAGCATGTACTATGGCTGCTATGTGTTTGCTCCAATGTTGCTTCTTCTCACTTTCCAGAGTCCCCAACATGTTGAGCAGGGTTCGGTTAAACCTCTCAGGCTGAGCATCTCCCTGTGGGTGGTAAGGTGTGGTCCGGGTTTTCTTGATTCCTAACGAATCCAGGAGTTTCCGGATCAGCCGCCTCTCAAAGTCCCTTCCTTGGTCGGAATGAAGTCGCTGTGGCAGCCCATAATGGACAAAGTACTTCTCCATAAGTACCTTGGCCACGGTGGAGGCCTTCTGGTCTTTGGTTGGGAAAGCTTGGGCATACCGGGTGAAATGGTCGGTTATCACCAGAACATTTCCTAGTCCACTCAGGTCGGGTTCGAGGCAGAGGAAATCAATGCATACCAGATCCATTGGGCCTTGACTTTGTAGATGGCCCATTGGGGCAGCTTGATGAGGTAAAGTCTTTCTCTGGATGCAATGCGCACATGAGTGGCAGTACTCTTCTACTTCTGACCTCATGCAGGGCCAATAGAACCAACTTCTGACAAGTTGAAAGGTCCTTTCAGCCCCTAGGTGGCCATGATTGTAATGCAGGGCAATCAGAACAGTCTCTCAATGTTTCTCTGGGAGGAACAGTTGCCATTTATCTTCTGAGTCATCAGAGGGGCCTCTTCGGTAGACCACTCCCTGATGTATCTGCAACCTGTCCCACTCTTTCCTCAACAGGCGAGCTTCCTTTGAAGAGTGACTCAGGAGTTTGTTTGGATCCTGATTCTCCAGGGCTTCCAGAACCAATTTCCCCATGGGATCTTCTAATTGGTCACATCTTAGTTCCTTCTTGGACAGTCTCGGCAGGTTGTCTTCTTCCAGTTGAGTTACTCCACAGTAGTGTTTGGGGACTCCTACCATGGTAACTCCTATTTCCTCAGCTCTGGAGCCTCCTCTGGCTTGAAATTCAGCTCCTTGACAAAGGGCCCGCACCCCATCCGGTGCCACCTGGGTCCAATCTTCCATGTCTCTGGTGGGGGCATGAGATCTCCTAGACAGAGCGTCTGCGTCTCGATTCCCAGCCCCTGGCCTATACTTTAGGCTGAAGTTGAATCCAGACAGTGCGGCCAACCACCTGTGTCCAGTGGCGTCCAGTTTTGCTGTAGTGAATAAGTAGGTCATGGGGTTGTTGTCGGTCTTCACAGTGAACTCCGCCCCATACAGGTAGTCTTTGAGCTTGTCCACTACCGCCCACTTAAGGGCCAAGAACTCCAGTTTGTGAGTGGGGTAGTTTTTCTCAGAGGGGGTCAGGTTCCTGCTCACGTAGGCAACAGGCCGTAGTTGCCCTTCGTGTTCTTGATAAAGTACTCCTCCCAGACCGTCATGACTAGCATCTACGTGTAGTTCATAGGGTTTGGTTGGGTCTGCATAGGCCAAGACTGGAGCAGTGGTTAGGCTCTTCTTCAATGCCTGGAAGGCCTCTTCACATTTCTGGTTCCACTGATCTTGGACCGACTCTCCCGGCTTCCGGGGTCCTGAGTCTTCCTCTTCTCCCTCAGTCTTGAGCAGTTCATTCAATGGTCTAGCAATTCGGGCAAATCCTTCCACAAACCTCCTGTAATAGGAGCAGAACCCTAAGAAGGACCGGAGTTCTGTTACTGTGGTGGGACGTGGCCAGGAGGTAACTGCCTCCAATTTCTCAGGGTCTGTGGCCACCCCTTCTTCAGACACTATGTGCCCCAGATAATTCACAGAAGATTGGTAGAACTGACACTTCTCAGGCGAAAGCTTGAGTCTCTCCTCACTGAGTCTTCTCAACACTTTTTCCAGCCTCCCTTCGTGTTCTTCCAAGGTTCTTCCAAAGACAATGACATCGTCCAGGTATACGAGGACTTCAATAAGGTTCATGTCCCCTACAGTCTTCTCCATGAGGCGCTGGAAAGTAGCTGGAGCTCCAGACAGACCTTGGGGCATCCGATCGAATTCAAAGAATCCCACTGGGGTTATGAAAGCTGTCTTCTCCTTGTCTTCTGGGTGCATAGGGATCTGATAGTACCCACTCTTGAGATCCATAACGCTGAACCACTTGGCTCCAGATAAGCTCTGTAGGGCATCCTCTATCCTCGGAGTGGTGTACTGGTCGGGTATGGTTCTCCTGTTAAGAGTCCTGTAGTCGATACAGAGCCTCAACGATCCATTCTTCTTCCTGACCACCACTATCGGTGAGGCATAAGGGCTTCTGGATTCTCGTATCACACCAGTCCTTTTTAATTCTGCAAGTTGTTCCCTTAGATCCTCCAGATCCGCTAAGGGGACCCGCCTGACCCTCTCCCTGAAGGGCTTATCTTCTTGGAGGCGGATCCGATGGGTGGCACTCCTTGCACACCCCACATCGAACTCATCCCTGGAGAAGATCTTCTCCCATCTGGTCAACTGGGCCTTTGCTCTCTCCTTCCAAGCCCTGGGCAGGTTCGGGTTTTCCAGGGATAGCTTCTCCCAAACATCTCCTCCTTCGCCCGCCCCCTTTACTTCCTACAAGTTGACCGGGGCAGCAGGGCTCACCTGGCCCAGCAGCATCCTGGCTGGGATTTCCATGGGCCCATCTGTATTATTCCTAACACTCACTGGAACTCTACAGTGGGCCTTCTTCAGAGCCTTCAGCGGAATCACTTCCAGGCCGGGGGACTCTTCCCTTGGATCAGACTCCAACATGACAAAGGGTCCAGGCTGCTCCCAAGTAAGCTTCACAGTGGCTCTGAGACAGGTTACTTCACCGGGCTGCAACACCCTCCCTTCTCTTCCAAGTCTCCACACCTTCCCTATCCCCTCTCCAGGGGTCTTCTGCTCTAGGACCAGCCGCTGATAAGCCGTCTTTAGCATGGGGTGAATCTTGGTGGCTGCTGACCCCTTCTCTTTCACTAGAGGGGTCAGAAGTCTTCGGACCAGGTCCGTGTTTGTTCCTTTTATAAGGGAACTCTTGTTGGCTCCTGGCGGCCGAGGGCACACAACCGCCAGAGCATCAAACACTTCGGCTTTTCCAGCCACGGATGGGTCAAAGATCATCCTGACAGGCAAATAGCCATCGTAGGGGAAATTCTGGGTCCCAATTCCACATATCTCCAGTCCCTCTATCTTCTGGATGGGCAGGTGACTCAAGTGCTTCTCGTAGAAATCTCGGTATAACAGAGTCACTTGTGCCCCAGTGTCCAGATGGCTCTGGTGTAGACTCCCTCCACTTGAATGGACACTATGGGAGATGGGCCTACTAGCCTCTCCGGATATGGCCTGGCAGGGGTCACCTTCTTCTGGCCCTTTCCCTTCGGACTCTCTCTCATCCAGTTCCCTTTGGACTTTAATCTTTCTTGAGCCTGGTATGCATTAATCTCCTTCCTCTCGATGGGTGTACAAACCCGCTGAGGGATACTATTAATTTTCTTAGGTGTGCACCCCCTCTGGGGAGTGCTGTGCCTCTTCTGAGGGGTCTTGCCCCCTTTCTCTGGTGTGTATCTTTGTTGAGGAATGTTGGGTTTCCTCCGAGGTGTTTTATCTCTTCTTTCCTTCTGCTTCGCTTTCAGCTTGGAGCTCACTGAAGGTGATGGGCACCCGGTTGACTCCGTCACCGTGGCCCTCTGGAGTTTCCCGCCAGCTTGCGGTTGTCTAGCTTCTTCTTCTTGGGACTGGAATAGGTAGCTGCGATATGGCCAATTCCTCCACAGTTAAAGCAGACTATATCCCCCCATTCTTGTAAAGATGCGGGTGCCGAGGAAATTGGGAATAATTCCTTCCTTGGTACTTCTCTCTTTGGACCCTCTATGTCTTTTGCCATCAGAGAGGTCAACATTTCTAACACCTTGGACATTTGTGCTTTTAAAGTGTCTACCTCTGAGTCTCTTTCAGTAGTCATCACTGGATTGACTAGCACCTGTGCGGGGACAACATTTGCCTTAACCATTTGCTGGTCCTGTTGTAACGCCTCCTCATCTCTGATGATTTTTATCAAGTCAGCATAAGTCAGCAACGTTCGTCCTCCCGAGGTTTTCAGATGCAGCCAGACTGGATCCGAGCGCAACGCTCCCTTTAAGACTTGCTTCATTCTTGCCGCATCTGCATCTTGGGGCTTCATCCCCTTCAACACAATCTTGCACAGCAACCTGTTTAGTTTTCTAACATATTCTGACAGTTTCTCCCTTGGTTGTTGGAAAGTATGTTCAAATTGGTAGACCATCTCTGTCACCTTTTCCAATTGACCAAACTCTTCCTGTAGCATGGCTAGACAGTCTTGAGCCGTGCAATTTGCAGTCCCAAACCGAAAACGTTTCACTGCTTCTGCTGCTGCGCCTTTTAGGCTTTCTATCACTCGTTGCCTCTTCTGTGCTTCAGGCACCTCCCATGCCTCTACGGCCTGCAATGCCTGCTCCACCCAGGTATCAAAATCTTCTTCCCCTGCAGGGACAGGGAGCTTCCCTGAGAATGTCTTTAGTCTCCGGTAGCTAGTCTCTACATGCACCATGCTTGTCGTTTGACATTTGATTAGCAGATCTCCTATCGCCTTTATCAATTCTGGTGATATAGCAGTGGCAGGTGCGGGTGTCACCGGGGGCGTCACCCTGTCTCCTCTTACTGGTGAGGCGCGGGCCGCAGCCTGCAGTGATCCCATCGGTGATGATTCCTTCTTTATAGTTAAAGCAGGCGCCACCTTATAGGTTTTATTATCTGGCGTCTTTACACACTTGCGCCTGCAAGCCTCTGGTATCCCGTCTCCGTATTCCACCAGTGCATACTGATATGAAGTGTCGGCACTTCTGGCGTTCACCTGCTGTATCAGGATTCTGGACCCGAGCCCCCACGTGTAGCGATACCTTCACTTAAGAAGGCCGCAAGTTTAGTTTGGGCCCTGAAAGCAGCTCCGCCAACCCCCGGCAATGTACTCGACCCCCTACTGGCACAGTTAGTATTGGCAGCAGCATATCTATTCTTATACTGTATGAGTAAACCCAGACACCAAGACAATAATAGTAAAAGGTATAAGATTTACTTAAACCCTTTTCTTATCAAAAGCTTAACAGTAGTAACAGTTCACAGGATAATAAATTCGCAGAGCCCTGCAGTAATAACACACTATGCGTATAGGATGAACAGTAACAGGTGTGCCACGTGGGCGACCATTAACTAGGCATCCTGTGACACAGTAACCAAATGAACTAACTAGCTGACCAGGCCTGGCTCAGATATCTACAACTTAGTCTATAGGGGATGATGTTTTTCTTCACCGGCAGGTCTTTAACGGTGGTGCACATTAACAGAATACCATTTGTAATCCAATAGGACGGTAGAGATGAAATAAACACTTCACTATGTGAACTCTAAGTTCAGCTCTGATGAGGTTCTTCAGTGAGAGTATCAGAAACACCTTGTGGGTCACGGCAGTCTATAGGCCCATTAGCAACGACAGTATATGGTCTGGTCACCCATCCGGACGCGGTCCCAGTCCGGGGAACTTCCACCGACTGTGTCACACACATACAGTGTCTCCAGCGATCGGGTCCCCGATCCAGTCAAGGCTGTAGACAGGCGAAGTCAGATGCCACCCAGGCTCGCAGTGGGGTGGAAGGCTCTTTGGTGCTGCGCAAGGCCTCAGGCTTCAGGCCTTGCACTCCGACACGTCCGCACAGGAGGATCAGTCTCTGAAGTCTCGTGTCCCAAAGAGGCCGAGTGCAGCCGCGCCTCCTCCTTATATAACCCCTCCCATGAGTCTCTGCGGTGAACACTGCCGAATGGGTTTCTGGGTGATGTAGTCTCCGGGAAGTAAAAGGGGGAACACACCGCTACAAGACGTTTTTACGGGAGCGGTGATTTTAATAATGCTTAAAATGAAAAAATAAAAGTGAAATATTCCTTTAAATTTCGTACATGGGGGGTGTGTATGATATGCATGTAAAGTGGCGCATGTTTCCCGTGCTTAGAACTATCCCTGCACAAAGTGTCATTTTCGAAGGAAAAAAAGTCATTTAAAACTCACTCGCGGCTATTAATGAATTGTCAGCTCCCGGCAATACATACAAAAGTCATTGATAAAAAAAAAGCGTGGGGGTTCCCCCAAATTCAATTACCAGGCCCTTCAGGTCTGGAATGGATGTTAAGGGGAACCCCGCCGCAAATTGAAAAAAAAATGGCGTGGGGTTCCCCCTAAATATCCATACCAGGCCCTTCAGATCTGGCATGGATTTTAAGGGGAACTCCACCCCAAATTTAGAAAAAAATGGCGTGGAGTCCCCCCAAAAATCCATACCAGACCCTTATCTGAGCACGCAACCTGGCCGGCCGCAGGGGAAGAGAGGGGGACGAGAGAGCGGTTTTTGAGAGTTTTGAATGACTATTTTTCCTTTAGAAATGACATTTTGTGCAGGGACAGTTCTAAACACGGGAACACGCGCCACTTTACAGGCATACTATACACACCCCCCCCCCCAGGTACGAAATTTAACCACTTCAATACCAGGCACTTATACACCTTCCTGCCCAAGCCAATTTTGAGCTTTCAGCGCTGTTCCAATTTGAATGACAATTGCGCGGTCATGCAACACTGTACCCAAACAATTTTTTTATCATTTTGTTCCTACAAATAGAGCTCTCTTTCGGTGGTATTTGATCGCCTCTGCGATTTTTATTTTTTTCACAACAAATAAAAAAGTGCGGAAATTTTGAAAAAAACTAAGTTTTTCTTTGTTTCTGTAAAAAATTTTTTGTAAATAAGTACCTTTTCTACTTCAATGACGGGCACTGATAAGGCGGCACTAACGGGCACTGATAAGGCGACACTGATGGGCACCGATGAGGTGGCACCAATGAGGTGGCACTAATGAGGTGGCACTGATGGGCACTGATGATGGGCACTGATAGGCGGTACTGATGGGCACTGATATGTGGCACTGGTATGCGGCACTGATGGGTACTCATAGGCGGCACTGATGGGCACTCATAGGCAGCACTGATGGGCACTCATAGGCGGCACTGATGGGCACTTATAGGCGGCACTGATAGGTGGCACAGACGGGCACTGATAGGTGGGCACTTATGGGCAGAGATGGGCACGGATGGGCACTGATAGGTGGCACTGATGGACACTGGTAGGTGGCACTGATGACACTGGTGGCTGGCATTGCTGGGCATCACATGCCATGATGGTGCCATGATGGTGCCAGTCAGTGCCCATTTGTTGGCACTGATTGGCATATGTTTTGTGTGTATTTCTGCATGTGGATGGCCATGGGGGACTTACCTGGCCATCCACATGCTTGGGGCTTCCCTGGTGGTCCTGGGGGGCTTCCCTGGTGGTCCAGTGTGGAGGGCTGCGCTGATAAACAATCAGTGCGAACCCCCCCTGTAAGGAGAGCCGCCGATCGGCTCTCCTCTACTCGCGTCTGTCAGGGTGGGGGGCTTATCGGAATCTGGAAGACCCCTTTAACAAAGGGGACCCCCAGATTCTGCCCCCCATGTGAATTGGTAAGGGGTATATTGTACCCCTACCATTTCACAAAAGAAAGTGTCAAAAATGTTGACACTCATCTAGGCAGAGTCTGTGAACCCGGAAGGAAGACTGGGTAAAGTGGTGACAGCATGGCACTGGAGGGCTTCATATTAAGGTAAGTCTAGTATGAGATGCATACTAGCACATTATGGGATTGCCTTGCAAGGAATTTTTTTTTCCTCAACTGCGGTTTACTAACGCTTTAAGATGATATGCTTGTTATTTTATCATGTTGTTTGTATTTTAATACATTTCATACATTTAAGTGGTATCTGTGGTGTTGCAGTAGGCTGCTCTCTCTTTTTGTTATTTTAGCATTGATGATTTCCCCAGTCTGGTGAGAGCTGCAGAGCCAGGAAAGATCCATGAACATCATAAGGTTTGGATTAGAGTACAATAGGAGTTTTTTTCTTAGTTAAACATCTCTCTTCCATATTTCTTCAAACACTTGAGCACTCACAGCGTGCTTATCTTTACATTACACTTCTCTATGTTTATTTATAATTCTGAAGATCTGTACTGAGCCCAGTCTACATCTAATCAACGCAAATCATAAAACATAGTATGGCAGTCTGCCTATTCATGTTATTGGCTTTATTGTTATTGAAAAGAGCTTGTCCATGTTCAGACAGAAGGTTTAAATAAAGTGTCACTAAACCTTTATCATAAAAAAAAACTATCAATAAATTGTGTATTACATGCTTGTTATACTCACTATGAGATTCCTTTTCTGTATTCTGCAAAAAATGTCGTTGATCCTGCTGCTCTCTATCACTACCTTCTGTTCATGTCCCCAATTCAGCTAGCCATTTTGCAGCTGTAGTGGCAACTCTGCACATGCTCAGTTTTCAGTGAGTTTCTATGCTGAGCATTTCCTCTGTATCACATCTGAGCAGCCCATGTGACTACAGAGTCACACATGTGGGCGTATACACAGTGGTAAAGTATAGCCCACTCCCTCTCTCCTCCATGCCCACTAACCAGCTAAACACAATGGGGGGGGGGGGGGAGAGGATATTACATTTAGATTCATGAAGGCTTCATCTCCCTCTTATTTTAAGACACAGGCTGGAGGGGTGTGACACCCACACCATGTTATTTCCACAAAATAATAAAGATTTAATTTCAAATATATATTTGTATGCCAATTTAAAACCTTTTTTTTTAAAAATATTATTTATTTATTTTTACTCTGTATTCCAAATGCTGTTTTTTTTTTTTTTAACATGTGACCAGCAGCAGAGGACTAGAAGCTCCTCCTGTTTATGTTTCCCTGCAGGCAGGCTGGGAAAGATCTGGGTCATGTGACAGATGTATACCAATTACGAAAAAGGTACTTAGATCTTTTTTTGTTTTTTTTAATTAAAATAATTTCAGTGCCATCATCCATATACAGGAATAGAAGGCATAAATTAAACAGTGTGTGTTTAGTATCACTTTAACGATCAAATTTTTGAATTTAAGTATGGTAACTATGTTAGGATTCAAATAATATTATAGTATAGTAACCACTGCTGTAGTTCTCTGTATAATCCACCTTTATAGGAGCTAGTTGTACTTTATTATTAGAGATGGGCCAAACACCCCCCCTGTTCAGTTCCCGCCAGAACTTTCAAACATTGCAAAAGTTGAGACCCGAACGGCGAACACCATTAAGGTCTATGGGACCCAAACTTGAAAAATAAAAAGTCCCAAGAGACGGTGCAGGCAACCAGGGGCTTTGGCGGATCTCCCCACAGTGACACTGTGCAGGGGTGGGGACTCTCAATGACATCACTCGCTGCACTGGAGGGCAGAGCAGGGAACTTTTTATTTTTTTAATAAAGGAATTGTCAAAAACTTGTGTTGTGTTTTTATTTACTTTTTACACTTTTTTGGTGAATAAGTAGGGGTCCAGATTCTATTAAGCCCCCCGCCCACAGACCCCGGCAACCACAGGCCAGGGTTGTGGGTAAGTGACCCTTGTCCCCATCAAATGCAAAGTTGTGGGGCCTTTGAGGTGCATCCCCATTTGCCTGAATGAGTCATGTTTGGTGATGATACTGATCGTGGAACCAAGGCATGTGAACGCCCCATTCCACTACCTTTGCAGCTTAAAGTGGTTGTAAACCACTGGCCTCAGGTAATACACAGAGATAAAACAAATCACCCTACATAAGTTGTACATGTTTATCTACATTCTTCTGTTTTCTACATCCTTTAAAAGTGCTGAATAATTAAAGCTTGTCTGAGTTGTCAGAAAAAAGGGGGCGGAAATCTGATGCCGCGTACACACGGCCGTTTTTCTCGTCGAGAAAAACGAAATTTTTTCCTTTCGACGAGAAAAACGATCGTCTGTGGGCTTTCTGCCGTTTTTTTCGATGAGAAAAACGGCATTAAAAACTACGGGAAAAATTAGAACATGTTCTAATTTTTCTCGTCGTTTTTTTCAACATGTTTTCCGCGGCAGTGTTTCTCATAGGGAAACACTGCCGCGGAGCCCACACACGGTTGTTTTTTTCGACCAAAAAAAAATGACATTTAAAACGGCCGTGTGTGGGGGGAACAAGCTGTTCCTCGTTTTTAACGTCGATTTTCTCGACGGTGTTTTCACCGTCGAAAAAATCGATCGTGTGTACGCGGCATGAGGTTATACTCTGCAAAGCTCCCTCAGGAGAGCTCTGAGAGCTGATTGGAGGAGAGGAACACCCCCCCCCCCTCACACAGTTCACAGGAACAGAGCTGAGACTGACAATCAGCTGGAGGTCCATCATCTGTCACCTTTTTTCTCTTGGTGTCAAGAAAAACATGTCAGAAGTAATTCATGTTGCTAGCAGAGAAATGAAGCAGCAGACAGAAATGACTCTTAGTGCTCTGGATTGAAACAAGTACACACTCGAGGGATATGCTTTGTTCTTATTTCATGTCTGAGGTTTACAACCACTTTTAGTGGAGGTGGTTGGGTGCTTTAAAATGTGGCTAAACTGCTTGTCTTTAACACTCCCCATCCACAGGTCTAAAAGAGCATGTAGAGGTAGTAAGACACTTCTCAACTGAACCCTATGCTAAGCTGAGATTGTAGTTTTCAGTATTGTGTGAATTTGCAGTGCTGCAGTTTCAACAAATTACAGTATTGGAAAACAGCCACTTCACATGGGTCTTAATGTTGGATGATCATATTGAAATTTCTATAATGTAAAAAAAAAGATGAAAAATCAGTTTAAGAAGACAAATTATGCCAGCAGATGTGCTTGACTGGTTTTGCAGCATCTCAGAGCCCTGGGAGATAAATTATAATCTGTACTATAAATCATATCGCAGAGGTTTGTCAAAATGGGGAATTTAAAAATATTAGTTTCTGTCCCTTCCTATAGGTATCTGTGCTGGAGAAAATCAGAACTGGTCCAAGGTGGAAATTTTCACTGGATACTACATTGTTTTTGCAGGAAAAGAGCAGTAATATGGCTCACCAATTGTCATTAACACAAAGAATAATTTTCGTTAGGAAAAAATAAAGATTTTGCTGGTGGGGCCATTTCCTGACAATCATGAAACATTCTTCTTCATTGCCCGAACTGGTAGCCCCTAAAATATTTAAATGACTTTCCATAGAAAACAAAAACAAAAATATGGAACTGGTTCATACCCATAATTGTCACCAGGGCTTGGACAAGGGGTGGGCAGGAGGAGCCGCGGCCCTGGGTGCGGTGGGGATTTGGAGGGTTGTACTAGAAGGGGTGATTTGGAGGGGGGGGATGTGTAATAGGAGGGTACATTTCTGTTAGGAAGGGGGATTTGGGGGAAAGTGAGCGTGTAGGGATGATATGGGGGGGGGGGTTGTGCTAGGAGTGGGGGATTTGGTGGTGGGGTGGGGGATTCATGCTCATAGGGGAAATTTGAGGGGTTTGAGATCCCGACACTGATTGTCACCGACCTATTGGGATTATTTACTAAAGGATTAGAGAATGCTCAATTAGTAAAGTGCGCGCCCACATTGGAAAGTGTGTGTTCACGTAGCTTGGTGAGTAAGCTTATTCAAAGTAAAAAATAAAAAAAAACCTTTTGCTCGCACATGATGAATGAGGTGAACACAGCTTTACTTTATTTACTAAGATAAGTGAACATTCACTTATGTGGGGGTGGTAGGACATCTATCCTGAATATACAGCTGGGGATAATTACACCTTCAAGCAATAACTTGTAGATCTACTGGACAATAAAAGGTGTCTGAACTCTTTACAGACCATAATTTAACATTAAATTAAACCCACTCCTTATGGGACAAAACTGTGGCATGACTGCTGCGCATGGTTTTCGTCATGATAGGGGTACTTAAAGTGTTTGTAAAGACAGAAGGTTTATTACTTTCATGCATTCTCTGCATGAAGGTAAAAAGCCTCCTGCAAGAAGCCCCACTTATAATTACATGAGCCCGATCTCATACCAGCTATGTACACAAAATCTGATTATTATTTTTTTTGCATGTTTTAGAATCAAAACACATACATAACATGCACAAGAAAATGAATGTACAATGGCACTCCACTCTACATCAAGAATCTAGCACAGCCTTTTTCAATTAGGGTTCAATGGAACTCTAAGGAAAGCAGGGGTAGGCCACCAGCTATTGTGGAACTACATTTCCCATGAGGCATTGCAAGGCTGGCAGTTACAATTACTCCCAGAGGCATGATGGGACTTGTAGTTCTGCAACAGCTGGAGGGCCCCAGGTTGCCTACCCCTGCTCTAGAAGTTGCTAGGGGATTCCTTGAGCAATGAGCAATTTTTGTCTCTTATGTAGTGCTACCCCTGTGAGGGCCGCTTAAAGCCACTGTACCCCAGTCCCTACCTCTGACCCCAGTAGGACAGGCTAACCTTTTTAAGATGGCCATTTTATCTAAGTTTACATATCTTTTTAGGAAAACACCAATACCTATACCAAATGCATTTTTTAGGAGAGTGGATAGTATTGTCATCTCCTTCATCTGGAAGGTTGCTATCCCCAGAATAGCAAAAACAATTTTGCAACGGCCTACCACCCTAGGGGGCCTTGCTTTGCCTTGTTTTATCAAGTACTATTGGTCTGCGGTCATAGTTGCGGTCAAGTGGTGATTCTCGGATGAACCGGCCAATCCCGCTGCCACTTTTGCTTGGTTCTGATCTAATCCTAACATCACCTCTCCTATACAAACAAACCTTTGAGTCTTGGAAACCGTCCAGACTAGAGTAGAGAAGCCTGACTGCTGGTCCCCACACACCCCTTTGTGGGGTAACCCGCGGTTGCTTCATTTGCAATCCATTACAGATCCTGTACTGTGGGTCCAATTTGAGATCAAAACCCTGGTGATATAGTGTCTCATGGGTGGTTACTTACCTTTGATGACTTTAATCACTTGACCACTGGGCACTTAAACCCCCTTAATAACCAGACCAATTTTCAGCTTTCAGTGCTCTCACATTTTGAATGACAATTACTCAGTCATACAACACTGTACCCATATGAATTTTTTGTCCTTTTTTTCACACAAATAGAGCTTTCTTTTGGTGGTATTTAATCACTGTTGGGTTTTTTATTTTTTGCACTATAAGAGAAAAAAGACTGAAAATTCTGTAAAAAAATTGGGTTTTTTTCGTTTCCGTTACAAAATTTTGCAAATTACTATTTTTTCTTCATAAATTTTGGCCAAAATTTATACTGCTACATATCTTTGGTAAAAATAAGTACAAATTGGTGGATATTATTTGGTCTTTGTGAAAGTTATAGAGTCCACAAGCTATGGTGCCAATATCTGAAAATTGATCACACCTGAAGTACTGACGGCCGATCTCATTTCTTGAGACCCTAACATGCGAGAAAAGTACAAATACCCCCCAAATGACCCCTTTTTGGAAAGAAGACATTCCAAGGTATTCAGAAAGAGGCATTGTGAGTTTTTTGAAGTTGTCATTTTTTCCCACAATTCTTTGCAAAATCAAGATTTTTTTTTCTCTTTTTTTTTCCACAAAATTGTCATATTAGCAGGTTATTTCTCACACACAGCATATGCATACCACAAATTACACCCCAAAACACATTCTGCTATTACTCCCGAGTATGGCGATACCACATGTGTGAGACTTTTACACAGCGTGGCCACATACAGAGGCCCAACATGCAGGGAGCATCTTCAGGCGTTCTGGAGCACCGAGGCCAATTCTGACATTTCTCTCCTACATGTAAAAATCATCATTTATTTGCTAGAAAATTACATAGAACCCCAAAACATTATATATGTTTTTTTAGCAAAGACCTTAGAGAATATAATGGTGGTTGTTGCAACTTTTTATCTCGCATGATATTTGCGCAGCAATTTTTTTAACGCGTTTTTTACGGAAAAAAAATGTTTTGTGCTTAAAAAAAAACAAAAAACAGTAAAGTTAGCCCAATGTTTTTGCATAATGTGAAAGATGAAGTTACGCCGAGTAAATAGAAACCTAACATGTCACCCTTCAAAATTGCACACGCTTGTGGAATGGCGCCAAACTTCGCTACTTAAAAATCCCCATAGGCGACGCTTTAAATATTTTTACTGGTTACATGTTTTGAGTTACAGAGGAGGTCTAGGGACAAAATTATTGCTCTCGCTCTAACGTTCGCGGCGATACCTCACATGTGTGGTTTGAAAACCGTTTTCATATGTGGGCGGGACTTACGTATGCGTTCGCTTCTGTATGCGAGCTCACGGAGACAGGGGCACTTTAAAAAAAATATATTTTTTTTATTGTTCATTTTACTTTATTTATTTTAGTTTGACATGTTTTTCCGCCCCAAATTTTTTTTTGATCACTTTTATACCTATTACAAGGAACGTAAACATCCCTTGTAATAGGAATATGGCATGACAGGTCCTCTTTACAGTGAGATATGGGGTCAATAAGACCCCACATCTCACCTCTAGGCTGGGAAGCCTGAAAAAAAAACAAAAAAAAAAAACAACAATCCTGGCTTTGATCGTAGCGGTGAGTCGGTAGGAGCACCGGAGGGCGGCGGGGGGGGGACATACCCTCTCACCTCCCGTAAGAATGATCAAGCGGCGGAACAGCCACTATGATTGTTGTTATGGTGTAGGGAATCGCCGGCTGAAAAAGCTGATATCTGAATGATGCCTGTAGCTGCAAGCATCATTCAGATATCCCCGCACAAAGTCAAGGACGTCATATGACGGCCGGCGGGCGGAAAGTGGTCATTGCAGAGTATTGCCGGGCATTGCGGAGTATGGCAGGGCATTGCGGAGTATGGCAGGGCATTGCGGAGTATGGCAGGGTATTGCATGGGGTATTGCACAGGGGGTATTGCACAGGGTATTGCAGAGTATTGCGCAGGGTATTGCACAGGGTGTATTGCGCAGGGTATTGCAGAGTATTGCGCAGGGTATTGCAGAGTATTGCGCCGGGTATTGCAGAGTATTGCGCAGGGTATTGCAGAGTATTTTGCAGAGTATTTTGCAGAGTATTGCGCAGGGTGATGCAGAGTATTGTGCAGGGTATTGCAGAGTATTGCAGAGTATTGCGCAGGGTATTGCGCAGGGTATTGCGCAGGGTATTGCGCAGTGTATTGCGCAGGGTATTGCAGAGTATTTTGCAGGGTATTGCGCAGGGTATTGCAGAGTATTGCGCAGGGTATTGCAGGGTATTGCGCAGGGTATTGCAGGGTATTGCGCAGGGTATTGCAGAGTATTGCGCAGGTTATTGCAGAGTATTGCACCAGGGTATTGCAGAGTATTGCGCAGGGTATTGCAGAGTATTGCAGAGTATTGCACCAGGGTATTGCAGAGTATTGCACCAGGGTATTGCAGAGTATTGCACCAGGGTATTGCAGAGTATTGCACCAGGGTATTGCAGGGTATTTTGCAGAGTATTGGCAGGGTATTTTGCAGAGTATTGGCAGGGTGTATTGCAGAGTATTGGCAGGGTATAGCACAGGGATGGCTGAGCAGGGATCGTCGGATGGCTGGATCTGTGACTGCAATTGTCACAGATCCAGCCCACAGTGCTGCTGCTGCCATCCGCTCCCTCCCCCTCCCCTCTCACACTGTACCGATCGGTACAGAGAGGGGAGGGAGGAACCGGCGTCATCAAATGATGCCGGTCTGTTTACAAGTGATTGCTCCGTCATTTGACGGAGCGATCACGTGGTAAACGGCCGCTATCAGCGGCGATTTACCGCGATTCGTGATCCGCCGGGTCCGGTCACGGAGTTTCCCGTGTGCGCGCCCCAGGGGGCGCGCGGGAGCGCGATTGTGGGAGGACGTTATATAACGTCCTCCCAGAGTTAAGCAACCACCTTGTCGACCTTATTTGTCGGCAGGTGGTTGCTAAGTGGTTAAGCGAAGGCGGGACCTACCTAATTGAATACTATTTAGATATCTTCAACTGTACCATGCTTTCGAGGCTCAATTTCCCCACCCTATAATGTTGGAGGTGCATGATGTTGAAAGTCTACTGAGTTCACCTGATGGGGATAAGCCCTTCTCGGTCCTTTACTCTATACTAGCTAGCTTGGATACCTCTAAAGCAGTGGTTCTCAACTCCTGTCCTCAGGACCCACTAACAGGCCAGATTTTAAGTATTACCTTGGGGAGATGCAGACTAAAATCCTGCAATCCCTGAGCAGCAAATTATATCACCTGTGATGCATTTCAGTTATCTTGCAAACCTGGCCTGTTAGTGGGTCCTGAGGACTGGAGTTGAGAACCACTGCTCTAAAGTCTCCCAACTGTTTTTGGTGTGGCAAACTGACATACCTACACAAGCCGATGATGATTGGGAGGAGAGCCTTCAACAATACCTTCCCCTGATGATCTCTGCCCAGCTTAAGTTTTTACACCAAGCCTACTAATCCCCTGTTCATCGGGCAAGAATTTACCCCACCAGAGAGGCAGTCTGCCCCAAGTGTAGTTCTGATACTGGTATATTCTTCCACGTGGTATGGTCATGCCCGCGGCTGCAGAACTTCTGAAATGGAGTGGTCAATGACATTAATTTAATTGCTAAATTAAGGGTTCCTTGCGATCCAATACCTTTACTATTCGGTATCTGTGACACATTAGAATCTTCCCAATCCAAAAATTGTTTGTATTCTATACAGCCTTTTATGCTAGGAAAGCGATTCTCCTTCAATGGAGAAAGTCACACCCCTCAACTGTACAACAATGGAAAAGCTTAGTGAATGCAGCCCTAGCTCTATATAAATTTAAGTATTTTGGAAGTAACTGCCGAAAAGGTTTGATAAGATTTGGGCTGCATGGTTTAAAGTGAGACAGCTGATTCTGGAGTAGGGTTTAAACCTTAAGTCTACTGGCTTTGTCTATATACCACTGAGGTTCTTCTGTAGTTGCTCTACTGGCCATTTCTCTCTTCCTCTTCTCTTACACTTACGCCCCGCCACCCCCCCTTTTTTTGCCCTCTGCTTCCCTTCCTTTTCTTCCTCTCCCTTTACCCCCTCCCTCTTTTGCCTGGTATGGCTATCCTCACCAAATGATGAGTCCCTTTTATTGAAGTGTCATTCTTGTTTGTAATATTGTTTACTGGTACCCATAGGATGTTGTTTAACTAATGGATATTGTTATCCTTACCTATCTGAAGTGAGAGTACCACTGCTGTTGTTTTTTGTTTTGAAACTTTGTATTAAGAAAAAAAAGATAGATACTGTACCCCAATGGTTGCCTTGATCTTGCAAGTTTCCTGACACCTCTGACACCCTGGGTGCAGACATTTCTGCAGGGATAGATATAATGCACCAGAATAGAACCCAGTTTTTACTTAACCACTTGCTGACCACCCTATAGCAGTTTTACTACTACAGGGCGGCAGCTGTGCGCGTGCTCACATATATATACCTGATCCAGCATTTCAGGGTAGCGGGTGCAAATGCGTGGTGTCGGTGGCTCGCTCCCGCCATGATCAACCGCTTAAGGACCGCCACACGCCTATTTACGTCAACAGAATGGCACGGACAGGCATATGGGCGTACAGGTACCTCCCCTTTAAGATGCCACCGTGCAGTCGCGCACGCGCGACTGGCGGCACGCTCGCGACCCTGCCGTGAGCTCCGTAAGCCCAACCGTGGGTCCCGCGGACTCGATCGCCGCGGGGATACCCGCAATCGTCTCACGGAGAGATAGAGCGGGGAGATGCTAATGTAAACAAGCATGTCCCCGCTCTGCCTAGTGACAATGACACTGATCTCCGCTCCGGAGCGGAGATCACTGTCATGTCACACACAGCCCATCCCCCCTACAGTAAAAATCACTCACCAGGTCACACTTAACCCCTACAGCTCCACCTAGAGGTTAACCCTTTCACTGCCAGTGTCATTTTTACAGTAATCAGTGCATTTTTATAGCACTGTTCGCTGTAAAAATGACAATGGTCCCAAAATGGTGTCAAAAGTGTTCGATATGTCCGCCATAATGTCGCAGTCACGATAAAAATCACTGATCGCCGCCATTACTAGCAAAAAAAAAAATTATTAATAAAAATGCCATAAAACTATCCCCTAATTTGTAGACGCTATAAATTTTGCGCAAACCAGTCGATAAATGCTTATTGCGGTTTTTTTTACCAAAAATATGTAGAAGAATACGTATCGGCCTAAACTGAGGAAAAAAAATTATATAATTTTTGGGGATATTTATTATAGCAAAAAGTTTAAAATATTGCATTTTTTTTTTCAAAATTGTCGCTCTATTTTTGTTTATAGCGCAAAAAATAAAAATCGCAGAGGTGATCAAATACCACCAAAAGAAAGCTCTATTTGTGGGGAAAAAAAGATCATAAACGTCGCACAACCGCGCAATTGTCAGTTAAATCAACACAGTGCCGAATCGCAAAAAGTGGCCTGGTCATTTAGCAACAAAATAGTCCGGGGCTTAAGTTGTTATACACAGCGGGAGCCTATCAGCGGGTACTCATTCGGTACACAAGGAAGAATGGCGGTCTGCCTATGTAAGCCAGTCAGTAGGGAAAGCATGGATTCTGTGTTCCTGCAGAGCATGGACAAGGATCCATGCCTTCCCCTAGTAAAAGTACCTCCCACACTGTATACAAACACAGGCTAAGCACACAGTTAACCCTTTGATCACCCATGATGTTAACCCCTTCCCAGTGAGTATCATTAGTACATTGACAATGTATATTTTTAACCCTGATCACTGTATTAGTGTCACTGGTTCTATGTGTCCGCCGCAATATCGCAGTCCCGCTATAAGTTGCTGATCAGTAAAATAATAAAAATAAATACAAATTCCATAAATATATCTCATAGTTTGTAGACGCTATAACTTATATACCTATATATGCTTATTGAGATTTTTTTTACCAAAAACATATCACAGAATACATATTGGCCTAAATTAATGAAGAAATGTTATTGTTTTTTTCAAAATTTTTGGTCTTTTTTTGTTTATAGTGTAAAAAAAAAAAATATGCAGAGGTGATCAAATGCCACCAAAAGAAAGCTCTATTTGTAAGAAAAAAAGTACATAATGTTATTTGGGTACAGTGTCGCATGACCACGTAATTCTCAGTTAAAATAACGCAGTGCCATATCGCAAAAAATTACCTGGTCCCGAAGGGGGTAAATCTTCCGGAGCTAAAGTCGTTAAGGTTTTGCAGTTAATAGCATCAACAGAAAATAGATTGGCCAAAGGTAAGGCTACTGTTATATTCTCTGTACATATAATTTGTCAATAAAGTCCTTTGTAGAGCAATAGGGCAGCAAGTATTTAACCAATCAAAGTCTACGGCTGCAGTTCAGAAAAGGGAAGGAGAGTGACCAGTTTGATGTCAGACTACTCCCTTTAGCCTCCTGATGCCACAACCCCTTTAAACACCAGCCAGATAGATGCCCAATGTTCCTTTCCCTTGTGGAGGGGGGATAAAGTAAAGCCCTGTACACACGATCGAATTTCCTATGGATTTTAAACCGGTGGATTTTTCCATCGGAAATACGATGAAGCTGACTTCCATCAGTCTTGCCTACACACCATCAGTCAAAAAACCGATCGTCCCAAACGCTGTGACGTAAAACACTTAGATGAGCCGAGAAAAATGAAGTTCAATGCTTCTGAGCATGCGTCGACTTGAGCATGCGTCGACTTGAGCATGCGTGGTTTTTTTAACCGATGGACTTGCCCATAGACGAATTTGCTATCATTTTTTTATCCATCGGAAAAATTTAAAACATGTTCTATTTTTTTACACTGATGGAAAAAAGACCGATGGGGCCCATACACGATCGGTTTGTCCGATGAAAAAAATCCATCGGACTGTTTTCATTGGTAAAACCGATCGTGTGTACGCGGCTTAATCCTTTTGATGCAGAAGTCTTGTATCTTCAGCTAGCTCAATTGAATATGCCCAGTATACTTTGTGAGTATGACATTCAAGCAGTACAGTAGTTGTTGTAAGTGTCTCCTGGTAAGGCTTCAATGAGAGAAATAAAGCAATGGTGTCTGCATGCAGTGTCCTTGGGTGTAAAGAGGGTAGGCATTCGCCCGCTCACTAGTCCAGGAAAAACCAAGCTCAGGTGGGATAATGTGTGAAGATCCTGCAGCAGGCTCCTACAGATACTGTGTGCTCAAGGAATGGTGCTCGGCCGCACACTCTTTGGCACCGCAGTTCAGTTGCATCTGTAATGCAAGTGATGAAGGTGACTGTCATGGTTATGCAGTAATGTTTGTCTCTCAGCTTACCCCTTCTCCACGTGTTCACCTTAGAGGCCAGCCACTCTCACCTGGCTGCTTAAATAATCTCTCCTCCAAGTATGGCTCCACCCCAGGCCTTATCAGGGAACACTATATTAACCTGTGCGCTGCAAGCCAGCCGTAATGATCAACGTTGTTTGTTAAGCTATTGTGTGTTTGGGAATCTTAGGCTCTAGCTCTCTGTGGGATCCCTGTTTGTGCTCCAGTGGACCTGCCTTCCTTAATCACCCAGTGTTCCATCCGCAGCAGTCAGCCATTGGGTTCACTCCTGACCCCCATAGTGTGCATCTGTCACCTGGCTTCAGGTGACCTGACAGTGACCTCCCGACTGTCACCAGACCGACCGAACACTGCCAGTGAGGGATTCATCCACACATACCTAACGGAGGCTCTCCCCTGCTGCCTAGGCCGCAGCACCTGCTTGCTCTCCCTGACCTTCCCGGTCACTGCTTCCAGATGAAGACCATGGTCCCAAGAGACCGACTTCTCAATAACACTGGCTATTTATCACCTTTCCCAGCATTCTGTTCTCTACCTCCAGCCAGCTGGAACTTGTAGTCCAAAATGATCAGTCCCCAGTGTAGAGTCGAGCTCTTTGGTCTACATGTCCCGAGATCCTCCACTCTTCTGTAAGTTCTCAATCACTTTGCATTCTGAATGTGACAAGGTAGATCCCAGGCTGGGCACCAGAGAGAACAGCCTTACTGTAGCAGATGCTGTAGAGTGTCCTCTGATAACACAGGCAGTTTAGCCAGCTTCTGACTACATCTAGATAAGTAACCACTGACACCAGTGATCTTTTTAGCTATCTGTGATTGGGCATTCTTTCCAGTGACCACAAACATAAGGAGCATTCTTCCCATTGACCTTCATGCTAATGCACCACAAGCTGTAGATATAGTAATTATTAGCAGGAGTTCCTTTAGATTGGAAAATTAAGAATAGTTGGATTTAGGCTTTACTACTACTTTAAGTTTCTTGACCTACTCTTCCAATAAAGGAGCTGCACTAGGGACCCACTTTAATACTACCATTCTGAAAGCTATGAGCAGCTGTCACTGTCAATGAAGTGTGCGGTTCCATGTTGGATGTTTCAAAATAACCCAACACGCAGGTGAGCAGTGAGTAACAAATAGAAGAATGAAAGACATTGCTCAATGTATTGATTAGAGTCCCAGTATCTCACCAGTTTAGAACATCTCCACAGGAGATCACCTGGCTCCGCACCATGTTTTTTACAGCATGGGGTATCTTTAGGTCCTAAGCTATATAAAAAGGCAGGGGTTCAATATTTCATATCTTTAATGGACACCAGTGGAGTCCTTTACCCCTTGATAAAGTTCCTTAGAACAAAATGCTTTGGGAGATGCTACAGTGGTGATGCCATGACGCTGCATGTGTTTGACTATATTTTGTGTGAGTGTACTCCTGCTTGTTGTAAGTGATTTTAACCTTTATTAAAAACCTGAACTTTTAATACTACACTATGAGTTTCTCCTCTGTTTCCACTTTTCATTAAGTGCACTGCTGGATCATTTTGACTGCAAGATCTATCCATCTTGGAAACCTTGCTCTTGGCATCCATCCATCCCATAGGAATATTGGGTCTAGGCGCAGTAATACTTTCACCTTGGGTCCTAGCAGTTGATTGTGGATCACGCTGTTTATCTGTTTTTTTCCAATTTTGAAATCCTGGCTTCTGGCATCCATCCGTCCAATAGGGATATTGAGATAAGCAGTGTTGGTCATCTTACTTGAAAAAAGTAATTAGTTACAAATTACTTCTCCCAAAAAGTAATTGTGTTAGTAACTCAGTTACTACATTGAAAAAGTAATTAGTTACTCAGCAAAGTAACTGACTTTTTTTTTTTGAGGGCACATAGCACATCAGGGCATGGGGCACATAGCACATCAGGGCATGGGGCACATAGCACATCAGGGCACATAGCACATCAGGGCACATAGCACATTAGGGCATGGGGCATATAGCACATCAGGGCACATCAGGGCATGGGGCACAGGGCACATAGCACATGAGGGCACATCAGGGCATGGGGCACATAGCACATCAGGGCATGGGGCACAGGGCACATAGCACATGAGGGCACATCAGGACATGTGGCACATAGCACATCAGGGCGGGGCACATAGCACATCAGGGCAGGCCACATAGCACATTGTTTACCAGCCATGCAGAGTAGTGCAGGAAGCGTGTGTAATAAGTTCTCTCTCATGTCACAGCACTGACGACAGTTACGCTACTGCCCGGCAGCCCCTCCTCACTCCTCGTCCAGATGATGTCACAAGCAAATGGGGATGGACGAGAAGAGAGGAGGGGCCGCGGGGAGCAGCGTGACTGCCGTCAGTGCCGTGACATGAGAGAGACCCGGTCACAGAGGAGAGGAGGAATTACACTACTGCCATCTAGTGGCGGTAGATGTAATTGGGGTAACGCCGCCCAAGTAATGGTAACTGCGTTACCATGAGGGGAAGAGTAATCAGTTAGATTACTCGTTACCCTCTAAAGTAACTGCGTTACGTAACTTAGTTTATTCTAACACAGTTACTTACATCACTGGGGATAAGGCACAGCCGAACTTCATCCTGGGGTCTTATTAGCTGGTAAGTGGCTAGTGAGTGGGGTGTGCATTGTCTGGGTGTGAAGAATCTTTCTTCATTCAGTTTTGGAGCACTGGATTTTATTAACACTTAAATGTTTATATGAACTTTATTTCCTGGACTTTATGGATTGTGTATGGATTTTTTTATTACTTGCACATATGTTTTAAATCAGGTATTTTGTTTCTTTTTTCACTTGATTGTATGATTATTACAATGATCTTATGCACTTTCTAATGATAGTGCAACACATTATTTGTTTTTATATTTTCAATTTTTTTAGTGGAGTGATTTTCCTGAAAACTACAATCAAAGATACCTTATAACAGGTGTTCCTTGCTTTGCCTTCTACTGTAGCCATTAATAATCCAAAAAGGAAATTTCAGTCCTGCTCCATTTTTAAGAATGGTAACCAAATGGAGAAACCAGTAGGAAGAATGACTTACCTTTATAAAAGTCTTGCAAGTTGCCCAGAGTTAGCAGATCTTTAGAGATTCCAGACTCCAGATATCAATTTAGCCTGTTTGAGGGGATTAATTACTAAATATGAAAAAAAAAAATATATATATATATATATATATATATATATATATACAGTATATATATATATATATATATATATATATAAGTGTAGCGGGTATATGCTTTCTATTTTTTTTAATCTGGTGGGGAAACTGTGATGTATGGTTCCCTGGGGCCCACCAGGTGGCACTGTCGCTTTGGGCCCGGGGTTGAGCCATCGTTGCGGTGGCGTGCCTCTTTTGGTCTCTCTTAGCGGTTGTATGGTGGGGTGGGGAACCCGCCGTGCTTGCTGGGAGGGGGTATAAAGAGGGCGGACATTTTTGGTGGTGGTGGTCGAGCCCGGGCACCTTCAGCCTGAGGGCGGTGGTTCGTGTCGGTCCCCTAGGCGGGTCTAGGCCTAGAGGACGTTCGGAGGTCGTGTTCCATCCCAGGCACCTTTAGCCTGGGATGAGGTACTCGGGAGGAGGTCTGGAGCTCAGTGCCCACCACTGAGTTCCGCGAGGGAAGGAGGTCCTAGGGTACCCCAGGAGTGGGTATCCGAATCCGGAAGGCGTAATGGACCAGTGGGAGATACTTGAAGACCCGGTGCAGCATATTGCCAGTGACAGGTGAGCCTCCCATCGGAGACTGCCTGGAAGGAAATCCCCCCTCGTTCGGAGACCGCAACCCACTCTCAGGAAGGAAAGTGGAGAGTTCATTGTGTCTGGGCCTACTCGCATCCACACCTCCTTTTCTGTTCTGTTATACAAGGGAGTCTAACTGATTGTGTTCATTCAAGAAGAATAAAGGAGTGTTGGACTTTAATGGTGTGGGGCTCATTTTCTGGCAGACATTGTTCAAGGTAACTCTCATTGGAGGTTCCAGGTGCAGAACACTGACCCGAAGGTAAAACAAGAACTTTGCTTCCACCACACAAACATCTGCGGTGAGGGCTTGGCGTGGTGACCCCGCTCTCTCTCCTCTAAAGTACCCCTAGACAAGAGACAGACGAGCTGATAGAAGAGAGGGGAGAGAGCAGGCCGCTACATATATATATATATATATATACAGTATATATATACAGTATATATATATATATATATATATATATATATATATATATATATATAGAGACCATCTTGAAGACACAAATTTTCTCCTATCAGTTTTGGCTCTTCTTTCTTCAGTCCTATAGTCTTACTATATAATGTGCTTATTTATTGATTTGGTTTCATAGCTAAACTGTAACTCCAAAATAGATTATGTCTGGTTGAAAGGGCAGAAATATAATGAAGTAACTGGCAGTGCAATGGGAAGTGAATCTTGCTCTTTTTTTTGGAGCTGAAGAGTGATATCCTCGGCATAGAGCAGTCACATGTTAAATAATGACTCTATGTATCAAATGTTCTCCCTATGATTTATGGGCTGCACGCAAGGAGATATTTAAGGGATCGTCATACATTTTATTGAAGAGGCAATATATCAGATTTTAGTCAGGAATGACACATAGAGAACATTATGTGAAAGGTTGGATAACGTCACTCTGGATATGACTGAAAAGGTGACCTCGTCCTGAATACCTGACCATTCTCATGAGGATTGCCAGCACTCAGTAGTCTCACATTGAAACCTAACATTCAAGTGTGCTGCTGACAAATGTAACAGGAGATACATTACTGTGCAGACAGCGTGAAAATGCAACTAAACAATAATATAAATGATTCTCTTGTCAAGATGTTTTGTTTGCCATGCTTGATACAGGCAGTTGGGCATAGACTCAGTGGAATTATTCATGTCCCCTTTTCCTAGAACCACAAAGTAGATTAATGGTCCCAGAAACAAATATTTTACTTTTGATATCACGAGGAGCTAAGCTAAAGAAACTCATAGGTGTGGTTACAAACACTTGGCTTATTTGCATACACTTCAATTTATGGCATCCTAGTTGCTTAATCTTGCTCGGGACACTTTTTCCAACTTGGGCAAGCATGCCTTCTGCAAAGGACAGGTGCAAGGTCTGTATAATACAGGTAGTCTCTAATGCTGCTGTCACAATTATTTGGTGGGAGATCCAGTGTTCTAGTCCATGGCCTGGAAGTGAGCAAAGCTAAGAGGAGGGCCAGCATGAATGGGGCGAGCAGAAGAGGCAGAGTTGTACAGTGTGTTGGGGGGGGTGGTGTTGTAAGAGATATAATTTTTGAGTTTTGTACATATTAAGCTGAGGCTTGTCCTGCTGTGTCCTGGAGGACAGGACGCCCACCCCTCAGGAATGTAATCTGTTAGACACGACTCGGCAATGTCTCAGATCCTGTTGATTAGCCCCTTCCGAAGACAAAAGGGAAGAGCAACTGTCAACATAATTGCAATAATGAAAAGATCAGCGAACTAGTGGAGATTATATGGGCAATATCGCCCCCAGAGGCCAGGTATGGCACGACAATACGAGGATCATGGAAGTGCAACGATTGGACGAGAGGCAGATTGGCGGGCAAGGGGAGGGTTTGAATGAGGAATGAATTAGGTCCTTTAAAACAGGACGTTTTGGAATGAGAGAGTCCTCTATTACATCTGGGAGCTCAGCAAGCAGGACCTTTGCCTCGAGGAGAGAATAAGTATAATTTTCATTAGTACTGTTGATATAGACTGTATAGATATCAGTTGTTAGCAGGGCCGGCGCTACCACTAGGCGAAGTAGGCAGCCGCCTAGGGGCGCACTACCACCTAGGGCGCAACCACAGCCTCTGTGAGCTAGGCTCTCCTCTCCTGATCGATGGCCCCATTCAGTGTGCCGCCACGGCGCCACCAATCCCCCCATGTGTAGCGCAGAGCGCCCCGCTGCGCTGTCACATCTCCTCAGTCCTCAGACAGGTATTATCACACAGCGCCGCTCCGGGACTCCTTTGCTCCAGCCTGTCCCTCTGGTGCGGCGCTGTGTGCCTGTGTGTGCAGCGGAGGGGCGGGGTTTTGACGAAGAAGGGAGCATTGAGAGGAGTAGCTGACCTCCCGCCCAGCGAGGACTCCAGCGGGTGGATGGCATTGGCGGCGCTGGCCTGGCCCTGGCGGGGACTCCGTGGAGTGGATGGATGGCTCTGGCCTGGCCCCTGAGCAGAGCCCTGATGATGGTTGACGAAGCACCAAAGAGCAGAGGTAAGGAGGAGGACGGATCGATCTACATGCTGTGTGAGGGGGAGGGGTGTGTGTTTGAATAGTGCAGGAAGTAGGAGTCAGGGGGGGTCACTGTATATTTCATGTAAGGGGGGGTCAGTGTATGTTTCATGTAAGGGGGGTCACTGTATGTTTCATGTAAGGGGGGGTCAGTGTATATTTCATGTAAGGGGGGTCACTGTTTGTTTCATGTAAGGGGGGGTCAGTGTATATTTCATGTAAGGGGGAGGTCAGTGTATGTTTCATGTAAGGGGGGTCACTGTATATTTCATGTAAGGGGGGTCACTGTATGTTTCATGTAAGGGGGGTCAGTGTATGTGTCATGTAAGGGGGGGTCAGTGTATGTTTCATGTAAGGGGGGTCAGTGTATGTGTCAGGTAAGGGGGGTCAGTGTATGTGTCAGGTAAGAGGGGGTCACTGTATATTTCATGTAAGGGGGGGTCAGTATATGTTTCATGTAAGGGGGGTCACTGTATGTTTCATGTAAGGGGGGTAACTGTATGTTTCATGTAAGGGGGGTCACTGTATGTTTCATGTAAGGGGGGTCACTGTATGTTTCATGTAAGGGGGGTCACTGTATGTTTCATGTAAGGGGGGTCAGTGTATGTATCATGTAAGGGGGGGTCAGTGTATGTTTCATGTAAGGGGGGTCAGTGTATGTGTCAGGTAAGGGGGGTCAGTGTATGTATCAGGTAGGGGGGGTCAGTGTATGTATCAGGTAAGGGGGGTCAGTGTATGCATCAGGTAAGGGGGGTCAGTGTATGTGTCAGGTAAGGGGGGTCAATGTATGTTTCATGTAAGGGGGGGTCAGTGTATGTTTCATGTAAGGGGGGTCACTGTATGTTTCATGTAAGGGGGGTAACTGTATGTTTCATGTAAGGGGGGGTCACTGTATGTTTCATGTAAGGGGGGTCACTGTATGTTTCATGTAAGGGGGGTCACTGTATGTTTCATGTAAGGGGGGTCAGTGTATGTATCATGTAAGGGGGGTCAGTGTATGTTTCATGTAAGGGGGGTCAGTGTATGTGTCAGGTAAGGGGGGGTCAGTGTATGTATCAGGTAGGGGGGGTCAGTGTATGTATCAGGTAAGGGGGGTCAGTGTATGCATCAGGTAAGGGGGGTCAGTGTATGTGTCAGGTAAGGGGGGTCAATGTATGTTTCAGGTAAGGGGGGTCAATGTATGTTTCAGGTAAGGGGGGTCAATGTATGTTTCAGGTAAGGGGGGTCAATGTATGTTTCAGGTAAGGGGGGGTCAATGTATGTTTCAGGTAAGGGGGGGGCCAGTGTATTTTTCAGGTAAGGGGGGGTCAGTGTATGTGTCAGGTCAGTGTAATTGTCAGGTGGGTTAGTGTAGGGGACAGGGGGTCAGTGTATGTGTCAGGGGGTCAGTGTAGGGGTCAGATAGGTCACATGTGTTGCAAGGGCAGGGTAACGTGGAGTCAGGGGCGCAGCCGGGGGGGGGGGGGGGCGGCAAAATTAGGTTTCGCCTAGGGTGTCAAAGATCCTTGCACCAGCCCTGGTTGTTAGTATGTAACATTTCTACTTTTAGGAAATAAATGTCATTTCTTTTACTAAGCAACTGTGTCTGTTTTCATAATAACATTGTACTATCAGTCCTAGCATTCTCTGAGAGGTTAGACTAGCAAACAAGGGACAAATACAATGAATACATAGTTGCGATAGATACATGTATGATAGATCACAATAGTATATATATATATATATATATATTGTTATATCGCGTTCTACATATTTGGCACCGCAGATAGGACTGCGAGATTTATTTCTGCACAGGATTCACAAACCCTAATGTATTTTTTTTCTGAGTCCATGTACAGTAGGTGCCGCCGATATTGTGTCAATCACCCGCTTTTAGCGGCGAGATTGACACCCTATGAGCTCCGTCGCGAGAGCCAGCGCTGAGCTGTCTCGTCATCGGGAAAGGAAAAAATGTTCCTTTCACGATGAGCGACACGCATTGCCGATAGGCGGGGATCCGACGCGGATTCCCGCCAATACCAGGCACTGTGTTTGGTATGAATCCTGAGCAGAAACTCCACGCCAATTTTTAAAGAAAAAAACGGCGTGGGCTCCCCCTCCAGGAGCATACCAGGCCCTTGGGTCTGGTCTGGATTTGAAGGGGAACCCTACGCCGAAAAAACAAGACCCTTATCCGAGCACGCAACCTGGCAGGCCGCAGGGGAAGAGGGGGGAACGAGAGCGGCCCCCCCTCCCTCCTGAACCGTACCAGGCCACATGCCCTCAACATGGGGGGTTTGGTGCTCTGGGGCAGGGGGGCGACCTGCGGCCCCCCCACCCCAGAGCACCCTGCCCCCATGTTGATGAGGACAGGGCCTCTTCCCGACAACCCTGGCCGTTGGTTGTCGGGGTCTGCGGGTGGGGGGCTTATCGGAATCCGGGAGCCCCCTTTAATAAGGGGGCCCCCAGATCCCACCCCCCCACCCTATGTGAATGAGTATGGGGTACATCGTACCCCTACCCATTCACCTGGTGGAAAATAAATGGAAATAAAAACACAACACAGTTTTTAAAAGTATTTTATTGCACCGCTCCGGAGGTCTTCTTCCGACTTCGGGGGTCTCCGGTGTCGTCGCCGCGTTCTCCGGTTCTTTCTTCTGCCGGGCCTCCGCTAACTTCTTTTTAGCTCTTTTGCTAATGGAGGCCCAAGCTTCTCCATCGTCTTCTTCTTCTTCTCCCACTCTCCGGTTCTTCTCCCGCTCTCCGGTTCTAACTGGCAGTAATGGTAAATCTTCGGTCCGCAGAGATTAATATAGGCTTCACATGACGTCACAGTCACATGGTCCCATGACGTCACAGTCACATGCTCCGGGGCACATGTGCACATGTGCCCTGGAGCATGTGACTGTGACGTCATGTGCACATGTGCCCCGGAGCATGTGACTGTGACGTCATGTGAAGCCTATATTAATCTCTGCGGACCGAAGATTTGCCATTACTGCGAGAGGAAGCGTCGAGTCAACATCGAGGAGGAGAAGAGGGAAGAAGACGCAGACGGCGACGACGGAGAAGACCGGCTCCTCCACTAGCAAAAGAGCTACAAGAAGTTAGTGGAGGGGCCGGCAGAAGGACAACGGAGAGCCGGACGAGGTGACGGAGAAGACCGGGCCTCTGCTAGCAAAAGAGCTAAAAAGAAGTTAGCGGAGGCCCGGCGGAAGAAAGAACTGGGCCCCCCTGCCCCAGAGCACCAAACCCCCCATGTTGAGGGCATGTGGCCTGGTACGGTTCAGGAGGGAGGGGGGGTCGCTCTCGTCCCCCCCTCTTCCCATGCGGCCTGCCAGGTTGCGTGCTCGGATAAGGGTCTGGTTTGGATCTTGAGCAGGACCCCCACGCCGTTTTTTCGGCGTAGGGTTCCCCTTCAAATCCAGACCAGACCCAAGGGCCTGGTATGCTCCTGGAGGGGGAACCCACGCCGTTTTTTTCTTTAAAAATTGGCGTGGAGTTCCCGCTCAGGATTCATACCAAACGCAGTGCCTGGTATTGGCGGGAATCCACGTCGGATCCCCGCTCAATACAGTGTCGCGTCTCCTCGCCATTGCAGCGAGCGCGACACGTGGCGCCACCCTGCTGCCGACATCTCGGCACTCCTGTCGCCGAGAATCTCGGCGATGGGAGCGCGATAGAAACACAATATCGGCGGCACCTACTGTAAGCTAGGGAATAAAATAACCCAGAACTGGAAGTCGTCTCAAGTGTGGGCAAAGATTGGTGCTGGATCGCGAATTCTGAAGCCTGCTTTGATAGTCCGGAAGGTCCTGTGAAATATCTCATCGCCAAGTGGACGCGCAAATCCTGGTGAGCTTATTTTTGGCTGATATATGTTTATATGTTAAATGTATTGTATTGTTAATGTGTGTTAGGCCTGTAGCCAGTTAATTGTACTGGTGAGTGAGGGATTGATCATCCCTGGATATCCGATATAGCCTGCAGATTGACAGGACAAACCACACATCTTTGCGGAAAAAGTGGGAGAAATACCCATGTGGGAGTGAAAGAGCTTTCTGTTCCAATAGAAGTTCAATGTGGCCTGCAATTTGACAGGAGAGCGTTGATTAAGAGTGCGCTCTGCAGAACTGCAAGTGGTAGCAAGTTTTAAATAGCTTTATACCATTTTTTTTTTTTGCTGTGGGTCTGTGTCTCTGTTTGTTTGTCGCTGTGTATTGTCTAATCAACTGTTCAGTGTAACTACTTGCAGATACAATGGATATTCTTGAACAGTTTATTGGGAAAAATGCATGTATCCAATTTAATAATATACAAAAGAATGCGTTAGTACACCAATTCAATGATCTACTAAAGCAATGCAATACTCATAATGAGGCCATCAAGTCTAAAAAGTCTTCCAAAAGAGGCAAGAAGGAGAGAATGGCCAATGTGGTATGCATGTTATTAAAAATTAAAGAAGAGCCCCCAGATCAGAGTTCTTCTCTCTTTACTCCTGCATCAGAAAGGACTTGGCCAGGATCTGCAATTATAAAAAGGGAGGGTAGCATCCAATCCACGACACTCTCCATACAAGATCACACAAATCGGTGCCAGATTTTGGGGAAATTTGACACGAGTGCTTCACCCATTAGTCTATCGAACAGGCTGGAAGCTGTAGTCACACAGTACATTTTAAACAATAGACATGCATGGCTCCCATTGCAACTGTGTGAAAAACTGCAACCACCAGTCGGGAATCATAGAGGTCTAACTCCCGAGTTAAACTCAAATTGGGGGAACTCGGTAGATAGAATGAGGGAAATGCAACGCATAATGGGAGGAAGAGATACTAGGGGTTCAGGCGCCCTAGAGAATACAAAATTTAGGAGGGGAATTGATCCAATACTCTTTTGCAGTGAATACTTCACCATTTATAAAGCCACATACAATTGTCCTGATATGTCTTCTGATGACAGTAGTTTTCTGTGCTCTGTGGCTAATAGGCTTGTGCAATTCGTTTCGTAACGAATCGAAATTCGTCCGAATTTAGCAACTTTCGGACATTCGGAAGCATTCGAATTTCCGAACAGAGCAATTATGAATAAAACCGAATCCGAAATAAATTATACCGCAAAATAGCGAATGCCCGAAGGTCTTCGGCATAATTCGTTATGAAAAAAGTTACGAATGTACGAATCCATTTGAAGCACAATAACACTCACTCTGCTCTCTGCTTCTCCCTCACCACGCTGAACTCCCTCTCAAAATGGTGTACAGGGGGCGGAGGCTATAGCCGCATGAAAAAACGAAAGTAAAATACGAGATTTCGAATCCATTCGAAGCACAATAACACTCACTCTGCTCTGCTCTCTGCTTCTCTCTCACCGTGCTGAACCCTCTCAAAATGGTGTACAGGGGCGGAGCCTATAGCCGCATGTAAAAAACGAAAGTAAAATACGAGATTTCGAATCGTTACAAATAACCGCTATGTATTTAGAAAAGTACAAATCCATTCGAAGCACATTAGGCATAATAGGCAGCGTCGTTGTGAGAGAGACACGGAAAATTACGAATCAACGAACCCAAAAAAAGTTACGAAAGTAGGAGTTGTGTCCAGAATCAACGAAAAACAACGTACTCTACCGAAAGTACGAATTATAAAGCAACAAAAAATTCAACGAAAAATGTCGCTTGCAAAAATACGAATGAGTCCGAACACGAAAAATCCCGTCTAGCAAAATTACGAATGATTACGAATCAACAGGACCGGAAAGAAACGAACCGAAACGGAACGAATTTTTCCGTTGTGCACAAGTCTAGTGGCTAATAAGTGCACATGTATTGATTACCATACCAGAATTGCACTGAGGAATGCCACCTCATACCAGACCGTTATAAACATATTAAGGGACTGGGTTCGGGAGACAGATCAGGACAATAGGCCCCACAAAAGAATGGCGGAGGTAGTTAAAAGTGAAGGTAGAGTGAGATTTGCAGGCAGGTGTTACAGATGTGGAAATACAGGCCATGTAACGAAGGACTGTCAATTGCCTAGGAGGAGCACGGGGGAGAAGAGGCCTTGGCATAAGAAGGAACAGCAAAAACCTGGATCAGATAAGGTAGCAATGGAGCCGAACAAGGCACCTGATGCCACAGTATATGGTCCTCTTTTGAGGGAATTAGAGACGATAACGCAAATGGTTAAAGAAAACCAGGAGGAGTATAAAACCCCACCTCCAACCAATCCTTATTTTAAATCATAGGGATGTCAGGCCCAGGTATTGTCCCTAGTATGTCATCTGGAGAGGGACAAAAGCGTCAGACCACGTATCCAAGGGGCGATAGGGGGCCATCGCACAAATGTACTATTAGATACGGGAGCTGCTGTAAGTGTAACAAATATCAAACTTCAAAAGGATCCTAATGGGAAACAAATCTTCCTTAGAAGATTTGGAGGACAACTAGTACCTTCTGAGCAATCAATACCTGTACCCATAGAAATACAGAGGTTATGTGTGGAACACAGTTTGTTTCTTTCCCCAACGCATGAGGGCACTATTTTGGGCTCGGATGTCATGGGGGCACATGGACTGATTCTAGATCTATGTAATTGGGTACTGTGGAAAGGGCCTAGGTACAAAGGCAAGGTAAATATGCTCATGGACAGCTGGGTGGTTGCATCAGTTAAAACAAATGAAATCCTTGACCCACAGGCACTACTGAAAACAGAGGACCAAATATTGGCTAAAATCTTGTGGCAACATAACGAAGTGTGGGCAACGTCTAAAGCACAATGTGGTAGAGTTTCAAACATGATTGTTAAAATTGAGGGCCCTGATCCGCCACCTCAGCGTCAGTACAAAATTCCGCCCGAATCTATCCCATACATAGAGAACACAGTGAGGAATTTGTTAGCACAAAACGTAATTAAAGAGTACCAATCTAAAACAAATGCAGCCCTCTGGCCAGTAAAGAAGGAGGGAGGGTGGATGCCCACTGTAGATTTCCGTGCGCTAAACAGATGCACCCCATCTATTACAAATGTAGTTGCTAAGATGCCAGACATGATGACATCACTGAAACCTTCAGCAAAGGTGTACTCATCAATTGACATATGAAATGACTATTTTTCCATTCCCGTACATGAGGATAGCCAATACATGCTAGCCTTTACGTTTCAGGGGAAACAGTATGCATTCTGTAGATTAGCTCAGGGGTTCAAATCCAGCTCTACGTACTTCCATATCTGTATGGTGGACATTCTGAAGACATTTTCTGAGCCAGAATGCATCATTCAGTATGTGGACGACATCTTGCTTCAAACAGAGACAAAAGAGCAGCATTATGCTCTGCTGGAGGAGCTCCTGACACTAATTGAAAATGCAGGTCTGAAATTAAACCCCAAAAAGCCACAATTGATGAAGGATTCAGTATGTTTCTTGGGTGTGATAGTTTCACAGGGGGGAAGGACTCCAGACCCAAACAAATGTGAAATTATCAGGAAATTACCAAGACCAATCACTAAAACTGCGCTGAGACAATTCCTGGGGGTGGTTGGTTTCTGCAGGGACTTTATTGAAGGCTTTGCAGAAAAGGCAAAACCACTGTATGATTTTCTCAAAGGAGGCAAAAAGGAAACAGACCCCTTAGACTGGTTGGGAGAGTATGAGCAAGCTTTCACCAAGCTAAAGGTGAGTCTGATGCAGGCCCCGGCCTTGAGCAATCCAAATGCCGATTTGCCCTTTGCACTACAAGTGTATGCCTCTGCAGTAGCAATAACAGTGGTGTTGCTGCAGGAGAGGCAGGGAAAATGGGTACCTGTGGGATACTGGTCCAGGGAACTAAGCCCGGTAGAGAGGGGATTCGATGAATGTGTCAGAAACTTTTTGGCAGTGCACTGGGCAGTTCTCGCCACAGAGCATGTTGTGGGGTTTGGCAAAATCATTCTGCAGACACCCCACTCTCCGATTAAAATGCTTTTGGAACGTACCCTCAGTGGAGTATCCTCCCAAAGGGTAGCCAGATGGCTAGTGGATTTGACACCCAAAAATCTGGCTGTGACCCACAATGCCACCTACACTCTCCCACAATTGATGCAATATGAGGGGGAGCAGCATGACTGTGGGGAGGTACATCGGACCAGAACACAGGAGGTATTCAGGTTGGCAACAGGTGATGGAGATCTTAAAATCTGGGTGGATGGATCAAGGTACTGGGATGAAGGAAGCTTTCACACAGGGTATGCCCTGTGGTGCCCCCAGACCAATGAGAAAATCATGACCAAATGCCCTTGAAGCTTTTCTGCCCAAAGAGCTGAACTGTAGGCAGTAAGAGAGACCATAACGCATTTAAGTTCAGGTCCCATAACCATATTCTCTGACAGCGCCTATGTAACAAGGTCTCTGACCGAATACATGCCTTTGTGGCAGTCAAGGGGCTTCAGTGATGCCTCTGGAAAAGACTTTGTACATAGTGAGGTGCTAAGAGATATATGGGAAAGAGCAAGTGTGGAACCTCAGAGAGTGGCTATCATTAAGGTGAGAGCTCACCAAAGAGGTGGAGAGGAGGTTACTGTGGGCAACAACAAGGCAGATGAGCTGGCAAAGGAGGCAGCCCTGATAGGAGTCAAGTGGACACCCTATGATGCTGAAGGGAGACAGGCCTGGGAGGAACATAATTTTGAGGAGCAGGAGGTGAAAGCAGGTTCACATGAACTCCTGCCAGTGCTGAGGATGCCTACCCCATGTTTAGCAGTTGAACAAAATAAGAATGAAGCATTGAGCTCAATCAAAAAGCAGCTTAAAGTAAAAGCGGCAGATGCTCCCCAAAATTATGTATTGCAAGACGATCTACTGTTAAGAGAGACTTCAGAAGGAAGACGGTTTGTAGTACCCTCCCAGCATCAGAAGGATTTAGTCCGGGAGAATCACAGGTTAACATGCCACATGGGTGTTTAGGGTACCTTGAAATTTGTGCAAGCTAGATACTGGTGGGAGGCAATGGGTAACACAGTGTCACAGGTAGTGCAGGAAAGTTTGATCTGTGCACAAATGAAACCTAGGCCAAAGGGACAGAAACCAGTCTTAGCAAGGGTAGCGGTAGCTGATGGACCCTAGGAAAACCTGCAGATTGACTTTGTTGGTCCATTACCAAGTGCCACTGGAGGATACAGATATCTGCTGGTAGTTGTGGATGTTTTTTCAAAGTGGGTGGAGGCTCTACCCCTGAGAAAGGACTCTGCCACTGCCATGGCTAGAGCTTTGTGGACCGATGTCTTTTCAAGATGGGGGTTCCCCAAAGTCCTGGAATCTGATAGGGGGACTCACTTTACCGGCAGGGTCATGAAAAATATTTGTGAGCTGCTGGGAGTAGAGCAAAGATTCCATGAACCATACCATCCACAATCGGCGGGGATGGTTGAGAGGATGAATCGAACGCTGAAAGAGAGACTTAAAAAATGGTACTGCAATCAGGAAAGAACTGGCTGATTCATCTGCCTTCAATCCTGATGGCTGTATGAGGGTCTGCAGCAAGAGGTACATCATTAACCCCATATCAGTTGATGACGGGAAGAGTGATGAACCTCAGCCATCCGGCAGACCCAATACTTAGCACCCCTATGAGAGAGAGTACTGAGAGGGACAAATTTCTGGTCCAGCTGCAAGAACAGGTACAGGGGTATTTGCAATTTGCTGCAAATAACATGGCACCTAAAGAGAAGGAGCAGCCTGAAAGGCCTCCTGTTAGCTTGAAGATTGGCGACAGGGTTATGGTAAAGAACTTTGTTTCCAAATCTTCATGGGACGCAAACTGGACCGGAACTTTCACAGTCACTATGGCCCTTAGTGATCAGGTAGTCAAGGTAAAGCGGCTCATGGACAATAAGGGTGAAAAAGGCATGAAAAAGAGGGAGATACAGAAATGGGTTCATGCTGATCAATGTAAAAGGTACTGCTGATAATAATTGATTCCGCTCTTGTTCTTGTTTTACCAGAGTCCTGGTGGAGCAAAGATTGGCAAAGTCTCTGGAGAATGGATAGAAGGATCATAATTATCGCGTTGGCGATCCATCTGAGCCATGTAACATCTCAAATTGATTCAGACGAACACTCAGGGGATAATGCGGAAAGTGAAAATCCTGAGGAAGATCATGCATCCACTTCTGTTGTGTCATCAATGTTGGACTTGTTAGGGCAGAAGTGGGGGCAGGGGGGAGTTGAGAGAAGGAGAAAGGTCCGGTTAATATCAGAAAGTCCTAAGTTACCAGAGACCTATTAATGGGGTCGCCATGGCGATTTGCAATACAAAGTTTTGTTTGCTTTTGGACGATTTAATCCTAACGTAACATCTCAAGGACTGGCGTATAAACAAGACTTGCGAAAAATCATATCAGAATCCCTCCAGCCATTTGTGGATGCAACTATATATATGAATGAAACAGGTTATTGGTTAGGAAAAAATTCCAATCTATCCAAACCTTGGGAAACAAGGGACGTAGGATATGGGGTTTTTGGTGAAGAATTGAAAAAAGGGAAGTATGTTTTTATGTGTGGCATATATTGGCATGACCAAAGTAATAGGGTGCAGAAGCCCAGGAGGCTGACACTTAGACATAGTAAGGTGTCAGTTGGCCAAACTAGGAAGCTCCAGATGACACATCAACGGGGTGAAAATTTGTTTGTGGGCGCTGTATTCCAGTCTTATCAGTCCTACAGAGAAGCTCTCGGTTATTGGACATGTGGGACACCAGAATTGGACATGGGGGAGATACGCCTGGTTGATGTCTCACCTGAGAGGTTGAAACCCTGCACAGGTAATGCCAGTGACCACACACAGGGGCATGCCCCGTTAGAGAAAGGGGAACCACTACAAATAGATCTAAGCTCGTCCCAAACGCTGGCTACCAGGGTACAGTATGCCTTCACCACATGGCACTTCAACGTCTCGCAGTGGTTGATAAAATCCTATTACCCTATATGTGCTGAGTATACTCTAAATCAAGTGCGGTCAGTATATCAGTGGCTTGCTCCCAGAGACGGGCGGACACAGAGTGAGGTTCATGCAGGACGCTTATTTCTGAGGAGTATCCGGAAGAGGAGGGATGTACTCAGCACTATATTGGGGGGAATAGGAACCGGAATGGGCGATGTTAATGGAGTCGACATCGATCTCCTGAGGAACAAACTCTCAGCCATAGCTTCAGACAGCAGGCGGGGCTTTGTTGCTCAGAGAGGGATCAATGACATTCTCGACAACATTCAACAACGTCACCTAAATACCCAGGTAAAGGTGGATCAAGATTTTATCCGCCATTTTAAGAGGTTGGTAGATAGTGTGGTGATACAGGGCAAAAATATGTCATGGGCTCTGGCATGCACACAGGGGCAGGCAGAACTATCAACCAACATCAAGCTGATTGTACAATCTCTGTATGAGGGGCAGTGGCCTTATGAGTTAGCATCACAGCTCAGTAAGATTTTACCAAAGCACATCTCGTACACTAATCAAAAGTGGTGGTCAAATGCCTTTTAATAATGCTTAAAGTGAAACAATAAAAGTGAAATATTCCTTTAAATTTCGTACCTGGGGGGTGTGTATAATATGCATGTAAAGTGGCGCATGTTTCCCGTGCGCCACAGAGTTCTGACAAACTTGTTTCTTAATTATTTCTCGGGATCTCATGAATAATCGTTTGTTTTTTAAAGCCAGATCTCCATAAAAAAAAAAAATTATTTTTTAAAAAAGATCTGCATTTTTTTTTAACTAATTTCTACTGATCTCCATATATATTCTTATTAGTTTTGTGTGTCAAGTTACCACAACAACATTATTATCTTGTATCTTTTACCCTCAAGGAGGTTGGTTGGTGCCCCTTGTTAATTTGACATTGTATTTTTTTAAATGTACCTGCCTACTCACAAACAAACTGTCATATTTGAAGGAAAACACATGGGCAAGTATTAACTGTAAAAATAAATTACATTTTTTCTGGTATATAAGAAAATAAATATGAAGGCAACGATTAAGTGAGACTTCTAACTAATTGTCTAATTGCATTAGCATTCCCAAAAACATGACTCGTGTGTGCCCTGAAGATGGAGGAGAAGGAGAATGAAAACACATGTCAAAGTTGCAAAATTGTGCTTAGGCATTAACATTTGTTTTACCCTTACGGGGGAAGGGGTTAAATTTACTATTTTTGGATTTCATGATGGGTTTGGCGAACGCCCTTTTCAACCAACTGTACAAAAAAGTGGCAACCACCCCAACCTATAACTAGTCTTTGGAGCAAGGTGCACATGAAAGGTCAATCCATTTAACAAACAAAAAAAAGCTTTTCTGGGAAAGCTTTTGTTTGTTTGTGAAATGCGTTGCCCTTTTATGAGCACCTTGCAGCAAAGGCTAGTTATAGGTTGGGGTTGATGTCACTTTTTTGTACAGTTGGTTGAACTGGGCACGGGGAGGTACTGGATGCCTTTAGCTGCCATTATGCTCTTGCTGGGCATCACGTGCTTCCACTGTGCCTTTAAGGAGGGGTGGGCTCCACATCTGCCCTTGAAGCTATCCATTACTATACTGTATGTGACAGAGAATAAATCAAAGAAGCCTCAGCGCAATCACTATAGGGGAGAGTATTATACTGATTAAACTAATACCAGCCAAAATAAATGAATACACCACAAATTATATAAGGATAATCACATTAATAGTAGAAACAACAATTAGAGCACAGTGTCAGTACTGTTGCCCACACTTCCTGTGTTCCCACAAGTGTCAGCAATGTATAAATATATATAAATATACAGTATACGTGATTATATATTTTTTAGTGTATGGCCCTTTTAATCTCTGGAGGAACGTTTGTACGATTATATAACCTACCCTTTTTGCACGTGGTTTAATTTTTAGCCAAATTTATAATATACTATATGGGGTTTTTGTATAGGATTGCGTATTTATAAATTCTTTTTTTTGCTTACAAACTTTTTTTTATTAATTGCAAAAGGTGGTACAAAACCGACATAGCATAAGTAAAATGAAAGTTACAGAGAGTCAGTTATAAACATGGACAATATGACATACATATGTAACAGTAATACATTTTGTTATATAAGAAAAATGAAGACAGGTATTATAATCATTGTTACAGTGATTTATATGCATATTTAATCTACAAGTTATGGAGGGGTATGTTAATCTGAGTTAAAGAACTCGTTGCTGTGTTCGAACCAGGGATTCCATTTTTTTTTTATATATATGGCTCGTGTTCTGAACAGTGTGGTAAATTTTTTCCATTAAATTAATTTTACTAATTCTCGTTTTGAGATGTACTAATGGGACAGTTGTTACATTCCAGTGAAATGCAATTAGCCAGTGGATTGCTACACATATAGTGTGTATTAATCTCATATCGTGGGTAGAGAGACCTATAATGGGAGAGAAGAGAAGGTTAAAGTAATATTATTATCTGAGATTTTAGAGGCAAATTTTTCTAATTGTTTCCAGATATAAGTGATTTTTTCGCAATTCCAAAAGATGTGTGAGAATGATCCAGTAGAGTCGCATTCTCTAAAGCATGATGGGGATGAAGTAGGGAAAATGGTGTGGAGTTTGATTGGGGTATAGTACCATCTCATAAATAGCTTCAAAGCAGTCTCTTTAATGGCAATGGATTTAGTGAATTTGTGCAAATTGTTTATACAGTTATCCCAGTTAACAGAAGAGTACGTGAAGTTTGCCTCCTGTTCCCATTTAATCATGTATAGAAGTTTGTTTGTGTCGGTGTTGTTGATTAAATTGGAGTATATTTCAGAGATAAAACCTAATTTTCTGGGTGACTTAAGACAAAGGTTCTCAAAAAAGGATGAGGGCTGTATATTAGTGGTTTGAAAATATGTGTTGAAAAATTGTTTAATCTGGAGAAATTTGTCGTGTTCCCTATCAGGAATTTGGTGTTTAGAGTTAAGGGAGGAAAAAGAAATGAAATTTGTGCCTTCTATAAAGTTGAAAAGGGATGTAAGATTATTATTGATCCACCAAGTGAGATCAGCGGGGTCCTGTACAGTTCGGTGGAATTTTGGGTCGCCTATAAAGGATGCGTGTGGAGGAGTTTTGGATGTGAGATTAAATTTTTGGTTATACATTTTTCATAATTGGTACGACTGTGAGACTATTTGATTTAAAGAGTCTATAGATTGGTTTGGAATTTTGTTTCCCCACAGTAAACCTGAGATGGAGAATGGCAAGATGGAGTTCTTTTCAAATTCAACACATGGAACTTTTGGATTGGGGATGTGCCACTGTGCCATTTGGGTCCATCTAGCCGATAGGTAGTATAACCAAAAATCTGGGAGGCCTGGCCCTCCATGTCTTTGGGATCTATATAGAATTAGTCTCGAAAGGCGTGGGTGGGAGTCCGACCATGCGAATTTATTGATATCTGATTGGAATTTCGTGATCAGTGCTTTATTCAGTCTAATGGGGAGAGCCTTAAATAAGTATAAAATCTTAGGAAGTAACGTCATTTTTATTGCTGTGATCCTACCCAAAAATTATATCCTATAGGATTTCCACATTTTTAATGTCGCTCTTAATTTATGCATCAATGGTAAGTAGTTTTTGGCCGCAAGATCATTGATGTTGGGGGTAAGGTGAATGCCTAAGTATAAAAGGGACTCTAGATCAGAGGGTGGGATTTTGATTGGCATACCCATTGATTTGGATTGAGCGTTAAGCCCGATAGGGATGAAAAAATATTGAGGATGTGTAAAAGATTAGGTAATGCAGTATTAGGTTGGGAAAGGAATAGTAACATATCGTCCGCGTACATGCTCAGCTTATATGTATTATTGTTTGTTGTATAACCTTTGATGTCCGTGTGAAGTAGGATTGCTGTGGCTAATGGTTCGATCGCTAGTGCGAATAGCAATGGGGAGAGAGGGCATCCCTGTCGCATACCTCTGCCTATACTGAAAAAATCTGAATTGCAGCCTGGTAGCCCAATTCTGGTGGAGGGATTATGATAGAGCGTATGAAAAGCATGTACAAATTCTCCTTGGAAGCCATATCTCTGGAGAATTAAATCTAAAAATTTCCAATTGACACTATCAAATGCCTTATTAATATCTAGGCTCAACATTAGAAGTGGTCTTGAGTGTATATTCGCGTCTTGGATAATGTTTGTGACTAATCTGATGTTGTCAGTGATCTGTCTTCCGGGGATAAATCCGGATTGGAATGGAGAGATAAGTGTAGGGATAATTGTGGCAAGTCTATTAGCTAGGAGTCTACTGAAAATCTTGAGATCATTATTTATAACCGAAATTGGCCTATAATTTTGGGGTAACGTGTGATCCTTATTTGGTTTTGGGATAAGTAACATGTTAGCGAGTAACATTTCCTCTTGGAATTGTTCTCCTTTAAGAATATTATTATAATTATAATTTCTCCAGAATTAGTAGATGGTGATATTGTTTATAGTATAGAGATGAAAAACCATCTGGGCCTGGTGCTGAATTTTTTTTAAGTGATTTAATTATTTGAGCTAGTTCTTCATCTGAACATGGCGAGTTTAGAACATCTGTTTGTGTTTGGTTTAATTTTGGAAAAGTGAGGTTATTTAACCAAGAAAGTGAAGAGGGAGGGAATGATGTGTTTGGCGTTGAGAGAAGGTCAAAGTAGAAATTTTTGAATATTGAAAGTATCTCCTGAGGGTGTGTGACCAGCTGGTTTGCGCTATTTTTAAGCTTATAGATGTGGGTAGGTTTTATTGACTGGTTAAGTTTACGGGCGAACATAGTAGAGTAGGAATTACTAGATAGAAAGAATTTTGCTTTTGACCAGCGGAGAGCTTTTTCTGCTCTAAATGTTAGGAGAGAGTCTAATTCGTTGCGTTTCTGTGTGATCAACTGAAATATGTCTGGGTCATGTTTGTGTTTGTGGTCTTTATATAAATTATGGAGGTCTTTAGTGAGGGAATGGATTTTTTCCCACTTGACCTTGTTACATTGTGCCGCCCTTTTAATAAGGTGGCCCCCTATGACAACTTTGTGTGCCCTCCATAATGTGGAAGAGGAGATATCAGGAGTAACATTAGTTGTGAAGTATTCTTTGATTTCTGATGCTATCTCTTGCTGTTAAATGGGGTCAGATAATAGAGATTCGTTCAGTCTCCATGAATATGGGGTGGAGATAAGGCCAATAAATTTAGTACACAGGGTTACAATATGATGGTCTGACCAAGAGCAAGGGTGTATTGTGGCGTTAAGGGCATTATCTAGAATTATAGGGGTGCAAAAAATATGATCTATACGTGAGTATGAGTCATGCGGGTGTGAATAAAATGTATAGTCTCTTGCACCTATATTTAACGCCCTCCATGAGTCTATCAATTGTAAGTCATTTACATATGAGGTGGTTGTTTTAGAGAACGTTTTGAAGTTCTGATTTTTTTTGCTTCTATCTAGGTTTGGTTGAGGAACTGAGTTAAAGTCTCCGCCTACAATGATATGAGGAGAGTGATATTGTTGTAATTTGTTGAAAAATTGTATGAAAAATGTGGTTTGTGTGTCATTAGGGGCATATACGTTTGCAAATGTAATGTCCCTCCCAGCCAATGTGCCTTTAATAATAATGAACCTACTATCTTGGTCTTTATAGAGCTGAACCTCTATTGGAAAAGAGTGATGGAAAAATATTGCTACTCCTTTAGTTTTAGTGGTGGAAGTGGTGTAAAAAGATTGATTAAATGTTTTATGGAAAAATGTGGGATGCGCGTCTGTCATAAAATGTGTCTCCTGTAACATTACTATTTTCGCATTTCATTTTTTGTATTGTAAAAAGGCCTTTTTTCCTTTTATTAGGGAAATTGAATCCCTGTACATTATGTGATATTATTGTAATCGTCATGGTGTGGCTTCATTTTTTTGAGGGAGCAACAGGAAGGGTGTTACCTGGAATACTTTATGGTGGGGGAGAATAAAAATACATATGTCATAAGCCTGTTCAAAGAATATAGGATGCACAGAACCCTGTGTAAGAATGACTCAGTTTTTGTCGTGTCTTATATTTATAAATTCTTATTATATAGTATGCGAAGGATGGTGTTAATAAGTATATGTAGGTATGCTCCTAGTAATAGGATTTTTTCATATAAGACTCGTTTGTAATCCCTGCCTTTTGGTTAAATGTTTTATATATAATTGTATTTTAAATATGATTTTTATTTGATTTTTTAATGGTTTGGGGGATTGTATTTTTATTTATATCCTTCATGGTATTCCAAGAAAATCACAACCATGTAAAAAGTATTCCTGTATAGTTATTGATACACTCTATAATGGCGACTAATCATACAAACAGTTTGGTCTTCTTTAAAATGGTGGCCATATTTGACTTTATTGGGTTTCCATGGGGATGATTGTGTTATATGGTATATAAGGCGTCCTGCGTGTACTGGCCCCTTATCCCTGAAGAAGTCACATAATCAGCGCTGGGAGCTTCTTGCTGCTTTGCGCTGGCTCAATGCTGTCACCTGGTCCTGGACACGTAAAGTATTGGAGCCTTACTGTCCTCTCTGTACAGGCATAGAGTAAATGGAAATGGAAGTTTTTAACTCAGTCCCTTTAAGTGATTTCTGGAATCCAAGAGGCTGCTGTATGGGCACACTGCTATACAGGCCAGGTCTTGCTTTCAAGAGGTCTTCAGCTAAGCCTAGCTGAGACTGGTAAAGCGTTCCAGCTGCTCCTTTCCCTCTTCCTCTCACTCTCACCTTCTCCTGGTCTTCCTCCTGCGCTAGGGCATACTGAGCCCCCCCCCCCCAACACAGGGGTCCCCTCCAGGCAACTGGATCCTGGAGTATTTATGGGTCTTTCCCTCACTTACTGAGCTTTGCTTCCTCAGGGATTGGTGGGAGCTCAATAAATATTCAGGCTGCAGCCTTTGTTTAAATTCTAGAACTATCCAGTGAGATCTAGAAGTCATGGGGAAGTAAAAGAGCCACAGCCTTGAAGCACTGCCCAGTTTAAAAAATGAATAAACCCCAGCTCCTCTGCCTACAGAGGAGTCCAACCAAATTTACCTGCACTAAGGAATAGGGATGAGTCGAATACCCCCCGGTTTGGTTCGCATCTAGAACATGCGAATGGACCGAAAATTCGCGCGAACATTCGAACACCGTTAAAGTCTATGGGACTCGATCGTGAGAAATCAAAAGTGCGAATTTTAAAGGCTAATATGCAAGTTATTGTCCTAAAAAGGGTTTGGGGACCCGGGTCTTGCCCCAGGGGACATGTATCAATGCAAAAAAAGTTTTAAATACGGCCGTTTTTTCGGGAGCAGTGATTTTAATGATGCTTAAAGTGAAAAAATAAAAGTGAAATATTCCTTTAAATATTGTACCTGGGGGATGTCTATAGTATGCCTGTAAAGTGGCGCGTGTTTCCCGTGTTTAGAACAGTCCCTGCACAAAATGACATTTCTAAAGGAATAAAAGTAATTTAAAACTGCTTGCTGCTTTAATGTAATGTCGGGTCCCGGCAATATGGATGAAAATCATTGAGAAAAAGGGCATGGGTAGCCCCCCAGCCCATTACAAGGCCCTTTGGGTCTTGTATGGACATTAAGGGGAAACCCGCACCTAAATTAAAAAAAGAAAAGGCGTGGGGCCCCCAGGCCCTATATACTCTGAACAGCAGTATACAGGCGGTGCAAACAAGATAGGGACTGTAGGTTTGTTCTTAAGTAGAATCTGTTTGTAATTTGGAACAGGCACATTTTGTAAGTGTAGCTCCAGCCAAAAAATCTATTTTAAAGCTTTTTGGATAACATAGGGAAGGGTTATCACCCCTGTAACATTTGTATTTGCTGTCTGTGCCCCTGTTCAGAAGATTTCACCTCACTTTCTGTCCCAATGACAATTGGATTTTGAAAATTTGGGGTTTTTAGGGAAACAAGGATTGGTGATAAAGCATCAGTGGAGACACCTTTTTCCCATATTATCTCTTACAGGAGAGGATTTCCCTTCCTAGGGGTAGATTTTCTCTCACTTCCTGTTGTCTCCCTCCGTTTGTAAGTAGGAGTCATTTGTAAGTCGGATGTTTGAAAGTAGGGGACCGCTGGAACGGGCCCTGCTGTGAAATATTAGATCACAAATTGTAATTACACGCCCCTGTTAAACAGGGGCAGAAAAATTGGGCTTTAGGCACTGGTGCTGGTGCCACAACACTGCAACCCTTCACAGATACTCTAGTTGAGCGCAGGAACAAGCCCTGCTGCAAAATATTACAGGAAAAAATGTAATTACACGCCCCTGTTAAACAGGGGCAGAAAAATTGGGCTTTAGGCACTAATGCTGGTGCCACAACAATGCAACCGCTCACAGATACTCTAGTTGAGCGCAGGAACGAATCCTGCTGCAAAATATTACAGCAAAAATTGTAATTGCACGCCCCTGTTAAACAGGGGCAGAAAAATTGAGCTTTATGCACTGGTGCTGGTGCCACAACACTGAAACCCCTCACAGATACTCTAGTTGAGCGCAGGAACGAGCCCTGCTGCAAAATATTACAGCAAAAATTGTAATTACACGCCCCTGTTAAACAGGGGCAGAAAGATTGGGCCTTAGCCACTGGTGGTGGTGCCCAGAAACAAAAATGTTCTTAGAAGCTATCAACATGAACATTGATGAGGAATAGGATAGTCACTTAGCATAACAGGATAGGCACTCAGCATCAGCATAGGCAGTCTTGAAGAGATCTCACATTCATAAAAAAAATTCATCAGTTACATTAGCATCAGGTGCTTGGTAGCTGGTGATCCAAGACTGATTCATTTTTATGAAGGTTAGCGGATCAACCGAGTCGGTCGACAGGCGCACTCAGTGATCGATTACAAAGCCTCCAGCAGCACTGAATGTGCGTTCCGAAAGAACGCTGGATGCAGGACAGGCCAGTAGCTCAATTGCATACTGTGCAAGCTCTGGCCAGTGATCCATGCTCAAGACCCAGTAACCCAGTGGATTTTCGGTTGGAAAGGTCTCCAAGTCTGATCTTGCCCCTAGGTATTCCTGCACCATATAAATCAGACGCTGGCGATGGTTGCTGGAACCGATTAGACCTTGGGACTGCGGACTAAAAAATTGTCTGAACGCACCGGTCAGACGGCCACCTTCTCCACCGCTCCTTCTGTGAATGACTGAAGCCTCAGCAACACGTTGTCCAGAACCAGGAATTTGTAACCTCTCAGGCTCTGGAAACGCGTTGCACAAGCCTTTCTGCAAGGCCTCCCGGAGATGTTTCATCCTCTGCTCCCTCTGTGACGGCTGTTTAAGTTCTGCAACCTTACCCTTGTAACGTGGATCAAGAAGGGTTGCCAGCCAGTAATGATCCCTCTCCTTGATATCACAAATCCAAGGGTCCTTTCACAGGCTTTGCAGGATCAGCGTAGGTTTGCTGAGGCATTTGGTCTGGAGTCCTCTGGGTCACTAAGGACGACATGATCCGCAGCCACCTCCTCCCTGCCACGTACAAGTCCATGGGTTTCTGTGGACTGTAAACGATCCCTTGAAAACTGCTGCTGATGCTGAGTGCTAGGCTACACCTCTATGCTGACACAATCCTCATGCTCCTCCTCTTCCTGTGTGAGCGGCGGGCCTGCAGGAATACTGTCTGGATAAAGGGGACCTTGAGAGGTAAGGAAGTCCTCCTCTTCCTCCCTCTGTTCTGCCTCAAGTGCCCTGTCCATTATTCCACGCAGCGTGTGCTCCAACAGGAAGACAAGAGGGACAGTATCACTGATGCATGCATTGTCACTGCTCACCATCCTCGTGGCCTCCTCAAATGGTGACAGGACAGTGCATGCATCCTTGATCATTACGCGAACGGCCCATAATGTTCGATCTTCGGCGAATGATCGAACAGCCGATGTTCGAGTCAAACTCATGTTCGCCTTGAACAGATATCCCATCCCTACTAAGGAACACTGATGGTGCTACATACAGTAAGTGATATAGCTAAAGGTTAGCTGGGTAAGATAAGACACAAAGGTGTGTCATAATAGGGTTGATATTTTTGGAAGTGCTTGTAATACAAAATATGATTTGGCATTGCTAGAAAACTGGTCAAACCTGTGGAAACTGCAGTGAAATGTTTCTAAATGCAAAATAATGCTCTAAGATAAAAAAAAAATAGTAAAAAACGTATCATCCATTTTCCGTCAGAGAATTCTGTAACATTTTATAACATTCCACCATTAAAACCTGTGTCGTTTTTGGCAAGTCAGACAATGAAACCTGATCTTCTCACCAACAGCTTTAGAATTCCCTAAAACAAAGAGGTTAAGAGAAGTATTAATTAGTATTTGCCAGAGGGTCATAACCCATTAATCTCAGTAGTTATTAATGTTAGCTCCTTCCAAAAGCTTCTTTTTGTTCAGTTTGCCAGACAGTGTTTCCTTTCAGTTTCTGGTCTTCTACTCTACAGAAAGGTGAAACAAGTCACACTGGGGACAGTTGATTCATTGTTCAGATAAGCTGCACTGCAGCATAGCTCTCCTGTATGGGTTTCAGTGTGTCTGCCTTCTGAGCATGACGTTGGCAAAGAATTGGTACCTCTTGAGAGTTGCATCTCTCATTTGTTTTCTATAGTGTATCTACAGCTATAAAGATCAGCTGATTGCTATGTGATGTTTAATCTCTTTTAAAATAAATCTCTCTAAAACCAAGCTGGTAATATTCCTCCACGTCCGTGCCCCCCTAAATCGAAATCAATAATGCAACCATCAATCCCTCCCCTCATGCCAGGGTACTAGGTGTAATCCTAGACTCTGGCATGTCCTTTCAGCCCCAAATCCAATTGTTGTCAAAAGCTTGTAGACTTCACCTCTGTAACATCTCTAAAATTCAACCCTTTTTAACAAATGAAACCACCAAGCTCCTCATTCACTCCCTCGTTATCTCTCGCCTTGACTATTGCAACTCCCTTCTCATTGGCCTACTTCTCCATAGGCTATCCCCTCTTCAGTCTATCATGAATGCTGCTGCCAGACTTATCCACCCTACCAACCGCTCAGTTTCTGCCACCCCTCTCCGCCAATCCCTACACTGGCTTTCTGATTGCCCAGCGAATTAAATTCAAAATACTAACCATAATATACAAAGCCATTCACAACTCTGCCCCGAGCTACATCACCAATCTTGTCTCCAAATACCACCCAAACCAACCTTTCCACTCCATTCAAGACCTCCTACTCTCAAGCTCCCTTGTCTCCTCCTCCCATGTATAGCGATTCCCCCAGTTAAGAGGGCTGCTGGTATAATTCTTTTGGGTCCCTGTATTGCACCCTGTCAACCCCCGGCAGTTAGCTCTAACCTCCCCTGGCACAGCTGGTAGGGGATGGTAGGATTGAGTAGCCTGCAACTCACGGAGACACAATCCTATACTAGAACACATACAACAATGTGCTTTAACTATCCTTACCTGTCTCCTCCTTATCTCCCGACAGACTCTGTAAGGCATCTTCTATCCTGGGGGTGGTATACTGGTCGGGTATGGTCCTCCTATTGATAGTCCTGTAGTCTATACAAAGTCTCAATGACCCGTTCTTTTTCCTGACTACTACAATAGGGGAGGCATATGGGCTTCTGGACTCTCAAATAACTCCAGTTCTCTTAAGCTCCACCAGTTGTTCCTGCAAGTCTTCTAGGTCAGCCAGGGGAACTCGCCGGACCCTCTCCCGGAAAGGTTTGTCTTCCTGCAGACGGATCTTATGGGTGGCACTCCTTGCACACCCTACGTCAAACTCATCCCTTGAAAAGATTTTTCTCCATCTGGTCAGCTGGGCCTTGGCTCTCTCCTTCCACACCGGCGGTAGGGTCGTGTTCTCCAAGCAGAGCTTCTCCAGGGTGGTTTCCCCTCCTTCAGTCTTCTCCAAGTCAGACAGGGCCACTGGGGTAGCAGGGTTTACTTTGCCCAACAACATCCGGTCCGGAATCTTCACAGGGGAGCCAGTGATATTCCTAATGCTCACTGGGATCTGCCCATTCGCCTTCTTCAACGCCCTTAGCGGGACAACTTCAGGGATCACTTCCAATCCTGGGTGGGAGTCCAAGGGGTCTGGTTCCAGGACCACAAAAGGGCCAGGTTGCTCCCACGAGAGTTTCACCGTAGCTTTCAGACAGGTCATCTCACCAGGCTGCAGCATCCTCTCCTTCTTGGACAGTCTCCAAACTTTCCCATCCCCCTCTTCTGTGGCCTTCTGTTCCAGGATCAATCTCCGGTAGGCTACCTGCAACATTGGGTGGATCCTGGCTGCTGAAGTACCCTGCTCCTGTCCTAGGGGAGCCAGTAATCTTCTGACCAGGTCAGTGTTGGTCCCTATAATCAGGGAACTCTTGTTGGCTCCTGGTGGGCGAGGGCAAACCACTGCTAGGGTGTCAAAGACCTCCAATTTTCCTGCTACAGAGGGGTCAAAGGCCAGTTGGATGGAAACATAACCGTCGTAGGGAAAGCTTTGGGTGCCAATTCCCCATATCTCTAGGTCTTCTAGTTTCTGGAGGGGCACGTGACTCAGGTGTTTTTGGTAAAAGTCTCTGTACAAAAGGGTCACATGGGCTCCCGTGTCCAGGATGGCCCTTGTGTAAACTCCCTCCACTTGAACGGGGACCACAGGGGACAGGGGAGGGCCCCACCAAACTAGCTGGAAACTTCCTCGGAGAGGCTTCTTTCTTTGGACTCATGGACTTTCCCTTTGGGGTTTTCTACTTCTTCCATCTCTTTCTGGATCTTAATCCCTGTTGGGCCTGGTATGCATTGATTTCCCGCAGGTTTTTAGATTTTAACTCCTGACAAGTGGTATTGAGCAGGGATGAGCCGAACACCCCCCTGTTCGGTTCGCACCAGAACCTGCGAACAGACAAAATGTTCGTGTAAACTTTAGAACCCTATTAAATACAATGGACTCGAACGTTCGAAATCTAAAGTGTTAATTATAAAGGCTAATATGCAAGTTATTGTCCTAAAAAGTGTTTGGGGACCGGGGTCCTGCCCCAGGGGACATGTATCAATGCAAAAAGAAGTTTTAAAAACGGCCGTTTTTTCGGGAGCAGTGATTTTAATAATGCTTAAAATGAAAAAATAAAAGTGAAATATTCCTTTAAATTTCGTACCTGGGGGGTGTGTATGATATGCATGTAAAGTGGCGCATGTTTCCCGTGCTTAGAACTGTCCCTGCAAAAAATGTCATTTTTGAAAGAAAAAAATGCATTTAAAACTGACTCGCGGCTATTAATGAATTGTCGGCTCCCGGCAATACATACAAAAGTCATTGAGAAAAAAAAAAAAAAAAGCGTGGGGTTTCCCCAGAATTCAATTACCAGGCCCTTCAGGTCTGGAATGGATATTAAGGGGAACCCCGCCGCAAATAAAAAAAAAATTGACGTGGGGTTCCCCCAAATATCCATTCCAGGCCCTTCAGATCTGGCATGGATTTTAAGGGGAACTCCACCCCAAATTAAAAAAAAAATGGCGTGGAGTCCCCCTAAAAATCCATACCAGACCCCTTATCCGAGCATGCAACCTGGCCGGCCGCAGGGGAAAAGGGGGGGACGAGAGAGCGGCCCCCCCTCCCTCCTGAACCGTACCAAGCCACATGCCCTCAACATGGGGAGGATGTCCCCATGTTGATGGGGACAAGGGCCTCATCCCCACAACCCTTGCCCGGTGGTTGTGGGGGTCTGCGGGCGGGGGGCTTATCGGAATCTGGAAGACCCCTTTAACAAAGAGGACCCCCAGATCCCGGCCCCCCCCCTATGTGAATTGGTAAGGGGTACATTGTACCCCTACCATTTCATGAAGAAAGCGTAAAAAAATGTTTAAAAAAACACACAAACACCTTAAAAAAGTCCTTTATTTAAAAAAAAAAAAAAAAAAAACATTCCAGCGGTGAAATCCAGTGTCCCGCGGCGATCTCGATGTCCAGCGCTGTCCGTCATTGGTTGTGCCTGAGCGGACCTGATGGGGAACTCCCTCTCAGTATTTTAAATGTATAGACCCGCCCCTTCTAAAGTTCCCCATCAGGTCCGCTCAGCGGACCAGATGCGGAACATGAGAAGGGGCGGGTCTATACATGTATTGCCAAAGTGAGAGCAGTTCCCCATCAGGTCCGCCCCCTCGGTATGTCAGAATTTACATAGTGAAGGAAGTTCCCCGCTCAAGCCAATGACGTAGGCGGGTCTGACATACCGAGGAGGCGGACCTGATGGGGAACTGCTCTCACTTTGGTAATACATGTATAGACCCACCCCTTCTCATGTTCCGCATCTGGTCCGCTGAGCGGACCTGATGGGGAACTTTAGAAGGGGCGGGTCTATACATTTAAAATACTGAGAGGGAGTTCCCCATCAGGTCCGCTCAGGCACAACCAATGACGGACAGCGCTGGACATCGGGATCGCCGCGGGACACTGGATTTCACCGCTGGAATGTTTTTTTTTTTTTAAATAAAGGACTTTTTCAAGGTGTTTGTGTGTTTTTTTAAACATTTTTTTACGCTTTCTTCGTGAAATGGTAGGGGTACAATGTACCCCTTACCAATTCACATGGGGGGGGGCCGGGATCTGGGGGTCCTCTTTGTTAAAGGGGTCTTCCAGATTCCGATAAGCCCCCCGCCCGCAGACCCCCACAACCACCGGGCAAGGGTTGTGGGGATGAGGCCCTTGTCCCCATCAACATGGGGACATCCTCCCCATGTTGAGGGCATGTGGCTTGGTACGGTTCAGGAGGGAGGGGGGGCCGCTCTCTCGTCCCCCCCTTTTCCCCTGCGGCCGGCCAGGTTGCGTGCTCGGATAAGGGGTCTGGTATGGATTTTTAGGGGGACTCCACGCTATTTTTTTTTTTAATTTGGGGTGGAGTTCCCCTTAAAATCCATGCCAGATCTGAAGGGCCTGGAATGGATATTTGGGGGAACCCCACGTCAATTTTTTTTTTTATTTGCGGCGGGGTTCCCCTTAATATCCATTCCAGACCTGAAGGGCCTGGTAATTGAATTCTGGGGAACCCCCACGCTTTTTTTTTTTTTTTTTCTCAATGACTTTTGTATGTATTGCCGGGAGCCGACAATTCATTAATAGCCGCGAGTGAGTTTTAAATGCATTTTTTTCTTTCAAAAATGACACTTTTTGCAGGGACAGTTCTAAGCACGGGAAACATGCGCCACTTTACATGCATATCATACACACCCCCCAGGTACGAAATTTAAAGGAATATTTCACTTTTATTTTTTCATTTTAAGCATTATTAAAATCACTGCTCCCGAAAAAACGGCCGTTTTTAAAACTTCTTTTTGCATTGATACATGTCCCCTGGGGCAGGACCCCGGTCCCCAAACACTTTTTAGGACAATAACTTGCATATAAGCCTTTATAATTAGCACTTTAGATTTCTCCCATAGATTTTTCGAATTTGCCGCGAACACCCCAATTTGTTCGCTGTTCGGCGAACGGGCGAACAGGCAATGTTCGAGTCGAACATGAGTTCGACTCGAACTCGAAGCTCATCCCTAGTATTGAGTATTTCAGGAGGGGCATTGTTTCCCTTCTCATTCCCTTTTTCTGGCTTTTGAATCTTATTGGAGCTTTCTGCAAATAGCGGGCGCCCGGCTGACTCCTTCACCGGGGCCCTCTGAAGTTTTCCGCCGGCTGGTGGTAAGTGCCTTCGGTCCTTCCTTGGACTGGGGCACACTCTTCCAAGGTGGCCGACTCCTCCACAATTGAAACAGACAGTTCCTCCTCTTCTTTGCAGGGAGGTTGGAGTTGAGACACTCTGGCGTGGTCTATTCCTGATTTCCTCTTGTTCTTTGACTCCTGAGTTCTTAGCCAGTAGAGAGGTCAAAAGATCCAGCACTTGAGCCTTCTGGGACTTTAGGGTCTCCACTTCTGAGTCCCGTTCAGTGGCTACTGCTGATCTGACTCCCACTGAGGGGAGGGGAGTGGTCTTCTCAACCGCCTGTTGGTCCTTTAACAGGGCTTCTTCATCCCTTATGATCCGCACAAGGTCTGGGTAACTCAAAGCCATGACTCCTTCAGAGGTCTTCAGGTGGAGCAAAACTGGATCCAAGCGCAAGGCTCCCCTCAGGATCTGCTTCATCCTAGTTGCATCTATGACTTGTGACAGGATCCCCTTTTTAAGGACAATTTGGCACAGCATTCTATTCAACCTCCTGACATATTCGGATAATCTCTCTCCAGGCTGTTGGAGGGTATGTTCGAACTGGTACAGTTCAGTCACCTTTTCCAGCTGGCCAAATTCCTCCTGCAACATAGCCAGATAATCCATTGCAGTACAAGCAGCATTGCTAAACCTAAGATTCTTCACAGTCTCAGCAGCAGCGCCCTTCAAACTTTCACTTATGCGCTGCTTCTTCTGCACTTCAGGTACTTCCCATCCCTCTACAGCCTGCATTGCTTGCTCAATCCAGGTGTCAAAGTCTTCTTCTCCGAGGGGGACTGGTTGCTTCCCTGAGAAGATCCGGAGTTTCCGGTGCCCTGCTTCTATGTGCACCGTATTGCTCTTCTGGCACTTAGTAACGAATTCTCCCAGAGCATTCAGTAATTCCGGCCCTATATCGGCCAGAGACGTCCCCGGGGTCGTCATCTCCTGGGAGCCCTCTGCTCTGGGGAAGAGCAGTGGGGATGATGGCCTTGAGGTTTGTGAAGATTCCCTCTTGCTGGCCCTCGTATGCACTAAGCGGTATATCTGGTTATCTATGCCTTTTATGTTCTGACCTCTAAAGTCTTCCGGGACTTAATTTCTCCATTCCACTAGTGCGTATGTACACGAGGTATCTGGCTTTGTATCCATCACCCATGCTTTCTTGCTCGGAGACAGCGACATTATGAGCTGATTTATCTCCTCTTTCCGCCAATTCCCCCCGGGAGTTCAATAACTACCGCCTCGGTTGAATCGGCGCCAACCGCTGCGCACCACTGTGTCATTGCTAGCGGGTCCATGCTGATACTTCTGAGCGGCTTGATTGCAGCGTGCAGTATACAGGAATCCCGGACTCGAGCCCCCATGTATAGCAATACCCCCAGTTAGGAGGGCTGCTGGTATAATTCTTTTGGGTCCCTGTATTGCACCCTGTCAACCCCCGGCAGTTGGCTCTAACCTCCCCTGGCACAGCTAGTAAGGGATGGTAGGATTGAGTAGCATACAACTCACAGAGGCACAATCCTATACTAGAACACATACAGCAATGTACTTTAACTATCCTTACCCGTCTCCTCTGCAAGTAAATGACACAACACCAGTATACTTAACCCTTGCACTTTTACTCAGTTGGTTGGGTAAGAATATAATCACAGTTTACATATCATGCGCAGAGCCCTGCAATAAAAGAGTATCTCAGCAAACAGACAGATATACAGTATGATGTATAAGTCTAACAGTCCCCGCTGCAGCTATTCCCCCTCGTGGGAAAAATGGCGCCCAGTAATATCTACGCTAAGTCAGGCCTGACTGTACTATGTAGAAGTTCTGTAGGGGAAATTCTTTGCTAGCAAACGGTGGTGCACTTGCTGAAGAAACAACTGTAATCCACAGGGTAAAAGGGGTTTTGATAACTTGGTGAATAAAGTAAATCTCTAAAGCTGCTCCGATGCACTGTCCCTCTGGTGCGCAGCACAACACTAATGAAAGCTCCGGTTAAACAGTTATTTGGCTTAGAGATCTTATGTAGTTCTCTGAGCAGGTGCTCTCTCACCCAACCGGACCAGTCCGTGTCTGTATCTTCCGCTGCTGTGTCTTGGTACACAGGTCTCACGACATCCAAGTCTTCGGTCCTCTGGGGAGCGATGCGACAACGGTATGCAGAACGTCCCTTAGGTTCTTCGGTGAGAGCGGAAGGCTCTTTGGAGAAAGGCCCAGGCTTCAGGCATTGTAGCACCGCAGGCCCGGAAAGGAGTTCCTTTTGCTGGGCGGGCGATGTCCAAAGAGACTGAACCTGGCTCCGCCTCTTGCTTATAAAGTCCACCCCAGCAGTCTTTGCACGGGGCAATGCACCCTGGGTGGCCAGTGGGGTTATGGGTACAGTAGTCTCTGAGGCCTTAAAGGAACCCCCCGCTACACATGCTTGTCTCCAGGATTTCTCCAGAGCCTCTCCCATCCTCTGGAACTCTCTACCCCAAACTGTACGCCTATCCCCTACTCTAGCTGCCTTCAGGTAATCCCTAAAAACAAATTTCTTCAGGTAAGCATATCACAGCTCCAACTAATCTTTTACCATTTCCATCAGCTCATTCCAGACAGTGAGATACTTTTGTACCACCTGCCCCACCCTATTAGTTTGTAAACTCTTCTGAACAGGGCCCTCTTAATCCTCATGTATTTTATTGTATTGTAACTGTATTGTATCCCTTTTAAATTGTAAAGTGCTGCATAAACTGTTGGCGCTATATAAATCCTGTATAATAATAATAATAACTACCAGTGAGCTAGTGGCAACAGGGTTCTGTGCTGGGACCAATCCTATCTAATTTGTTCATAAACGACCTGGAGGATGGAGTAAAAAGCAAAATTTCGGTATTTGCGGACGATACTAAGCTAAGCAGGGCCATTAGGGATGAGCCGAACACCCCCCTGTTCGTTTCGCACCCGAACCTGCAAACAGACCTAAACTTTGCGTGAACTTTAGAACCCTATTAAATACAATGGACTTGAACGTTCAAAATCAAAAGTGCTAATTATAAAGGCTAATATGCAAGTTATTGTCCTAAAAAGGGTTTGGGGACCTGGGTCCTGCCCCAGGGGACATGTATCAATGCAAAAAAAAGTTTTAAAAACGGACGTCTTTTCGGGAGCAGTGATTTTAATAATGCATAAAGTGAAAAATAAAAAGTGAAATATTCCTTTAAATTTCGTACCGGGGGGGGGGGGGGTGTTAAATATGCCTGTAAAGCAGCGCTTGTTTCCCTTGCTTAGAACTGTCCCTGCACAAAATGTAATTTCTGAAGGAAAAAAAGCCATTTAAAACCACTCGCGGCTATAATGAATTGTCGGCAATACAGAAAAAAGTCATTGATAAAAAATAAATAAATGCGCGGGGGTCCCCCCAAATTCAATTACCAGGCCCTTCAGGTCTGGTATGGATATTAAGGGGAACCCTGCCGCAAATTAAAAAAAAAATGCGTGGGGTTCCCCCAAATATCCATACCAGGCCCTTCAGGTCTGGTATGGATTTTAAGAGGAACTCCACCCCAAATTTAAAAAAAAATGGCGCGAAGTTCCCCCAAAAATCCATACCAGACCCTTTATCCAAGCACGCAACCTGGCAGGCTGCAGAAAAAGTGGGGGGGACGAGAGAGCGCCCCCCCTCCTGAACCGTACCAGGCCACATGCCCTCAACATGGGGAGGATGACCCTTGCCCGGTGGTTGTGGGGGTCTGCGGGCAGGAGGCTTATCGGAATCTGGAATTCCCCTTTAACAAAGGGGACCCCCCGATCCCGCCCCCCCTATGTGAACCCATACCATTTCACAAAGAAAGTGTAAAAAAATTAATAAAAAAAACACACAGACACCTTGGAAAAGTCCTTTATTAAAAACAAAAACACATTCCAGCGATGTAATCCAATGTCCCGCGGCGATCCGATGTCCAGCGCTGCAGTCTCCACTCAAAACGTCATTGCTGAGCGGACCTACACTGCGGAGGAAGTTCCCCATCAGGTCCGCTCAGCCAATGATGTAGGCGGGGTCTGAGGTACGAGGGGGCGGGGGCGCCCTCGTATCTCAGACCCCGCCTACATCATTGGCTAAGCGGACCTGATGGGGAACTTCCTCTTCAGTGTAAAAAAATGAATAGACACGCCCCTTCTCACGTTCCCTCAGGTCCACTCTTGGTGGGGAATGTGAGAAGGGGCGGGTCTATTAATTTTTTACATTTTTTTTACACTTTCTTCGTGAAATGGTAGGGGTACAGTGTACCCCTTACCAATTCACATAGGGGGGGCCGGGATCTGGGGGTCCCCTTTGTTAATGGGGTCTTCCAGATTTCGATAAGCCCCCTGCCCGCAGACCCCCACAACCACTGGGCAAGGGTTGTGGGGATGAGGCCCTTGTCCCCATCAACATGGGGACATCCTCCCCATGTTGAGGGCATGTGGCCTGGTACGGTTCAGGAGGGGGGGCCCTCTTTTCCTGCGGCCTGCAAGGTTGCATGCTCGGATAAAGGGTCTGGTATGGATTTTTGGGGGAACTCCATGGCATTTTTTTTTTAAATTTGGGGTGGAGTTCCCCTTAAAATCCATACCAGACCTGAAGGGTTTAGTATGGATATTTGGGGGGAACCACACGTCATTTGTTTTTTTAATTTGACGCAGGGTTCCCCTTAATATCCATACCAGACCTGAAGGGCCTGGTAATTGAATTTGGGGGGACCCCCACGCATTTTTTTTTATCAATGACTTTTCTCTATTGCCGGGAGCCGACAATTCTTTATAGCCGCGAGTGCTTTTAAATGTCTTTTTTTCCTTCAGAAATGACATTTTGTGCAGGGACAGTTCTAAGCAAGGGAAAAAAGCGCTGCTTTACGGGCATACTATACACCCCCCCCCCCCCCCAGGTACGAAATTTAAAGGAATATTTCACTTTTATTGTTTCACTTTAAGCATTATTAAAATCACTGCTCCCGAAAAAACTTCAGTTTTTAAAACTTTTTTTTGCATTGATACATATCCCCTGGGTCCCCAAACCCTTTTTATGACAACAACTTGCATATAAGCCTTTAAAATTAGCACTTTAGATTTCTCCCATAGACTTTTACAGGGTGTTCCGCGGCTTTTCGAATTTCCCGCGAAAACCCCAAATTGTTCGCTGTTCGGCGAACATGCGAACAGGCACTTTGACTCGAACTCGAAGCTCATCCCTAAGGGCCATAACTTCTCCGCAGGATGTGGAAACCTTGCAAGAAGACCTGAACAAATTAATGGGATGGGCAACTACATGGCAAATGAGGTTTAATGTAGAAAAATGTAAAATAATGCATTTGGGTGGCAAAAATATGAATGCAATCTATACACTAGGGGGAGAACCTCTGGGGGAATCTATGATGGAAAAGGACCTGGGGGTCCTAGTAGATGATAGGCTCAGCAATGGCATGCAATGCCAAGCTGCTAATAACAAAACAGAATATTGGCATGTGTTAAAAAGGGAATTAACTTCAGAGATAAAATGATAATTCTTCTGCTCTACAAGACTCTGGTCCGGCCGCACCTGGAGTATGCTGTCCAGTTCTCAGGAAGTATGTACTGGAAATGGAGCAAGTACAAGGAAGGGCAACAAAGCTAATAAAGGGTCTGGAGGACATTAGTTATGAAGAAAGGTTGCAAGCACTGAACTTATTCTCTCTGGAGAAGACCTCTCTCTACCCAGTTGTCTCATCAGGTGAGGTTATTCTGAGCTGCTGAGGGAGGGAAGCAGGGAAACGTATCTTCCCTTGGCGTATCTAGGAGTCCAGGAAGTTGTGGGAGTTAAAAATGGGCTACATTTGTTTAAATAGTTGGTGTTGGTGGTAATGTTGTGAAAACCTGGAAAACATACGGTGCCGGCACAAGATCATCTAGAGCCCAGGGTGAACATGCCAAAAAATTGGGCACCAATCTGCATGCTTACCCCTATAGCATAAATTCCCCTGTACAAATCCAACCTCCTAGCAGAAACTGCCCCCCTCCTAGCACAAATACATCCCCTAAATTTCCCCTCCTACCACAAACTCCCCCCAACACAAATCGCCCTAAATCACCACTCCTAGCAATTCTTACTAACCTGCCACCCCCCTCCCAACACAATCCCACCCTCCTCAATCCCCTCGCAGTGCCCCCGCCTCACATAAAACCACAGTGCCCCATGGCAGCCGCCCCTCCTACCCATCCCTTGTCTGGCCCTGAATACATAGCACACATTTGGGGTTTAGAGGAGATCAGATACTCTCTGGCTCCTTGGTATAAATTCCTCTATAGAGACATAATGAAAACTACCCAGATACACAACCATTACACATGTTTATCTTGGAATAAATGGTGAGAATTGCATTAACTAATATTTCCATGTTTATAAAGTGAATGGTGCTGCGCTGTTAGTGATAGTAATCGAGTTCAATTGTTGTTACTAGGGATGAGCTTTAGGTTCGAGTCGAACATTGGCTGTTTGCCCGTTCGGCGAACAACAAACAATTTGGGGTGTTCGTGGCAAATTTGAAAAGCCGCGGAACACCCTTTAAAAGTCTATGGGAGAAATCTAAAGTGCTAATTTTAAAGGTTAATATGCAAGTTATTGTCATAAAAAGTGTTTGGGGACCTGGGTCCCGCCCCAGGGGACATGTATCAATGCAAAAAAAAGTTTTAAAAACTGCAGTTTTTTCGGGAGCAGTGATTTTAATAATGCTTAAAGTGAAACAATAAAAGTGAAATATTCCTTTAAATTTCGTACCTGGGGGTGTCTATAGTATGCCTGTAAAGTAGTGCAGGTTTCCCGTGCTTAGAACTGTCCCTGCACAAAATGTCATTTCTGAAGGAAAAAAAACATTTAAAACTACTCGCGGCTATCATGAATTGTCGGGTCCCGGCAATACAGATCAAAGTCATTGAAAAAAACGGCAGGGGTCCCCCACAGTCCATTACTAGGCCCTTTGGGTCTGGTATGAATATTAAGGGGAACCTCGAACCAAAAAAAAAAAAAGTGTGGGGCCCTTCAGGTCTGGTATGGATATTAAGGGGAACCCTGCACCAGAATGGAAAATAAAATGGCGGCGGGTCCCCCCAAAAATCCATACCAGACCCTTCAGGTCTGGTATGGATTTTAAGGGGAACCCCGCACCAAAAAAATATATGGCGTGGGGTCCCCCAAAAATCCATACCAGACCTTTATCCAAGCACGCAACCTGGCAGGCCACAGGAAAAGAGGGGGGGACGAGAGAGCGCCCCCCCCTCCTGAACCGTACCAGGCCACATGCCCTCAACATGTTGATAGGGACAAGGGCCTCATCACCACAACCCTTGCACGGTGGTTGTGGGGGTCTGCGGGCGAGGGGCGTATCAGAATCTGGAAGCCCCCTTTAATAAAGTGGACCCCCAGATTCCGCCCCCCCTATGTGAATTGGTAACAGGGTACATAGTACCCCTACCATTTCACAAAAGAAAGTGTCAAAAATGTTAAAAACTCATAGCTTTGAGTAAGCACTAAGCATTAGTGCGAAACATCAGCTGTGTGTCCTGTTTTTTTCCTGCTGTGGATTGTAGTGTATTATTCCATTTACCAATAAAGGACATTTAAGGAATTTTTCCTGGAGTGCGGCTGTCCAAATATCCTCTTCAATCTTTTCTATATGTATCGCCAGCACCCGTGGTCTTTAGGAGGAGACTGATAAGGAAAGCATACCTATCTGGAGCGGTCACTTCCCTTTTCCTCTCGGTTATAAAAGAACTGTCAAACACTGCTTGCGCGTCATTAGCCAGGAGGCTTCGGTGGAGGAAAGATGTGCGTCGTTCCTCGCTGGAGACTCGCCGCATCGCTGGAGATTCATGGATCGTCGCTGGACAGACTGCATTACAACGCTGGAATGGGTTTTTTTTTTTTTTAATAAAGGACTTTTCACAACTGTTTCTGTGGTTTTTAACATTTTTGACACTTTATTTTGTGAAATGGTAGGAGTACAATATACCCTGTTACCAATTCACATGGGGGGGGTGGAATCTGGGGGTCCCCTTTGTTAAAGGGGGCTTCCAGATTCCGATAACCCCCACGCCCGCAGACCCCCACAACCACCGGGCAAGGGTTGTGGGGATGAGGCCCTTGTTGAGGGCATGTGGCCTGGTACGGTTCAGGAGGGGGGCACTCTCTGGCCCCCCCTATTTTCCTTCGGCCTGCCAGGTTGCGTGCTCGGATAAGGGTCTGGTATGGATTTTTGGGGGGACCCCACGCCATTTTTTTAAAAAAAATTGGTGCGGGGTTCCTTTTAAAATCCATACCAGACCTGAAGGGTTGGTATGGATTTTTTGGGGGGACCCCATGCCATTTTTTTTCAATTCTGTTGCAGGGTTCTCCTTAATATCCATACCAGACCTGAAGGGCCTGATATGGAATTTGGGGGGACCCCCACGCTTTTTTTTTTTGGTTCGGGGTTCCCCTTTATATTCATACCAGACCCAAAAGGCCTGGTAATGGACTGTGGGGGGGACCCCTGCCGTTTTTTTTTCAATGACTTTGATCTGTATTGCCAGGAACCGACAATTCATTACAGCCGCGAGTAGTTTTAAATGACTTTTTTCCCTTTAGAAATTACATTTTGTGCAGGGACAGTTCTAAACACGGTAAACATGCACTACTTTACAGGCATACTATACACACCCCCAGGTACGAAATTTAAAGGAATATTCCACTTTTATTGTTTCACTTTAAGCATTATTAAAATCACTGCTCCCGAAAAAACGGCCGTTTTTAAAACTTTTTTTTGCATTGATACATGTCCCCTGGGGCAGGACCCAGGTCCCCAAACACTTTTTATGACAATAACTTGCATATTAACCTTTAAAATTAGCACTTTTTATTTTTCATGTTCGTGTCCCATAGACTTTAACTGTGTTCGCGTGTTCGAACAATTTTTTTTACCTGTTCGCATGTTCTGGTGCGAACCGAACCGGCTCATCCCTAGTTGTTACATTGAACTCGATTACTATCACTAACAGCGCAGCACCATTCACTTTGTACACTTTATTCCCTTGTTTTTATGGACTGACCGTTTCGGTGTTTGCAGCAGTTAGCAATTTATTTTTTCTGGTAGCGCGGGAATATTTATACTCTTTCATTAATATTTCCATGTTCATGTTTCCCTAACATTCCCCCCAGACCATGCAAAGGATTTAATGTAGATACCTCAATAGCTTTTACAGTACTTTCCATGAAATGTTTTTAGATAATTGAGATATCACTCTCACTCAATAATGTTCTATCCATTTCTTTAGAGTAAAACATTTTGACCATTTCATAGAGTGTTCATCGAATGATCCAGCACAGTAGTGTATTTGGGAAGGTCTGCGTTTTGACAAAATGCAGATGAAATTGGTTGATTTACTAAAAGAAAATAAACTGCTCCTTTTGCAAGGGAAGTTGCACTTTGGAAGGACATTTTCTCTGGAGCTTGGTGAATGAGGTGAAGGAAGGTCTGCTGACTTTCATCATCCAATCATGCACAAGCAAAAATGCTGCTCTTTTTTAAATCTTTTTTATTTTCCTTGTACCTAATTGGGTATTCTTTGCAAAGTGAAATTTAATTCCACTCACTAAGCTCTGGGGAAAGTCCCGCTGCAAAGTGTAACTTCCCATGCAAAGTGAACAGTCTATTTGCCTTTAGTAAATCAACCTCAATGTTTTTTTTTATACGCTTGCACCGTGTATGAATTACAAACTATTTTCTAGCAAATTAATTTACACTTCAATCCCCAAATTAATTATTGTAGTCATTAATTTTTTTAGCAAATTGCTCTGTGAGCTTGACTAAAATAAAACAAGCAATTACGCTGATGGCATGCAGAGATATGTCTATATCACACTGCTGGGCTAAGCACTGTGACATTTATGGCACTAAAATAAAGACAATGTCAATAAATAATTTGATTATTGATTAAACAATTATCAAGAATGTTTAGTTACGCCAAAAGAAAATCTTCCAGCATTACCAAACATTCCTGAAAATGATTAGAAGTGTTGTAATTCTTTAACCACTTCTCACCCGGCCTATAGCAGATTGACGGCCGGGAAGTGGTTCTGTTATCCTGACTGGGCGTCATATGACATCCAGCAGGATAACATGCCGGCACGTGCCCATGGGGGCGATCGCTGGTTCTGTGTGTCAGTCTGACACACTGCATCTTCGATCATGGTAAGGAGCCTCTGATGGAGGCTCCTTACCACGTGATCAGCTGTGACCAATCACAGTTGATCATCACATGAACCAGGAAGTGCTGGTAAATGGCTTTCTTCATGTCAGTACCTCATCATCAGTGACGCCCATCAGTGCCATCTATTAGTGTCCATCACTGCCACCTATCAGTGCCAATCAATGCCGCCTATCAGTGCCCATCATTTCCGCCTGTCATTGCCCATCACTTCTGCCTGTCAGTGCCCATTAGTGCCACCTATCAGTGCCCATCAGTTCTCATCAGTGCTGCATATCAGTGCCGCCTATCAGTGCCCATCAGTGCTGCATATCAGTGCCACCTATCAGTGCCCATGAGTTCTACATATCAGTGCCTTCTCATCAGTGCCCATCAGTGCCACCTTATCAGTGACAACTCATCAGTGCCCATCAGTGCTGCCTCATCAGTGCCCGTCAGTGAAGGAAAAAAACTAAATTTTATAACAGAAACAAAGAAAAACTTTATTTTATTTCCCAAATTTTGGTATTTTTTTAGCAAAAAATAAAAAACCCCAGTGGTGAACAAATACCACCAAAAGAAATCTCTATTTGTGGGAAGAAAATTATAAAAATTTAGTTTGGGTGGAGGAGGAAGGAGGGAAAGTGCCCAGTATTGAAGTGGTTAAAGTGTAATTCCACTTTTTTAGTCAAATTTGGGAAAACCTCACTATATGTTTGTTCACCCTGCAAAAAAATATATTTATTTTCAAAATTTCAGAGGAGAAAGTGTCAAGGCTGACTGCAAGTATTTCTGAAGTATCTTAGCATGATCTGTCTCAGTAAATGGGCTGGGTAATGAGTCCTCATTAACATACATTGGAGAAGCCAAGCTGCTAAACTTATAACCTTTTGTAAAAAGAGAAGTATGTTTTTTTTTTGCAGAATCAAACTTACGGTACCTAGGTGGATGCAGCAACAGTCCGATGCTGCATCTGTCCCCCAACGGCTCTAACACTGAGAACCGAGCGATCAAACACGATTGCTCAGTTCTCAGGGTTTCCCAAGCAGAGAGCTGTTGACTATCCAGGACTATACATTCATGTATGTGTAGTGATAATAGTCCTATGACCTATAATACAAAAATAATTATGGAAGGGACTTTTGGAAAGGCACCACTATGACAAATATATATAAAAATACAAATATCATTTTAATAAATACAATCTTAAGACACTAATAAAATACATGCAACAGTAAATGCAAAATTTGCACAGGATGATAGGACTCTCTTCATACAGGTAAAAGCTCTAGGTCCCCAAAAATCGTGGGGACCCCTACGTGTTTCGACTTAAGGGTCTTCGTCTGGGCGTTCTCAAGAGCAACAGATTGAACAACTGTCTAAAAATATAAACAGTGATAAATGTCATAAACACATATAAATGAATGCAAGTGCGCCAGGATCCCTCCAAAGCCCCCACACGTAGAAAACAATTCAAAGGACATATAATAGTCTGACTGTATTTTTAATCTTCAATTTTAATGTGTAATTATGTAATAAAATTTGCCATGTATTAAATTACATTTGTGTCCCATTGGCTGTGCCAAGTCAGATAAGTTAAGGTCTTTTGCCTAGTACACACGACTGGTTTTTCTGTTGGATAAAAAACTGACGGTTTTCCCGGCAGAATTCCTCTCAGCCTGCCTTGCATACACAGGCTCAAACAAAAGTCCGCCCGTCCAAAGTGCGGTGACGTACAACACGTATGACGGCACTATGTAGGGGAAGTTCCATTTCAACAGCGCCACCCTTTGGGCTGCTTTTGCTGATCCTCGCGTTAGTAAAAGTTTGGTGAGAGACGATTCGCGCTTTTCAGCCTTGTGCTTTTCAGTACGTTACAGCGTGACGAATGTGATGTCTCCATTACGAACGCTAGTTTTACCAGAAAGAGCGCTCCCGTCTCATACTTGAATCTGAGCATGCGCGGTTTTCTTCCCCTCGGAAAAGCATACAGACAAACGGTTTTCCTGCCAGGATTTTTCCCTGATGGGAAAAAAGAGATCCTGCTCTCTTTTTTTGTTCATCAGTTTTCCTGTCGGAAAAACTGCGATGGAGCATACACACGGCCGGGATTCCCGACCAAAAGCTCTCATAGCAGTTTTCCCATCGGAAAAAACGGTCGTGTGTACTAGGCATTTGGGCTCTAGATTTACTATAGATGGAATAAATGGAGTAAGGATGTGGCAGATGAGTAGTTAATTATATTATATTAAATACCTCTAGAACCCACAGCAACCATATGTTCTGTTATGGAGCAAATTTATTAGTTTAACATTTACTTTTCAGAAAAGCACTGGGATCCAAAATGTTAATAACAGTCCTGGAAAAAGAACAAGAGTTACTATTATTTTTGCAACACTTTTTTAAAGAGAAATAGTGGAAAAAAAGTGGTGAACAAAGAAAACTATATTCAGGTGTCTAATAATTAGGAAAGTTCTAGGGCCTCACATAACTTTCAAAGGATAAAATCAACTTTATTGTTCAGAACAAGCACAGGCACGCCACCCAGAAATTTCCCTAAAACATGTTGTAAGTGTAACTTCCGCTCATTTGTCTCTGGTGTCACATTTGGCACCTCTTGGGGGGGGAGCGGATACCTGTCTTCGACAGGTATCCTGTTCCCACTTCCAGGAGCCACAGCCACGGCTCCCTCCTCCTTCCACTGCCGCCGGGCCAGTAGGAGAGAGGAGCAGAGCCTCGCGCATGTGCAGTAGGGTTCCCGGCGTGAAGCCGTGATGCTACACTGTTGGGTTCCCCTAACCACAATGGCGGCGCCAGCACCCGACAGCTGATGGCAACATCCGCTGTGGTGCCGACATCATTGGACTCCAGGACAGGTAAGTGTCCTATTATTAAAATCCAGCAGCTACAGTATGTGTAGCTGCTGGCTTTTAATTTTTGCAGCGGTGGGCGGACCTTAGCTTTAAGGGCCGCTAGATTTTTGGCTCCCCCTTTGCAAGCACAGTCAGGCAGCAGGAAATTTCAGCATCCACTCTATAGTCAAAAAACAGTCCAAGGTGCTTTGTTTTGTTTTTAGTTTATTGGGGGATAGATTTGGATAGGGATGGGGAGATATGGGATGCCCAGAACTGTAGATAAATGTAACTTGAGGACAGAGGCAGAAACTCTCTGCTACACAAAAATCACATGTTTGTCCTCTTGTAGGATACACAGATCAGCTCCACTGGTTAAAGAAAGGAATGCAAACACTGAATGCAGGTGCTTGCTTGTAGAAAAAGTGCCAAAGCAGCTGGCTTCTCTTTTGGACCCAAGCAAGAGGTGTAGGGTAGCTGTGCTGGTTTTAAGTGTCTCTAAGCTGTCCCTCTGTAGAATGCTAGCTGGGTATTGCACCTGGCTGTTTCTCCTCTATAGACTCTGGGGTGTAGTGGTTGAAGCTACTTACTCAGTCCCTTGCAAAGATCCTGTAGCTCATGTGGTCACTGCTGAACATGCCTCCTGCTGGACAGGTCCCAATGACTTCCAGGGTGACTCAGCTAAGCCTAGGCTGCAAGGTTTCCTCAGCTGCTCTCGCTCTTACTCTCTGGCTCATTCCTTCTGCCCAGGGGCAGAGCCCCCCAGCATAGGGGTCCCCTCCAGGGGACATGACCCTTGACTTTGCTACTACATGGCCATGCTCCAGAATACTTATAGGCTATCTCTACACCTTCTGGGCCGTGCTTTCCCAGGGATTGGAGGAGACCCCATAAATATTCATCTCCGCCCTTCCACCCTCTAAGTTCTAGACTCTCCAGGAGTGCTAGAAGCCAGGGGGAGGCAACAGAGACTCATCCTTTGGAGCTTTGCCAAACTACAGTAACTCTAACAAATTAACCCTGGCTCCTCTGACTACAAAGGAACCCAAACAAGTTTACCAATGTACACAGGGGGTGCTAAATATGAGGTTCTATGATTTGCTTTATGATTAAGCCCCAGTAGGAGAAAAAACATGTTTGAGGGAGGATCCTGGGTGGAGAGTCTGCTGAACAGTAATGTTGATTTTTACCCTTTGGAAGTGACATGAAGCTCTAGAACTTGCTGAATTGTGTGTGTGGGAGGAAAATACCCCTGGAGGTGTGTTAAAGAGGGGGTGAAATGGCGCTTACTCAAAATGATCTATTAATAAATAATATAAGGCAAAGATTCCTGTGCAAATAAATACTGTTCCTGTGCAAATAAATTCCTGTGCCAAAAAATCTGATAAATCCTAAATAAATAAATATAAAATTTCCTTTGTGCATAAAAGCAATTGCGGATGAGTGCAAAGTAATACAAGTACTAATAAGTATTTCTTCAGTGCAAAATGCTAAATAAAGTGCAAAATCAGGCACAAAAAGTGCAGCAATGATGTGCAAAGTGAAAGTAAATAAAAATTGAATATAAGAAAATAAGAAATTGATTATTTCTGTGCAAAAAACGTTCAGTGTCAAAACAGTCTTAAGTGCAAACAAGCAATTTTCAATAAAAAAGTGCCAAAAAATAAATAAAAAAACTCCTCCGTGCTGGAAAATTTCTGAAACAGTCAAAACAATGTGCATAAAGATCCAAGTGCAAAATTGCAACAAATCAACTTTTGAAAGGAAGTATTCTCCAACTGCCAAGAAAACATGGAAAGTGCTTCAATCCTGTGCAGGTGCCCTTATTTCCCCCAGCCTCTCACCTCACCTGGCTTAAAATTAAGCCTTTCTGCTAGTCTCCAATAGCTGAGTGCTCTCTTTTCTTGTTCAATCGCCCACGATCAGGTTTCCCATTTTAGGTACTCAGATAACAAAGAGAGGAAAGGGGGGGAATCCATAGTGTAGTATTTCAGATATACGTTTATTAACCACTTGCTTACTGGGCCCTTAAACCCCCTTCCTGCCCAGGCTAATTTTCAGCTTTCAGCACTGTCACGCTTTGAATGACAATTGCGCTGTCGTGCGACGTGGCTCTCAAACAAAATTGACGTCCTTTTTTTCGGTGGTACTTGATCATCTCTGCAGTTTTTATTTTTTGCACTATAAACAAAAAAAGAGCGACGATTTTGAAAAAAACACAATATTTTTCACTTTTTGCTATAATAAATATCCCAATTTAAAAAAAAAAAATATATATTTTTTTTTCTCAGTTTAGGCCGATACGTATTCTTCTACATATTTTTGGTAAAAAAAATCGCAATAAGCGTTTATTGACGTCTACAAAATAGGGCATCGTTTTATAGCATTTTTATTAATATTTTTTTTTTTACTAGTAATGGCGGCGATCAGCGATTTTTATTGCGACTGCGACATTATGGTGGACACATCAGACACTTTTGACACCATTTTGGGACCATTGCCATTTTTACAGCGATCAGTGCTATAAAAATGCACTGGTTACTGTAAAAATTACACTGGCAGTGAAGGGGTTAACCACTAGGGGCGCTGAAGGGGTTAAGTGTACCTAAGGGAGTTATTCTTACTGTGTGGGGAGGGGACTGACTGGGGGAGGTGACCGATGGTTGTCCCTATGTACAAGGGACACACCATCGGTCTCCTCTCCCTGACATACAGAGATCCACGTCCCTGTTTCTGTAAATGCCTAACGCGGATACCTGGCGGGCCACCAGGCATTCGCATCGGCACCCGCGTGACGCGGCGGGCACAGAAGTTCCCAGATGCGTGCTCGGGAGAGCGCGTGGGGAACGAGGAAAAGGGAGGACGTCAATAGACGTCCTCCCGGCATTCTAGGTCCATGCTGTAACCGTCATTCGGCTATAACGTGGGCCTCTAGTGGTTAATAAAGGTTAAAAAATTTACAATTCAGATGATTAAAAACAGCATGACACAGTGTGTATTCCAGCTTCTGGACTCGGCCGCGACCGGAAGTGATGTCACCACAGCTCTGTACCCTGACGCGTTGCGTGACTGCTCAATGTCACTTTCTCAAAGGGGATAGAGCTGCAGTGTGTGCTGGTGACTTATAAACTGGAATTCTCAGAGAATCTATCAGGTGGTCACTGAGTGTAATTAATCACTAAGAAGGAAGCATCTCATGAGTGTGAGAGAAAAGAGCTGAGGACATCTAGTGGTTGTTTGGGAGAAGAGAATCCAATCCATATTAAATAGTTATGTATTAAAAGGAAAAATAACAACAGATCCATCTAGTGGACACTGAGTGTATTTACTCGCTATTAAGAAAACATCTCATGGATGCAGTTGAACAGGAGCTTACTAGGGACATTTAGTGGTTAAAAAAAAAGTGCATTATAATCCATATTAAAGGCTAACCTCAGTGTAAGATGAAAGATATTATAATAGACTCTTCAAACAGATGACACAATCTAGATCTGAAATAATGGTCAACAAGTATAAAATCCCATCTTCTGATAAATAGATAAGAATAGGAATAAACCATGCCAGTAGAATAAACTCGGCTAAGGTAATCCTATACACCTCATCACATGCCCACTGGGTGTGCATATTAATATTCTCGTTAAAGGACAATAGTAAATGATTAAATACCGAAAAAAGAGAGAGAGAGAAGGGCAAGGGACATCCCATGATTCCAGCAAGGTGACAATAATGGGTATAATGTTAATCTAAAAGCTTAAAAATATCCAAACTAAAAACAAAGGGCATTTTCCGAATGGTAAAAAATATTAAAAAATCAATAATTTGAAATAAAACAATTGAGATCGAACTCAACATTGTGCCCTGACGGTGTTAAAGTTAGGAGCTTGTGTATCCAGCGGGACTCTGCCTGACTCAGTTTAATAATCTTGTTGTCCCACCTCCAGTGGGGTTTATACTTCTCAATCCCCCATACCAATAGAGAGGAGGGATCTTTGTTGTGATATTGGTCATAGTGTCGGGACAAACTATGCTTCGGGAACCTGTTTTTTATGTTTTGAGTATGTTCTCTGAGTCTCTTCCAGAGTTCCCTTTTCGTTCTGCCCACGTATTGAATCCGACATGGGTATTCCAGAAGATATACAACCCCTTCTGTTTTGCATGAAATAAAATCTTTGATTTTATATTCTCTTCCGGTAACTGTTGATTTAAAGCATTCCTTCTTCTTTTTGCTCTCTTTGGTGTGTCTACAAGTGTAACAGGTTTTACAGGGATAAAAACCTTTCCCGTCAAAGAGTGTAAAGGTTTTTTGTGCAGGTGGATCTGGGACATTTTTAACAATCAAATCCCTCAAATTTGTGGCTCTCCGGTAAGTAAATCTAGGTTTTTCTGGTAACCACATTCCCAGACGGCGATCTGCCTTTATAATGTTCCAATATTTCTTACAAATAGTTTTTTATTCCTAGTCGAGTCTTGAATTCGTTTTTTTTCTTTCTAAGGCAGAGACATTCTTTATTTTTTCATCAATGAAGCTTTGTTGATATCCTTTTTGGACGAATCTTTGTCTGCTTGTTTTAGGAACACCTCCGTTTTCGTACAGTTTCTTCTCAGTCTCACTAATTGCCTCTTGGGTATATTGTCCAGCCATGGGGCATAATGACAACTATCCAGAGGTAAATAACTGTTCCTGTCGACTGATTTAAAATAAGTTTCCCTGCTTCTTTCGAAATCTCCAGATCTAAAAAAAATATTTTTTCATCACTTATCTCCCATGTGAGTTTAATATTTTTGTTATTTGTATTTAAATTAAAACCAAAATCTAAAAGCCTTACTCTGTCCCCTGACCAAATAACTATAATATCATCAATAAAACATTTAAAAAGTAGGAGTTGCTGCGGTTTCCTATTGTATAGGGCGTCCTCCATTCAGCCATATATAAATTAGCCACACTTGGCGCATACTTGGCGCCCATAGCTACACCGCAGATTTGCTTATAGTACTTTTTTTCATACCAAAAATAACTATGGTCTAAGCTGTATTCAAGACAGTTGACAAGAAACTTTCTTTGTGAGCGTTTTGTTGTGCTTAACTCTTTTAGGGCCCATTTTGTTGCTTGTATAGCTTTCTTATAGTTTATGATTTATTAGCTGTGGCAAGATATATCGGTCTATCATCGATTTTTATATTATCCAATAGGGATGAGCCGAACACCCCCCTGTTCGGTTCGCACCAGAACCTGCGAACAGACCTAAAGTTCACGTGAACTTTAGAACCCTATTAAATACAATGGACTCGAACGTTCGAAATCTAAAGTGATAATTATAAAGGCTAATATGCAAGTTATTGTCCTAAAAAGGGTTTGGGAACCCGGGTCCTGCCCCAGGGGACATGTATCAATGCAAAAAAACGTTTTAAAAATGGCCATTTTTTCGGGAGCAGTGATTTTAATAATGCATAAAGTGAAACAATAAAAAGTGAAATATTCCTTTAAATTTCGTACCTGGGGGGTATATAGTATGCCTGTAAAGCAGCGCTTGTTTCCCTTGCTTAGAACTGTCCCTGCACAAAATGTAATTTCTGAAGGAAAAAAAGCCATTTAAAACCACTCGCGGCTATAATGAATTGTCGGCTCCCGGCAATACAGAAAAACTTCATTGAAAAAATAAAATAAAAAATGCGTGGGGGTCCCCCCAAATTCAATTACCAGGCCCTTCAGGTATGGTATGAATATTAAGGGGAACCCTGCATCAAATTTAAAAAAAAATGACGTGGGGTTCCCCCCAAATATCCATACTAGACCCTTCAGGTCTGTTATGGATTTTTAGGGGAACTCCACCCCAAATTTTTTTTAAAAATGGAGCCAGAGTCCGAAAGCCCCCAGCCGCCTCGAGGAGGAGAGAAGCCGTGAAGTCGGCGTTGGACACAGGCATGAGCTTAAGTGTCGTGGGCCAGCTTGGCGTGCGGAGGGGAGGATGGAGGGGGCCTCGAGTCGGGCGGACCGACCGAGGCGTGGAGTTCCCCCAAAAATCCATGCCAGACCCTTTATCCGAGCACGCAACCTGGCAGGCCGCAGAAAAAGAGGGGGGGATGAGAGAGCGCCCCCCTCCTGAACCGTACCAGGCCACATGCCCTCAACATGGGGAGGATGTCCCCATGTTGATTGGGACAAGGGCCTTTATCCCCACAACCCTTGCCCGGTGGTTGTGGGGGTCTGCGGGCAGGAGGCTTATCGGAATCTGGAAGATCCCTTTGTAACAACAGGGGTTAACGTTGTTTAAATATATTCCATTCCCGAACACACAGCAGCTACCAGACACTCCAACCAGCCAAATAAGACCCCACACAAATATTTCTCCCCGCACAAACAAGACAAACGCTCTGTGTTGAAGTTCCAAAAACAGGGAATGAATCTTTATCCCAAGCACATGGTAACACACTTCTCTTCAAAACACTTCCCTCCCATCCTTGGGGAACAGGGCGGGTTAAACTGTTCAATGACAATGGTGATACAGGTCAGGTGTGTTCAAACTTCTCCTTCAGTAAACAGTCTTAGCAGGAGGGGTTGCTGGAGTGATTCCCCCCCCTTTCCTCACAGCAAGACACTTAAACATCCCATAATAGGCAGCCAGACGGTCTACCAGCTCCAATCCACATCATCACAAACAACAATGAAAAGGTCTTTGAAAGCTAGTCTGGATTCATTAACATTACAACAGGCATCCGGGTGGATTAATATTACAGACCCATTTTAAAGCAATCCAAGACATATTCTCAATGTCCATTATTTTCTGGCTCATACTTTCTAAGAACTTCTGGGTTCCATGGGCCCACCCGTTACACCCTTTAACAAAGGGGACCCCCAGATGCCGCCCCCCCTATGTGAATTGGTAAGGGTACATTGTACCCCTACCATTTCACGAAGAACGTGTAAAAAAATTTTAAAAAAAAACAGACTTTATTAAAAATAAAAAATAAAAAACACATTCCAGCGATGTAATCCAATGTCCCACGGCGATCCGATGTCCAGCGCTGCAGTCTCCACTCGAAACACCATTGGCTGAGCGGACCTACATTGCGGAGGAAGTTCCCCATCAGGTCCGCTCAGCCAATGACGTAGGTGGGGTCTGAGGTACGAGGGGGCGGGGGCGCCCTCGTATCTCAGACCCCGCCCAAGTCTTGGCTGAGCGGACCTGATGGGGAACTTCCTCTTCAGTGTAAAAAAACCCGCCCCTTCTCACGTTCCCCATCAGGTCCGCTCCAAGGGTTGTGGGGATGAGGCCCTTGTCCCCATCAACATGGGGACATCCTCCCCATGTTGAGGGCATGTGACCTGGTACGGTTCAGGAGGGGTCGCTCTCTTTTCCTGCGGCCTGCCAGGTTGCGTGCTCGGATAAAGGGTCTGATATGGATTTTTGGGGGAACTCCACGCCATTTTTTTTTACATTTGGGGTGGAATTCCCCTAAAAATCCATACCAGACCTGAAGGGCCTGGTGTGGATATTTGGGGGGAACCCCACGCATTTTTTTTTTAATTTGCGGCAGGGTTACCCTTAATATCCATACCAGACCTGAAGGGCCTGGTAATTAAATTTGGGGGGACCCCCACGCATTTTTTTTTTCAATGACTTTTCTATGTATTGCCGGGAGCCGACAATTCATTATAGCCGAGAGTGAGTTTTAAATGACTTTTTTTCCTTCAGAAATGATACTTTGTGCAGGGACAGTTCTAAGCACGGGAAACAAGCGCGACTTTACAGGCATACTATACACACACCCCAGGTATGAAATTTAAAGGAATATTTAACTTTTATTGTTTCACTTTAAGCATTAATAAAATCACTGCTCCCGAAAAAACTTCAGTTTTTAAAACTTTTTTTTTTGCATTGATACATGTTGCCTGGGGCAGGACCTGGGTCCCCAAACACTTTTTATGACAATAACTTGCATATAAGCCTTTAAAATTAGCACTTTCGATTTCTCCCATAGACTTTTACAGGGTGTTCCGCGGCTTTTCGAATTTGCCGCGAACACCCCAAATTGTTCGCTGTTCGGCGAACATGCGAGCAGGCAATGTTCGAGTCAAACATGAGTTTGACTCGAACTCGAAGCTCATCCCTATTATCCAATAGCTGTATAAGATGTTTAGTGTCCCTGAGATATGAATTTGTTTTCCTCACTATTGGCTGTAAGAACCAGTCAATATATTCTCCAATTCTTGCTCCAACCGAATTAATTCCATTCACTACGGGCCTCCCTGGCGGTTTTTCTTTGTTTTTGTGGATCTTGGGAAGGGTATAAATAATGGGGATCCGACATCCAAGGGGCTGAAGATATTTTCCTTCTTTCTTGTTCAACAATCCCTTTTCCATACCTTTTTCTATTAGGTTTGCCAGTTCATCTTTATAGCTTATTATTGGATTTCCAGGTAGTTTTTGATAGGTATTTTCTTCACTTTATGGCAGTCTAATTCTTCTTTGTATGCTGTCATTGATTGTATTACTATCGCCCCTCATTTGTCTGCTTGTCTTACGACAACGTCTTTTCTTTCTTCCAGTTTTTAATACCACTTTTTATATCACCGGGGTCATATATCTTTTTGATCTTAAGATCTTGTAGATCTTTTAGGACCATCCTTCTGAAAACTTCAATATGGCCTTCATTGCCAATTGGTGGCTTAAATAAAGACTTGTTTCTCAAATTACTAAACTGGGTTCTACTTTCCACAGTATTATTTATTACTGTGTTTTATCCCGGCTTATTTAACATGTATTTCTTAATATGCAGACTTCTTGTAAAATTGTTGATGTCTACATAGGCACTAAATTTATTTAAATTTCTCTTAGGGGCGAATTTCAGGCCTTTGTCTAATACTTTTTATTTCCTCTTTGGTAAGCTCTATTCCGCTAATGTTAATGATTTCTTCTCCAATTAATTTCTTCTTATTCTATTTCTTGACTCCTGCCCTGCATCCTCGCCTCAATTTCCGTTTCTTCCAGACCTGTTTTTTGAGGATCTTCTCAGTGATCTTCTCCTTTCTCCTCTCTGTCTCGTTCTCTCTGGGGATCTCTGTTCACAACTTCTTCCTCTCTCCTTGGATCTCTTGCGTGTCTGTGTTTTGGACTCCGTCTGATTAGTCTCTGGGGTCCATTCTCCTGTTGATGATGCCTCGGAGAATCTCGGCGTCTCATCACTAAAAAAACGCCTTGGACTTGCATCTCGCATTTCTCTTTCATATTGGTGGTGGTGATTTGAAATTCTTATATTCTCATAGTGACCTCTAGGGGTTCTTCCCCCTTCATCATATCTTCTCAGATGTTCATACTGATTCTGTATGGGGATATTATATTGATTCTCATATATTCCACGTTCCCGTCTTTCATTATACTGATAGTGATGTTGATTATCATCTCTTCTTCCATTTTCGTACTCTGGATTTACATTCTGATTCACACTATTTCTCCATGGTGGAGTCTGAGATCTTCTTCCATAAGGTGGCTGTTGGAAAGGTCTGGGTGAATTGTAGGAATTGTTGTTATACCAATTATTTTTCCAGAAGGGTTTTCTACCATTATTATTCCCATTCCATCTCTGTTTCTTGTTAGGTGTACTATAATTATAATTCCCATCCATCCCATTATTCGGCTGATTCTTTGCTCTATTCATGACTTATTTTGTTTTTATTAGTTTTTCTTGCTCTGGGGAACTATTATTGGATTCTACTACAAGTTCTTCTGATTTATTTTGCCATTTAAAAACAAGATCATCTTCATAATCTTTCATATCTCTCTGATATTTCCTTTTCTTTCTTGCTATGGTTTCTTTATCTTTTTGTTCCATATCTCTCTGTAGTTGTTTTGATACAGCTGGAGGTGTGAGCACCTGCAAGTTGAGTTGAGGATTGTGGAGGTCTGGAGGTAGCTTCATCTTTTGTAAGTCTCATGCCTAATAACTAATTTATGATTTATTTAATATAGGATTCTAAGGGCAAGCACTGAAAGAGCCATGTAAGATCACAATTAAAGCACACAGTGGTTGATTTACTAAAACTGAAAAAAATCTGGTGTAGCTCTGCATAGAAACCAACCAGCTTCCAATTTTTTTTTTTTGTCAAAGCTTATTTGAACAAGCTGAAGTTAAAGTTGATTGGCTATTATGCAGAGCTGCACCAGATGTTGAACTCTCCAGTTTTAGTAAATCAACCATTTTGTAAAACTCGCATTACAGAAGTCACTTTTTGAAAGAGTTATTTGTATACATGTGACAGAGAGCATTGCCTGAAGACTTCAGCGATGTCACTTCTGTGGCACTTCACATACGAATGAGAACCACCAGACCTCTGCAATTGAGGTCCATTGGACTGAAGTAGTACCAGGGTATATGTTCTGCAGAGGTCAAACAATTGCTTTAAAGAACAACTCCAATCACAAAAAGATTTAATGCACATTCATTTATTGGCTAGAGGATATTTATACTGTGTGACATAAAACAATTCTACAAAAGTTGCAATTAACCACTTGTCGACCAGTCTTTTTCTGTCACTTTTTGTGTACAAGTTTATATCAGTATTTTTTGCTAGAAAATTACATATAATCCCCCAAACATTATAATTTTTTTCTTTAACAGAGACCCTAGGCAATAAAATGGCGATCACTGCAATTTTTTTATATTGCACGCTATTTGCGCAACAGTTTTGCAAATGCAATTTCTTTGGAAAAAATACACTTTAATGAATAAAATAAAAATAAAAAAAGCAATAGTTACCCCATTTTTTTTTGCAAAATGTGAAAGATGATGTAATGCCGAATAAAGAGATACCTTATATGTCATGCTTTAAAATTGCGCACACTAGTGGAATGGCGACAAACTTCAACACTTAAAAATCTCCATAGGCGACAATTTTAAAAATGTTTACAGGTTACCTGTTTAGAGTTACAAAGGAGGTCTAGCACTAGAATTGTTGGGCCGAACACCCTTCCGGTTTGGTTCGCACCAGAACTCCCGAACATGTAAAAAATTTGGACCCAAACTGTGAACCCTATTAAAGTCTATGGAACCCGAACTAGAAAAATCAAAAGTCCTAATTTTTAAGGCTTATATGCAAGTTATTGGCCATAAAAAGGATATGGGGACCCGACTACTGCACTGGGGGACATGTATCAATGGAATATTTTTTTATTATTTTAAGATTGTTTTTTACAGGAGCAGTGATTGTAATGATCCTTAAAGAGAAACAATAAAAATGTAGTGCCTGGGGGGTCCCCTTAGTCTGTCTGTAAAGTGGTGCATCTGTACCGTGTATTGAACCTACTGCAGCAAAACTGATATTTATAAAGGAAATAAATTACATTTAAATTGACAGCAATACATTACCATTGCTGACAATAGAAAAATGTATAAAAAAACAGCGTGGAGGTCCCCCCAATCCATACCAGGCCCTTTGGGTCTGGTATGGATTTTAAGAGGAACCCTCGTTGACCCCCACAACCACAGCCAAGGGGTGTGGGGAAGAGGCACTTGTCCCCATTAACATGGGGACAAGGTACTTTGGGGTGAGGGGAGCCCCCCTTGCCCCAAAGCACCCCCTGTGTTGAGGGCATGTGGCCTGGTATGGTTCAGGAGGGGGGCACTCACTCGCCCCTCCCTTTCCTGGGCTGCTAGGCTGCATGCTCAGGTAAGGGTCTGGTGTGCATTTTGGGGGGGACCCCACTATATTTTTTTTTAACATTTTTCTGTTGCCGGCAATGTTTTTTTTTTATATTCAGCTGTCAGCGGGGAAGCTTGTTGACAGCTGATTCATCCGTCGCTAAGAACGCCGCGGCTGGCTCCCTAATAACCAGCTATTCACTGTGCCCTGACTGAGCAAAGCTTTGCCCGAACAGGGCTTAAAATGCACTGTGCTGAGCGTCCCGCAGATTTGGGTGTTGGCCAAAAGGCGATGTTCGGGTGATGTTCGGACCAAACTTTTGCTTGGCTCGAACTGTTCGCCCAACTCTAGTTGTAAACGACAAACACCAGGGTATGAATTCTAACAAATAGTTTCCTGGGAAATGTTTATTTTATTGTGCTCATTTTGTGGATGTAATACTACTTTAATTAATAATATTGCACATCAATAAATGATAGCAAATGTTTTATTAAGTAATATCTGAAATAAATAAAAAGGAGTGAGTAGAGCAGCTTTTATCTTCTGTTGTCTAGGTAGACTTATGCTCATTACTTGCTTAGCATTTTTTCTTGATTTTTTTCAGGGGGGGATGTAAAAAATAGAATTTTCTGCCTTACAAGGAATGGCGTAATGATTTATGCCTTCATAAAGGCGTTCTGTTTCTAAGACATAAAAGAGTCTAATATCTGGTGAAGCAGCCTCGTTGAATTACTGTGAGTTTGCAGAGTATAGGATTGTGTTTACTTATATTCGCATTAACGGCAAGCAGGTCTGTATTGATCTGAACCCTGCAGGGTGAGATGAACATGCAGAATGCATGGTCCTGTCAGCTTTGATTAATGTATAATAGTCTGACAGCCTATAGGCTGAGAAAACAGCCCTTCCTTACCATGATACGTGACGAGGATCTGCTAAGACCTGTCCTCGGCTGGAGTCCATGGACAATGAATTGAACATACAACACGGTGTCAGAATTTTTCATCCTTCATTTATTAAAACAAACCCGACTTTGATTCAGAGGGATAAAGCTGAATTGTTTTCTTATTTCTTCTTATTCTTTATTTCTTATTCCCAAAAGCCAGTGACGTACCCCGATCCACCTCATATATAGCAGGGCCCTCTGAATTATATTGTAACTGTACTGTCTGCCTTCGTGTTGTAAAGCGCTGTGCAAACTCCTGTATTATAACAATAATAATAATATGTGGCATGCAAATAACTTAATAAGCAAACTTTCAAAACCTATTATAAAGATTAACCACGTGAACTCTGGAAGATTTACCCCCTTCGTGATCAGGCCGTTTTTTGCGATACGGCACTGCGTTACTTTAACTGCCAATTGCACGGTCATTTGATGCTGTACCCAAATTAAATTTATGTAATTTGTTTCCCACAAATAGAGCTTTCTTTTGGTGGTATATAAAACATCTCTGCATATTTTTATTTTGGGGCTCTAAACAAAAAAAGGCAGACAATTTTGAAAAAAAAACCTCAATATTTTTTACTTTCTGCTATAAAACATATCCAATAAAAATTTAAAAAAAATCGAATTTCTTCAGAAATTGAGGCTAATATGTATTCTGCTACATGCTTTTGATAAAAAAAATCCCAAAAAGCATATATTGATTGGTTTACGCGAACGTTATAGTGTCTACAAACTATGGGATATATTTATGAAATCTTTTTTAATTCTTTTTATACTAGTAATGGCAGCGATCGGCAACTTATAGTGGGACTGTGTTATTGCGGCAGACTATCGGACGCTAACTGACACTTTTGACACTTTGCGGGAACCAGTGACACTAATACAGGGATCAGTGTTAATAATATAATAATATGCACTGTCACTGTACTAATGACATTGGCTGGAAAAGGGTTAAACATCTAGGGTGATCTAAGGGTTAAATGTGTGCCTAGCCAGTGTTTTTTGTGTACATAGTGTGGTGCTTTCACTAAGGGAAAAGACTGATTCTAATCCCTGCTTTGCAGAGACACAGACACCCCCCCCCCCCGTTAGAACTGAGATAAGCCTTGTTTACATAGACAGATCTCAGTTTTACTAACGATCGATGGGTGCCGGAGAAAATCGAGTCCCCGGGACCTGCAGCTCAGTTTCTGCTGTGAATTATCACAGCAGAAGTGGCCCGCATAAATATATGTGATTCTGCCCACAGCTGCCGCCCTGTAGCAGTAAAAGTGCTATAGGGCGGTCAGCAAGTGGTTAATAAGGAACATCGCTAATCAAGAGTAAAACTGTAAATGTGTAAAAATGTATTGGCAGTAGAAAGTTAAACTGGCCATACATGGATTAAAAATTGGCCGGTTCAGCAGGGACCATCTGAATTCTATCCATCTATGGGCAGGCTAATCGTACGCCATCAATCGACTTGTTACACCAGCCTGCCAGATTTTTTTCCTTGCTATTACTATCACGGCTATAGCTTCAAGCAATAATGTATTCATCTGTGGGTTGCTTTAGAGCCACACATACCATTTATTAAAAATGTTAGTTGTAACTAGGGATGGGCCGAACACCCCCCCGGTTCGGTTCGCACCAGAACACCTTGAACAGGCAAAAAGTTCTAGCGAACATGCAAACCCTATTAAAGTCTATGGGACATGAACATGAAAAATCAGACCCCGACAACCACTGGCCAGGGTTGTCGGGTAGAGGCCCTTGGCATCCCCAAAGCACCCTACCCATGTTGAGGGCAAGCAGCCTGGTATGGTTCAGGAGGGGGGGGCACTCGCTTGTCCCCTCCCTTTCCTAGCCTGCCAGGCTGAATGCTCGGATAAGGGTCCGGTATGGATTTTGGGGGGACCCCACGTTTTTTTTTTTGGTGTGGAGTTCCCCTTAAAAACTATTCCAGACCCAAAGGGCCTGCCATGGATTTTTGGGGGTACACCATGACGTTTTTTTTCTTAATTCGGTCATAGGGTTCCCCCTAACCACTTCCATATACTGTACTATATACTCTGCAGTGCACTATATACCCTGCACTGTATTATATATACTACACTGACTGCACTATATATTTTCCACTGTAATATATACTACACTGACTACACGATATACTCTGCAATGCATTATATATACTACACTAATGGCACTATATACTCTGAACTGTATTATATATACTACACAGGCTGCACTATATATTCTGAACTGTATTATATATACTACACTAACTGCACTATATACTCTGAACTGTATTATATATACACTACATTGACTGACTGCACACTACACTACCTGCCTAATCTCTATTCATTCACTATATACGGCCATCGTGTAAGCAGCAGCCTTATGTAGCGGGCTCACCCTCTCACCCCTTCTTCTTCTCGGCTTGCTGTCTTGTCTAGGGGGAACCTGGGAGGAGGGATGAGATCCACCATGGCCCATGACCTCTTGTGGATAGTGGTGAAGGCACGAACGTATTTTACCATCGGGCCGTGTGTATAACCCAGGGTCAAGTCTTTCCTCTAAATGACCCCCCTTTGCTCCCAGTAACCAGAGTTCCACACCACTGAAAAGGTCCAACTCTTATTTATTCTTCAACAGCAATAAATCGTCACTTAGCACAGACAGGTTGTGACCAACGAACAGTTCAGTATAGGTGGGGAGTAGGTCGAGGCACAATCCCTAATCAAACTAAACCATTGAGATATCACCAACGGTTATGGCGCACAATGGCTGTGAACAGGGATGAGCCGAACACCCCCCTGTTCGGTTCGCACCAGAACCTGCGAACAGACAAAATGTTCGTGTAAACTTTAGAACCCTATTAAATACAATGGACTCGAACGTTCGAAATCTAAAGTGTTAATTATAAAGGCTGATATGCAAGTTATTGTCCTAAAAAGTGTTTGGGGACCCGGGTCCTGCCCCAGGGGACATGTATCAATGCAAAAAAAAGTTTTAAAAACGGCCGTTTTTTCGGGAGCAGTGATTTTAATAATGCATAAAGTGAAACAATAAAAGTGAAATATTCCTTTAAATTTCATACCTGGGGGGTGTGTATGATATGCATGTGAAGTGGCGCATGTTTCCCGTGCTTAGAACTGTCCCTGCAAAAAATGTCATTTTTGAAAGAAAAAAAGTCATTTAAAACTGACTTGCGGCTATTAATGAATTGTCGGCTCCCGGCAATACATTCAAAAGTCATTGATAAAAAAAATAAAAAAAAAGCGTGGGGGTTCCCCAGAATTCAATTACCAGGCCCTTCAGGTCTGGAATGGATATTAAGGGGAACCCTGCCGCAAATTTAAAAAAAAATTGACGTGGGGTTCCCCCACATATCCATTCCAGGCCCTTCAGATCTGGCATGGATTTTAAGGGGAACTCCACCCCAAATTTAAAAAAAAAATGGTGTGGAGTCCCCCTAAAAATCCATACCAGACCCCTTATCTGAGCACGCAACCTGGCCGGCCGCAGGGGAAAAGGGGGGGACGAGAGAGCGGCCCCCCCTCCCTCCTGAACCGTACCAGGCCACATGCCCTCAACATGGGGAGGATGTCCCCATGTTGATGGGGACAAGGGCCTCATCCCCACAACCCTTGCCCGGTGGTTGTGGGGGTCTGCGGGCGGGGGGCTTATCGGAATCTGGAAGACCCCTTTAACAAAGGGGACCCCCAGATCCCGGCCCCCCCCTATGTGAATTGGTAAGGGGTACATTGTACCCCTACCATTTCACGAAGAAAGCGTAAATTTAAAAAAAAACAAAACACACAAAGACCTTGAAAAAGTCCTTTATTTAAAAAAAACAAAAAAAAACATTCCAGCGGTGAAATCCAGTGTCCCGCGGCGATCCCGATGTCCAGCGCTGTCCTTTATTGGTTGTGCCTGAGCGGACCTGATGGGAAACTCCCTCTCAGTATTTTAAATGTATAGACCCGCCCCTTCTAAAGTTCCCCATCAGGTCCGCTCAGCGGACCAGATGCGGAACATGAGAAGGGGCGGGTCTATACATGTATTGCCAAAGTGAGAGCAGTTCCCCATCAGGTCCGCCCCCTCGGTATGTCGGACCCGCCTACGTCATTGGCTTGAGCGGGGAACTTCCTTCACTATGTAAATTTAAATTACACAGTGAAGGAAGTTCCCCGCTCAAGCCAATGACGTAGGCGGGTCCGACATACCGAGGGAGCGGACCTGATGGGGAACTGCTCTCACTGTGGTAATACATGTATAGACCCGCCCCTTCTCATGTTCCGCATCTCGTCCGCTGAGCGGACCTGATGGGGAACTTTAGAAGGGGCGGGTCTATACATTTAAAATACTGAGAGGGAGTTCCCCATCAGGTCCGCTCAGGCACAACCAATGAAGGACAGCGCTGGACATCGGGATCGCCGCGGGACAATGGTTTTCAGCGCTGGAATGTTTTTTTTTTTTTATTATTTTAAATAAAGGACTTTTTCAAGGTGTTGGTGTGTTTTTTTTAAACATTTTTTTACGCTTTCTTCGTGAAATGGTAGGGGTACAATGTACCCCTTACCAATTCACATAAGGGGGGGCGGGATCTGGGGTCCCCTTTGTTAAAGGGGTCTTCCAGATTCCGATAAGCCCCCGCCCGCAGACCCCCACAACCACCGGGCAAGGGTTGTGGGGATGAGGCCCTTGTCCCCATCAACATGGGGACATCCTCCCCATGTTGAGGGCATGTGGCTTGGTACGGTTCAGGAGGGAGGGGGGGCCGCTCTCTCGTCCCCCCCTTTCCCCCTGCGGCCGGCCAGGTTGCGTGCTCGGATAAGGGGTCTGGTATGGATTTTTAGGGGGACTCCACGCCATTTTTTTAAAATTTGGGGTGGAGTTCCCCTTAAAATCCATGCCAGATTTGAAGGGCCTGGAATGGATATTTGGGGGAACCCCACGTCAAATTTTTAAAAAATTTGCGGCGGGGTTCCCCTTAATATCCATTCCAGACCTGAAGGGCCTGGTAATTGAATTCTGGGGAACCCCCACGCTTTTTTTTTTTTTTTTATCAATGACTTTTTTATGTATTGCCGGGAGCCGACAATTCATTAATAGCCGCGAGTCAGTTTTAAAAGACTTTTTTTCTTTCAAAAATGACATTTTTTGCAGGGACAGTTCTAAGCACGGGAAACATGCGCCACTTCACATGCATATCATACACACCCCCCAGGTACGAAATTTAAGGGAATATTTCACTTTTATTTTTTCATTTTAAGCATTATTAAAATCACTGCTCCTGAAAAAACGGCCGTTTTTAAAACTTCTTTTTGCATTGATACATGTCCCCTGGGGCAGGACCCGGGTCCCCAAACACTTTTTAGGACAATAACTTGCATATAAGCCTTTATAATTAGCACTTCAGATTTCTCCCATAGATTTTTCGAATTTGCCGCGAACACCCCAATTTGTTCGCTGTTCGGCGAACGGGCGAACAGGCAATGTTCGAGTCGAACATGAGTTCGACTCGAACTCGAAGCTCATCCCTAGCTGTGAATGTACTTCTTTCCTTTTCTGAGTCTCTACCAGCAACTCTGACGAACTGTGAAATAGGAGTTACCTTCTTTAAGCTGTGGCCCCAGTCAGAGGGAAAACATCCTTCCGAGAGAGTTACCGGAGGCCCCACCGTCACCGGCAAATGCTGCACCGGGCTGTTCGGAAGGGTTACACTCCCCGGCCTCCTCGTCTCAGATTCGGGCACCCAACACCTTAGGGCCCCTCGGACTCCTTCACCCTTGCGGAACCCAGTCGAAGGTACTGGGTCCCAGGCCTCCTTAATAGTACCTCACCCCAGGGCTAAAGGTGCCTGGGATGGACTCCATCTCCCGCTCCGGCCAGGTCAAGGGCCCCTGTGCCCGGAACTCCGGAACGCCTGCACCCAGGCTGAAGGTGCCTGGGCGCGGCGGTGTCCTCCGACTCTGAACCCCGTGCTCAGGGCGTCCACCCCCTTTATCTCCTCTCCCCAGCGTCACAGCAGGTTCCCCGCCCCACTGTACAACCGCCGGAAAGGGACAAAAAGAGTACAGTCTTGCAGTGAGGGTTCAACCCCTGGCCCAGGGCAACAGCGCCACCCTCGGACCCCAGGGAACCTTACACCACCAGAGTCCTCCATAAACAATAATCAGTGCATCTGGGTTACACCACCACCCAGATGCTTCCCTTAAATTTAAATACCAGCTACACTTATATAGTATGGGGCATGGACTTAACCCATGAGCCATGATTGGCCAAAGGCACCCTGCCATAGCGAAACAGGAAGTAAGAGGAAATCCATACAAATTAAGGGAATCCCTTGGGAACCCACAGGTCACCAGAACTAGTGTCCCCATTGGAAAATTTCCCCTATATTACTTTTAATGATAACGGTAAACAGGACAAATTAAAAGGGGGAATCTCCCTAACAGGGGCACAGACAGCAATAATAACTGACAGGTGTTCTAATCCCTCTCCACTCTATCCAAAACACAAAAAAAGCTTTGCCCTTAGTTATACTTTAAGTGGCTTCTATGTGTTGTAAGCTAATTGTGTGGCTTTAAATGACTAAAGCTTGCCATAGATTGAAATAATTTTGAACAAAAAGTTTTCAGAAACAAATGTTCTAAGAAAGTTGCGTGGGGTAATTTTTTGGACTGCAGTGATGAGAAAATTTGACGAAGCTTTCTTTTGGTAATGTCCATTCATTCCAAAATCAAATGTTAAAGGCATACAGAATCTTTTAAACGACATACAAATGTTTTAAAAATTTTCCTAACGCTGGGTTCACACTGAGGAATGGAGCGACTCACAGCAGAGGTCTGGTGTGTCTTTCATTCACCGTTTCAAGTTCGATTTCAGCCTGATTTTTTGGCTGAATTTGGTTCTGAAATGGACCAGATATCGCACAGGACTCCTGTAAAATGCGCACCGAAGCCGCTCCGGAGAGGTGTGAACCGGCTCCATAGAGAGCCGGTCACAATCTCTTGACATGCAAATTGGATGCGGGGAATACCACATCCAATTCGCACTGGTGTGAACCCTGCCTAAGACCTTTCCTAAGATTTTTACATTTTTTTTTATTCTATCCCTCTAAACCTGGCCATAAACAGGTAGAATTTTAAATTACCGTATATACTCGAGTATAAGCCGACCCGAATATAAGCTGAAGCACCTAATTTTACCACAAAAAAATGGGAAAACTTATTGACTCGAATATAAGCCTAGGGTGAGAAATGCAGCACTACTGTAAGTGGAAAAGAGGTTCAACAATGCCCATCTGCAGCCTCACTGTGCCAATTTGCAGCTTCGCTGTGCCCATTTGCAGCCTTACTGTGTCCATCTGCATGCCTCAGCCTCACTGTGCCCATCTGCATGCCTCAGCCTCACTGTGCCCATTTTCAGCCTCACTGTATCCATCTGCATGCCTCACTGTGCCTCATTGTTTCTATCTGCATGCCTCACTGTGCCCATATTTCTTGCCTCACTGTGCCAATCTCCCTACCTGATCTGTGCCTCATGTGCCGGCGCTGTGTCCATCTGCAGCCTTATGATCTCCGGCGCTGTGATATGCAGTCTAGTCAGCGGCCGTGTGATGTAGCAAAGCCCCGCCTGCTCTTCGTTCTCATCTGTGGTGACGGAATACTGACTCAGTTTCCCAGCAGTGAGTCAGTGTTCAGCCAATGACGGACGAAGAGAAGGCGGGGCTTTGTTACACTGCGTGGCCTCCGACTAGACTGCATATTACAGGGCCGGAGATCATAAGGCTCCAGATGGACACAGTGAGGCGCGGGACTCAAGTATAAGCCGAGGGGGGCATTTTCAGCACAAAAAAAATGTGCTGGAAAACTCAGCTTATACTCGAGTATATACGGTAACACGTTTTAGGAAAAAAATGTTCTAAGAAAGTTTTTTCATTTTTGTGAATCATAAGCAGGTCAAATCAACGTTCATTTTTGACTGCAGTGATGACATAATTCGAAAGAGCAGGATAGAAATTTTCTCCAACAAATTTCCAACACTGTACAGTATATGGTTTTCTTTTGGTAAAGTCCATTCATTCTAAAATAAAATGATAAAAGCAAACACAATCTTTTCAACAGTATACGAATGTTCTGAGAATTTTCCTAAAACTTTCCCTAATGCCCCGTACGCACGAATGGTTTTCCCATCTGAAAAAGTCTGATGAGAGCTTTTTGTCGGGAATCCTGACCGTGTGTATGCTCCAGCAGCCTTTTTCCAACAGAAAAACTGCCGGAAAAAGTTTGAGAGCAGGTTCTCTTTTTTCCCGACGGAAAAAATTCCTTACGGAAAAAACGTTTGTCTGTATGCAATTCCAATGCGCAAAAAAAAAACGCATGCTCAGAATCAAGTATGAGACCGAAGGGCTCGTTCTGGTAAAACTAGCGTTCGTAATGGAGATAGCACATTCGTCACGCTGCAAATTATTGCATCATTTAATGCAGCGCATTCTTTTCTTCTTTATAATGCTACAATAATGAAGTTGTTTTGACAAACTTCTTTCTTTATTATTTCTCGTGATCTCATGAATAATCTTTTTGGTTTTTAAAGCCAGATCTCCATAATAATGTTTGGAATTTTTTTTATAGTCTTTTTTTTTTATCAAGATCTCCTGTTTTTTTTATTATTTTAAAATTATTTTCTAATGATCTCCATATTTCTTATTCTTTTTGGTGTGTCAAGTTACCACAACATTATTATCTTGTATTTTTTAACCTCAAGGATGTTGGTGTTTGCATCCCTTGTTAATTTGACATTGTATTTTGGAAATGTACCTGCCTACTCACAAACAAACTGTCCTTTTTTAATAAAAACACATAGGCAAGTATTTACAGAAAAAATTAATTCCATTTATTCTGTCTCGTAACAAAATAAAGAGGAAGGCAACACTGGAGAAACTGTTGCAATTTGTGAAGCCTTTGGACCCCAGGGCAGACATCAACTCTGTGGAAAAAAAATGTAGTAGCTTGAGAAGTCCATACAATAGGGAGCACAATCTGGTCCTGGATTTCCAGAGATCAGGAATAGTAGCAGATGACATATATGTCCCCAGTCTGTGGTACTACAACAGCCTGCGTCTTCTGTAAGACCAGACTGAACCCAGGCCATCACTTTCTTGTCTTCTTTACAGACTTCCCTGCACCCTCCCCTGCAGCCTTCCATACAGCCTTCTCTACAGCCTTCCCTGCACGCTTCCTTGGAGGCTGTGGCTCTGGAGGTGTACTTGTGGCAGGAGGAGGAGAAGGAGGTGGAGGAGGTGGAGGAGGATGGGCGAACTCAGAAAGTTGAGTATTTTCTGTTAGTTGGCCCATCAACCCCTTATTTAGGGCCTGTAAAATCAGGTTCTCACAGAGGAGGCGTTGGCCCTTCTCCATGTCCTGCATTTTTGCAGCGACTAGGCAGGCATAGCCCTCTTGAATGGTGGGGGGGTCTCTGAGGGTCGCATGAGCATCCCGAATGAGGGCAAAGACTGCCTCATCCAGGTTCCTACCCCTCCTGGGCCTTTTTGTTGTAAGGCGGAGGGGAGCCACCTGGGATTGGGTGAGGCCACTGGGCCCGGCCACCTGCTGGCTGACACTTACCCCTGCCTCCTCCTGCCTGCCACTTTCCAGACCCTCATCCTGGCTGAGGTTTTCCTGTGTATAAAAAAGGGACATAGTTTTAGTTTTTGGTTCATCAATCACATACAATTTTCAGCTCATGACTGTTGCAAATTGAATGTTAATAAATAGAAAAGACTATCATTCTGACCCCAGCCGTTTTCATTCTTGTCCCGATCATTTTTGGCCACTACTGTCTATTGATATGTAAAACACTTTTTGTTCAAACATTAATTTGTTATCAATATTAATATCTATTTAACATTATTGATTTTAGGACTATAAATCTTTAGAAAAATACTATACCTGACTCAAGCTGGGCTCCTCCAGTTCTTCCAGGATGGAAGACCCAGGTTGGTCCTCGGAAACCTCAGCTGGGGTGGAGGGAAGGCTGGAGGGATGGGTGGAGGGAAGGGCAAAAAGTGATGGCCTCACTTCAGTCTGGTCCTCCAGAAATCGCATTTTGTTGTAGTACCAAAGACTGGGTACATACACATCCTCCTGATTTCTGTGAATCCAGCACCTTATTGCACTCCTTCTTGTATGTGCACCTCAAGTTCCCAATTTTCTTGTCCACAAAGTCGATGTCTGCGGTGGGGACCTGAGTCTTTACAAATTGCAGAAGTTTCTCCAGCGCTGCCTTCCTTGCTGCTATATTTTTATGGAGGGGGTTTTTGATTTCCCACAAACCAGGCAGCTCCCTGTACCTGTCAAGGAACTCGTTCAAGAATTCTGGGTTTTTAAAAGCATTCATTATTTCTGCAAGACAAAACACAAGACAAAAATACTAATGTCAGCCTGAACTCTCATAATCTTATCCCAATATAGTCCTCAATCTCGAAGCAGTATAGGCCACTGATGCCCCAAGTTAAAATGTTACCTTCGGTCTCACGTTTGGCGCTTCCTCCTTCCTCCGCACACAGAACGTAGGTACGACACATGCGTGTTAGCTTTATATACACTGCGCATGCGTGAAACTCCGCACACGTCGCCTGCCCCTGACGTTCTTTCTAGTATATTCCCCGCCCTTTCTCTTTCAGCGTGCAGTGGGAGAGACATGGTGGAGACACAGCAGGTGCGTAATTCCAGTAACGAGGAGGAAAGCCCGCAGCCAGAAACGTCCAGATCCAGGAGGAGATATAAGGCCTCAAATGTGTCCTTTGTAGAGATGGCGGAGATGGTGGATATCTTGAGGAGGACCGACTATGATGGGAAGCATGGGCCGTACACCAACCCTAATGTGAGAAAGGCCAAGATCATGTCTAAAGTTGTGAGAAGTCTGCACAGGAATTTTGGAGTACGACGATCCAAGGAGCAATTGAGGAAACGCTGGTCAGACCTGAAATTGAGGGAGCATGACCAGTACAGAAGGATCAAGAAACTGCTTTAAAAAGTAAGTATTTGTCCTGTGTTCAGATTATTATTATTACTTGCATGTTGCTCCTTGTTCTTTTCTTTACTGTTGTACAGTTAAAAATGGCAACTTTCATGTTCGTGGGCACAGTATTCACTCGCAGTAAACATCGTTCGTTTGCCCACTAAATACAATGTTTTTGGCAGATACAGGGTTAACTAAATTTGGTCATGCCTATTTGTATAAAAAGATGTTTAGGAGAGGACACTCAGCAGCTGTTGTTTACACATCTGGACTCAGGAGCACTAGTGTGAGACACCAGAACAACTCTTTTAGGGTGTCCCACACAGGTGCTCCAGTGGATACTTGGGGTGTCTTGTGTGTCATGTGTCATGTGTCAAACTTGTCCAAAAAAGGTAAGTATTCCAGCTTTGGTAAGGGAAAAAATCATGTCCGCAGCTTGGAACTCTGCCAAAACACACAATTGTACCCCACTTCCAAGCAATGTTTCATATTCCTATTTCTGGCCTCAAATATCTGTGTGCTTAATATACCTTTTGTTTCATTCTCATAGGGGAGAAAATACTCAGAACATCTGAGGACACCAGGAACTAGTGTGCCCACATGTCCCGGATTGCCCGGGACATTCCCGCAATTAGCAGGTCTGTCCCGGGTCCCCGGCACCTTCATTCCGGGACAATAGAGTGTCCTGGAATAGCCCCCTGGCCCTGGACTGATCTGATGCCCACTAAAATATCCCTCACATCACTGCTGTCACTCACTGACAGCCGCTGGTGGACCCCTGGCTGGTCAGACCCTTTTTCCATTAGCCGCTGGCTCAGTGCCCAAATGGTTGCTAGCTCTGCCGCCCGCTTGGCGTGTAGCAACCAGTGACGTCATGAGGAGAGACGACTAGAGCCCCAGCATGCACAGAGCGTGAGCAGGAAGATTTAACTTCCTCCTCCGCGCCAACTCATTAGCTCCACCCACCTCCTCCCTGCATCTTCCAACCAGCAGCATGCAGAAGTTCAAGAAAGAGAGATGAAGGAAAGGTAAGTACAATCCAATGCACTCACACTCACCATGACAGATGGGGTTAAAATCCGCAGTCAGCTCTCCCCCCCCCCCAGCAGCCAGCGTTCTGTGCTGAACTGTCAGCACTCTGTGTGTCAGCCTGGAGCTAGCAGTCTAGCACTGATAAGAGGATGGAAGGCAGATAAGGGGTCCAAGAAGAAGAGAGGACACTGACAGATGAGATTACACCCTCAGAGGGATGGAAGGAGGACAGATTCTTAAATATCAGGGCAAGGTTCATGCTGGGATGTGACCCCCCCCAAAAAAAGTGAAAGACTACAGGTCCCAGCATGAACTCCCCCCAGAACTGAAGATGCCCCCCCTTAATCAGTGAAGAACTACAGGTCCCAGCATTAGCATGTGAAATCTATGGGCTCACACCCTTAATTCTCAGGGGTCCATGTTGGGACCTGTAGTCCTTCAATTTGGGGGATCACATCCTTAGATATCAGGGGTCCATGTTGGGACCTGTAGTCCTTCAATTTGGGGGGGATCACATCCTTAGATATCAGGGGTCCATGTTGGGAGTGGACCTGTAGTCCTTCAATTTGGAGGGGATCACATCCTTAGATATCAGGGGTCCATGCTGGGACCTGTAGTCCTTCAATTTGGGGGGAATCACATCCTTAGATATCAGGGGTTCATGCTGGAACTTGTAGTCCTTCACTTTTGGGGAATGTGACCCAGGTCCCAGCATGAACCCCTCAGAGCTGAAGATGTGACAACCCTGACCCCCGCATGAGAGGAGTCACATCAGCAGCCAGAGGCGGGAGGGGTGTTCACTTTCCCGGGGCTCCGGTGTGTCGGACTGGTGGCAGGCTATAGGTGACAAGTGGCACTGCATCTGGTGGCAGGCTACGGGTGGAAAGTGCCACACTGCATCTGGTGGCAGGCTACGGGTGGACCAATTTCTGTATCAGGTCTGCAGTCTCTGAGCATTTTCTGTATCATGTCTGCAGTCTCTGACCATCTCCTATATCATGTCTGCAGTCTGACCATTTTCTGAATCATGTCTGCAGTCTCTGACAATCTCTTGTATCATGTCTGTAGTCTCTGACAGTCTCTTGGAGCATGTCTCCTTTATTATGTCTCTTGTATCATGTCCGCAGTCTCTGACCATCTCTTGTTTGATATCTGCAGTTACTGACCATCTGTTGTATCATGTCTGCAGTCTCTGACCATCTCTTATATCATGTCTGCAGTCTCTGACCATCTCTTATATCATGTCTGCAGTCTCTGACCATCTCTTATATCATGTCTGCAGTCTCTGACCATCTCTTGTATCATGTCTGTATTCTCTGACCATCTTCTGTATTATGTCCATACCTCTGCTATGCAGTCTCTGACTATTTTAATGAAGTTCTTTGAGTTAGGCTCAGACAAAGCAATCAAAGCATATTTTATTAGGTACAAGAAAGCATGGTCTTTACTGAGGGGGCATATACTTAGTGGAGCGGGGGTCTGTACTGAGGGAGGGGGTCTATACTTAGTGGAGAGGGGGGTCCGTACTGAGGGAGGGGGTCTATACTTAGTGGAGAGGGGGGTCCGTACTGAGGGAGGGGGTCTATAGTTAGTGGAGGGGATCCGTACTGAGGGAGGGGGTCTATAGTTAGTGGAGGGGATCCGTACTGAGGGAGGGGGTCTATAGTTAGTGGAGGGGATCCGTACTGAGGGAGGGGGTCTATAGTTAGTGGAGGGGGTCCGTATTGAGGGAGGGGGCCTATACTTAGTGGAGAGGGGGGTCCATACTGAGGGAGGGGGCCTATACTTAGTGGAGAGGGGGGTCCGTACTGAGGGAGGGGGGTCTATACTTAGCAGAGAGGGGGGCCCGTACTGAGTGAGGGGGTCTATAGTTAGTGGAGGGGGTCCGTACTGAGGGAGGGGGCCTATACTGAGAGAAGGGGGTCTATTATTACAATGTAATAATATAAATAAATTCCAAGCATGGTATTGGGATGATATAAGTGCTATAACCAGCCATTCACCCGACAAATCACTCACTGCCGAAATCCCGTCAACCCCGAAACTACATTTAACACAACCAAGCCCCCCCCCCCCGATCCTTGGCAAAATTGTCCCTGAATGGCAGTTTGGAAATGTGGTCACCCTACCAGGAACCCCACACCTCAGAAAGAAGGGGAACTGATAACACCGGAACCTCAGGAAGTGGAGGGAGGAGAGGTGGAAGAAGTGGTTGAAATTGTCACCATAACAGGTCAGTGTCTGTCACCACAGCTTCAGGTAATAGATGTAGGCCTGCATATTTATAATACATGGTTTTAATTATTTTTTTAGGTGATGTGCTCCTCATTTCACAAGTGCTAGTGCACAAATCCTAATCCAGGACATCATGGTGTGTAGTCGGGAAATAGGAATCATGAGGAATAATCTCAATGTTCTTGAACAAAAAATGAAGAACATGATTGATGTATTGGGGCGAATCTAAATAACCACAAAATCCCCCCCCCCTTCTGTTTTGTTTTGCCCTATTTCCACATATTTTTCTACTTTTTTAAAGCCAAATTTTGAAGATGCACACAGTGGGGTTGATTTACGAAAGGCAAATCCACTTTGCTCTACAAGTGCACTTGGAAGTGCAGTCACTGTAGATCTGAGGGGAAGATCTGAAATGAGGGGAAGCTCTGCTGATTTCATCATCCAATCATGTGCGAGCTAAAATGCTGTTTTTTTTTTTTTCCTTGCATGTCTCCCTCAGATCTACAGCAACTTCACTTCCAAGTGATCTTGTAGTTCAAAGTGGATTTGCCTTTGGTAAATAAACCCCAGTGTGTCAACATGTGCTATCTGCCATCAGGGGATATCAATGTACGCGTTTTATGGGTGCAACCCCTTCCTCGCAACTCAAGTAGGTGAAATGAAGGGGTTGCACCCCCAAAACACGTCCATTGATCCCCCATGATGGGAGATAGCACATGTTGACATTAGGCATGGGATCAGGAAGGAAATCCCCATTTTGCATCTCAATTTTTGTGCATCTTCAAAACTTGGCTTTTTCAGGGGTGACATCACCCCATCTGATGAAGGCAAGATCAAGACAGTTTGGACACACTATAATGTCTGATATTGCCTTCAGTTTTTCAAGGTTGAACTTTGTAAGTTCCAGAGTTGTGTATGTTATGTTTTGGAACATGCCTGTTTATGCAAAAAACAAAAAAATTTTATGTAAAATTTATAAAACAAAGATGTTGTTTTTTGACCCAAAATTTTTATAACGCACATGTGAATGTGCACGGAGTAAACGTTTTTACACTCAACAATGTGTGGCTTCTTATTTCAATGCGCAATATAATTTTACAGTGACAATGGGGGTTATTTAATAAAGTAAAAACCACTTGGCACTACAAGTGCACTAGGAGAACCTGGGAGACAGCTAAAAGAAACACAAGCAATAAATAAAATTCAAGATGATTTCAGATATTATTTTTTTTTCAAATATAATTACATTTCTGGCATAGCAATGGCCCCCCTACCCGTAAAATATTCCAGATATTTTTGTCTCACATCACGGGTGCTTTGGGGGGCCAAGCCAGGACGGCCAGCTTCCAGGGCCATCAGGGTCGTTCTGGAAGTCCGGCCTCAGGCCCAAATGAGGCCACATAATTTTGAGAATGTTTCCGAAGAAAATTGTGTAGAATGCAGCATGCAAGCACGATGTGGTTGAGTTTATACTCTATTTTTAGAGCTGTAAGTAACAGGCGGAACCGGCTGGCCATTATGCCAAATGGATTCTCAACCACTCTTCTGTCTCTGGCCTACCGGTAGTTAAAAACCCTCCTCTCAGGGGTGAGGGTCCTCTGGGGGAATGGCCTCATCAGATGTTCTCCCAGACCAAATGCTTCATCTGCGATGAACACAAATGGGAGTCCTTCCACGTTGTCTTCATCAGGTGGCAATGACAGGCCACCCCTCTGGAGACGTCGGGAAAACTCAGTCTGGGTGAAGACTCCACCATCCGACATCCAGCCATTCTTCCCCACGTCCACATACAAGAACTCATATTGTGTCTACACCACCGCCATCAACACTATACTATTAAACCCCTTATAGTTATAATAGTATGACCCCGAATGGGGTGGTGGCACGATGTGGACATGCTTCCCATCTATTGCACCTCTGCAGTTAGGAAAGTCCCACCGCTCCGCAAAATGGGATGCCACAGTCTGCCATTCCTGTGTCATTGAAGGAAACTGTGGAGTCAAACCAGAAAAATAATATTAGTGCTTTTGCACATAACATTGCAAGCAGATTATACAAAAACATTCTTGGCCAACATCAGTTTGACATTTATTTGAAGGAGTATTTAAAGACAAAAATATAAGGCCCACTTATCAGATTCCTCACCCCCTCTGATGGCCCATTGTAAAAAATTTAGGGGGGGTGGGGGATCTAGCTGAGTTTGGGACCCCAGAAAAAAGCCTCTGCCACTCTGCCTGAAATTAATGAGAACAAAAACATTTGTATACATTTTAGGGGAGGAGGGTTCTAGTTGAGTTTGGGACCCAAAAAAAAGCCTCTGCCACTCTGCCTGAAATTAATGAGAACAAAAACATTTGTACACATTTTAGGGGGTGTTTAGGATAAAGCACTACAATGGAGCTGACAAAATACATTGGTAAGTGACTAGGCTAGGTGTATATGGGCCCAGGATAGCACGCTGGAGAGGTTAGTGAAGGCAAATATGCATGTAAGCCAAAAAAGGAGCATTAAAAACTTACAGCCTGCATGAGGACAAAGGGGACATTCACAGCACATTACAATCATGGTAGTTAAGGAATGATGAAAGAAATACAATACATTAGCAAACATTAAATACATAGAATGTGATGTTAAAGGAGAAAACTTACCTTAATATAGTCCTTCTGCAGGACTTGTATGATGGCAGAACCGGTCTCTGGGATAATGATCCCCAGAGCCTGGGGGAGATGCCTGTCAAGAACTTGAGGTCCTGCAGACTTCTCCCTGTCGCCAAGTATTGCAACAAGGCGACTAGCCTCTGCTCGGGAGTGATGGCTTGCCGCATGCAGGTGTCCTGCTTCGTGATATAAGGGGACAGCAAAGCCAACAGACGGTGAAAAACGTGGTCTGTCATCTGGAGATAATTCCTAAAATCATCAGGATTATTCTTCTGGATCTCCCGCAGCAAAGGCATACAAGAGAATTGGTCACGCTGGAGCAACCAATTCTTCGTCCATGAACTCCTCCCCACCCTGTTCATGGACTGAGCTTGGGTCAAAGCATAAACCCCAACACCAAGCCTCTGCACAGCACGAACTCGACGACGAGTACGTACCTGCAACACAGCTAGAAAATGGTCGGCTGGTCAGAACAAACTAACAGAACGCACTGAAGAACAGCAAGGCCTATAAAGAACGACCTGAGAATCAGAAACGAGCGGACAAGAACGCACTGAAAAACAGATACGAACTCACTACACGCACTGAAAGACAGATACGAACCCACAAGCACCAACTAAACAGCAGAAAACAATCTGAAAAGCACGAAGACGGAAAAGTGCGAATCGTCTCTCACCAAACTTTTACTAACACGAGATTAGCAAAAGCAGCCCAAAGGGTGGCGCAGTTGAAATGGAACTTCCCCTTTATAGTGCCGTCGTACGTGTTGTACGTCACCGCATTCTTGACGGGCAGAATTTGGTGTGACCGTGTGTACGCAAGACAAGCTTGAGCGGAATTCCGTTGGAAAAAACATCCGTTATTTTTCCTACGGGAAAACCGATCGTGTGTATGGGGCATAAGGATTTTTTTTTTTCATTTTCTCCCTCTATGGTCAACTTTAGTGTCATGGTTATGCAGTAATGTTTGTCTGTTAGCTTACCTCTCCTCCATGTGTTCTGCTTTAGAGGCCAGCCCCTCTCACCTGGCTGCTTAACCACTTCAATACAGGGCTTTTTGTACCTATTCAATACCGGGCCTATTTTGGCACTTCTCTTCTACATGTACAAATCATCATTCTTTTGCTAGAAAATTACTCAGAACCCCCAAACATTATATATGTTTTTTTAGCAGACACCCTAGGGAATAAAATGACGGTCATTGCAACATTTTTTCTTGCACAATATTTGCGCAATAATTTTTCAAACGCCTTTTTAAAAAAAAAAAATGGTTTCATGAATTAAAAAATAACAAAACAGTAAAGTTAGCCCAATTTTTTGGGAACATATGAAAGATAATGTTACGCCGAGTAAATAGATACCTAACATGTCACGCTTTAAAATTGCGCACACTCATGGAATGGCGCCAAACTTCGGTACTTAAAAATCTCCATAGGCGACGCTTTAATTTTTTTTACAGGTTACCAGGTTAGAATTACAGAGGAGGTCTAGTGCTAGAATTGTTGCACGAGCTCTAACGCACGCGGCGATACCTCACATGCGTGGTTTGAACGGCGTTTACATATGTGGGCGACTTACGTGTGCATTCGCTTCTGATCGCGAGCTACCGCGGACAGGGGCGTTTTAATTTTTTTATTTTATTTTTTATTTATTTATTTTACTTATTTATTTATTTTTTTACAATGATTTTACTTTTTTTTTTTTTTGATCACTTTTATTCCTATTACAAGGAATGTAAACATCTCTTGTAATAGGAATGTGTGTGACAGGTTCTCTTTATTGAGAGATGCGGGGTCAATAAGACCCCACATCTCTCCTCCAGGCTGGAAAGCATGAGATCAGTGAATTTTTTTTCACTGATTTCATACTTACAGCCGCAATGGCGGCTTTGTTTACATTTGAGGACCCGGGCGTGACGTCATTACATCGCGCCCGGGCCTCCGACGATCATAGAGATGACTGGTGACCATCTGGTCACCAGTCATCTCTATGCTCATCACGTGACTCCACCAACGATGACGGAAGATTCGCTCCAGGTCCCCGATCGCACGGGGGAGCCCGGAGAAGCACCGGATGGCGGTGGGAGGGGGGGTGTCCCCTCCCGCCGCCTATAAGAACGATCAAGCGGCGGAACCGCCGCTATGATCGTTCTTATGGTGCACAGAATCGCCGGCACTTTAAAAGGATATCTGAATGATGCCTCTAGCTGCAGGCATCATTCAGATATCCCCCTACAAAGCCGAGGACGTCATATGACGTCCACCCAGGATGGGAGATCCCATCTGTGGACGTCATTTGTCTATGGCTGGGTAGGGAAGTGGTTAAGTAATCTCTCCTCTAAGCATAGCTCCACCCCAGGCCCTATCAAGGAACTCTATATTAACCTGTGCACTGCAAGCCAGCCGTGCTGATCAACGTTGTTTGTTAGCTATTGTGTGTCTGGTTTCCTGCTTGCCGTGTGCTCTACGTCTGTCTCTGTTTTACCGATCTTGGCTTGTTCTCGACTATCCCTGCCTGCTTGTGACCTTGATCTTTGGCGTGTTCTATATTTATCCTTGTCTGCTAGTCGCCCCGACCTTTGGCTTATCCCCTTACTATCTCTTGTTATCTTGGTCTGCTGCTTCCTCTCTATCGTCCTGTGAGCGTGAGCTGGGAGACTCTGGGAGCCGCGACCTGGAGCCAGTTGCAGCCCAGTCCATCCTCATCACTAGAGGCTCTGGTGAACACCTGCTAGCTCTTAGACTCCGTGCCCTGGGGAATCTTATGCTCTAGCTCCCTGTGGGATCCGTGTTGGTTCTCCAGTAGACCTGCCTTCCTTAACCACCCAGAGTTCCATCCGCAGCAGTCAGCCGTAGGGTCCACTACCTTAGCGGTGCACTCCTGACCCCAACGGTGTGTATCGGTCACCTGGTCTCAGGTGACCTGACATTTTGTCACATGTTACCCACCTTCCAGGCTGTAAGCCACAAAGCAAAAGTGTCTGCAGGCAGAACTTTTGCATTTACAGAATGTGATCAAGTTGTTACCTCTGCATGTCTTTGTTTTAGAAAATGTCATGCGACCTTAAGTAAAACCAGAGGAAATAACATATTGAAAAAAACTATATTCTACCAGAGCAAATAGTATGCTGAGGAAGAAGCTTGAAACTCATCCCTGTATCCTACTGCATATGTGAACCGGCTCAATAGAGAGATGGTCAAAATCTCCTGCTATTGCGAATTGGATGCGGGAATCCCGCATTCAATTCGCAAAGGTGTGAACCCAGCCTAAGAGTGTGTCTATGGGAATGTTTGACCATTCTTCCAAAAGCCTATTTGTGAGGCCAGGCCCAACCCATGAAAAACAACCTCACACCATAATGCCCCCTCCACCAAATGATTTGGACCAGTGCACAAACAATCTCCATAAAGACATGGATGAGCGAGTTTGGGGTGAAGGAACTTGACTGGCCTGCACAGAGTCCTAAACCTCAACCCGATAGAACACCTTTGGGATGAATTAGACCAGAGACTGCGACGAGCCAGGCCTTCTCGTCCAACATCAGTGCCTGACCTCATAAATGTGCTTCTGTTAGAATGGTCAAATATTCCCATAGACACTCCTAAACCTTGTGGACAGCCTTCCCAGAAGAACCAAAGCTGTTATAGCTGCAAAGAGTGGGCCAACTCAATATTGAACCTGCAGACTTAAGCCTCGTACACACGATCCGATTGTTGGAAGGGGATTGTCTGTTGACAGACTGTTGTCCTAAAATCTGACCGTTAGTACGCTCCTTTTGACAATTCCTTTTTGAATAATTATTTTTGGGAAATTCTTTTCCTTCCTTTTTTTTCATTTCCTTTTGACAATTTTTGTCCAATTTTCGGCCAACAAATGTTGGATGACATGCTAGTAAATTTTCTGTGGACAACGGTTGGTTGTCAGATTTTCGGATGGTCAGTACACAAATCCATCACACAAAATTCGAAAGTACAAACACGCATGCTCGGAATCAATGCTCACCAAACACAAAATTAGCAGAAGGGGCCCAAAGGGTGGCGCTCAAGAGATGGAATCCCTCGTAATACGTCACTACGTTTGTGTTTGTTGCCCGACAATTGTGTACCGTTAGCATGCAAGACAAGATCCAGGCACACGCCCTGAAGACAAAAATCAGATGCTCGGTTGGCCAACAATTGGATCGTGTGTACGAGGCTTAAGACTGGGATGCCATTAACCGCTAGCCCACCGCCGGCCGTCATATGATGGGCGGACGGTGCAGCTCTCGTTCTGGGCGGGCATCATATGACGTCCTCGCCTCCCCGAGACATACAGATCCACGGTCCTGTCAGGTGAGAGGAGACCGATGGTGTGTTCCTTGTACAGAGGAACACCGATCGGTCTCCTCCCCTTGTGAGTCCCCTCCCCCTGCAGTTAGAATCACTCCCTAGGACACATATTTAACCCCTTGATCGCCCCCTAGTGTTAACCCCTTCCCTGCCAGTCACATTTATATAGTAACCAATGCATTTTTATAGCACGGATCGCTGTATAAATGTGAATGTTCCCAAAATAGTGTCAAAAATGTCCGCCGCAATATCGCAGTCACGATAAAAATCGCAGATCGCCGCCATTATTAGTAAAAATAAAAATAATAATAAAAGTGCTATAAATCTATTCCCTATTTTGTAGACGCTATAACTTTTGCGCAAACCAATCAATATACGCTTATTGCCATTTTTTTTTACCAAAAATATGTAGAAGAATACATATCGGCCTAAACTGAGGAAAAATGTTTTTATTTTTTAAAACAATTGGGATATTTATTATAGCAAAAAGTAAAAAATATTGTGTTTTTTTCAAACTTGTCACTCTTCTTTTGTTTATAGCGCAAAAAATAAAAACCGCAGATTGTATAAATATTGTAACCCTATATTGTATATATGTCACTTGGGGTCAGGTTTGTCTGACGCAATGTCGCAGTCCCGCTAAAAATTGCAGATCGCCGCCATTACCAGTAAAAACTATAAAAAATAAATAAACTTCCCAAAATGTATTCCTTATTTTGTAGACGCTATAACTTTTGAGCAAACCAATCAATATACAATTATTGCAATTTTTTTTTTTTAACAATTATATATATAGCAGAACACATATTGGCCTAAACTGATGAATACATTTGAATTTTTAAAATTTTTGAGGGATAGTAAATGTAAAACATATTGTTTTTCTTTCAAAATTGTCGGTCTTTTTTTGTTTATAGCGCAAAAAAAAAAGGTGATCAAATACCACCAAAAGGAAGCTCTATTTGTGGGGGAAAAAGGACGTCAATTTTGTTTGGGTACAGCATCGCACGACCACGTAATTGTCAATTAAAGCGACGCCGTGATGTATCGCAAAAAATGGCTTGGGCAGGAAGGGGGTGAAAGTGCCCTGTATTAAGGTGGTTAAAGTTCATGTGCGTGTAAATGCAGGCGTCCCAATACTTTTGACAATATAGTGTACAGCCTCGTACACACGGTCGGACTTCCATCGGACTTTTCTGTGGATTTTTGTACGAACAGGGTTGGCCGGGCACACCCATAGCATACACACCACAGGACTTTTCTGCAAACTTTCCCAAAACTTTTTCCAACATCACGTGGTTTTTCTGCTCTTTACCGCCACCCTTTGGTCAACTTCTGCTATTGTTAGTTGATTTTAACATTATTTGTTTTGTCCATCGGACAAAAGTTCGAAGGTTTTCTGTACACACGGTTGGACTTTGCTCCATCGGACTTTTGTTGGCCAAAAGTTTGTCCGTTTGCAGACCAAACTTTTGTCCGATGAAAACCAAAAAAGTTTGTCCGATGAAACGCACACACGGTTGGATTTTTGGGCAAACTTGTTAAAAATGAAGTTTGTTGGCAAAAAGTCAGACCGTGTGCTTTTCTTTCGTCTTCATAACCTTGCGTTACCCTTGACTGCTGGTTTCTGAGATAATCACCTCTGCAGACATGTGGAGGACATAGGGTTGGAGAAGAGGGAGTGAGCAGCATGAATTCTGGGACATAGGGATGTGTGGGACTCAGATGTGGCTTTAAAGATTTCCTTTAGTTCAAAGGATTAAATAAATCTCAAAAGGAAACAAACTGACCAGCTATGCGTTCCACAGTGAGACTACGAGACTTTGAATACAAGTAGACCTTATCCAGTCCTTACATGGCTGTGCTTACAGTTTCGCAATATCTTATGTGATACTAACTGTTTTTTACATGGATTCCTTTCCGAGCTTTCTTTTTATTGGAAATAGATTCAAGCCAAACAGAAAAATGTTGCATTTTAGACTCAGGCCTCGTACACACGACCGATTTTCTCGGCAAGAACCAGCAAGAAACTTGCTGGCAGAGAGGTCTTGCCGAGTAAATCGGTCGTGTGTACGCGGCTATCGGGTTTCTCGTCATGAAAACCGACAAGTAACCTCGACGAGAAAATAGAGAACCTGCTCTCTATTTTCTCGTCGAGATTCTCCTCGGCATGTTTCTCGACGAGAAAAGTGAGTGTGTGTACACTTACCTGTCCTCCCAGAAGCCCGCGCATGTTCGAAATGAATTCGACGCATGCGCGGTAGCTTCCTAGGCATACGTAGGGTATACCAAGATGGGGGCGACGGCATCGAATGTGACGAGCGCATGCTCGTCGTAGTCGATGACGTCACCGCGTACGCTCCATTCAAAGAACCGCGGGTTCTTTGAAACGAGCGTGTGTACACTCGGCCGGGACAAGTTTCTTGTCCAAGAATCTCGTCGAAAAAAACGACATGTTTTTTTCAACGAGAATCTCGGCCGTGTGTACGAGGCCTGACTCAGAGAATGCAACCACAAGATACCTCTGAGCTTTATTTTGGCATCCACTTGTTTGCGCAGGTGATTGCTTTGATTGCTAAGTTAGTTTCTATTTAAAGTATTCCCAAGAGAATTCTGATTTTAGCACTTGACAGATATGATGCATTCAAATGAACTAACACTGAAACGATTCTATCCTTATTTAGTGAGGATAAAAAAAAAACAACGGAATCACCCTCCTTAACCCCCCCACCCTCCCTAAAATAACTGACATCAAATCTCTTGAATTATTTGGCAGTTTGATCTGGGTCACATCTGTAGGGATTTTGTCAGTCATTATTACCCTAAGTGCACTCCCTTGATTCCACTGCAACCTTCTGATGTTGCCTTTTAAGTTTAGAATCTGTTTAACATGTAAGCAACTTTCCAAATGCAAGCAGGATTTAAGCGATTCACACTGGATGCCTGCCAGATATGGGGACCAGATGTGACTGTACTGAACATTAATGAAAAACTAACAGTGCCTAGCATCTGTGGGACCTACCATGCCATTCCAAGCTGTCTGTTTTCCACTCATTTAACACAGCAGGTGCTGAGGGTGAATCCAATCAGACTCTATCACTTTATTCATTGTGGCGTTGGTACACAGAGGAAAATCTTGCTGGAGAAGCTATCCCATGGTCTCTACAAGCTTCAAGTTCAGATGGATACTAAATAAAAAACATAAATACAGTGGAACCTCGGTTTAAGAGTAACGCAGTTAACGAGCGTTTTGATTTACGAGCAATTTTTTTTTCAAATTCTGACTCGGTTTGCGAGTGTTGTCTCGCAAGACGAGCAGAATTCAACCTAATAGGGCCTGCAGTACCGCATTTGGCCTGAGGTGCGGGGGCGCCGGAGCCAAACAGAGCCGAACAGCGATCGTCGCTGTTCGCCAATGCTTGGAAAGACACAGAAATACACGGAAATACAACATTTCCGAGCCTTTCCAACTTTTGCTGAGGTCAGCCGACATGTCCTCGAGCCTTTCTGGCCGTTTCCGAGGCTCTCTGGAGCCCACTCCACCTCTGGCTGCATGCGGTATTGCATCCCATTGAAGTCAAAGCGGAACTAAATATTTTCGTTTCCATTGACTTCAATGGGGAAACTCGCAAGTTCTTTGGATTACGAGTATTCTCCTGGAACGGATTATGCTCGTAATCCGAGGTTCAACTGCAGTAAAATCTTGGATTGCAAGCATAATTTGTTCCAGAAACATGCTTGTAATCCAAAGCACTTGTATGTCAAAGCAAATTTCCCCATAAGAAATAATGGAAACTCAAATGATTCGTTCCAAAACCATTTATTCATAAGTCCTTCAGTTTATAGTCCATATAAAAAGATTATAGCAATGTGATAGGTTGTGTAACCATAAAATGTCCATCCACAAATGGAAGCCTCCACAAGGGGATTAGAAGCAAAATCTATCAGGAGCTACAGAGTATAAAAGAGAACAGAGGCGCCTCTAAGTGTAGCAATATGGTCACATTTAAAGTGGTTGTAAACCCTAGAAAAAAACAAACAAAAAAAAAAACCTGCAAGACAAAGGCATAATGATCTAGTATGCATAGCATACTAGCTCATTATGAAATACTCACCTTAGATTGAAGCCCCTACAGCTGTCCTGGCACACTGCTCTGCCCGGTGACATGTCTCTCTGAGTTATTTCCGGGTATCGTGGGCTCCAGCGCTGTGATTGGCCGGAGCCACGGTGACGTCACTACCACGCATGCGTGCAGGAGCCGCCGGTAACGGCACACGGACTGGAGTAACGGAACATACGTGCCATTGCTTCAGTTTTCCCCAGTGCGCATGTGCCGATGACATTGGCACATGCAGAGGACAGAGGATATCTCCTAAACCGTGCAGGTTTAGGAGATATCCTGGGTAGCTACAGGTAAGCCTTATTATAGGCTTACCTGTAGCATAAAGTGGTCTTTAAGGGTTTACAACCAATTTAATCATCAACCACGTGAGTTTCTAAATGTTGTACCTTCATTAAATGTAACCATACTGCTACACTTAGAGGCTCTTCTCTTTTTTATTCTGTTGTGACATGACCAGTGGCGTACTAAGTGGGGGGCGGGGGGGCGGGCCACCCTGGGTGCCACACACTGGGGGGTGTCAGGCCGACGCCCCGCCCCCTCCGCGACTGATGCGGAGACAGCGCCGCGGGTTTAGGCAGTGGCACCGCGCGGTCACAGAACACACATGGAGAGCCCGAGGTAGTGGCTTTGCAGGGGGGGTGCGAGCCGCACCCGAGTGACACCCGTCGGCACACCCGGGACCCGGCGCAATGATCCCCTTCTCTCCGTAGTCGTGGCTCGGATCAGTCTCGGCTGTCACAGACAGCCGAGCAGAGAGTGTGTTCTGAGGTACATTATGGGTCTGATGGGAGGGTCTGCACTGTAGGGGGGGTCTGTATTGTAGGGGGGTCTGTATTGTTAGGGGGGTCTGTGCACTGTAGGGGGGTCTGTACTGTAGGGGGTGTCTGTGCTGTAGGGGGGTCTGCACTGTAGGGGGGTCTGTACTGTAGGAGGGTCTGCACTGTAGGGGGTCTGTACTGTAGGGGGGTCTGTATTGTAGGGGGGTCTGTATTGTTAGGGGGTCTGTGCACTGTAGGGGGTCTGTACTGTAGGGGGGTCTTTGCTGTAGGGGGTCTGCACTGTAGGGGGGTCTGTACTGTAGGAGGGTCTGCACTGTAGGGGGTCTGTACTGTAGGGGGGTCTGTACTGTATGGGGGTCTGTACTGTGGAGGGTCTGTACTGTAGGGAGGGGGTCTGCACTGTAGGGGGGTCTGTACTGTAGTGAGGGGGTCTGCACTGTAGGGGGTCTTTGTAACATGCAGGGGGTCCAGGAATGTTAGGGGGTGTCTGTGCAACATACAGGCGTCCAGAGGTGTGGGGTGCTGTCTAATATAAAGGGATCCAGAGGTGCAGGGTGCTGTGTAATGTAAGGGGGTCCAGAGGTACAGGGTGCTGTGTAATGTAAAGGGGTCCAGAGGTGCACGGGGTTGTGTAATGTAAAGGGGTCCAGAGGTGCAGGATGCTGTGTAATGTAAAGGGGTCCAGAGGTGTAGGGTGCTGTGTAATGTAAAGGGATCCAGAGGTGCAGGGTGCTGTGTAATGTAAAGGGGTCCAAAGGTGCAGGGTGCTGTGTAATGTAAAGGGGTTCAGAGGTGCAAGGGCTGTGTAATGTAAAGGGGTCCATAGGTGCTGGGTGCTGTGTAATGTAAAGAGGCCCAGAGGTACAAGGGCTGTGTAATGTAAAGGGGTTCAGAGGTGCGGGGTGCTGTGTAATGTAAAGGGGTCCAGAGATGCAAGGGCTGTGTAATGTAAAGGGGTCCAGAGGTGCAGAGTGCTGTGTAATGTAAAGGGGCCCAGAGGTACAAGGGCTGCGTACTGTAAAGCGGTTTAGAGGTGCGGGTGCTGTGTAATGTAAAGGGGTCCAGAGGTGCAAGGGCTGTGTAATGTAAAGGGGTCCATAGGTGCGGTGCTGTGTAATGTAAAGGGGTCCAGTGGTGCAGTGTGCTGTGTAATGTAAAGGGGTCCAGAGGTGCGGTGCTGTGTAATGTAAAGGTGTCCAGTGGAGCAGGGTGCTGTGTAATGTAAATGGGTCCAGAGGTGCGGTGCTGTGTAATGTAAAGGGGTCCAGAGGTGCGGTGCTGTGTAATGTAAAGGGGTCCAGAGGTGCGGTGCCGTGTAATGTAAAGGGGACCATAGGTGCGGTGCTGTGTAATGTAAAGGGGTCCAAAGGTGCGGGGTGCTGTGTAATGTAAAGAGGTCCATAGGTGCAGGATGCTGTGTAGTGTAAAGGGGTCCAAAGGTGCAGGGTGTAGCACTGACTTTTCTGTTTATAGTCCAGAGATGCAGTGCTGTGTAATGTAAAGGGGTCCAGAAGTGCAAGGGCTGTGTAATGTAAAGGGGTCCAGAGGTGCAGAGTGCTGTGTAATGTAAAGGGGCCCAGAGGTACAAGGGCTGCGTACTGTAAAGGGGTTTAGAGGTGCGGGTGCTGTGTAATGTAAAGGGGTCCAGAGGTGCAAGGGCTGTGTAATGTAAAGGGGTCCATAGGTGCGGTGCTGTGTAATGTAAAGGGGTCTAGTGGTGCAGTGTGCTGTGTAATGTAAAGGGGTCCAGAGGTGCGGTGCTGTGTAATGTAAAGGGGTCCAGAGGTGCGGTGCTGTGTAATGTAAAGGGGTCCAGAGGTGCGGTGCTGTGTAATGTAAAGGGGACCATAGGTGCGGTGCTGTGTAATGTAAAGGGGTCCAGAGGTGCGGGGTGCTGTGTAATGTAAAGGGGTCCATAGGTGCAGGATGCTGTGTAATGTAAAGGGGTCCAAAGGTGCTGTGCATAGGTGTGCGCAGCCTATTGCATTAGGGTGTGAACCCCAAAGATCAAAAATAGTACCGATCACTCACGATGAAAGGGAAGGTGGCGGTAAGTTACATATTTACCGGCCTTTTCTCCCACTCATTCTAAAACACCCCCGCAGCAACAGCTGGAGGGAGAGGAGAGTAGGGAAGCCGGAAGCGCTTCGGGGGGAAGGAGGGGGGAACCAGAGCAGTAGGGGAAATCTGTGCTGCACAGGGTGATTAGGGTGTGCCTGGGCACACCTGACACACCCTGTGCGCACGCATATGGTGCTGTGTAATGTAAAGGGGTCCAGAGGTGCAAGGGCTGTGTAATGTAAAGGGGTCCAGAGGTGCAGGGTGCTGTGTAATGTAAAGGGGCCCAGAGGTACAAGGCCTGTGTAATGTAAAGGGGTTCAGAGGTGCGGGGTGCTGTGTAATGTAAAGGGGTCCAGAGGTGCAAGGGCTCTGTAATGTAAAGGGGTCCATAGGTGCGGTGCTGTGTAATGTAAAGGGGTTCAGTGGTGCAGTGCTGTGTAATGTAAAGTGGTCCAGAGGTGCGATGCTTGGTAATGTAAAGGGGTCCAGAGGTGCGGTGCTGTGTAATGTAAAGGGGTCCAGAGGTGCGGGGTGCTGTGTAATGTAAATGGGTCCAGAGGTGCGGTGCTGTTTAATGTAAAGGGGTCCATAGGTGCAGGGTGCTGTGTAATGTAAAGGGGTCCAGAGGTGCAGTGCTGTGTAATGTACACAGTAGTAGTAGTGACAAAAAGATATTGAAGGATGCAGAGGTATGCAGGGGGCACAGTGGGGTGTTTTTACATTTTAAGGTGGGTGGGGTGCCAGATATAGGATCCGCCCCAGGTGCCAAATGCTCTAGGTACGCCCCTGGACATGACGCTACTTGTATATCAAGACATCGCTTGTATATCAAGTCAAAATGTATTTAAACATTTTGTTTGTCTTGCAAAACGCTTTCAGACCAAGTTACTCTCAAACCAAGGTTTTACTGTATACCCAACATTTTTTTTTTTATATAGAAAACTTCGAAAACCAAGCAATGTTTTTGTTAATCTTACAATTTCTGCCTCATCATATGAATACTTTTCCCTTAAAAATACATTTCAACTCATTAAATCTTCCAAAATGCAGATGATAGGATTTTAAGTGTACAGTACGTGGCAACCAATTATTTAATATGCAAAAACTCATAATTATCAAAAAATAGCGACCAGGTTCGGCATAAGTAGTCAATTTAATAATTTATTAAGAGATCAATGAAAGATGACCTTATGCAACCCATTATGTCCATGGGTTCTGCAGACACCACCAGACAACTGATCCTTGTTGAATTGGGCAGTAAGCCAGGTTGCATTCTCTCTAACTATTGCTATTCTTTCCCTGGAGATGGGGCTGGGTTGGAGTATTCTATTGTCAGCTATAAGCTACTACAGTAATATATATAATGTTGTTTTTTTTTTAAATGTATGGAAAACTTTCTTTTTTTTTTTTTCAGTTTAGTAGAAAGTAGAAAAGTATTAAAAACCTTTGCTTTTAATGCTGCGTGTCAACATTATACTATTTTCTTGTACATTTTTCTCCTCCCGCCCGTATGTCTTCTCCCGCCCTCAATGTCGCTTCAGCCAATCAGGTTACCGGTAACCAGACCCGGTGAACCTGATTGGCCAGGGAACGCACCCCCGTGCCCGATACAGCCCTGCTGGCTCTGATAGGCACTTCTACAGACCAACCAGACGCTGTGATTCAGATGGCCGGCGCTCAAGGGGCCGGCCATCTGAATAGTGGGTGGCAGCAATACATAGGTTCATGCAATGCATGAACCTATGTATTGTTGTGGTGAGTGACGGCCGGGCGCCAGAAGCGAGCGGTAGCGGCGCTTCTGCGCCCACTATGGTCGCGCCGCCATGTGTAAAAAAAAAGACATTTAAAAAAAAAAAACTCTTAAAGGGCCCGTTTTTTTTTTTGGTGACCACAGGAGGGGGGGGCGGCGCCCGGGCGCCCCCTATGGACGGGCCGCCACTGCTGCCGCCCAACATGCTGAAGGTCTACCCCGGGACAGGCACAGGCAACATCAAGCAAATCCTGGCCTTTGTGTCTTACTGCCACACTCATCTGAGCCTGTCCCACAACACTGTCAGACTGTACCTAGCTGGCATCCAGCATTTCCTCTCCCTACAAGCCCCTGGGAAACCCTTGTTTGCAATCCATGCGGTCAAAGCCTTGCTACTTGGCATCCTGAAACATTAGCCCGTAGCCAGTAGCAAACGCTTGCCCATATCAAGTTCCATGTTCCGGGACATGAACCAAAATTGATGGTTTGAGCAGGGAGTGGGAAAAATGTAAAACATTTTTTAGATGGGCATCTTAGAGAACAAAATATACAGGGATATGGGAAATAGTAGAGACATAGATACACATACACACACAAGTTAAACTAGATGGACCAGTGTCTTTATTTAACCGCTTACGAACCAGCCGCCGCAGTTATACTGCAGCAGTTTGGCTCCACTGCGCGAACCGTTGTAGCTGTACCTTGGTCTCATTAAGCGGGCTAGCAGGCGCTGCATCGTGGGGATGCTCAGGACTGGCAGTCGCGATGACCGCCGGCCGCGAGCGATAGTGGGCACGAGAGGCAGAACCAAGACGTGTGTGTGTAAACACACACCTCCCTGTTCTGTGAGCTGAGGAAAGACAGATCGTGAGTTCCCAATAGCCAAGAACCACGATCTGTAATTTCCTCTAGGTCAATCCCATCTCTCTTCAGTTAGAACACACATTAGGGAACACAATTAACCCCTTGATCGCCCCCTAGTGTTAACCCCTTCCCTGCCAGTGCCATTTTTACAGTAATCAGTGCATTTTTATAACACTGAATCGCTGTATAAATGCCAATGGTCCCAAAAATGTGTCCGATGTGTCCGCCATAATGTCGCAGTCCCGATAAAAATCGCAGATTGCTGCCATTAGTAGCAAAAAATAATAATAATAATAAAAATACTATAAATCTATAATCCTGACCCCTGTGTTCTGTGCATTAAACATTCCTGACCCCTGCGCTCTGCGTGTTATGCACTCCTGAGCCCTGTGTTCTGTGCATTACACATTCCTGACCCCTGCACTCTGTGTGTTATGCACTCTTGAGCCCTGTGTTCTGTGCATTACACACTCCCGACCCCTGCGCTCTGTGTGTTATGCACTCCTGACCCCTGTGTTCTGTGCATTACACACTCCTGACCCCTGCTCTCTGCGTGTCAAGCACTCCTAACCCCTGTGCTCTGTGCATTACACACTCCTGACCCCTGCACTCTGTGTTTTAAGCACTCCTGACCCCTGTGCTCTGTGCATTCATTTTCCTTTTTTTTTCTAGCTGCCAAGGGCTGAACCCCCCATCCCAGTAAAAAAAATATATATATTTACAACCCTGGTTCTGCATTTAACTAGTGCCTTTCCAGTGTTTTTAAATTTTTACCACGCTTTTGGAGCATTTATCTTGATTCCACACTTTATTTTGTTGTGTTATTCTTAGCAATATATATTCATTACAAAGTCTCTTTTCCTGAAAATCATTCATTCTCACCAAATTTGACTTCATATTACTTTGTGTCTCTGCCTTGGCAATACTTCCTCTTTGATAACACGTCTCTGAAGTCCTTGTTCCTGGCAGACATTATTAGAAATGTCGACTAGTGAGATATAGAATGATATATGGGTTCAGCAGCTGCCGTAGCATAAGAAGAACTGCTGCACAACACATAAGAAGATGAACACGCGACTGCTATGTTAGATTTTAAGTATCTCCAGCACCTCTGTCGAGGCAGTTTCATTAAATGGATAGACAGGACATTTATTAAAAAGAGGGAATAACTGTACATGATACCTGGTGCATCGGTGTTCAGATGTATAAAAACATGGTGTTTTCAAAGAAGACTCACCGAATGGGTACTTGTCTTTCCCAAACAGGTAGGGCACCGCAAAACTAAGGTCTGCTTATGTGGCATCATACTGTATGGAACAGCATCATATACACCTCCTAGTGGTCCTTAAAGTTGAATTTCAGGTATGACAGTTTTTACATACACTATATTGTCAAAAGTATTGTGACGCCTGCCTTTACGTGCACATGAAATTTAATGGCATCCCAGTCTTAGTCCGTAGGGTTCAATATTGAGTTGGCCCACCCTTTGCAGCTATAACAGCTTCAACTCCTCTGGGAAGGCTGCCCACGAGGTTTAGGAGTGTGTCTATGAGAATGTTTGACCATTCTTCCAGAAGTGCATCTGCTCCAATTCATCCCAAAGGTGTTCTATCTGGTTGAGGTCAGGACAGACTGCAGGCAAGTCAAGTTCCTCCACCCCAAACTCGCTCATCCATGTCTTCTTTATGGATCTTGCATTGTGCACTGGTCCAAATCATTTGGTGGAGGGGGTATTATGGTGTGGGGTTGTTTTTCAGGGGTTGGGCTTGGCCCCTTAGTTCCAGTGAAGGGAACTTTTAAGGCACCAGTATACCAAGACATTTTGGATAATTTCATGCTTCCAACTTTGTGGGAACAGTTTGGGGATGGCCCCTTCCTGTTCCACCATAACTGCGCACTGGTGCACAAAGCAAGGTTCATAAAGACATGTATGAGAGAGTTTGGGGTGGCTGCACAGAGTCCTGACCTCAACCCAATAGAACACCTTTGGGATAAATTAGAGCAGAGACTGCGAGCCAGGCCTTCTCGTTCACATCAGTGCCTGACCTCACAAATGCGCTTCTGGAAGAATGGTCAAACATTCCCATAGACACACTCCTAAACCTTGTGGACAGCCTTCCCAGAAGAGTTGAAGCTGTTATAGCTGCAAAGGGTGGGCCAACTCAATATTGAACCCTACGGACTTATGCCGCGTACACACGATCATTTTTCCCGTTGGGAAAAATGTTTTTTTTTCCCTTTGGACGAGAAAAACGATCGTCTGTGGGCTTTTTGTAATTTTTCCCGACGGGAAAAACGGCATTAATTACGACGAGAAAAATTAGAACATGCTCTAATTTTTCTCGTCGTGATTCCTGTCATTTTTTTCCGCGGCAGTTTTTCCATAGGGAGCCTCCACACGGTCGTTTTTCTCGCCAAGAGAAAAAATGACGGGAAAAATGGCCGTGTGTGGGGGAACAAGCCGTTCCCTCGTTTTTCCTGTCGTGATTCACGGCAGTGTTTTCACCGCCGTGAATCACGATCGTGTGTACGCGGCATAAGACTGGGATGCCATTAAAGTTCAGAGCAGCTGTATATAACTCTGCAGCTGCAGACCCTGGACAAGAAGGGTTGGAGCACGAGAATTATAGTTACAACTGTGCTCCCAGTGCTCAATAAAACAGTAAATTGTAAATTAAAGAGATAAGACCATGAGGTAGCAAGCACCTCTGTCCCCAGCTACATCACTAACCAACCAAGTCATCCTCTTTGCTCCTCCCAAGACCTCCTGCTCTCAAACTCCCTTGTCACCTCATCCCATACTCGCTCGCCTTCAGAACTTCTCCAGAGTCTCTCCCATCCTCTGGTATGCTCTACCCCAATCTGTCCGATTTCTCCTACTTTATCCACTTTCAGACGATCCCTGAAAACTCATCTCTTCAGAGAAGCCTATCTGGCCCCCACCTAACAACTGTAAGTTTATCTTCTCTATCAGCACATCTCCCACAGTTCATTCCTCTTGTATCTCTTGACCTTCCCTCTTAGATTGTAAGCTCTAAGAACCAGGGTCCTCTGATTCCTACTGTATTAAAGTGTACTGTATTTGTACTGTCTACCCTCAAGTTGTAAAGTGCTGCGTAAACTGTTGGCGCTATATAAATCCTGTATAATAATAATAATAATAATAACTTTTGGGACTGAGCTAATGAAAGTGATAATAGATTAGTTGGAGGCGTAATAGGCTTCCCTGAAGAGATGAGTTTTTAGGGATCGCCTGAAGGCAACTAGAGTAGGAGATAGCCGGACAGATTGAGGTAGAGATTAGGGATGGGCGAACGGTTCGGTCCAAGCATAGGCTCAGGCCGAACTTTCGCTGTTTGGTCATTCGGGAAAAAGCCAAACTTTCAGGACGTTCGACCGTTTGTTCGCCCCCCCGAACCGACCACAATGCATTGCAGCGCTGAACAGTGCACTGCAAGCCCTGACTGGCTGAAGCAGTGAAAGCTAATCAGGGCACAGAGCACTGTCATGATTGGACACTGTCATCATGACTTTATCCAATCATGGCTCATTCCCGCCCCACAGTATAAAACTATTCTTTCAATGGCAGCCATTTTCAGTGTGATTTTGGCGTGGAGTGAGATAGAACAGGGCTCTGTTCAGTGCTATTAGTTAGTTAGTGTGCTGTGCTATACTGTGCTATTTTGCTTCAATTGTCAGTTTCAGTGTAGAATATTAGTTTAGTGTCAGACTAGGGATAGTGTGAGTGTAGTAAGGAGGACCATCATTCAGCTTTGCATAGTGTGCAGCTAGAATAGGGACAGCTCAGATAGTTTCACTGTAGTGTAGTGAGACCGTGTCAGTAATCTTGACATTAGTGTATAGCTAGAGTAGGGACAGTTCAGATAGTGTCAGTGTAGTGACGGTTGAACACCGTCCATTTGATTGCGTTACTGCCAGTTTAACACCATATAGTTTTGCATGTGTTACTGCCAGTTTAACGCCATATAGTTTTGCGTGCGTTACTGCCAGTTTAACGCCATATAGTTTTGCGTGAGTTACTGCCAGTTTAATGCCATATCGTTTTGCGTGCATTACTGCCAGTTTAACGCTATATCATTTTGCTTGCGTTACTGCTAGTTTAACGCCATATCATTTTGCGGGCGTTACTGCCAGTTTAACGCCATAAAGTTTTGCGTGCATTACTGCCAGTTTAACGCCATATTGTTTTGTGTGCGTTACTGCCAGTTTAATGCCATATAGTTTTGCATGCGTTACTGCCAGTTTAACGCCATATAGTACTGTATGCGTTACTGCCAGTTTAACGCCATATAGTTCTTTGTGCGTTACTGCCAGTTTGGCGCATTATATTGCAGTATATTACTGTATATTTGTATCCATGGAGTTTGTCTGTGTAGTGTGAGTACTCAAATTAAAGGGCACCAAACACCTCTTTACATTGATTAAAGTGCATCCACATACAGATTTCAACTTCTCCTTTACATTTGCTTATAAGCACCGCCCCCTCCCTCCCAATACTGTCTGGGAGGACGACAAGGAGAGGCAGACGTACCCTTGGCACTGTAAGGGGGCCAGCAACAAATGTGTCCACAGGCAAAGGTGGACGTGGTGGTCAGTCCTCAGGCAGGGCATCATTTCCTCTGTTTAGTGAGTTTGCCCGTGCTTTCCAGCCACAGCATGCAGAGGAGGTGGTGGACTAGCTTACTAAACCTTCCTCATCCTCCTCATACTCTGTCGCACAAGCAGAGACAAGTGTTCAGTCCCCTGCAGTTGCCAGAGTGGATAAACCTGCCTCCTTTTCCACATCTATTCCTACCATAGCCCTAACATCAGCCATTGAGGAGTCAGCTGAGTTATTTGACCACAGCATCAGCCACTTGCGCCTTGATGATGCCCAGCCATTACTGGATTCAGATGCTGGTTCTGAGGTTGAGGATGACAAAAACATGAGTCTAGAGAGAGGGAGGAACACTGGTAAACAAATTGGCATTCATGTTCCCCAAGCCGCAGTGTTTTGCCAAGTTGTCTCCACTGGTAATGATGAAGATGGAGGACATGGAGATGATGATGAGGATGAGGATGATGATGATGAGGTCACTGATGCATACCAGATAGAGCAGAGGAGGAAACTGAAGGTGAAGCGGCACAACCCCAAGAAGGTCGACATCAAGAAAGAGTAGAGAGCAGCCACCCTATTCCATCACGTTCTGTAGCTGTTATCTCCCGGCCCACTCCCCACAGCTCAGCTGTCTGGGCCTTTTTCAGCACATCTGCAGCAGATCACACTGTTGCTATCTGCAAACCCACATGCCCACCAGGTGGACTTTGGGAATGCTGCAGCGGCTATACATGCAGCAGAGGGCCGTCAACGAGTACTTGTGTCAGTACAGCACAACGACAGGCTCAGGCCACCTCAGCTTTTTTTCCCCATGCCAATGGCTGATCATTAAGGATGCATGCACTGTATTGTCAGCATTTGAGGAGGCCACAAGGATGGTGAGCAGTGACAGTGAATGCATCAGTGACACAATCCCTGTTGTGTTCCTGCTTGAGCACACTCTGCGTGCATTATGGACAGGGCACTGGAGGTAGAGCAGCAGGAGGAAGAGGAGGACTTCCTTTCCTCTCAAGGCCCACTTTATCCAGACACCATCATTCCTATATCACAGAACACACAGGAGAAGAGAGGGGAGGAGGATGAGGAGGATTCTGGCACTTTCATAGGCTTTGAAGAAGAGGAAGAAATGCGTCAAACTGTAAGCAATGGCTTTCCAACCCCAGGACCCCTGGGAGTAGTAGGTTGCTGGGAGGAGGAAGTTCCAGATGCTGTGATCCTTAGTGATCCCGAGGAGTCTGCTTCTCAAGCCTCTGCAAATTTGAGGCGCATCGGCAACCTCATGCTTCAAAGCCTGAGAAAGGAACCAAGAATACGTGGCATAAAGGAGAAGGACGATTACTGGTTGGTAACCCTCCTTGACCACCGTTATAAAGGGAAGGTCTCTGAACTCATCCTGTCCCCACAAAGAGTGCAGATGATAAAATCTCTTGAGGACACATTAAAGAGGATTTTATTGAATGCTTTTCCTGAATCTAGCAGGTTACAGTGTGGTGGAAAACTTAATTTTGAGTCTTCCGTTGGTCAAGAAAGGAGAGTTGGAGAAGGCGTCCGCCTAAGTGAGGCATTTCGTTTTTTTTTTAGTCCTCGCCACCCAGGGCTGTCAGCTTCCACATCCCATCGGCAGCGTCTGCATCACATGGTGGCGATTACCTTGGAGCAAAATCAGAGATGGAGAGCTTTCCAGCTGACGATCCACTGGCTTACTGGGTCATGAGATTAGACCACTGGCCAGAACTTGCCCAGTATGCTATTGAGTTGTTGAACTGCCCTTCATCCAGTGTGCTTTCAGAACGGGCATTCAGTGCTGCAGGAGGTTTCATTACTGATCATAGAAGGCGTCTGTCCACAAACTCCGTGGACTGTTTGACTTTTATAAAAATGAATCAGTCCTGGATTACCAGCTATGAAGCCCCTGATGCCGATGTCACTGATTAAGTCTTTTTGGGATGTGGAATCTCTGCAGGACTTTGAGGTTGCCTAGCTTTGAGGGTGTTCATTCATTTCATCTGGAAGAATGTTTTTGGTATAGGTTTCATGGGCACAATTAACAACCAAAGACCAATTTTTCAGCCCCTGTTTGACAGGTGCATATCATTACAATTTTTTACAGCAAGCCAAATTCTTGCTAACATCAAGATTATCTCTATACACCTACAGTGGGAAGGCGCCATGACACCCAATGACCAATTTTCCAGCACCTGTTTAACAGGTGCATATCATTGCAATTTTTTACAGCAAGCCAAAGTCTTGCTTACATCAAGAGTGCCTCTATAGGGTTACGGTGGGAAGCCACCACCGACACTCAAAGACCAATTTTTCTGCACCTGTCTGACAGGTGCATATCATTGCAATTTTTTACAGCAAGCCAAAGTCTTGCTTACATCAAGATTATCTCTATAGGGTTATGGTGGGAAGGCGCTACGACACCCAAAGACCAATTTTAACACACCCGTTACTTCTATCCAAAGTCAAAGTGACACCAGAATGTATCCAAAAAATCTCTAATCTTGTTCCCAGTGCACTACATTGTGGCCTCATCATACATACTGGCTCCCTAGCTGTTGCTGAGCAAAATAAAGGCAGCTTGCAGGAATTTTTTTGGCTTTATAAACTCAATTATTGCTGCAGCAGATTCTACACATGGTACAGATCTGCCGCTTTACAGTTAGACTAAGGGGACCCCCCATGCACTATATTGGAAGGAATTTTTCATTTTTAGGCTTTTACTTTAAAAATCACTACTCATTTAAAAATGACGTTTTTCACAAACTTTTTTTTTATTGATACATGTTCCCTAGGGCAAGACCCAGACCCCTATAACCACTGTATGCCCAATTACTTGCATTTAAGCCTTCAAAATGGGCACTTTTGATATTTTCTGTTCGGATCCCATTGACTTTAATGGGGTTCATTGTTCGGGTCCGAACTTTTGCGGTGTTCGAAAGTTCTTGTGCGAACTGGCCCATCCCTAGTAGAGAGTTCCAGAGGATGGGAGAGGCTCTGGAGAAGTCTTGGAAACAAGCATGGGAGGAGGAGACAAGGGAGCTAGAGAGCAGGTCTCGAAAGGAGCGGAGAGGGCATTTTGGCTGGGTGATATTTGGAGATAAGATTGATAATGTAGCTCAGGGCAGAGTTGTGAATGTATGTAGTTCAATTTTGGGCCCCAGTTCTCAAAAAGGATATTGGGGAACTGGAGAAAGTGCAGAGAAGGGCAACCAAACTGATAAGAGGCATGGAGGAGCTCAGCTATGAGGAAAGATTAGAGGAACTGAATTTATTCTCTCTTGAGAAGAGGAGATTAAGGGGGGATATGATCAACATGTACAAATATATAAGGGGTCCATATAGTGAACTTGGTGTTGAGTTACTCACTTTACGGTCATCACAGAGGACAAGGGGGCACTCTTTATGTCTAGAGGAAAAGAGATTTCACCTCCAAATATGGAAAGGTTTCTTCACAGTAAGAGCTGTGAAAATGTGGAATAGACTCCCTGCAAAGGTGGTTCTGGCCAGCTCAGTAGATTGCTTTAAGAAAGGCCTGGATTCTTTCCTAAATGTACATAATATAACTGGGTACTGACATTTATAGGGAAAGTTGATCCGGGGAAAATCCGATTGCCTCTCGGGGGATCAGGAAGGAATTTTTTCCCCTGCTGTAGCAAATTGGATCACGCTCTGCTGGGGTTTTTTGCCTTCCTCTGGATCAACTGTGGGTATAGAATTAGGTATATGGGATTGTACGATATATATATATTTATTTTTTTATGGTTGAACTAGATGGACTTGTGTCTTTTTTCAACCTGACTAACTATGTAACTATGAATGGCTTTGGATGTTGTTAGTACTTTGAATTTAATTTGCTGGATGATGGGAAGCCAGTGTAGGGATTGGCAGAGAGGTATTGCAGACACTGAGCGGTTGGTAAGGTAGATGAGTCTTAATAAAATTATGATAAAAAAAAGGCCATACATTTGATTTGGGTACAGTGTTGCATGACCGTGCAATTGTCAGTTAAAGTAACGCAGTGCCGTATCGCAAAACATGGCGTGGTCATGAGGGGGGGGGGGGGGAATCTCCCAGAGGTCAAAAGATTAAAGCTTTCCAATAGTTGTAAAGACCTTTTTACACCATTGTTTTGCAAGAAAAGCCTTTTGAGATTTATCTTGCAATGCTTGAATGTATGATTAATGAACAGGTAAAAAAAGGGTAATTAGGAGTCGCTGCTTGTATTGTACTTTGAGATTATTTAAATAATAGACCAATATAAACTGATTGTATCTGTTGAAATATTGTCTGGTCTGGAGACAACAAAAGCATCATAAAATACACAGGGCAACAATGTTAGGCTCACAAAATGCAGTTTCTTATAACCGCCTTCATTGCTGAAATTTGCTCGATCTTTCATGAATATATCTGTGATGATCACTTGTAGCATTTTCATGTACAGTTCCATTTTCAGATGTTTTATCATCTTAGACATAGGCTCGTCTCTCGATAAGCACTGCTGTTGTCAATGACATTACAGCCTGTCTTCTTGATAAATGAAAGCTTTATTTTTAAGTCGAGTCTTTACTATTTCTGTCTCTAGCTATGCTACAAGATTGCCCGAGGTTAATGAGAGAATTTTACCCAATAACTGCTTTCTCTGTACAAAAACATTCTTGTATTTTTTTCTCTTCCCCCCCCCCCCACAGTTTTATTAACTAGCACTTATATGTGTTGCATTGGCAACTTACATGTTTGTATAATAATAAGAAAAATGCACGAAAGAAGAATATGAAGAATACCAAAGTCTCAATCCAAACAAATAGAAAATCTGTGAATTTGTAGTTTTTTTATTCAATAAATTCTTTATTGTGAAAAAAAAAAAGAAAGAAACACTGGGATTTTATAGGTACATCAAAGCTAATATAAAATATAAAAAATATATATAAAATATAAAAATGAATACAAAAAAATACAATTGAGCTTTATTTTTATATTAGCTACAATAATAAAAAAAAAAAACACAGCAGCTGATTAAAACAATACATTTTCAGTGTATCTTTAAAGTGATTGTAAAGGTTGTCTTTTTTTTTTTTTTTTTAATCACTTCAGCCCCAGAAAGATTTAGCCCCTTAATGACCGGGCCATTTTTTGCCATACGGCACTGCGTCGCTTTAATTGACTATTGCGCGGTCGTGCGATGCTGTACCCAAGCAAAATTGATATCCTTTTTCATCACAAATAGAGCTTTTTTTTTGGTGGTATTTGATCACCTCTGCGTTTTTTGGTTTTTTTTTTTGCGCTATAAACAAAAGAAGACGGACAATTTTGAAAGAAAAACAATATGTTTTACATTTACTATCCCCCCAAAATTTTAAAAATTCAAATGTATTCATCAGTTTAGGCCAATATGTGTTCTGCTATATATAATTGGTAAAAAATAAAATAAAAATTTCAATAAGAGTATATTGATTGGTTTGCTCAAAAGTTATAGCGTCTACAAAATAGGGAATAGATTTTGGGACGTTTATTTTTTTTTTTATAGTTTTTACTGGTAATGGCGTTGATCTGCAATTTTTAGCGGGACTGCGACATTGTGGCAGACAAATCTGACCCCAGGTGACATATATGCAATATAGGGTTACAATATACAATATGAGCCTCTTTAATATACATACAGTTTCATTCCTCCCAACTTTTTGAGATGGGAACGAGGGACACCTATTAGCAAAAGTATGTCGACATAGGACACACCCCCCGTCATGCCCCCTGCCCTGCCCCCTTAAAGGTGAATTATACAAAAAATGATTACTTAAAACCACAAGTGCTTTATTTACCACTACTGTTCCTTTATACAGGGGGTCCCCGACTTACAAACGCCCAACTTACGAACCCCTCCTACTTACGAAACGGGCGCTGCGTGGACCCTCTGCCGTTCTTCGTGGTCCATCTGCTGTTCTGCGCATGCGCAGAATGGCATTCGACAGAACATCGTAAAACATCGGAACTGTCCGTAATTGTCGTTCTGCGCATGCGTGGCCGACTTACGAACATTTCCGATCTACAAACAGGAGGAAAGTCCCTAACGGGTTCGTAACCCGGGGACCCCCTGTATTGGCTTTTAAAATTTACAAATGCAACAAGTTAGAAATTGGATGAAAGGTTTAACACTGGGAAGCATAGTTTTGAAAGATTAAAATGTGCATTTCATATACAACTATATAGATCAGACCAAATGAGGGAAAAATGAGGAGGAAAGAGGGACAGAGGGAATTTGTTCCAAATCAGGGACAGTTGGGAGCGATGCAGTGTAAATAATTACACTGAAAATGTGCAGGTAGAAGAAAAAGTTTTTTTTATTGTTTTCATTTCTTCATCCTTGTAAAATTTATGGATCTCAGAGGCGCTTTATAATAATATGCATATAAGCTGGCTGAAAGTCACATCTTTCTCTGTTGTAGCAAATCTTACTCTCATCCAAGCAATTCATAGAGCTTTTGGGTATTAGTTGTGCTTTGTACCTCCAAAAGCTCAGCAAGAGCTAATGTAATCCATCTCCAGGAGAGTGTGTCATGCAGAAAATTACATTAGCACTACCTGTGCTCGGCTGTACATACCAATCACCTCTTAAAGTGCTATTCAGCTATCCACTGCTAAGATTTTTTAGCACCATTACATTTAGCAAAGCATTCAAATCTAATCATAGGTGTGCACAACTTATTGCATTAGGGTGTGCACCCCAAAGCTCAAACAGAGGGTGTGTATGTATGCATAATAAATACACAGACTCTTATAAATAAATGTAAAAAACATTTTAAAATATAATAAAACATGGACAGTGTTAGTACGGCAGTTGATGTGTCAGTAGGGCAGAGGTTGGTGTCTGTAGTTTTTTATTTTTATTATTTTAATTTCATATTATTTTTTACAGTTGTAGCGCCCTACCCATTTAGGGGTGCTATATACCCAAATTTAGGGGCTAGTCTGAGATAGTAGTTGGGCTCAGACCATTCTCATTTATAGGTTGTGCTATTTTATTTTCCAGGTTGTGTATACTGGTGTGCAGTTCCCTGTGGCCTGTAGGTGGCACTGCCATAACAGGTCAGGGTTGAACCATCAGTATTAGTGCTGTGCCTTGGGTGTCCTCTCTTGGCAGCGGTACAGTGGGCGTGTTTGGCCTGCTGTGCATGCTGGGAGAGGATACATAAGGGGCAGACGCCACCTGGGAGGGGTCTTCAGAGGAAGAGAGGAGTCGGAGTCCAAGTGTGTGGCGCATGGTCCTCCAGGCCATGGGGCCACGGGCGCATCAGTCCCAGGCACCTTTAGTCCTGGGGCTGCATCTTCAACACTGGGCCCAGCACCTTTAGCTGGAGCCCACTTCTGGTCCTCCAGGCCATGGGGCCACGTGTGCATCAGTCCCAGGCACTTTTAGTCCTGGGGCTGCATCTTCAACACTGGGCCCAGCACCTTTAGCTGGAGCCCACTTCTGGGAAGAGGAATCCCAGGGTGTCCCTCGCGAGGGAGCCCGCTTCTAAGAAGAGGAGGCTGGGGGAGGACCTTACTGATGGACCGGTGAGAGTTCACGGTGAAGGAAGGGGCCTGGTAACTTTCTGGAGGGATTCATCTATCCACCAAGGGCCTAGTAATGTGCTGCTGCTGGCACTTGTCCTTACATACCAAAAGCTAAGAGGTTCAGGGTCTGATAGATTCTGTGGCAGAGAGTCTCCCGATCGCATCTAGGAAAAGAACCTGATTGATCGTTTCGAGCATCACTTCGGCTGCTAGGATCCACTTTGCAGGAGACTATCCGGGTGAGCCAAGCCTATTTTGGGATAGAGTAGTGAATGTAAAATCCATTTGTGCCTGGACTAACCTCCCAAACCTTGCTGTCCTGTCTCTCTTCCACCCTTTCCTATCTGCTGAACATTGAGAAAATAAACTCAACGTTGGAGTTTAGAGTGGTGTGGACATTGGAATTACTTGGGGGGAAAACAGAGACTTGTCCCTATACCCTAGGAGACGAGAACCAACTGATGGAGGAACCTAGCTGTGGGACCCAAATACATGACACCGCTCAATCTTCTCAAACAGGAGGGTACGGGCATATATTACGGTGTGACTTTTTCCTGCAAGTGAGCCAAAGGTAGGGAGAGGGGTTCGTGTGCTACACAGTTTTTTAGGAGCCCCATTGGGGGGCTTTGATGAAATATCAGCAGGGGGAATCTGCGCTGAACGGGGTGATTAAGGTGTGCCCAGGCACACCCCCTGACCACGCCTATGAATCTAATGTTGTCTAGCAGCTAAAATTAACCTATACTAGAAAACAAATAATAATAGAACAGCTCTCCAGGTGGATTGCCTTGAAAAGTTGTTGCCTTTCATATTTCAGTTTTACACATTCAGCATATCCAAAAGGCTTTGGATACCTACAAATCATTTTCTTATATTCACTGCAACCACCACAGCATAAAACTTTTGGTTTGTGGCACTGAAAAAGATAAATATATATCTTTGTATACTTTTATTTCAACCTATGATGGTTTAAACTCACTAAGCGTAGGTGCAGACAGCCCTTTGAAGGCCATCTGAGCCCCATCTGTCTTGTGTTGTACTTTCCCGAGCCTAGTGCAAAGAATACTGGTAAGAAAAGTGGATGTAGGTGGGACTCAAGCGTTCCCTTTTATTAGTCATCTCCACTTGACCTTATAAGGGTACATGAATTGAGCTGTTCAACTCACTGCTGGCCATATACCAGTAGAATTGAATTTGAGCGTCGTTATGGAATATCTGGAAAATTATTTGCGAGGGGATCTGATCTTGCCATCATTGAGTCAAGTTAATTCCAAACACCTTAATATTTCATCTAGACCTGCTACTTAAATGGAACCCCGAGCATATTAAACAGGTTTCATGTGTGCCTAGCATATGCGTTGTCACGTACCTTGTGGCAGAGCCTGCCATGCAGAGGTAGGCCTCTCGTACAGCCCCTGCTTTGAGACCACTGATGTTGCGAAAGTGGCCGCTAGAGTGTGGAGAGGTATTAGTGCCTGCAAGATGTCTGCCAGCCGCAGCAGTGGGTAGCCGGTGCATCACCAGAGACGGGTCAGATCGCTGGAACAGCAGATGGCAGCAGAGGCAGCAGACCCCAGATTGGGCAAACAGCAGGCGGCAGGTGCTTGACAGACAGCTGGCAGGTAGTAGGTGCAGAAGAACTGGCAGCACTCAGCAGGTGAAGGACCAGCAGGGACCAGGTAGCATGCAGAGCAGGATGGGTGGATAACTGGATGCAAGGTCAGATGAGCAAGGTCAGCAACAGATGGACAGATACTGGCATAAACAGCAGGCAGAGAATGGTCAGGAAACAAGCAGAAGTCAGCAACATAGAATCAGGCAGATGAGCAGGAAGCAGAGCAAATCTAGAGACAGGTCAAGGTCAGGACAGGTAGCGTTGAAGAAAAGTCAGGGCGAGCTGGGTCAATAACAGAAGTCAACACAGGAACAAATACAACATTACTGACGGGCACGCGCAGGTGCATATGCATCTGTGCATGGTTATGCATAGAAAAATGGGCAACCGCACATCTGCGCCTGCACACCTATGTACATCTTGAGGCTTCATCTGTACTATGGATAGTGTCTTCCTGACATTCACATTCAATTGTGCACAATTTTTCCCACGCTAAAACCACATTCACAGACTTTTGTTTCTAGAAATATTTCCCATTCAGTTCTTTTCAATTAGAATTTTTTTCAACACTACAGTTTAAAACGAATCATGATTTGACCCCACTAACTCTGGGAAACGTAAAAATGTTCCCTTGCAGTGTGTGTGTTTGGGGGGACTAGACTTATGCCGCGTACACACGACCAGTTTTCCCGTCGGAATAAACTCTGATGGGTTTTTCCGACAGAATTCCGCTCAAGCTGTCTTGCATACACACGTTCACACCACATTCCGCCCGTCAAGAACGCGGTGACATACAACACTACGACGAGCCGAGAAAAATTAAGTTCAATGATTCTGAGCACGCGTCGAATTGATTCCGAGCATGCGTGGTTTTTAGTCCGTCGGAATTGCATACAGACGAACGGAATTTCCGAAAAAAAGAGAACATGTTCTCTATCTAAGTCCGTCGGAATTTTCGACGGAAAAAGTCAGATGGGGCATACACACGGTCGGAATACCTGATGAAAAAATCCCGTCTGACTTTTTCCATCGGAAATTCCGACCGTGTGTGCGCGGCATTACGGTGCCTTCTACCCTATGGTCTAGCGGTCTAAGGTCTTGACATCATCAAGACCAATGTAGGGATGTGATGACATCAAGAGACAATCTTCCATCACAGTGTGGGGGAGCACCTTCTCCTGGGGGAGCGGAAAATCAGGCTAGTTAACCACTTTAGCCCCGGACCATTTGGCTGCCAAATGACCAGGCCACTTTTTGCGATTTGGCGCTGCGTTGCTTTAACTGACAATTGCGCGGTTGTGCGACGTGGCTCCCAAACAAAATTGACATCCTTTTTTTTCCCCACAAATAGAGATTTATTTTGGTGGTATTTGATCACCTCTCCGGTTTTTATTTTTTGCTCTATAAACAAAAATAGAGTGACAATTTAAAAAAAAAAACTTTATTTTTTACTTTCTGCTATACTAAATATCCCCAAAAAATCTATAAAAAAACAAATTTTTTCCTCAGTTTACATCGATACATATTCTTCTACATATTTTTGGTAAAAAAAAATCACAATAAGCGTTTATTGATTGGTCTGCGCAAAAGTTATAGAGTCTACAAAATAGGGGATAGTTTTATGGCATTTTTATTAATATTTTTTTTTTTTTACTAGTAATGGCGGCGATCAGCGATTTTTATCGTGACTGTGACATTATGGCAGACATATCAGACACTTTTGGCGCTTTTTTGGGACCATTCACATTTATACAGCGATCAGTGCTATAAAAATGCACTGTGTAAATGTGACTGGCAGTGAAGGGGTTAACCAGTAGGGGGCGCTGAAGGGGTTAAATGTGTCCTAGGGATGTGTTCTAACTGTGTGGGGGATGGGCTAGCTTTGACACAACACTGATCGCTGCTCCCGATGAGAGGGAGCAAATGATCAGTGTCCTGTCACTAGGCAGAACAGGGAGATGCTGTGTTTACACTGGCATCTCCCCATTCTTCAGCTCTGGGACACGATTATGGGCACCCGGCGGACATCGAGTCCGCGGGTCCCGCGGGCACAGTCACAGAGCTCGCGGTAGGCACACGCGTGCGCTCCGACGCCGGCAAATTCAAAGTGACGTAAATATACGTTACTTTGCCTGGCTGTGCAAATTCTGCCAACGTATATCGGTGTGAGCCGGTCCTTAAGTGGTTAAGGTGCTCCTCCTCTACACCAGCCTTTTTTCAACCAGGGTGACCAGGCACCATGGGGTGCCTTGAGGTTTCTTCAGGGGTGCCTTGGCAAAATGCCTAAAAATTGTCCAAAAATGTATACAAGCCAGCAGGTGGATCAAGCCTGCCTTTTAGTTACACAAAGCGACTGGTTTTTATTTCAACTTTCCAGCCTCCGGGGTCCTAACAACCAGTCAGAGGCGGCTCTTTAATTAGGCAAATTAGGCGGTCGCCTAAGGCCTCGCACTCACAGGGGCCTCGCGGCCGCCTAATTTGTCTCTGCTCAATCACTGTGTGCTAGATCCGTGCAACTTTCTGCAGCCATTTTTATTTGCTTGCCTGTGTCTAAGTTTTGCTTAAGGCCTCGCAAAGCCTAGAGCCGCCTCTGCAACCAGTGATGTCATGTGTTGAAGAAGGGGTTTTGATCACCTGCACAGTATCCTTGTTTGACCCTTCTCTGCCCTTCTCCAATAAAAAATGGGGTCACTTTAGCTGAGTGATGGAAAGAAACCGAGGGAGAGGAGAAACAGTTGAATACTACTTGGTACTAGTGTGCAAAAGTGTATTTGCTTTGGAAGAATAAATCACCTCTAACGTTGGGTGTCCTACTTGTGTCAAAGTTGACACATTATTTAAAACTATTAGAATAGTTTTTTACATTTTAGAATGGGGTGCATTGAGACTGTCCATATTTTTAAAGGGTGCCTTGACTGAAAAAAGGTTGAGAAACACTGCTCTGACTAATCCGAGCAGTTAAACCTTGGAGACCCCACTGCAAGGGATAGCTTTTATGTTTCCCAGAGTTGGGCTTTAAGTCACTTAATTTCGACACAGAACCCTACTGAGAGCTGTAACACATTTGGTAACATTTATTTACAAACTCACTTCTGTCAACCCCAACAACAGCCAACCCTCACTAACGGACACAGTAATATGGCTGCCTGGATGGTGGGACAAGTGAGTATTAGTTGCTCTCTTTTTAGGGTGCACTTTAAAAAAATTATTTTAAGAGCTTCTCTAGAGTCTGTGCTGCATGCTAGGAAATTGGCAAACAGACCACTCATAAGCACAGTGAGCATCAGTGGTGGCCCGTCCATTAGGGGTGCCCGGGTGCCGCCCCCTCTCTCCGTGCCACCCCCTATATGCATAATGGATAGGTTCATGCATAGCATGAATCTATCCATGGCAGCCACGGCCACCCCCTATTCATGCATCCGGTCCCTTTCAGGGCACCGAGTGCATGAATTACAGCGGCCAGGGTTTTTTTTTAAGCACCTGATTAGAGCCACCCCCTATTCATGCGTCCGGTCCCTTTCAGGGCACCGGGTGCATGAATTACAGCTGTCAGGTTTTTTTTTTAAGCACCTGATTAGAGCCAGAGGCTCTAATAGGCTTTAAAATAGGGTGGGCTAGGGTCGCAGAGGATCTGTCCGGAGCCCACCCAGGTGTGTTATAACAGTGAATGGATATCCGCTGTTGAAACACCGATTCTCAATCCGGCCAATCAGAAGTGGGTGTAAGACCTGTTTTCTAATTGTCCGAAAAGAGAAGACTCCTGATTGGCCGCCGAGGAGAAGGGAGGAAACAGAAACTGCCGCCACCGTTGCCGTAATGACCTGGAGAACGAGAGGCCGCTGCCGCCGAGCTAGGGAAGCTGTCGGTGATGGAAGCTGTAATTGCTACCTACCGACCGACCAACAGGGGGGGTTGGCATACTGTTTGCCGCCCCCCCCAAAAATAAATTCCACCGCCCGCCACTGGTGAGCATACTCTGTTCAGTAAATTCCAGTAAATGTCACATTCACGAATATTCATTTTGGAGACCTAACAATATATTTGTCTCTTTAAAAATGGTAATAAATAAAACAATATATAACTCTTCAGCACAATAACTCTTGTTTGGTTTAATACTAAAGTCCGTTGTTGTGTTAATAGATCCACATTCATATATTTTTTGAACTATGAATAAATGGAACAATTTGGAAGAACAGCTACAGCAACTTCCTACTAGCCGTTCCAACCTATGAGTTTGTGAACTTTTCCTGAACACCTTCCTGTTGCCAATATCCTGGCTACACCAGTCCCTTAATATGGGATAGATTAAAGCTGGAGGTAAGATCACAATGAGCCATAATCCACATGTGTGACCCCGCTGAACCCTCATGTCATGCCGTCATGTTTTTTACTGAACTAATATTTCATCAAGGAAGTGTGAAAGTTATATTACAAACTGTCACCCATCAAGACTCCTCTGCATAAGAAATGCAAGGAAATTAACTGGCTTCTCTTAATGCTCCAGAATGGACTGCTAAATAACTTTCATCACTTATGCTCTCTACATGGCACAGGCTTGTTCATCTGGTTCCTCTTAAGGAACTGTGTACTGGTGGAAAAGTGTTTTCATCATTGTTCCAAATCTCTTATTTTTATTTCAAGGACATATTTTACGTATGTGGTATAATTGTTCTAGATATTAAAGCCATAAAACACCGTTATTTATAAGGCAGTGTTTCTTTCTCAAGATGAAGATAGTTTGTTTAGTTTTTTCACATGAGATTGAAAATGTACTGATCAAACCAGTGGGAGGGGGATACATCGCTAGATTTTGGGACTTAGGCCTCGTACACACGACCGATTTTCTCGGCAAGAACCAGCAAGAAACTTGCTGGCAGAGAGGTCTTGCCGAGTAAATCGGTCGTGTGTACGCTGCTAGCGGGTTTCTCGTCGAGAAAACCGACAAGAAACCTCGACGAGAAAATAGAGAACCTGCTCTCTATTTTCTCGTCGAGATTCTCCTCGGTGTGTTTCTCGACGAGAAAAGTGAGTGTGTGTACACTTACCTGTCCGCCCGGAAGCCCGCGCATGTTCGAAATGAATTTGACGCATGCGCGGTAGCTTCCTAGGCATACGTAGGGTATACCAAGATGGCGGCGACGGCATCGAATGTGACGAGCGCATGCTCGACGTAGTCGATGACGTCACCGCGTACACTCCTTTCAAAGAACCGCGGGTTCTTTGAAACGAGCGTGTGTACACTCGGCCGGGACAAGTTTCTTGTCCAAGAATCTCGTCGAAAAAAACGACATGTTTTTTTCAACGAGAATCTCGGCCGTGTGTACGAGGCCTAACATGAAAAAACTGGCCCTCCTTAAAGTGGTTGTAAAGGTTCTTTTCTTATTTTTTTTAAATAACAAGCATATCATACTTACCTCCACTGTGCAGTTCGTTTTGCACAGAGTGGCCCCGATTGTCCTCTTCTGTGGTCCCACGGTGGCTCTCGCGGCTCCTCCCCGCAATAGATAACCCCCTCTGGGAAGCTCTCTCCCAAGGGGGTTACCTTGCGGGCGCGCTCCCTGTCATACACGCTGCGTCCATAGCCGCTGAGTGTATGACTCGGCCCCGCCCCGGTGGCTGCGTCATTGGATTTGATTGACAGCAACAGGAGCCAATGGCTGCACTGCTATCAATCTATCCAATGAAGAGCCGAGAAGCCGTGGAGAGAGCTACGCGGGATCGCGCCCACGGAAATTCAGGGCTCGGGTAAGTAAAACAGGGGGGGCTGGGGGGGCAGACACTGCAAGGTGTTTTTACACCTTAACGCATAGGATGCATTAAAGTGGAGTTTCACCCAAAAATGGAACTTCCACTTTTTGGAATCCTCCCCCCCTCCGGTGTCACATTTGGCACCTTTCAGAGGGGAGGGGGGAGCAGATACCTGTGTAATACAGGTATTTGCCCCCACTTCCTGGCATAGATCACTGCGGTGACCTACATCATGTCCGGCGCCTACACTGTCCTCTCCCGCTGTCTTCTGGGAAACACACAGGTCCCAGATCACAGCAGGGACCAGTGAGGACGCGCAGCGCGACTCGCGCATGTGCAGTAGGGAACCGGGAAGTGAAGCCACAAGGCTTTTCTTCCTGATTCCCTCACCGAGGATGGCGGCGGGGGGCAGCCAAGAGCCAAGCGATTGATCGGCTTCGGCTGGCGACATCGCAGGCACCCTGGACAGGTAAGTGTCCATTTATTAAAAGTCAGCAGCTGCAGTATTTGTAGCTGCTTGCTTTTAATTAAAAAAATTTTAGGCGGACCTCCGCTTTAAGGTGAAAAAACACCAAGGTTTACAACCCCTTTAAAGCCTAACTCCAAGTTTAATATCCCTTTTAGATAGTTTGCTTGGGCCAGGCTGGCCCAGATAAACAATTTACTGTGTGACAGTGCTGGGCCCTGCCACTCTGCACAAAGAGATAAATGGCACACATGGTTCTCAAAGATGCAGATTGAGAGGCTCCAGAATGGCTACTATGACTGGAGAAAATTGGGTTTTTGGTTTTCTGCAGGTTTTGTAATTTCAGGATTGAGTTCTGGAGTCAAGAGGCTTTAAAGAACTTTAGGAAGGAAGAAGACTCTAACTTTGTGTCCAGGTTTTACCACAGACCAGCAGGCGGTATGAGTGTAGGTGTGTAAGCCTTTTATAATCAAGGGCATGACAGTAGCGTAGTTCAGGGCCCCACCCAGGAGACGGGTGGTCCCCTGTCCAGGTCAGAGAGTGGGCCAGTGCATCAGGGAGCTGCGAGAGAGTCGAGAGAGCTACAATCGCTGAGAGAATGGTGCAGAGGAAACACAGTGGTGCTGTGAATTGGTCTAAGGAACCAGCCAGAAGGCTTAGGCTGGAGGCTAGGGTTGCCACCTCATCCCTTTAAACCCGAACGCATATTAATTACACAGGTTCTGTGGCTGATTAAGGTGGTAATTAAACTCAATTAGCACCTTATCTGCATTAAATCAGCCTCAGAACCTGTGTAATTGATATGTGTTCGGGTTTAAGGCTGGGTTCACACTATACGACACGACTTTCATCCTACTTTGCTCTGCGACATCTGTCCTACATTGGTCCGACATTGGTCCGACATTGGTCCGACATTGGTCCGACATCCATCCGACATTCATGAACAGGATACTACTTTGATCCGACATTGTGCTAGTCTGACTTGTCCTTTGACCAATCAAAACAATCCCAGGGTGAGATAAATTCCTTTTACTGCTGCTGTAATCACAATGTCGGATGCCAAAGTCGTATGGTTAGGACAAGGATCCGACTTTGATCCGACTTCAATGATAGTCAATGGGCTGAAGTCGGATCAAAGTCGGACAGAAGTAGTACAGGGAGAATTTTTAATGTCGGACCGACATGTGTCGGACCAGTTAAGACGGCTCCCATAGGGAAACATTGATTTTCACACGTCATGCGACATGAGCTCCTAATGTCGGAGCGTTTGTCGCCCCAGTGTGAACCAGCACTAAAGGGATGAGGTGGCAACCCTACTGGAGGCCCAAGCATTGGTCCTGCCAAAGCGAGTCTGGAGGATGTTTGAAGTGATGGTGGAAACCTCTGTAAGGTTTGTTTTGTGGAACTTTTTACTTTCTTTCTTAAATAAAAGTGGGCCAACAAGCCCTTAACAGAATTTCATAGCTACAGCGAACTCAATGGAAAAGCACCACACTTGAGTGAAACCCCATGAATATCACAACTGCACTAACAGATGCGCTTTCTGGGAATGCTGTATTAACTATATGTAGCCTCATGCCGCGTACACACGATCATTTTTCATGTCGTTAAAAATGAAATTTTTGGTTTTCAACAAGAAAAACGACCGTGTGTGGTCTTTTTGTCATTTTTCACGACGTGAAAAACGGCATTAAAAACGACGAGAAAAATTAGAACATGTTCTAATTTTTCTCGTTGTTTTTCCTGACATTTCTTCCGCGGCAGTGTTTCCCATAGGGAAACACTGCCGCGGAGCCCATAGATAATCGTTTTTCTCGTCATTTTAAAAAATGACGAGAAAAATGACCGTGTGTGGGGAACAAGCTGTTCCCTCGTTTAAAATGTCATTATTCACGGCGGTTTTTTAACCGCCGTGAATAATGATCGTGTGTACGCGGCATCAGGCATTGCAAAAAAACAGCACCTGTCATCAGTATACAGTGAACTCCTCTTTTTAAGAAAATGGCCTCAGCTTGGTCTCCTACTCATGGAAGTACCCCCTCTGACATGTTTCACCCAGTAGGAGTCATTTTTTACTAAGAGGAGCTCATTACAGGCAGTCCCAGAGTTACGAACACAATAAGGACTGTAGGTTTGTTCGTAAGTGGAATTTGTTCGTAAGTCGGGACACTACATTTGTAAGTGTAACTTCCGGTCGGAACACTGCATTTGTAAGTGTAACTTCCGGTCGGAACACTGCGTTTGTAAGTGTAACTTCCGGTCGGAACACTGCATTTGTAAGTGTAACTTCCGCCTGTGCATGGATGTGGGATGTTCTGGGCGCTTGTTATGTTATCTGGGGCTCTTCTAGCCATGCAGTACATGTAGTACTGCAGTGTGGGATGTGTCCGGAGGTGCTCGGAGGTATCTAGGACAAGAGTGGAGCACAAGTGACCAACATTTGAGGCCGTTCGTAAGTAGGAGTCATCCGTAACTCGGGTGTTCGTAACTCGGGGACTGCCTGTATATGCCAAAGCAATGTGGGTACAGCAGCCATATTGTTGTAGTCCCTCAAGTGTATGACGAGCCAGTATTGAACTCGAACAGCACCTGCAAACATTGAGCCAGTCAGGGCACATTTGGGCATTTGAGAAGTATCAATTTTATTTGTTTTTTGGTTTATTATGTATGTAGCCTCATCTACACACAGTTACATAGTTACATAGTAGGTTAGATTGAAAAAAGATACAAGTCCATCAAGTCCAACCTATGTGTGTGATTATATGTCAGTATTACCTTGTATATCCCTGTATGTTGTGGTCATTCAGGTGCCTATTTAATAGTTTCTTGAAACCATTGATGCTCCCCGCTGAGACCACCGCCTGTGGAAGGGAATTCCACATCCTTGCCACTCTTACAGTAAAGAACCCTCTACGTAGTTTAAGGTTAAACCTCTTTTCTTCTAATTTTAATGAGTGGCCACGTGTCTTGTTAAACTCCCTTCCGCAAAAACATTTTATCCCTATTGTGGGGTCACCAGTACAGTATTTGTAAGTTGATATCATATCCCCGCTCAAGCGTCTCTTCTCCAATGAGAATAAGTTCAGTGCTCACAACCTTTCCTCGTAACTAATATCCTCCAGACCCTTTATTAATTTTGTTGCCCTTTGTACTCACTCCATTTCCAGTACATCCTTCCTGAGGACTGGTGCCCAGAACTGGACAGCATACTCTAGGTGCGGCCGGACCAGAGTCTTGTAGAGCGGAAGAATTATTGTTTTATCTCTGGAGTTGATCCCCTTTTTAATGCATGCCAACATTCTGTTTGCTTTGTTAGCAGCAGCTTGGCATTGCATTCCATTGCTGAGCCTGTCATCTACTAGGACCCCCAGGTCCTTTTCCATCCTAGATTCCCCCAGAGGTTCTCCCACCAGCGTATAGATTGCATTCATATTTTTCCCACCCAAATGCATTATTTTACATTTTTCTACATTGAACCTCATTTGCCATATAGTTGCCCACCCCATTAATTTGTTCAGATCTTTTGGCAAGGTTTACACATCCTGCGGAGAAGTTATTGCCCTGCTTAGCTTAGTATTGTCCGCAAATGCAGAGATTGAGCTGTTTACCCCATCCTCCAGGTCATTTATGAACAAATTAAATAGGATTGGTCCCAGCACATGACTATCGTATAACAGAGGTACCTTTGCTTAACATTTTAACCTTACACAATCCCACGTTAACCCTCCTTACATTAAGTAAACAAGCCCACACTGGCGTTGGGGAAAACATAGGCCGTAGCAGCCTTATTTATTAAAATAATATTTTCATTAACAATAACCTAAAAACATCTGTTATGAAAAAACCCATCAGTCAAAAAATCCCAGTGACGATCTTTACAGGAACCTCGATTACCATCTGTGTAACTCTTGCACTGCGGTACCTCTTGAATCTGTTAATAGGCCTCAAGCCGACATGCTGGCTCAGAGACAACCATGACCGCAGTGCCCTCTTTACCCATGCTTACAGCTAACCTCCGTTAACTGTAAACCCCCCAATCAGGACCCATACCAACGACGGGTCCTGAACTCTTCTTCCCGAGGTATCCTCCTTCCCCTGCAAAGACCAGACACCCGCCGCTGCCACGACTTCCACACCGTCACAAACCATTCCTGTAAATATACAACCAAAACCGTCCTATCTCCCAATCACCTAAACAAGGGAGGGTGGGCGGGAACTCTCACACTTCACCCCGCTGTGTTGCCAGGGGGGGAGGGGACTCAACCTTTTAACTGTTTTCCCCCTGGCCCTCCCCCCCCCACTCCAGCTCAGCCAATCCTGCCCCCCCCTCTTACTAACCAATGGCTGGCTCTCTCTCTCAGTCCCCTGTTCCCTTAGTCATGCCAGCCCTTCGCCTATGTAATTTTTACTTTTGCTCCGGGCTTTTCTTGACTATCGTATAACAGAGGTACCTTTGCTTAACATTTTAACCTTACACAATCCCACGTTAACCCTCCTTACATTAAGTAAACGAGCCCACACTGGCGTTGGGGGAAAACATAGGCCGTAGCAGCCTTATTTATTAAAATAATATTTTCATTAACAATAACCTAAAAACATCTGTTATGAAAAAACCCATCAGTCAAAAAATCCCAGTGACGATCTTTGCAGGAACCTCGATTACCATCTGTGTAACTCTTGCACTGCGGTACCTCTTGAATCTGTTAATAGGCCTCAAGCCGACATGCTGGCTCAGAGACAACCATGACCACAGTGCCCTCTTTACCCATGCTTACAGCTAACCTCCGTTAACTGTAAACCCCCCAATCAGGACCCATACCAACGACGGGTCCTGAACTCTTCTTCCCAAGGTATCCTCCTTCCCCTGCAAAGACCAGACACCCGCCACAGCACCCAATTGGAAAAACCTTTACAATTGGGTGCTCCTCCACACCCTAAGAGCCCTTTGGATGCCATCTTGTATCCCCAACGCCCACAGGTCTATACCCACGTCATTCAGGTGAACCCCATCGCCCCGAAGGTAGCGCCATGTGTCCACCTCCAACTCCATGTGCCGTATTACCAGCCCCCCATTCCTCACTACAAACCTAGCCACATCCCTGTTGACCTTTCTCTGGGCCCTGTTGATGCCTTCCAATGACCTAGCCATCCTCCATGATGTCCTAGCCACCATGTCGGACCAAACAATTACCATGTCCGGGAATGCCATGCGCAGACGCAGTATATCAAACTTGATATCCTTTGTCACGTCCAACATAGATCTGGCTCCTAGGTCATTGCCGCCTACGTGCAAGACTATAACGTCAGGCGGCCGGTCAAGACGTGCAAAACGATGCACCTCCGGGACCATTCTACTCCATAACATTCCCGGCACTCCCAACCAGCGAACACAGGCCTCCTGTCTAGGAAACCCCAATTGCCGGCCCTCCGGCCTAACATCTGCCCTCTTTGCCCCCCAGAACACATAGGAATGGCCCAAAATCCAGACCAGGGCCGGCACCGCACCTGAAAGAAAAAAAAAAACAAGCACACCACCGTAACCAACAGCAGACCCAACGAAAGCCCAGCAGACCATCCCCCCCAAAACGATTGACAAACGCCTCCCCCCGCCCCCAACCCTCACAACCCCATTACTAGCTGGGGACGAATGTATAGGCGAAATCTGCTGGACTCCCACCTGCCAATGCGCTTTACCGCCTCAGAGTCCAACCCCCACCAAGCCGCCTCAGTAGCCGCCCCTATCCTGAAAGAATGCGACGCGAACTCCCTATAGTCTAAACCGAGAACCGTCAAACATTTCTTGAACACAGACACAAATTGAAATTTTGATAATGGGGACCCGTCGGCATGGATCAAAAACGACCCCTCATCCGGCGGTCGCACCCCCATGAACCCCTTCACGGCCCCTACTGGACAAAGCGGGGAGCCCGGCAGCGAAAAGACCTGCACCGACCTACCCTTCCCTTTTTGGTCTGTTTTGGACCTCCGTAACCATACCGCCACACTCTCACCTTGGCAACGCACCTCCGAACCCCAAATACCCCCATGAACCTTCTTAGAAGGGCTGACCAGCTCGCTAATCCTAAATGCCCCGAAAAATGCTAACGCAAAAGCAGCTCTAAACAAGCAAATCTCGTATACTGAGGCGCAGATCTCCGGTAACCGAGCCAAAATTCCCTGCAGAACGTCAAAAGACACTGGACGCCTAGTGTCCCTACCCGGCCTGGATCGTCTATAACCTCTAAGCGCCTGTCGCACCCAGAAGTCTTTAGTAAGGTCCGGGCCACCCTGCCATTTGAATAAAAAGGCCAACCCAGCCAACTTCTTCGCCAACGTCGAGACGGGATAGAAAGTATAACAACAACAACTTCGCTTCAGGTCCTAATGTATCCACATCCGTCATCCGACCCATAGCCTCCCATTCCTGCCATACCTTGTTATACGCAACCCACGTCGTCTCACTCACCGACCTTCTGATCCATCCGGAGACTACACCAACGCAATTTTCCACAGCCAGTCCGGACAAGGCACCCCCAGCTGCTCCGCTTCCGGCGCCAACTCTCGGAATCTGTCCCACTGGAACCGAGACAAAGCGTCAGCAATAACGTTCTCTACCCCGGGAAGATGAACTGCATATATGAAAACATTCAATTGTAGGCACCGCAGCACCAAGTGCCGAAGCAACCTAACTACCGGAGGTGATGAAGCCGACACTCTGTTGATCACCTGCACCACCCCCAAGTTGTCCCCGTGGAAGCGTACCTTCAGATCCCTGAACGCCTCGCCCCACAGTTCGACCGCCAATACCACCGGAAACAATTCCAGCAGCACCAGGTTTTTTGTGAAGCCAGCTTCCACCCAACACACCGGCCATGGGCCAGCACTCCACCTGCCTCGGAAAAAAGCTCCAAAACCAGTGGAGCCAGCCGCGTCCGTGAAAAGTTCCATGTCAAAATTACTGACAGGGCCTGTCATCCACAATGCTCTGCCATTAAAAGATTCCAGGAACGCATGCCAGACCTGTAGATCCTCCCTGTGAGCCTTTACCAAGCGCACAAAATGCCGTGGTGACTGTACCCCCGCTGTACTTGCCGACAGCCGTCGGCAAAATACCCTGCCCATTGGCAGAATGCGACAAGCGAAGTTGAGTTTTCCCAGTAATGACTGCAACGTCCTCAGCTGCACCTTCCGTAAACCCAACATACCTCTGATCTCCGCCTTCAACGCCACCAATTTCTCCACCGGCAAACGGCATTCCATTGCGTCCGAATCCAACGTAATCCCTAAGAACGTAATGACCATGCTCGGCCCTTCCGTCTTGTCGGGCGACAAAGGCACCCCAAAGCGTTCCGCGATGTGTTCCAGCGTTGCCAGCAGCACCGCGCAGATCTTGGATGAGGCTGGGCCCACGCAGAGGAAGTCATCCAGGTAGTGTATGATCGAACTTACCCCCGATACATCCCTAATCACCCATTCTAGAAAAGAACTAAACTTCTCAAACAGCGCGCAGGATACGGAGCATCCCATCGGTAAGCAGCGATCCACATAGAATTCTCCATTCCACGAGCAACCCAAAAAACTGAAACTATCGGGGTGCACTGGCAGCAGGCGGAACGCCGCCTCCACATCCGCTTTTGCCATCAATGCCCCCTGCCCATAGTACCTAACCCAAAACACCGCCGCATCAAAAGACGTATATCCCACCGTGCAAGCCTGAGGATCGATAGCATCGTTCACAGACCCTCCTTTTGGAAAAGACAGGTGATGGATAAGTCGAAATTTGTTAGGTTCCTTCTTCGGCACCACTCCCAGCGGAGACACCACCAAATCCGCCAGTGGAGCTACCGAAAAAGGGCCACTCATGCGGCCCAATGCAACTTCCTTCCGCAGTTTCTCTGAAACCACCTCCGGGTATTGCAAAGCTGAGCGCAGATTACGAGCCACCGGTGGAACCGCCCCCAAAACGCACGGAATTTCAAACCCTTCTGTAAAACCCTTTTCTAATAAATGAGCTGCCTGCCTATCCGGATACCTACCGAGAAACGGGCGCATCCTTGCCACCATCACCGGAGTCCTCCCTCTTGTTCGAAGACTCACCAGCTCTCCCTTTCCTAAAACATCTGGACAAGGTATGTGCACCCCCACAACCGGAGAATTCATGCTTGAATCTGCACGACCCTCCAAACTTGCAAGATCCCGAATTGTATTGCCAACAGACCCCTTTTGCCTTACCGGACGGTTGTCCTGGGGATGACGATCCACCGGCCCCCCCCTGAAAAAACTGATTCGGAGCCCTCGGCGCGTTCATCAAACGCATCCACAAACTAATGTCCTTGTGGTCCCACCTCAACTCCGAACGCACCGACATCCTTTGTCTGAATTCCTCATCGTATCTCAACCAGGCTGAACCCCCATACACCCTGTAGGCCTCCCCAACCGCATCCTGATAACAAAAAAGACCCGAACAATGTTCAGGCTTCTTTTGCCCGATTACGCTAGCAAGGATGGCGAATGCCTGCAGCCAATTCATGAACGTCCGCGAGATCAGGCGATACCTACGTTTTTCTTCATCCTCCTTCTTGGAATCGTCCGGCTTGACCCTATCCAAATTAAACTTCCCCAGCGGAAGCAGCGAGAAAATCTCCACGTACTCACCTTTCCAAATCTTCTCCCGAACTTCCGACTTCAAATGTGCCCCCAACGGCCCCGCAAAACAAATGTACATCTCGCACCTAGCTGAATCCGCCAACCTGACAATGTCTTGTCTGGCAGCATCCCCCTTTTCAACCGCCGCCTGCAGCGCGTCCTCCACTGCTGTTGTCTGCACCGCCGCCACCGAAACCGCTGGCGCCGTCGCAATCACCCCCAGACCCCCGTCACCATCTTGCGGCGGAACCCACGCCGCTGCCGGGCTAACAGGGGCACTGCTCTGCCTCTCAAACTTACCCACGAGCTCCTTAATCCCCGCTAAAAACCCCTTAAAACCAATATCCATCTCCGCAGCTCCGTGCACTAAACCGTCCCCAGCAACCTCCCCCAGGGGAACCCCCTGACTACCCCCTGACGACCCCATCCTAGCAGGCCGCACTTCAGCTAACCCCACGGAGAATAATTGAGAAATTGACTTACCAGGCTGCCCAGGAAGTGACCCACCAGCCGATCGTCCCGTCTCCACCGCCGCCGACCGTTTCTGTGGAACGCCGTCACCCTCCGAGTCCACCAGTTCTCCCTCCGAGCGATCCACCTCTTCCTCTGCCGAAGAAGGCCCACCAGGTGAAGGATCCCTGGCTGCCGCGGGTCCCGACTCCATCCGGCTCCGCCCTCCAGACCCGTTCACCGACTTCCGCGTCGCTTTTTTCCCGCCGCCACGACGTGGCTCTCCTGTAGCTGTTGCTTCTGCCGCCGCACCATGCCGCACCCCCGACGTCGGTGACCGGTCGCCGGCCGCGGTGGAAGGCCCGGCCACCGCGCTCTCCGATCTCCCTCGCCGAGGCGCCCGCCCCTGAGCCGACACCCGGGGGGCGGGGCCCGCCGCGTCCGACTCCACTCGTTGCGCGGGCCTCGTGGCCGCTCGGGAGCTCCCGGAACGACCGCCCGCCGAGCTCCGTCCAGGTTGGGGATTCCTTCCGGCGCCTCCCCCCGCCTGCTTGGCTGTTCGCTTAGCGGGGGGGCCGAAGGGGCCCTCGAATAGGGACTCCCAGTGCGACGCTGAGCTCGTGGGGGGGGTCGGGAGAGAAGCGCTCCGGCGCCCTGGCTTGCCGAGCTCGCCCCGATGTCCTTCCCCCTGTGGCCGCATTACCCGCCGGCTCCGCCAGCATCGGCCCCAAGGTCTCTTGGAGCCAACCTGGGCCATGTTGCGCCGCCTCAGCCCGCAGCTGAGCCAGCAACTCCTGCACTTGTGCCATACTCTCACACTTCACCCCGCTGTGTTGCCAGGGGGGGAGGGGACTCAACCTTTTAACTGTTTTCCCCCTGGCCCCCCCCCCCACTCCAGCTCAGCCAATCCTGCCCCCCCTCTTACTAACCAATGGCTGTCTCTCTCTCTCAGTCCCCTGTTCCCTTAGTCATGCCAGCCCTTCGCCTATGTAATTTTTACTTTTGCTCCGGGCTTTTCTGACTCTGTGCGGGCAAGTCAAGTTCCTCCACTCCAAACTTTTTCATCCATGTCTTTATGGACCTTTTTTGTGCCTTCACCCTCACAATTTTCTGTTTTCGAGCAATAAAAAGCTGAGTGCTAGCGATGGCATACTGCATTTTGAACTGCCTTTTTGAAGACGGTTGTATTTACAGGCTCTATTATGCCAGAACAAGCCCGATGTCTTTTAGTGTCTTTGCCACATCTTTTATTTTATTTTTATTTTGTGCTGATGGTGGAGGGCGAAACAAACTCAACACAGAAAAATTAGTAAGAAACTCATCAAAACCTTGTTGTGAGTGGAATTTCGGGAAACACTATATGAATCATGTCTTATAATAAAAACGCTCACTCATCCATGGCTACCCCTATTTAACCTGGCAGAATGCCACGCTTGTGATTTGTTCCAAAGTTCCTGTATTACAGCCAATCTGGCTCTTGTGTGCCTCTCGGAAAGGGACTAGTGCAGCTCATATTAAGTCACTTGAAATATCATGGAGGAACCTGATTCACCTCGGTATTAGCAGCATTAAAAAGACCCTTTCAGAAGGAAAAGAGCTTCAGTGTCCTTTTTTTTTCCCCTAAATATTTAGAAGCAGGTCTCAATGTTTTCACACACGTCTTAAAGAGAGACTGTGGTGTATTTTCTGTGACTACACATGTTGGGTTATTATTAAAATTTTTATGTGAATGTAATATTTTATATGACTTTCTAGCAAGTCTGTATTTTTATATCGTACTTATACACAGCTGTACATTCTCCCTGTGATGTGTATTGGCCGGTCAGCTTCTTTGCTGAACAAGAATAAAGCAGTTCTAATATCAAAAGTAAAAGGGTGATATTTTCAGGGTCTTTAGGATTTTTTTCCTTTATTTTCACCTGGTGATCTAGCCCAGTAAGTCTTTTTTTTTTTTTTAAACTTACTTTAACAAGCCAAGCTGTCCAGCAAAAGTGTCAGTTAGACAGACCATTGAAAGTGATTGTAAACGATCACCTTGTAAAATTACCCATTCAGTTTAACATAGATATGAAAAGCAAAATAATTGTGTATAGATCATGCGGGGCGCAGGGGCGCCGCCCCCCTAATCCATGCGCCCGGCCCCTAATCTACATGCAGGGCACCGGACGTGTGAATTCCAAAGCACGTGATTAGAGCCTAATGCCGCGTACACACGATCGGAATTTCCAACAACAAATGTTCGATGGGAGCTTTTGGTCGGATATTCCGACCGTGTGTAGGCTCCATCGGACATTTGCTGTCGGAATTTCCGAGAACAAATGTTCGAGAGCTGGTTCTCTATTTTTCCAACAACAAAAGTTCTTGTCGGAAATTCCGATCGCGTGTAGCCATTTCCGACGCACAAAAGTGCTGCGCATGCTCGGAACCAATTTGACACATGCTCGCAATCATTGTACTTAATTTTTCTCGGCTCGTCGTAGTGTTGTACGTCTCCACGTTCTTGACCATCGGAATTTCCAAGCAACATTTGTGCAATCGTGTGTATCCAAGACAAAATCCGACGGAAAAAAAAACACGGTTTTGTTGTCGGAAATTCCGATCGTGTGTACTCCATTAGGCTCTAATTGGTTTAAAAAAAGCCAATTCATATTAATTTGCTCTTTTCACACAACTGATAAGGCGGCACTGATGAGGTGGCACTGATGATGAGGCACTTATATGCAGCACTGATGGGCACTGATAGGGGGCACTAATAAGCAGCACTGATGGGCACTGATAGGTGGCACTGATGGGCACTGATAAACAGCACTGATGGGCACTGATAGGTGGCACCAATATACAGCACTGATGGGCACTGATAGGTGGCACTGTGGGGCACTCATAGGTGGCACTGCTAGGTGTCACTGGACACTGATAGGTGTCACTGATGGGCACTGATAGGTGGCACTGGTGGGCACTGATAGGTGGCACTCTTAGGCAGCACTGATCAGGAGGCACTGGCAGGCATCACTGATGGGCACTGAGTGCCATCCCTATTGGGCACTCATTGGCATACCTGGTGATCCTGGGTGGGCATCCTCGGGCGGGCTGCACTGATAATCAATCAGCACAGACCCCCTGTCAGGAGAGAAGTCGTTCGGCTCTCCACTACTAGCATCTGTCAGTGTGAGTGGAGGAAAAGCCAATAAACGGCTCTTCCTATTTACACTGTGATCAGCTGTGATTGGACACAGCTGATCATGTGGTAAAGAGCCTATGTCAGAGGCTCTTTACCAAGATCAGAGATGCAGTGTGTCAGACTGACACACCACACCACCGATCGCCGGTGATAAGAGCCAGAGGCTCTAATTGGCTTCAAAAAAGGATGGACTCGGGGGCGCAGAGTACTGCGCCCTGAGTCCACCCCCTTGTGTGACAATAGAAAATTTATATTTACTATTGTCTTCCTGATTCTCCTCCCGGCCAATCAGGAAGCTGGTCCTGAGGCCCGATAGGCCAGGGAATCTTAAAACTTCCTGGCCAATTGGGTCTCAGGACACACTTCCTGTTCAGCAAGGTGGCTCTTCCTTAGCCCTGCCTCCTTAGGGCAGCCCGTCTAACGCCGGGGAGGGGGGGTGCAGCCTACCCATTAGTTTGTCGCCACCTCCGAAATATTTAGCACCAGCAACCACTGTGCAGGAGTATCTTGTTTCCTCTGTAGAACTTCACCCAGTTATGACGGTTGCGGATACTACCAGCCAACCTGGCTGCTTAACTACCAGCCCACCTGGCTGCTCTGAAGAACTTCCCAGAACAAGGGATCAGGATTCAGCACAACGCTGTCCTTGGAAAGTATGCTAGGGCTGGCAGTCTTTCCTCTTGTATGTCCCTGGGTGTACTGAGGTACTCACACTGTCCTTTGCTCCCCGCTGAACTGGGCAAGCAATATACTGTAGGCCTATTGCAATTTTTTTGCCCAAAATATGTAGAAGAATATATATCGGTCTAAACCGATGAAAACATTTGTTTTAAAAAAATATATAGTTTTTTTTCTAAATTGTCGGTATTTGTTTGTTTATAGCGCAGAAAATAAAAACCGCAGAGGTGATCAAATACCACCAAAAGAAAGCTCTATTTGTTTGGGTAAAATGTTGCACAACCACGCAATTGTCCGTTAAAGTGACGCACTGCCGTATCACAAAAAATGGCCTGGTCATTAAGGGGGCAAATCCTTCCGGTCCTTAAGTGGGTAAAGTTCCAACAGTTTCATGATACAAGCATTGAGGTTAGGTTGCATACATTATTTAGGCAGCACACAGAGTTCAGGTATGTTTCAGGAGGTGGGACGTAGACCACATTGAAATACTGGAGGCTTAAAAGCGGCTTATTCCTTGTAAGTCAGCACTTTAGCATGGCGGACACATCCATAAAAACATTTCCAATAGATAGTGAGAATGAAAATTGCTTTTGGACCGGTGTTCTTCTTTAATGAAATGCACATTTTACAGTCTGCGGATGAAGAAAGGTATGGAAATGATTTACATATATGACATGGATAAACTTTAAGCAAAGGTCATTCTTACTGTTTCAAAAAACACTGTTATGAGTCATACTAATATATTTCATTTTATATGGTTCTTTTGGCTGTTTTTGCCTGAGCAGTATATGCTGCAGCTGAAACTAATTGTATTTTCATATCACATACTGAAACCCATAGAAGTTCAGCCAGCTGCATTTTTCTTTTATTTTTTAGCTGTAGTTTCTATACATTGTCCATCAAAAAGGTTTTTATTGCTCACAAAACAAACATGTTATGAAAAAGAAAAATATGCAATACGGTACATGTATTTCAGGCAGTATGATAATACACCGATATTTCTTGAATACAGCAAATACTACAAGAGGTAAACATTACACTCATATTCTTAACCTGCATAAGGTGCACACCTCTTACCCCCCCTGACTTGACCTCCCCCCAACCCACCCTTGTCCGAGCATATGTACAGAGGTCTAACCATGGGATCCCTACCATAATGTCCCCATCTATATCCCCCCTAATACCCTCATCCTTACTAGTTCCAAGGGGCTTAAACCAGGTATATTGAGCCATAAATCCCATAATTTTTCAAATTTTTCAGCATTACCTCTGTGCTGATAAATGTACTTTTCCATAATGAGCATTCTACCCATCTGCTGTATCCACATTTTGGCCGTGGGCGGTGTGTCTGATTTCCAATGTAGGAGGATGGTTTTCCTAGCCTGGAACAATGCCTTGGTGAATGCCATGCGGGTCATCTCCTCCGGTATCACCCCCCCCAGAACCCCAAGCAGGCAGTGTATTGGGTCTAGAGGGACGTTGGCCCGGAACACAGAATTTAGTGTATCCATGACCTTCGCCCAGTATCTGTGGAGTTTGGGGCAACGCCAGAGCAGGTGAATCAGATCCCCCGGCATCGTCCCACATCTACCACATAGCGGATCCGGCATCCTACCCATCCTGAAGAGCTTCACAGGGGTATAATGCACTCTCAATAAAATGTACAGCTGAGAAACCTTCTGTGACACATTTAGCGAACAAGTATTAACCACCTGCAGCGCCTCCTCCCACATCTCCCCGTCGATGGGCCCAACGTCAGCTTCCCATTGACTTGCTACCTTCATGGGGTGCCCATCTAGGAATGATGACAGCATCATATTATAGCACTGGGAGATGAAACCCTTAGTCTTCGAAGCGTCCTGTAATATATGGAAAACCGGAGTGGGGGACTGAACCCACTCCATCGCATCTCCCTGAGCTCCAACCGCGTGCTGCAGTTGCAGATAATAAAATAACATGTTAGATGGAAGCGCAAATCTGGACTGAAGTGTGCTGAAAGGAAGCAAGGCCCCATTACAAAAGACTTGTGTTAGGTGAGTTATACCCATGGAACGCCATCTAAGACCTTGCTCAATTTTGGCTATTTCACTATATGTGTCGTTCTCCCACAGCGGGCTGTACACAGTGAACCCCGTAACCTTCTGCAGTTGTTTGGCTTTATTCCACACCTTCTGTAGTAGCGAATAAGTGGGCGTCTAATGGGTTTATGGAACAGTTGAGCCTCCAGCCCTTCTGGGATTGAACCGGCTCCCGAACCACGAAGCAGCAGTCGGGCCGAGGAACCTGTGGGAAAGGGGCCCATAGCACCAATCAAGTGCTGCAGCTGCGCCGCCAAGTAATATATCCAAGGGTTGGGCAGGGCCAGCCCCCTCCCTCCTTTGGACGCTGTAGTTGCTCCAGTTTAATCCTGGGGGGTTTGGTGTGCCACAGCAGTTGCCTAAAAAGGGAATTGACAACTCTAAATATTTTAAGTGTGATAACTACGGGAGTATTGTGGAGCAGGTACAGCAGTTGGGGCATAAAAATCATCTTAATGAGGTTCGTCTTGCCGGCTAGGGACATTTTCAGCCTGTTCCATATCTGTATCTTATCTCTAAACCTAGTCAATAGGGGATATATATTTAGTTGACAGAAGTCTGTCACCTTATGGGAAACGTACACACCCAGATATTTAAAGGAGTTCACTATGGGGACCGAGCATGAGGGCCCCTCAATATGCCCGGATGGCTCATCCAGGAACATCAGAGCAGACTTAGACCAGTTAATCGGTTGTCGGGTATCTAGCTCTCCATACATCAATCCAGCCCACCTCCACCAACAGGCGGCTCAAAACAGTGCCCCTACCCCCCAGTGGAGGGTGGGTTGGCGGATGCCTATCTACTCTAGGGTCCAGGCATCCATTGAAATCCCCCACGATCATAACAGGAACATCAGGTTTATCCACCAAGTAAGACAGAAAAAGTTGTAAAACCTCCCTAGAAAAGGGAGGGGGTATATATACACAAGCCAGTATTATCATCACAGTAAATACTTTGCATTACACAAATACATATCTCCCGAGGGGGTCCACTGCCACATCCATTTCCTGGTAGGCCAAGGATTTGTGTACCAGCACACTCACCCCCCGCGAATACGTGGTGTGGGTGGAGTGGTAGGCCTTGCCCACCCAGGAAAACCCCAGGAAGCCAACCGTGTCCCTCGTGAGGTGGGTCTCCTGAAGGCCCACAATGGCTGGGAGGAACTTTTTCAGGCATGAGTTAATCATGGTGCGTTTCAACGGATCACTGACTCCGCGAACGTTCCAGGTCACAATCAGGGTGGTAGCCATGATGAGTGGAAGAGAGGTACGCAGCAAGGGGCCAATGGCCACTGTGTCAGAGTCCAGAGCCAGTGGGGAAGGGAAGCCTGCACGATCCGAGCACAGGTATCAGCCAGGGGGTGGGCCGCCACACTTTGATATGGCCATAAACAATGTCTGTGAGGGAGCAAAGAGGAAGGGTCCAGCAAGTAATGCAATGTGAGCAAAAAAAGAAGAAAAACAGAAAAACTCATGCCAACATGGCCCCGAGGAACACATCCCTTCAACTGGAACTCTACAAACTCAATAGAGTCATAACAGGCAGGTAACCCCCACCTTAGTTTAGTGTCCAGTGTAGTGAAACTTTTTCCTTTCAGAGCTCGTTAACAAACGCTAATAATATAAAGGGTTGTAATTTCCCGATATGTAAGTGGTAAACTTAACTCGTCAGCAGGTACTCTACCGACCACTCGTGAAGAAGGCCGGAATCTCAATCACCTCCATCCTCAGCTTGACGCCTCCTCAGGTCTTGTTCATTGCGGTCCAGCCAGTCCGCTGCCTCCGTTGCATTTTCAAAAAAGGTGGCTTGTCCTCTAACTGTAATTCGCAGCTTGGCAGGGTACAGTATTGCGTAGGTGAGTTGAATCCTCTGCAAGTGTTTCTTCACCTCAGCAAACTTGGCTCTCTTTCGTTGTACTTCCGCTGAGAAGTCCGGGTAGAATGATATCCTAGCTCCATTGTAATGTACCGCTCCCTTTTCCCTGGCCAGTCTCAGTATGATCTCTCTATCTTTATAATTTACCAGCTTGGCCAGCATGGACCTGGGTGGACTACCCGGGGGAAGGGGCCTAGGCGGAGTATGGTGGGCCCTCTCCACCGCAAACAGCGCGGTGAATGCCTCCTTGCCAAATATTTCCTGGAGCCATGTTTCTGTAAATGCCGTGGGGTTCCTGCCCTCCACCCTCTCAGGGAGCCCCATAATGCGGACGTTGTTTCTCCTTAGGCGGTTCTCGATGTCGTCAGTTTTTGCGTTCGCCTGTGCTGACTGCTGTAGTGCATATCTGGTATCTCTGGTTAGGGGTGGCAGCTGGTCCTCCACCTCACTGAGCCTCCCCTCCACAGCCGTGGTTCTCTCCCTAATCTTCTGGAGGTCATGCCTTATGAGAGATACTGTCTCTGTGAGCTCCCCAAACTGCACCTTTAGGCCATCCACAGAAGCCGTCACAGATGTAGTGCAGCGCTGCACAGCACGCAGGATTTCACTCAGCGTAGGCTGCGGAGTGTCATCCTGCCCCTCATCAAATATGTCAGATACATGGTCAGAGGAGGTGTCTAGTGGCAACGTATCGTCCAGTGCTGGGATGCCATTTTGCTCCAGGGCCTGTGCCTGCACCTGTGGCTGCGGGGGGAGAGAGCAGCCGGGGCCCTGCAACTTTTGGGCATAGTACAGCATGTCTCTGGGCTGCTCTTTCCCCAGTTGTTTAGGGGTATTGGAAGTCTTACCGCCAGCCTCATGCAGTTTGTCTGGTCCCCGCGCCGCACGCTGAGGCTGAGAGGAGCCGGCGCCATCTTGACTTTCCATGACCGCCGCTGCTGCAGCTGCTTTCTCCCCTTTGCGGGTCATCCGGGGCTCCGAGAAGCGTTGAGCCTCCGATCACTGCTTGTAGCAAGGAGAGCCTGTGCTTCCGATCCGAGTGTCGGTGAAGGAGGATCGCAGGGAAAGGATCAGAGGATGATCATTAGCGGGAGCTCCGTGCAAAGCGACCGCTCACATGCCGTCTAGGCCACGCCCCCTTCTATACATTGTCAATGTTATCCTTAACCACTTCTGCCCCGGAAGATTTTACCCCCTTCCTGACCAGAGCACTTTTTACAATTTGGGACTGCGTCGCTTTAACTGACAATTGCGCGGTCGTACGACGCTGAATGCCTCCTTGCCAACTCGTGAAGAAGGCCGGAATCTCAATCACCTCCATCCTCAGCTTGACGCCTCCTCAGGTCTTGTTCATTGCGGTCCAGCCAGTCCGCTGCCTCCGTTGCATTTTCAAAAAAGGTGGCTTGTCCTCTAACTGTAATTCGCAGCTTGGCAGGGTACAGTATTGCGTAGGTGAGTTGAATCCTCTGCAAGTGTTTCTTCACCTCAGCAAACTTGGCTCTCTTTCGTTGTACTTCCGCTGAGAAGTCCGGGTAGAATGATATCCTAGCTCCATTGTAATGTACCGCTCCCTTTTCCCTGGCCAGTCTCAGTATGATCTCTCTATCTTTATAATTTACCAGCCTGGCCAGCATGGACCTGGGTGGACTACCCGGGGGAAGGGGCCTAGGCGGAGTATGGTGGGCCCTCTCCACCGCAAACAGCGCGGTGAATGCCTCCTTGCCAAATATTTCCTGGAGCCATGTTTCTGTAAATGCCGTGGGGTTCCTGCCCTCCACCCTCTCAGGGAGCCCCATAATGCGGACGTTGTTTCTCCTTAGGCGGTTCTCGATGTCGTCAGTTTTTGCGTTCGCCTGCGCTGACTGCTGTAGTGCATATCTGGTATCTCTGGTTAGGGGTGGCAGCTGGTCCTCCACCTCACTGAGCCTCCCCTCCACAGCCGTGGTTATCTCCCTAATCTTCTGGAGGTCATGCCTTATGAGAGATACTGTCTCTGTGAGCTCCCCAAACTGCACCTTTAGGCCATCCACAGAAGCCGTCACAGATGTAGTGCAGCGCTGCACAGCACGCAGGATTTCACTCAGCGTAGGCTGCGGAGTGTCATCCTGCCCCTCATCAAATATGTCAGATACATGGTCAGAGGAGGTGTCTAGTGGCAACGTATCGTCCAGTGCTGGGATGCCATTTTGCTCCAGGGCCTGTGCCTGCACCTGTGGCTGCGGGGGGAGAGAGCAGCCGGGGCCCTGCAACTTTTGGGCATAGTACAGCATGTCTCTGGGCTGCTCTTTCCCCAGTTGTTTAGGGGTATTGGAAGTCTTACCGCCAGCCTCATGCAGTTTGTCTGGTCCCCGCGCCGCACGCTGAGGCTGAGAGGAGCCGGCGCCATCTTGACTTTCCATGACCGCCGCTGCTGCAGCTGCTTTCTCCCCTTTGCGGGTCATCCGGGGCTCCGAGAAGCGTTGAGCCTCCGATCACTGCTTGTAGCAAGGAGAGCCTGTGCTTCCGATCCGAGTGTCGGTGAAGGAGGATCGCGGGGAAAGGATCAGAGGATGATCATTAGCGGGAGCTCCGTGCAAAGCGACCGCTCACATGCCCGTCTAGGCCACGCCCCCTTCTATACATTGTCAATGTTATCCTTAACCACTTCTGCCCCGGAAGATTTTACCCCCTTCCTGACCAGAGCACTTTTTACAATTTGGGACTGCGTCGCTTTAACTGACAATTGCGCGGTCGTACGACGCTGCACCCAAACAAAATTTGCGTCCTTTTTTACCCACAAATAGAGCTTTCTTTTGGTTTTATTCGATCACCTTTGCGGTTTTTATTTTTTGCGGTATAAACAAAAAAACGAGCGACAAAAACAATAATAAATATCCCCCCCAAAAATATTTTATTTACATTTCTTCATCAGTTTAGGCCAATATATATTCTTCTACATATTTTTGGTATAAAAAAAAATTGCAATAAGCGTATATTGTTTGGTTTGCGCAAAAGTTATAGCATCTGCAACTATGGGAAAGATTTATGTAATTTTTATGACATTTTTATTATTTATTTATTTTTTACTAGTAATGGCGGTGATCTGTGATTTTTATCGGGACTGCGACATTACGGCAGACAGATCGAAGACTTTTGACACTTTTTTGGGACCATTGGCATATATATTATATATGCTATAAAAATGCACCGATTACTGTGTAAATATCACTGGCAGGGAAGGGGTTAACACTAGGGGGCGATCAAGGGGTTAATTGTGTGTTCCCTCAGTATGTTATACCTGTGTGGGGATGGGAGTGACCAGGAGACGAGACAGATAGTTGTTCCTACTTAATAGGAACAAACGATATGGCTCCTCTCCTCTGACAGCACAGGGATTTGTGTGTTTACACACACACACAAATCCCCGTGCTAGCGCTCGTGCACGCGATCGCCCGTGGCCGGCGGCGATTGTGCCCACCGGCCATGCGCATCGGGTCCCCCGCCGTGCAGCCCTCTGGTGGCTGAAAATGGGAAGGACGTACCCATATGAGATTTCGCCCAGGAGAGCCATTGTGCCACAGTATATCTGCGTAACATAATTAGGCAAAAAAGGCGGCCGCCTAAGGCCTCGCACTCCCAGGGGCCTAGCGGCCGCCTAATTTGCCTGATGTGTGCAGGAGAATAGGAGGGAATGTCCCCGTCAGTGTCCCCAAGCTGGCACTGCCGTTATTTCCAGTAGAGGGATTGATCGCTGATGTAGGCTGTGATGCCCCCTAAGATCACCGGCCCCCTGTCGCCTCTCTGATGGCATTGTCCTCTTCTGGATCCTGAGAAGACTTTGTCGCACCCTATCCAAAAGGTTTAAACCTGTTCACAACAGGAAGCGGGTGCCGTGTATACACTCTATTACCAAAAGTATTGGGACACCTGCCTTTACACGCATTGTAATAAAAAAAAAGCATGACAGGGCCTATTCAATATGAGATCTGGGGTCAAAAAGACCTCAGATCTCATATTTACACAAAAATGCAATAAAAAAGAAAAAAAAATAGTTTGAAAGGGAAAATGTCCCTTTAAGAGCTATGGGTGGAAGTGACGTATTCTAATTTTAGTCTTTTGTATCAATAAAATTACTTTTTTATATATACAACAAAACCTAATCTTTGACTATTATCAAGTGCCAATATAGTCCCATTCCTAGAGGGTAATTATTCAATATATTTCATATCAGGCATGATGGAACCCTACAACTTGTAGCTAGATACAGTGGGGCAAAAAAGTATTTAGTCAGCCACCAATTGTGAAAGTTCTCCCACTTAAAAAGATGAGAGAGGCCTGTAATTGTCATCATAGGTAAACCTCAACTATGAGAGACAAAATGTGGAAACAAATCCAGACAATCACATTGTCTAATTTGGAAAGAATTTATTTGCAAATTATGGTGGAAAATAAATATTTGGTCAATATCAAAAGTTCATCTCAATACTTTGTTATATATCATTTGTTGGCAATGACAGAGGTCAAATGCTTTCTGTAAGTCTTCACAAGGTTGTCACACACTGTTGCTGGTATGTTGGCCCATTCCTCCATGCAGATCTCCTCTAGAGCAGTGATGTTTTGGGGCTGTCACTGGGCAACACAGACTTTCAACTCCCTCCAAAGCTTTTCTATGGGGTTGAGATCTGGAGACTGGCTAGGCCACTCCAGGACCTTGAAATGCTTCTTACGAAGCCACTCCTTCGTTGCCCAGGCGGTGTGTTTGGGATCATTGTCATGCTGAAAGACCCAGCCACATTTCATCTTCAATTCCCTTGCTGATGGGAGGAGGTTTGCACTCAAAATCTCACGATACATGGCCCCATTCATTCTTTCATGTACATGGATCAGTCGTCCTGTTCCCTTTGCAGAGAAACAGCCCCAACGCATGATGTTGCCACCCCCATGCTTCACAGTGGGTATAGAGTTCTTTGGTTGCAACTCAGCATTCTCTCTCCTCCAAACACGACGAGTTGTGTTTCTACCAAACAGTTCTACTTTGGTTTCATCTGACCATATGACATTCTCACAATCCTCTTCTGGATCATCCAAATGCTCTCTAGCAAACCTCAGACGGGTCTGGACATGTAATGGCATAAGCAGGGGGACACGTCTGGCACTGCAGGATCTGAGTCCCTGTCGGCGTAGTGTGTTACTAATGGTAGCCTTTGTTACGTTGGTCCCAGCTCTCTGCAGGTCATTCAATAGGTCCCCCCGTGTGGTTCTGGGATTTTTGCTCACTGTTTTTGTGATCATTTTTACCCCACGGTGTGAGATCTTGCGTGGAGCCCCAGATCGAGGGAGATTATCAGTGGTCTTGTATGTCTTCCATTTTCTAATTATTGCTCCCACAGTTGATTTCTTCACACCAAGTGGAGTTTGGAGTGTGACTGTTTGAGGTTGTGGACAGGTGTCTTTTATACTGATAACAAGTTCAAACAGGTGCCATTAATACAGGTAATGAGTGGAGGACAGAGGAGCCTCTTAAAGAAGAAGATACAGGTCTGTGAGAGCCAGAAATCTTGCTTGTTTGTGGGTGACCAAATACTTATTTTCACCATAATTTTCAAATAAATTCTTTCCAAATCAGACAATGTGATTGTCTGGATTTGTTTCCACATTTTGTCTCTCATACTTGAGGTATACCTATGATGACAATTACAGGCCTCTCTCATCTTTTTAAGTGGGAGAACTTGCACAATTGGTGGCTGACTAAATACTTTTTTGCCCCATTTTATATCTTTATTGGTAGAGTTAGGCAGAGATAAACATATGATCCTAAGAATTTTGTTCAAATCCTGTGTGGAGATATATTACGTCATTCAGCTGCTTATCTCCAAGGCATCCTAATATTCTGTCTTTGTCCACGTCAATATGCATGACTTTTCCTCCACCATGTGCCTGTATATAATTTCCATGTGTGAAACTGGTTCTCCTCTTTTCATGTTCCTAGAGTGTGAATATGAACAAATTCCTGTGTCAAAACACATCTTCCATTCATCATCTATAAGTGATTTTTTTTCCTGATGCAATCTTATGAGAAGGGCTCTCTGTTAACCCCTTATTATCTCTTGATCTAAGAATACGAATCAGTGAATATGTGCTGGAGTATGATGCCCTTCATTTAAAGAGAAACTGCAGTCTGCTCACACAATTTGTAATAAAAACGTCTTTACCATACTGAAGCTTCCCTCCAACCACTTTGCATGTTATTTTATATATACTGTGATTCTATACTTGCCAAATATGCTGCAGAAATCTCCCTCCACTGAGTCTGGATGCAACCATTTTAACTGTGGGCAGCTGAAGCTGTTGGTTGTTCACTTCCTGGATTTACACAGAGGCACACCTCCTGCTCTGCAGCTCTCATTGGCCCCCTTATGACTCATCCCCCTTCCTGGCAAACTCTCACAAGAGTGATAGAGATAGAGAGATGTGCATGATGTCATAAGCCTAGGCTTTTTACCAGACAAGAAACAGGAAGTGGGCTGTATAAGGTATTTACCGGCAGAAAAAAAAAATACTATCCAAAGTTAAAATAACAAGGGAAGAAGATTTCATAGATGGAAAGATGAAAAAATTACTGAAGTTCCAGTTTAAAAAGACGCTGGTTATAAATAAATGTATAAAACCATGAATAAAAAAACTGTTTTCAAATTACTTTAATTTTGTTGTGCAACTAGTCCTTGGTTCAATCCTGCAGTGACGTCATAGGTACGGTTGCCACCTTTTCTTCAAGCCAAACCCAAACACTTTAGCCACCTGGGGCACCTTTGGGTGCCCCAAGGAGAGTAGTAATGCGGTGCACACAGCATGCTGCAGTGAACAGTGGGTGTGGCCAAATTGCTCTTGCTGACATCATTGCTCTGCCCCCCCCAGTGATGCCGAACCTGCCCACACCTCCGGAGTGGCAACAGATTTGTGTGTGACTATCTCAGTTATTTAGGGAGCCACAGCCTGGTCTGAATAATGTGTCTGGGTTTCAGTCCTCCTGAAACCTGGACACATGATTCAAAATCCGGACTGTCCAGGTGAATCCCGGACAGGTGGCAACCCTAGTCATAGGTGGAGCTAATGCTAATATTAATTAAGGTGACCAGATTTTTAAAATGGAATCCGGGGACATATTTTCATTAGCTGTAATGAGAGCAGAGATCGAGTGGGAGCCCCGTCCCCGGACAGCTGGCCAGGTATGTCCTTACACCCATAGAATGTTTGACTGCTATTCTGAAACCCTGAGCTGTGTTATTCAACTGTAAAAGTGTGCATTGTGTTCTCTGACCGTCTCCTGCAGTATGTCCGCAATCTCAGATTGTCTCCTGTAGTATGTCTGCAGTCTCTGACTGTCTCCTGTATTACGTCTGCAGTTTCTGGTCGTCTCCTGCAGTATGTACGCAGTCTCTGGTCGTCTTCTGCAGTATGTACGCAGTCTCTGGTCATCTCCTGCAGTATGTACGCAGTCTCTGGTCGTCTCCTGCAGTATGCCCGCAGTCTCAGATTGTCTCCTGTGGTATGTCTACAGTCTCTGGTTGTCTCTTGCAGTATGTCCGCAGTCTCTGGTCATCTCCTGCAGTACACCCTGTTCCAAATTATTATGCCAATGATATTTTTCTCATTTACCTAAATAATTGATGTAAGCATCAGTCAGCATAATTCTCATGTTATCAACTATTAAGAGTACAATTTAAATTTTATTGAACAAACCTCCTAATGATAACAGTTTTTTTGCACTGTTCCAAATTATTACGCACAGTAAGTTTCAAAACACTTTATAGGTTGTGTAGCGGGGTCATCAATTTAGAGGTAGTGTTTGAGTGGTAGTTATGCTCAAACACCTAAATTGTTAGGACATTATCCACCATTTTGTCTGCAGGAAGAGTATCAGTATATCGTTCCCTGTGGCCTGCGGGTGGCGCTGCCATAGTGGGCCAGGGTTGAACCACTGATACAGTGCTGTGCCTTAACCACTTAACGACCGCTCACTGTATATATACGTCGGCAGAATGGCACCGACAGGCACAATCACGTAGAGTGTACGTGATTGCCTTTGTACAGTTGGGGGGTCCAATCGGACCCCCCTTCTATACAGTGAGCGGTGGCTAAGTGCCCGGGAGCGTTCCGGGATGAGGGGGCAGCCATTCGTTTCTGGCCACCCCCTCGCGATCGCTCCCGGCAAATGGAAATGCCCCCTCTGTCTGTGTCAGACAGAGGGAGCAGGAGGAAGTGATGTCATCTCTGGTGCGGCGCTCACATATACCGAGCGCCGTACAAGAGAAGATATCAGGTCAGTGCACACAACACTACACTGACACCAGGACACATAGGGACATAAATCGCCCCCCAGGCCCCCCCAGACACCCCAGATCACCCCCCAGATCACCCCCCCAGCCCCCAGTCACAGTGTCACTGATTGCAGTGACCATTTATTTAGTGATCACTGCAATCAGTGACATTTGTGACTGTAAAAGTGTCACCAAAGTTTAGTCTTAGGTCCAGTGTAGCCCCCTAACCCCCCCTAATAAAGGTTTAACCCCCTGATCACCCCCCAGATAACCCTTTCACCCCCTATCACCACTGTCGCTTAGCGATCATTTTTCTGATCGCTGTCTTAGCGTCAGTGATGCCGATCGGCAGCCAGTAATTTTTTTTAGGTTCGCCGCAGGTTTTTATAGCGTCAGGTACCCCAATATATTATCTAATAAAGGTTTAACCCCCTTGATCGCCCCCCAGGTAACCCTTTCACCCCCTATCACCACTATCACTAAGCGATCGTTTTTCTAAACGCTGTCTTAGTGTCTGTGATGCAGATCGGTAGCCGGTAATTTTTTTTAGGTTCGCCGCAGGTTTTTATAGCGTCAGGTACCCCAATATATTATCTAATAAAGGTTTAACCCCCTTGATCGCCCCCCAGGTAACCCTTTCACCCCCTATCACCACTGTCGCTAAGCAATTGTTTTTCTAAACGCTGTCTTAGTGTCGGTGATGCAGATCGTAGCCAGTAATCTTTTTTAGGTTTGCCGCATGTTTTTATAGCGTCAGGTACCCCAATATATTATCTAATAAAGGTTTAACCCCCTTGATCGCCCCCCAGGTAACCCTTTCACCCCCTATCACCACTGTCACTAAGCGATCGTTTTTCTAAACGCTGTCTTAGTGTCTGTGATGCAGATCGGTAGCCGGTAATTTTTTTTAGGTTTGCCGCAGGTTTTTATAGCGTCAGGTACCCCAATATATTATCTAATAAAGGTTTAACCCCCTTGATCGCCCCCCAGGTAACCCTTTCACCCCCTATCACCACTGTCGCTAAGCAATTGTTTTTCTAAACGCTGTCTTAGTGTCGGTGATGCAGATCGTAGCCAGTATTTTTTTTTAGGTTCGCCGCATGTTTTTATAGCGTCAGGTACCCCAATATATTATCTAATAAAGGTTTAACCCCCTTGATCGCCCCCCCAGGTAACCCTTTCACCCCCATCACCACTGTCGCTAAGCAATAGTTTTTCTAAACGCTGTCTTAGTGTCGGTGATGCAGATCGGTAGCTGGTAATTTTTTTTAGGTTCGCCGCAGGTTTTTATAGCGTCAGGTACCCCAATATATTATCTAATAAAGGTTTTAACCCCCTGATTGCCCCTAGTTAACCCTTTCACCAGTGATCACCATATAAGTGTTACGGGTGACGCTGGTTAGTTAGTTTGCTTTTTATAGTGTCAGGGCACCCGCCGTGTATATAACCCAATAAAGGTTTAACCCCCTGATCGCCCGGCGGGTGATATCAATTAGGTTTTAGCGTCAGAGAGGGTCTGAGTCACACCCCAGGCAGCGTCAGGTTAGTGCCAGTAACGCTAACACCCACGCGTGAAGCATACACCCCCCTTAGTGGTATAGTATCTGAACAGATCAATATCTGATCTGATCAGATCTATACTAGCGTCCCCAGCAGTTTAGGGTTCCCAAAAACGCAGTGTTAGCGGGATCAGCCCAGATACCTGCTGGCACCTGCGTTTTGCCCCTCCGTCCAGCCCAGGCCACCCAAGTGCAGTATCGATCGATCACTGTCACTTACAAAACAAAAACACACATAACTGCAGCGTTCGCAGAGACAGGCCTGATCCCTGCGACTCCAGTGCTGTAGGAGGTGATTTCACCACCACAGTTAAAAAAAAAAAGCAAATATGCCGAAGCATTGGGGCAGCAGGGGCGGAGGAGCGATTTTGCTCCTAATGCCGCGTACATACGGTCGAAATTCCGACGGAGGCTTGCCCGTGGAAAAGTCCGACCATGTGTGTGCGGCATAACTTTTTTGCGGGAGGATGCCCCCATGCTTCGGCATATATAAATGGTGCGTGTATGCCCATCATTGGAAGTGGGTGGATGAAGGGCGGTATTCTAATGGTGGGCATACCCACCGATCAATCTCTTTTTTCGTTCAGCCAACTGGCTGCATGAAATAAAAAGATTACAATACATGTCCAACAAGGACCAGCAACGTACTGGTATGTTGCTGGACTTTGAATGTTTATACCAGAATGATGCCTGCGGGTTTAGGTATCATCTTGGTATCATTCTTTTCAGCCTGCGGCCGGCTTTCATGTAAAAGCAATCCTAGCGGCTAATTAGCCTCTGGACTGCTTTTACAAGCAGTGGGAGGGAATGCCCCCCCCGGATATAAAAAGCGCCATTGGGAAATTGGGAAAGCATTTGATCACACCGATCTTGGTGTGGTCAGATGCTTTGAGGGCAGAGGAAAAATCTAGGGTCTAGAAGACCCCAGTTTTTTCAAAAAAAGAGTACCTGTCACTACCTATTGCTATCATAGGGGATATTTACATTCCCTGAGATAACAATAAAAATGATAAAAAAAAAAAAATACTTGGAAGGAACAATTTAAAAATAAAATAAAAAAGCAAAATTAATAATAAAAAAAAAAAAAAAAAAAAAAAAAAAAACAGCACCCCTATCCTGCCCTGCTCTTGCCCAATGGCGAACGCAAGCGTCGGTCTGGCGTCATATGTAAACAGCAATTGCACCATGCATGTGAGGTATCACCGCGAAGGTCAGATCGAGGGCAATCATTTTAGCAGTAGACCTCCTCTGTAAATCTACTGGGGTAACCTGTAAAGGCTTTTAAAGGCTTTTAAAAATGTATGTAGTTTGTCGCCAATGCACGTTTGTGCGAAATTTTAAAGCATGTCGTGTTTGGTATCTATGTACTCGGCCTAAGATCATCTTTTTTATTTCATCAAACATTTGGGCAATATAGTGTGTTTTAGTGCATTAAAATTAAAAAAAGTGTCTTTTTTAACCCAAAAAATGCGTTTGAAAAATCGCTGCGCAAATACTGTGTAGAAAACAAAAATGCAACACCCACCATTTTAATCTGTAGGGCCTTTGCTTTAAAAATATATATATAATGTTTGGGGGTTCAACATAATTTTCTTGCAAAAAAAAAAAATGTTTTCATGTAAACAAAAAGTGTCAAAAAGGGCTTTGTCTTCAAGTGGTTAGAAGAGTGGATGTAAGCTTCCTAATGTTGTGTATAAAATGCCAGAACAGTTCAAAACCCCCCCCCAAATGACCCCATTTTGGAAAGTAGACACCCCAAGCTATATACTGAGAGGCATGTCGAGTCCATGGAATATTTTATATGTTGACACAAGTTGCGGAAAAACAACATTTTTTTTTTTTTTGCACAAAGTTGTCACTAAATGATATATTGCTCAAACATGCCATGGGCATATGTGGAATTACACCCCAAAATACATTCTGTTGCTTCTCCTGAGTACGGGGATACCACATGTGTGAGACTTTTTGGGAGCCTAGCCATGTACGGGACCCCAAAAACCAAGCGCCGCCTTCAGGCTTTCTAAGGGTGTAAATTTTTGATTTCACTTCTCACTGCCTATCACAGTTTCGGAGGCCATGGAATGCCCAGATAGCACAAAACCCCCCCAAATGACCCCATTTTGGAAAGTAGACACCCCAAGCTATTTGCTGAGAGGTATTGTGAGTATTTTGCAGATCTCACTTTTTGTCACAAAGTTTTGAAAGTTGAAAAAAAAAAAATATATATATATATATATATTGTCTTTCTTCATTTTCAAAAACAAATGAGAGCTGTAAAATACTCGCCATTCCTCTCAGCAAATAGCTTGGGGTGTCTATATTCCAAAATGGGGTCATTTGGGGGGGTTTTGTGCGATTTTGGCATTTTATGGCCTTCGAAACTGTGATAGGTAGTGAGGAGTGAAATCAAAAATTTGTGCCTAGAAATCCTGAAGGCGGTGCTTGGTTTTCGGGGTCCCGTACGCGGCTAGGCTCCTAAAAAGTCCCACACATGTGGTATCCCCGTACTCAGGAGAAGCAGAAAAATGTATTTTGGGGTGTAATTCCACATATAACCATGGCATGTGTGAGCAATATATCATTTAGTGACAACTTTTTGTAATTTTTTTATTTTTTTTTGTCATTATTCAATCACTTGGGACAAAAAAAATTATATTCAATGGGCTCAACAGGCCTCTCAGCAATTTCCTTGGGGTGTCTACTTTCTAAAATGGGGTCATTTGGGGGGGTTTTGTGCTATTTTGGCATTTTATGGCCTTCGAAACTGTGATAGGTAGTGAGGAGTGAAATCAAAAATTTGCGCCCTTAGAAATCCTGAAGGCGGTGCTTGGTTTCCGGGGTCCCGTACGCGGCTAGGCTCCCAAAAAGTCCCACACATGTGGTATCCCCGTACTCAGGAGAAGCAGCAAAATGTATTTTGGGGTGAAATTCCACATATAACCATGGCATGTGTGAGCAATATATCATTTAGTGACAACTTTTTGTAATTTTTTTTTTTTTTTTTTTTAGTCATTATTCAATCACTTGGGACAAAAAAATAAAAAATTCAATGGGCTCAACATGCCTCTCAGCAATTTCCTTGGGGTGTCTACTTTCCAAAATGGGGTCATTTGGGGGGGGTGTTGTACTGCCCTGTCATTTTAGCACCTCAAGAAATGAGATAGGCAGTCATAAATTTAAAGCTGTGTAAATTTCAGAAAATGTACTCTAGTTTGTAAACTCTATAACTTTTGCGCAAACCAATAAATATACGCTTATTGAATTTTTTTTTACTAAAAACATGTGGCTGAATACATTTTGGCCTAAATGTATGACTACAATTGAGTTTATTCGATTTTTCTTATAACAAAAAGTAGAAAATATCATTTTTTTTCAAAAATTTCGGTCTTTTTCCGTTTATATCGCAAAAAATAAAAATCGCAGAGGCAATCAAATACCATTAAAAGAAAGCTCTATTTGTGGGAAGAAAAGGACGCAAATTTCGTTTGGGTACAACATTGCATGTCCGCACAATTTACAGTTAAAGCAGCGCAGTGCAAAATTCTGAATTCACCTCTGGTCCTCTAGCTACCAAATGGTCCGGGGCTTAAGTGGTTAAGTGTCCCCTCTTGGCAACCATGCAGTGGACGTGGTCGGCCTGCTGTGTATACTGGGAGAGGATATAAAAGGGGCAGATGCTGCCTGTTGGGGGGTTCGTTGTTGGGAGTCCTACTCTCAGGGAGTGTGTGTTCCTGTCCGCCCTGGGCACCTTTGGCCCAGGGACGGTGGTCGGTGAATCAGTCCCAGGCACCTTTAGCCCTGGGGCTGCAACTAAAGGCCTTGGGCCCAGCACCTTTGGCTGAGGCCCACCAAGGATCAAGGAATCTCAGGGTGTGCCTTGCGAGGGGACCCGCATCTTAGGCAAGGAAGCCGGGAAAGACCGTTCCGAGGGACTGGTGAGAAGTCACAGTGAAGGAAGGGGCCCGGTAACTCTTTGGAGGGATGTCTTCTCCTTACAAAGAGGCCAAGCTTTGAAAACCAAGTTCACCAGGTCTGTGTAGTGATTGTGCGTTTAGTTAGAGTACCATTCTGGCTGCTAGTCCCTATCTAGGGAGACTATCTAAATGGGCTAACTCTTCTTGAGAAGCCAAGCAGTGAAGTGTATTACGTTTATGCCTGGACCTTTCCCACACCTTATGCTGTCCTGTTCTCTCTCCAACCTTTCCTATTAGAGACTGTTCTTTAAGAGAAATAAACTCTGCGTTGGAGTTACGGCTGGTGTGGACCTTGGAGTTATTGGGGGAAATAGAGACTTGTCTTTATTGAGCATAGAGATAGGAACCATTCTCTGGAGAACCTGGCTGTGGAGACCTGTTTCATAACACCGCTCAACCTCTTTACACAGGAAGGTACGGGCATATAGCTGGGTGTGCCCTCACTTCCTGTGAGGAGCCAAAAGGCAGGTGGAGAGAGGGTTTGAGGCGCTATACTTGGGGGCTCGAGTCCGGGATTTCTACAGCCTAAAACTCCCCCAGAGTTTGGACTTTATTCCCCCTGTGGGGCTCCGTGGAGGTCGGCCATCTTTTAAAAGAAAGTGACTGCGCCACGAGGAGAGCCCAAGCTGCGTAGTTCGTGGGCGTGTCAAGGGTAAGAAAGCCCGCGAACCTTGCAGAAGATGGGAGGAGCCTTGCCATGTGATGAGTTGCACGTGGTGACTTTGGCGCAAAAGGGACAGTGCGCAAATAATCGGCAAGAGGAGAACATGGGGTCTAATGCCCCATGGATTCCAGTTCCAAGTACCATGAATGTTACTTAGTTTGCTGCTCCTTTGATGGATATGGGGATCTGACTGAAGCCTCGGGGTCACTTTGCCCTCTACGTTTACAGAGATGCGGAGGCCCTTGGAGTGGTTTGTCCCAGATGCCAGGGACTGGTAGTACACCTTCGGCCTTTCGGAAGCTGCGAAAGATGTAAGGAGTTCTTATTCGAGGTAGAGCAACCCACAGAAAAGCCTTGGGCCTTCCGTCTGAATTGCCTTACGGACGCCACTGCTCTTGAGGAGGAAACCAGCGCTTCTGCAGTCACCCCTACGCGCACTGTCGAGACTTCGGAGGAAGTTGTTGTTGTGAATGTTCCGGTCGTTGAGGAACCAAAGACGGAGAAACCGGAGGATGCTGCCTCAGTTGTCACAGAATCCTCGCTCCCACCGCCCAAGCGGAAGGTCGGCTACGTGAAAGCCTCCTGCGGTCATGGTCGAGCTATACCCCAGCGCTTACCTGAGTCAGATCGCCCAGTCGGAGGGACCTCTAGACGATCCGCGACAGCTACAGGTCGAGGTAAGCCGGGGAAGGGAGCAGAGAAAAGCGTCCAGAGTGTTGGGGATGCTTGGGTTTTGGACCCCAAAGAACTTGAACTTGCCATAGATAATGGTTCCTCTGTCACTAGGAATTACTTACTAGCAGAGGAATGTGACACCTTGGATCTAGAGTCATCTTCTGATGTAGGAGAAGACGCCGAGATAAATGAAATATTCATCAAAAATGGCTGGGACAGAATACCCCTATCCTCCGCCAGAAGTAGAAGGGACTCATCCAAGTCTGCTGGGGATGTTACACCCCGGGTGGAAGTCCATGTGTCTGAGGAAGGACCTGACCCCATGCCTGAGTCGTCCAGACCTGTGGTGCCCGTGAATATTACTACAGATGACTGTGTATTGCTACGAGCTGCTGTAATGGGTCCCAGGGCAGTGAAAGTGCCCCAGCATCCGGAAGCCATCGTTTTGCCAGGGGCGGGAGACCGTACCACGCTTCCTCCACTCTCCAGGATGCAGCGGCTGTTTAATCAAAAGGTGGCTGCTGACTACGGATGGGAGTACCCGTATGTTGCGAGAGACTTGCTGTTCGAGGTGGAGGCCTACAGAGAGAGATGGTACGCGGACTTTCTGTGGAACCACTTGAAGGTACAACACGCCCGCAGGTATCTCTCATGTTCCGCGGCTGTTGCCGAGAGATACAGGGGGTGCAAGAAAGAATAGATGTTGGGTCGGCACATTCATGCAGATCATGTAGTTGTGTGTCGGAAGGAGCGTGAAGATGCAGTCTATTCAATAGAGACCTTTGACAAAAGCCGGAAGCTACTCATCTTGCCTGATCCAAAGTTTTATTTGTGAGAGACTGAACTCTGTGTTTTTTTTTTGTACTTTTGTTCCGGAGTGTACTCTCCTGGAGTTCAGGAACTTTGCCCTTGCAAATCGGGGTGGTCTACTCAGCTGGAGAGCAGGGGAGCTGTTGATGTTTTTCTCTCCGCTCACAGCGCAACAAAGATAGAGACTTTGGGGTAGAAATAGTTTAGGGCCACAGCCAGATTCAAGGAAGAAGGGGAAGATTTGCCTTCAAAGAAAGAAAAGGGTTTTTTTGGGACAGGTGTCTTGACAGTGGCACTTCCACTAGGTGGTGATGTTGCTCAGGTTTGAACTACATTTAAAAAAGTGTTTTACTTTCTAGAAGGAAAGGATTTTACCCTCGGGGAGAGTCTTTTCTCTTCTATGGTACATAGAAGATTAGGATGTGTAATTTGTTGATTTTATGTGTTTATTTTCTCCCTCTGCAGGTGGACACCAAGCAACCACTGAGGATGGGTGGGTTTAGCTATTGCAGGAGGGGAGGAAAATGTGAATGGTAAAAATATGTGTTTGTTTTAAAATATGTGACATTTGAGAATGGGATGTACACATTTGTTTTCTGCTATTCTTCCTTCATCTCTTCATTTCAACTCCCTTTCCCCATGTTCAGGCGCACAAACAAACAATTTTTTTCATAATTCCATTTTTGTAAATCGTTTCTGGAATAGGTCTATGTTGACTTGAGAGGCATAGGTTTGCTCCAGACACTGGGGACAGTGTCCATTTTAGTGGAGGGAGTGTGTAGCGGGGTCCTCAATTTAGGGGTAGTGTTTGAGTGGTAGTTATGCTCAAACACTTAAATTGTTAGGACATTATCCACCATTTTGTCTGCAGGAAGAGTATCAGTGTATCGTTCCCTGTGGCCTGCGGGTGGCGCTGCCATAGTGGGCCAGGGTTGAACAGCTGATACAGTGCTGTGCCTTGTGTGTCCCCTCTCGGCAACCATGCAATGGGCGTGGTCAGCCTGCTGTGTGTTCTGGGAGAGGATATAAAAGGGGCAGACGCTGCCTGTTGGGGGGTTCGTTGTCGGGAGTACTACTCCCAGGGAGTGTGTGTTCCTGTCCGCCCTGGGCACCTTTGGCCCAGGGGCGGTGGTCGGTGAATCAGTCCCAGGCACCTTTAGCCCTGGGGCTGCAACTAAAGGCCTTGGGCCCAGCACCTTTGGCTGGGGCCCACCAAGGATCGAGGAATCTCAGGGTGCCGCCTTGCGAGGGGACCCGCATCTTAGGCGAGGAGGCCGGGGAAAGACCGTACCGAGGGACTGGTGAGAAGTCACAGTGAAGGAAGGTGCCCGGTAACTCTCTGGAGGGATGTCTTCTCCTTACAAAGAGGCCAAGCTTTGAAAACTAAGTTCCCCAGGTCTGTGGCAGACACCAAGATCACCAGTCTGTATAGTGATTGTGCGTTTAGTTAGAGTACCATTCTGGCTGCTAGTCCCTATCTAGGGAGACTATCCAAATGGGCTAAGTCTGCTTGAGAAGCCAAGCAGTGAAGTGTATTACATTTGTGCCTGGACCTCTCTGACACCTTATGCTCTCCACACCTTTCCTATCAGAGACTGTGCTTTAAGAGAAATAAACTCTGCGTTGGAGTTACGGCTGGTGTGGACCTTGGAGTTATTGGGGGAAATAGAGACTTGTCTTTATTGAGCATAGAGATAGGAACCATTCTCTGGAGAACCTGGCTGTGGAGACCTGTTTCATAACACCGCTCAACCTCTTTACACAGGAGGGTACGGGCATATAGCTGGGTTTGCCCTCTCTTCCTGCGAGGAGCCAAAAGGCAGGTGGAGAGAGGGTTTGAGGTGCTATGGTTGTAAAGAACTGAAAATTGTAATTTGTTGTGTTTGCAGCATATTTACTGAAATCAAAAGCTATTTCAATCAAACTTTGAACAACATTTTAACTTTTTAAACATTTTAACTGGTCACGTTACATATTAATGTAGCGGGGTCCCCTTTAAGACTCCCAGGACTACCTTACCCAGAACCCCTTTCGGCAATGTTTCCACCCCAGAGACTCATGGGAGGGGTTAAAAAAAGGAGGAGGCGAGGCTGGGCTCGGCCTCTTTGGGACACGAGACTTCAGTGACTGATCCTCCTGTGCGGATGTGCCGGTGTGCAAGGCCTGAAGCCTGAGGCCTTGTGCAGCACCAAAGAGCCTTCCACCCCGCTGCGAGCCTGGGTGGCAACTGACTTCGCTGATCCACAGCCTTGGTTGGATCGGGGACCCGATCGTTGGAGACACTGTGTGTGAGGACACAGTCGGTGGAAGTTCCCGGACTGGGATCGCGTCCGGAGGGGTGAGCGAGCGTATGCTCAGACCATATACTGTTTATTGCTGATGTGCCTATAGACTGCCATGGCCCACAAGTTTATATCTGATACTCTCACTGGAGATCCATATCAGAGTTGAACTCAGAGGTTCTTCAGTAAAGTGTTTGTTCTATCACAATCTTCCCACTGGATTACAAATGTTGTTCTGTTATGTGCACCACCTTTAAAGACTTGCCGATGAAGAAACCATCATCCCCTAGAGACTGAGTTTTAGGTATCTGAGCCAGGCCTGGCCAGCTAGTTAGTTAATTTAGTTGCTGCGCCACAGGGCGCCTAGTTAACGGTCGCCCACGCTCGCCTTTACTGTTCTATTAATGCATAGTGTGTTTATTGCTGCAGGACTCTGCAACCTATTTCATGTAAACTGTTACCACTGTTGACCTTTTTTACCCCAATCTAAAGTAAATTAGATACCCCTTTCATTATTGCCTTGGTGTCTGAGTTTAATCATATAGCATAAGAATTAGACTTGTGCACAACGGAAAAATTTGTTCCGTTTCGGTTTGTTTCTTTCCGGTCCTGTTGATTCGTAATCATTCGTAATTTTGCTAGACGGGATTTTTCGTGTTCGGACTCATTCGTATTTTTGCAAGCGACATTTTTCGTTGAATTTTTTGTTGCTTTATAATTCGTACTTTCGGTAGAGTACGTTGTTTTTCGTTGATTCTGGACACAACTCCTACTTTCGTAACTTTTTTTGGGTTCGTTGATTCGTAATTTTCCGTGTCTCTCTCACAACGACGCTGCCTATTATGCCTAATGTGCTTCGAATGGATTTGTACTTTTCTAAATACATAGCGGTTATTTGTAACGATTCGAAATCTCGTATTTTACTTTCGTTTTTTACATGCGGCTATAGTCTCCGCCCCTGTACACCATTTTGAGAGGGTTCAGCACGGTGAGGGAGAAGCAGAGAGCAGAGCAGAGTGAGTGTTATTGTGCTTCGAATGGATTCGAAATCTCGTATTTTACTTTCGTTTTTTCATGCGGTTATAGCCTCCGCCCCCTGTACACCATTTTGAGAGGGAGTTCAGCATGGTGAGGGAGAAGCAGAGAGCAGAGTGAGTGTTATTGTGCTTCGAATGGATTCGTACATTCGTAACTTTTTTCATAACGAATTATGCCGAAGACCTTCGGGCATTCGCTATTTTGCGGTATAATTTATTTCGGATTCGGTTTTATTCGTAATTGCTCTGTTCGGAAATTCGAATGCTTCCGAATGTCCGAAAGTTGCTAAATTCGGACGAATTTCGATTCGTTACGAAACGAATTGCACAAGCCTAATAAGAATTATACTGTTGCCATAACTAACTGTGCCAGTAGGGGGTCGAGTAAATTGCTGCGGGTTGGCGGAGCTGTCTTCAGGGCCAAAACTAAATCTGCGGCCCTCTTAGTTGAAGGTATCGCTACATTAACATAGGACCCCTTATTTGATAGCAGCTTCACAAGTCTTGCATCCATTGAACTTGTGAGTTTTTGGACAGTTTCTGCTTGAATTTGTTTGCAAGATGTCATAATTGCCTCCCAGAGCTGCTGTTTGGATGTAAACTGCCTCCCACCCTCATAGATCTTTTGCTTGGGGATGCTCCAAAGGTTCTCAATAGGATTGAGGTCAGGGGAGGATGGAGGCCACACCATGACTTTCTCTCCTTTTATCCCCATAGCAGTCATTGATGCAGAGGTATTCTTTGCAGCATGAGATGGTGCATTGTCATGCATGAAGATGATTTTATTACGGAAAGCATAGTTCTTCCTTCTGTACAAGGGAAGGAAGTGGTCAGTCAGGAACTCCACATACTTTGCAGAGGTCATCTTTACACCTTCGGGGATCCTAAAGGGGCCGACCAGCTCTCTTCCCATGATTCCGGCCCAAAACATGACTCCACCACCACCTTGCTGACGTCGCAGCCTGTTGGAACAGGGTGGCCGTCCACCAATCATCCACTACTCATCCATCTGGACCATCCAGGGTTGCACGGCACTCATCAGTGAACAGGACTGTTTGAAAATTAGTCTTCATGTATTTTTCTGCCCAATGCAGCCGTTTCTGCTTGTGAGCACTGGTTAGTGGTGGCCTAAAATATGTAGAAGAATACATGATGGCTTAAACTGATGAAGACATTTTTTTTTTTTGGGGGGGGGGATATTTATTATAGCAAAAAGTAAAAAAATATAGTTTTTTTTCAAAATTGTCGGTCTTTTTTTGTTAATAGCGCAAAAAATTCAAAACGCAGAGATGATCAAATACCACCAAAAAAAGCTCTATTTGTGAGAAAAAAGGACATCAATTTTGTTTGGGTACAATGTCAGTTAAAGCATCGCAGTGCCGTATCGCAAAAAATGGCCTGGTCATTAAGGGGGGAAATCTTCCGGGGCTGGAAGTGGTTAATGAAAATGTATTTTTATTTCTTTTGATTGAAGGAAGCAGACCTTTCCTGCCTGCCATGCCTTAGGATACAGTTGTCCTTATCTATAAACTTACACCCAATGTAAGATGGCGGATAGACAGATGGATACTGTTATGGCTGAAATTTTTATTAATATTAAATGTAAACATAAAATCAAGGCTCCCGGGAGAAAACGTGATCCCCTAATTATCCTGGTTGATTGTTCATTTTGTTTTCTCTTGGCAATGTTAATCCTTCCAGAAGTTTATCAGCAAAGAAGCACATGGATAACGCATTCACAGGCAGACGCTCATTAATGCGCTGATTGTTTTCCCTGGGCTAATGCAAAGTGAATGCATTTTTTCATGTCTGGCAATGTCTCTAACATATTCCTTGTCACATACCTTCCATTTTACTGCCATTCCTATTTAGAAAGAAAAAAACAATAGCGTAGACGCTTCTTTTTTTTCAGGAGTTAAGGGACAGGAGGTTGTAACATAAGAAACCAACAGGTTTTATACTTACAGAGACACAGATCTCTTCTGGCTGAGGTTTCATCTTGTAATTCCATTTCATTGCATAATGATCACATGAGCACCGAAGGAAACTGTCCATTCATTCGTCTTTGGACTACATTTTCCCCATTACTAGCCAGATGTAGTAAGTAGCAGTCATGTCTACATCCCCAAATGTTATATCACTTTCTTTAGGAATAATCATGTATAAATGGGTTTTCTTTACGTCTTCAGAGAGTATTATTGGTTATATTTTGCATTTTGTTTGAATTATATTAACCACTTAAAGAGGAAGTAAACCCTGATGGGTTTTACTTCCTCTTTGTTTCCCTGCAAAGGTAAAGCATAATGGGCTTCTATGCATCGCATAGTAGCTCATTATGTGTCACTTACCTGAAACCAAAGCCTGCGATGTCCCTGATATCCTCGCCTCCACGAAGCGTCCATCTTTCACCCTTTTCCTTCCAGGTACCTCTTACTATTACTACTACTACTACTCTTACTACTTACACAACTTCTACTCTTATATTACCACTACTACAGTTGCTGCTGCTACTAATCCTACTATTACTGCTGCTGCTACTACTAGTACTTGCTATTGTTACTACTACTCTTAATTTTGCTACTACTACTTTTACTTCAACTTCTACTCCTACTACTATTATTATTAATATTGCTATTACTGTATTGTTATTATTATTATTATTATTATTATGCATGTAAAGAACCTTTTGCACCCTTAAAACCACTGAAACAATATTAATTTTGCCTTCCTCACTGGCTCCAATGCATTTTACCAAACTTTTGAGGAAGCAAAAACTCTCAATTCCACGTATCCCCAATCACACACAGAGTAGTGCCTGGTATGAAGTGAAAGTACAGTAAACAGAGGTGTAAATGCAAAAATAATGTACTTCATTGCAAAATTGTGAAGAGATCTCTTCACTATTCACCACCTTCTGGTACCTCACATTTTGCACCCATAATGATATGTGTCTTTAGCATTGGTGACCAGATGCTAATATTGCTACCTCTTTATACCTGCTCTATGGGGATAGGTGCTCTGTGGTGGTTTAATAAAGTTTTCCTTTTTATGCCTAATTACACAATATTGTCAAAAGTATTGGGACATCTGCCTTTATATGCACATGAACTTTAATGGCATCCCAGTCTTAGTCCATAGGGTTCAATATTGATTGGCCCCCCAGTTGCAGCTATAACAGCTTCAACTCTTTTAGGAAGGCTGTCCACAAGGTTTAGGAGTGTGTCTATGGGAATGTTTGACAATTCTTACAGAAGAGCATTTGTGAGGTTGAAGGCCTGGCTTGCAGTGCAGTCTCTGCTCTAATTCATTCCAAAGGTGTCCTATCGAGTTAAGGTCAGGACTCTGTGCAGGCCAATCAAGTTCCTCCACCCCAAACTTGCTCATCCATGTCTTTTTGGACCATGTTTTGTGCACTGGTGCGCAGTCATGTTTGATCAGGAAGGGACCCTCCCCAAACTGTTCCCACAAAGTTGGGAGCATGAAATTGTCCAAAATGTCTTGGTATGCTGACGCCTTAAGAGTTTCTTTCACTGGAAATAAGGGGCCAAGCCCAACCCCTGAAAAACAACCCCACACCATAATCCCCCCTCCACTAAATGATTTGGACCAGACACACTCCTAAACCTTGTGGACAGCCTTCCCAGAAGAGTTAAAGCTGTTATAACTGCAAAGGATGGGCCAACTCAATATTGAACCCTACGGACTAAGACTGGGATGCCATTAAAGTTCATGTGCATGTAAAAGCAGGTGTCTCAATACATTAAAATTATATAGTGAATATTGATGTTTAATAAATGGACCCCCACTGATAAAGGGCCCTTTACTTTGCTCGACAATATAAACACCCTTGTTATATTAGTTGCCAATGTAAATGCCACTGTTACATTAGTGGTTAGTTTAAACATTCCCATTAGATTAATGGCCAGTGTAAATTTCCCAGATACATTGGTGGTCAGTGTAAATGCCCGGCTACAATGTACATGCCTCTGAGTGACATTTGTGGATGTGTCTCCATAAGAAAAAGGACAAATACACAGAAATAAATAAAATAAAAAAAAACATCACTATTTAAATTATGGTTGAATCAATTTAAAGTGACACTAAACTTTGGTTAAAAAACAAAAATTCTATTAAACTATGTATTTTTAACTCAAAACAAGCCCCTTCTATTGCTCTCAGCCTCATCCAAATCTCAAAAAAATAAATAAATTGCTGCTGTGATTAGTGATGAGCCGAACACCCCCGGGTTCGGTTCGCACCAGAACCCGTGAACGGACCGAATGTTCGCACGAACTTTAGAACCCTATTAAATACAATGGATGCGAACGTTTGAAATCTAAAGTGCTAATTATAACGACTATTATGCATGTTATTGTCCTAAAAAGGGTTTGGGAACCCGGGTTCTGCACCAGGGGACATGTATCAATGCAAAAAGAAGTTTTAAAAACGGCCGTTTTTCTGGAGCAGTCATTTTAATGATGCATAAAGTGAAAAAAAAAAAGTCAAACCTGCACAAATATTAAATTTCTAAAGGAAAAAAAGCCATTTAAAACTGCTTGCGGCTTTAATGTAATGTCTGGTACCGGGAATATGGATGAAAATCTTTAAGAAAAATGGCATAGCTACCCCATATTAACTCTTACAGGAGAGAATTTGCCTTCCTAGGGGTAGATTTCCTCTCACTTCCTGTTGTATCCTTCCGTTTGCAAGAAGGAGTCGTTTGTAAGTTGGATGTTTGAAAGTAGGGGCCTGCCGTGTATACTCAGCTGAAATTTGCCCCTTACATGTTGGTGTTGCCACAACACTGTGAGCCCTCACAGTTACTCTTGGTGGGCGCATGAATGGGCCCTGCTGTGAATTATTAGATCAAGAATTGTAATTGCATGCCCCTGTTGAACAGGGGCTGAAAAATTGGGCCTTTGGTGGTGGTGGTGGTGGTGGTGTTGACACAACACTGTAAGGCCTCACAGTTAGTCTTGGTGGGCGCAGGAATGGGCCCTGCTGTGAATTATTAGATCAAGAATTGTAATTACATGCCCCTGTTAAACAGGGGCAGAAAAATGGAGCCTTTGGCACTGGTGCCACAACACTGCAACTCCTCACAGATACTGTACTTGGAGCACAGCAATGAGCCCTGTTGCAAAGTATTGCATCAAAAATTGTAATTACACGCCCCTGTTAAACAGGGGCTGAAAAATTGGGCCTTAGCCACTGGTGCTGGTGCCACGACACTGCAACCACTCCCAGATACTCTAGTTGGAGTGCAGGAATGAGCCCTGCTGCAAAGCATTGCATAAAAAATTGTAATAACACACCCCTGATAAACAGGGGCTGAAAAATTGGGCCTTAGCCACTGGTGGCGGCACCCAGAAACAAAAATGTTCTTCCAAGCTATCATCGTCAATCGGATCATTGAGGAGGAGGAGGATAGTCAGTCAACATAACAGGACAAACTCTCAGCATCAGCATCAGTCTTGAAGGGATGTGACATTTGAAAATAAATTAGTCTGTTATATCAGCTTCAGGTGTTTGGTAGCTGGTGGTGATCCAAGACTGGTTCATCTTTATAAAGGTCAGTCGATCAACAGAGTCGGTGGACAGGCGCACCCTGTGATCCGTGACAAATCCTCCAGCAGCACTGAATGTGCGTTCTGAAAGAACGCTGGATGCAGGACAGGCCAGTAGCTCAATTGCATACTGTGCAAGCTCTGGCCAGTGATCCATCCTCAAGACCCAGTAAGCCAGAGGATTTTCGGTGGGGAAGGTGTCCAAGTCTGACCTTGCCCCTAGGTATTCCTGCACCATGTATATCAGACGCTGGCGATGGTTGCTGGAACCGATCATACCTTGGGGCTGCGGACTAAAGAATTGTCTGAATGCTTCGGTCAGACGGCCACCTTCCCCACCGCTCCTTCTTTGACTGACCGAAGCCTCAGCAACTCGTTGTCCAAGACCAGGAGTTTGTAACCTCCCAGTCTCTGGGAACGCGTTGCACAGACCTTTCTGCAAGGCCTCCCGGAGTTGTCTCATCCTCTGCTCCCTCTGCGACGGTAAGATAGGGTCCGCAACCTTACCCTTGTACCGTGGATCAAGGAGAGTGGCCAGCCAGTAATGGTCCCTCTCCTTGATCCGAAGAATACGAGGATCCTTCCGCAGACTTTGCAGGATCAGGGAGGCCATGCAGCGTAGGTTAGCTGAGGCATTCAGTCCGGAGTCCTCTGGGTCACTAAGGACGACATGATCCGCAGCCACCTCCTCCCAGCCACGTACAAGTCCACTGGTTTCTTGGGACTGTAAATCATCCCTAAAAGACTGCTGCTGATGAGGCTGAGTGCCAGGCTCCACCTCCATGCTGACACAATCCTCCTCCTCCTCCTCCTCCTCTTCTTCCTGTGCGATGGGTGGGACAGAAGGAACACTGTCTGGGTAAAGGGGGCCTTGAGAGGCAAGGAAGTCCTCCTCTTCCTGCCTCTGTTCTGCCTCAAGTGCCCTGTCCATTATTCCAAGCAGCGTATGTTCCAACAGGTGGACAAGAGGTACAGTGTCACTGATGCATGCACTGTCACTGCTCACCATCCTCGTGGCCTCCTCAAATGGTGCCAGGACAGTGCATGCATCCCTGATCATGCCCCACTGGCGTGGTGAAAAAAACCCGAGCTCCCCTGACCCTGTCCTGGTGCCGTAGTCGCACAGGTACTCATTGATGGCCCTCTGCTGCGTGTGCAGCCGCTGCAGCATGGCCAACGTTGAGTTCCACCTGGTGGGCATGTCACATATAAGGCGATTCTTGGGCAGGTTCAACTCCTTTTGCAGCTCAGCCAGGCGAGCACTGGCATTAAAAGATCTGCGGAAATGCACACAGACTTTCCTGGCCTGCCTCAGGACATCCTGTAAGCCCGGGTACCTGCCCAAGAACCACTGCACCACCAGGTTAAGGACGTGAGCCACACAGGGCACATGGGTCAGTTGTCCCTGTTGGAGAGCGGAGAGGAGGTTGGTGCCATTGTCGCAAACTACCATTCCTGGCTTAAGCTGGCGTGGCGTCAACCACCTCTCGGCCTGCCCCTGCAGAGCAGACAGAACCTCTGCCCCAGTGTGGCTCCTGTCCCCCAAGCACACCAGCGCAAGCACGGCATGGCATCTTTTTGCCTGCGTACTTGCGTAGCCCCTTGAATGCCTACGGAGCACCGCTGGTTCCGAGGACAAAGCACAGGAAGAGGCCACGGAGGAAGAAGAAGAGGAGGGGGTGGAGGACAGAGGTGTGTCACAACCAGTAGTAGCATTTTGGAGGCGTGGCGGTGGAACAACCTCCAACACTACTGCACCTTGTCCTGAATCCTTCCCAGCTGCCAAAAGAGTGACCCAATGGGCCGTGAAAGAAAGGTAACGTCCCTGTCCATGCCTGCTGGACCATGAGTCAGTGGTAATATGCACCTTACCGCTGACCGCCCTGTCCAGCGAGGCCAAGACATTGCCTTCCACATGCCGGTAGAGAGCCGGAATCGCCTTCCGTGAGAAAAAGTGGCGTTTGGGAACCTGCCACTGAGGAACCGCACATTGCACAAACTCACGGAAGGGGGCCGAGTCTACCAACTGAAAAGGCAGCAGTTAAAGCGCTAGCAATTTAGCCAAGCTAGCATTCAACCGCTGGGCATGTGGATGGCTGGGAGTGAACTTCTTTTGACGGTCCAGCAGCTGGGGCAGGGAAATTTGCCTGCTAGAATCGGACGTTGGTGTACTGCTAGCAGAGTGCCTGCAAGTACTTGGCTGTGACACACCTAATTCTACACCTTCATTCCTCTCAGAGCAGGTTTCAGAGAGGACTGAAGGTATAGTGGGGTTGGAGATCCCAGCTGATGCGGTGCAAGAAGAGGTCAGCTTTGTTCTTTGGTGTGGGTCTTTAAGGTAGGCTTGCCAATGAGCTGCATGGCAGGTCAACATATGTCTGGTCAAGCATGTGGTGCCCAAGCGGGTGATGTTTTGGCCACGCGATATACGCTTGAGACATATGTTGCAAACAGCAGCTGTGCGATCTGATGCACTCGACTCAAAAAAGGCCCACACCAAAGAACTTTTTGAATAACAGGCAGAGGCAGCGCCCTGCACAGGCGGAGCTCTGCGGTGTGATTCCGTCGGTGTGCTGCCCTTACGCTGGCCCACCGAGGGCATCCTGCCTCATTGGAGATGTGTCTCCTCCTCCTCCTCCTCCTCTCTCCTATTAGGCACCCACGTGTAGTCAGTGACCTCATCATCCCCTCCCTCCTCATCACTGGAGCCAATCTGGCAGTATGCTGCAGCTGCTGGAACATGACTGCCAGATTGGTGTCCTTCTTGAGCATCCCCTCTCTCTGCTCTCACGCTACTGCCTTCCTCTAGCTGGGTATCATCATCAGACCCTTCGAAACGCTGGGCATCCTCCTGGAGCATGTACCCAACACTGTGCTTAAACAGTTCGGGGGACTCCTCAGGAGGACATGGTTGGTCTAGGGAAGGAGTGACTGATGATGACATTGATACCAGGGAAGAGGACGCTTTGGCAGCTGCTTTGCCAGTACCCGGAGCCTGGGTGAGAGAGGATGAGGAGGATGAGGAGGGCTTGGTCATCCACTCTACCAAGTCTTCGGCATGATGCGGCTCAACACGTCCAGCTGCCGAAAAGAAGGACAAGCGTGTCCCATGGCCACGTGCTGATGGCGATGCACCGCGTCCACGACCAGCACTGTTTTCTCTAGACACAGAGCCTGCTTGCCCTCTTTTTTTGGCTCCTGACTGTCTGCCTCTCCTTGTTTGCCTTCCAGACATTCTAATGGCCTGCAGGGAAATGGGAAAAGCAGCAATACAGGCTAAGTTAAGGTGTAATATGGTCAGGAGGCACACTCCGCCCGCTGTAAGTGCCGCAAAATCTTGTTTGTGTAACACACCAGGAAAAAGCAGAAATACAGGCTAAGTTAAGGTGTAATATGGTCAGGAGGTACACTCCGTCCGCTGTAAGTGCCGCAAAATCCTGTTTGTGTAACACACCAGGAAAAAGCAGAAATACAGGCTAAGTTAAGGTGTAATATGGTCAGGAGGCACACTCCGCCCGCTGTAAGTGCCGCAAAATACTGTTTGTGTAACACACCAGGAAAAAGCAGCAATACAGGCTAAGTTAAGGTGTAATATGGTCAGGAGGCACACTCCGCCCGCTGTAAGTGCCGCAAAATCCTGTTTGTGTAACACACCAGGAAAAAGCAGCAATACAGGCTAAGTTAAGGTGTAATATGGTCAGGAGGCACACTCCGCCCGCTGTAAGTGCCGCAAAATCCTGTTTGTGTAACACACCAGGAAAAAGCAGAAATACAGGCTAAGTTAAGGTGTAATATGGTCAGGAGGCACACTCCGCCCGCTGTAAGTGCCGCAAAATCCTGTTTGTGTAACACACCAGGAAAAAGCAGCAATACAGGCTAAGTTAAGGTGTAATATGGTCAGGAGGTACACTCCGCCCGCTGTAAGTGCCGCAAAATCCTGTTGGTGTAACACACCAGGAAAAAGCAGAAATACAGGCTAAGTTAAGGTGTAATATGGTCAGGAGGCACACTCCGCCCGCTGTAAGTGCCGCAAAATCCTGTTTGTGTAACACACCAGGAAAAAGCAGCAATACAGGCTAAGTTAAGGTGTAATATGGTCAGGAGGCACACTCCGCCCGCTGTAAGTGCCGCAAAATCCTGTTTGTGTAACACACCAGGAAAAAGCAGCAATACAGGCTAAGTTAAGGTGTAATATGGTCAGGAGGTACACTCCGCCCGCTGTAAGTGCCGCAAAATCCTGTTTGTGTAACACACCAGGAAAAAACAGAAATACAGGCTAAGTTAAGGTGTAATATGGTCAGGAGGTACACTCCGCCCGCTGTAAGTGCCGCAAAATCCTGTTTGTGTAACACACCAGGAAAAAGCAGAAATACAGGCTAAGTTAAGGTGTAATATGGTCAGGAGGTACACTCCGCCCGCTGTAAGTGCCGCAAAATCCTGTTGGTGTAACACACCAGGAAAAAGCAGCAATACGGGCTAACTTCAGGTGTATAATGTGCAGGATGCTTAGCAACAATGACATTGACACTGTCCCCTGCCTATCATTCTCTCTCCCTGCACACAAGGTTTATCAAAGTATATGACACTGACACTCTCCCTGCCTATCCTTCTCTCTCCCTGCACACAAGGTTTAGCAAAGAATATGACACTGACACTGTCCCCTGCCTATCCTTCTCTCTCCCTGTACACAAGGTTTATCAAAGTATATGACACTGACACTCTCCCTGCCTATCCTTCTCTCTCCCTACACACAAGGTTTATCAAAGAATATGACACTGACACTCTCCCTGCCTATCCTTCTCTGTCCCTACACACAAGGTTTAGCAAAGAATAGATTTGACAAGATTTGACACTGTCCCTGCCTATCCTTCACTTTCCCTGCTCCGGAACACACTACACAAGGCCGCCGCGCTGGCGGCCTTTTATAGTGTGGGGCGTGTACTAAACCCCCTCAGCTATAATTGGCCACAGGCATCCTGCCTGTGGCCAATCATTGCTCTCCTCACTGCCGGCGCTGTGATTGGCCAAGCATGCAGGGTCACAGTGCATGCTTGGCCAATCACAGCGCCGGGATTACACTGCGATGGCGCAGTGTATTGTGGGCCGTTCGCGTCACTCGAATTTGGCGCGAACGGCCCAAATCGTTCGTTGTTCGCCGAACGCTGCGAACAGCTGATGTTCGAGTCGAACCTATGTTCGACTCGAACACCGAGCTCTTCCCTAGCTGTGATCCAACTTTCTGTTAGAGTATGGTCACATTCTCCATGGTCCCACTGTATGTATATACGTAGCCACCCTCTCTTGTTTGCTTCCGAGACGGACTTTGGGGTGTGTAGTGTACATAGAGCCGTGTACATGTTCTTGACTAACGTGCAATGCTCGTTCCAAGCAAAAGGAAGTGAGCGGGAAAAGGAGAAGGTCAGGATTTCACAGAAGACATTACAAGGAGTCAGAAAAATCACAGGAAGGAATGATTTAATAAAAATAGATTACAGGGCCATTAGGTAGTGGACGTGTATGGATTTTTTGGGGAGAATAAGAATATTGTTTAGTGTCACTTTAATATATGGATTTACTTGGTTAGCAGTTTTGATTTATGATATTGTCGAGTTTTTGCATACTTCTTCACAATTATGAAAATAAATCAAGATTTATGACCTTTCCCTGTACGGCATAGTTTTTCATGTCAGTCTGTTTTGTTGGATATATTTATGTGATCTCTTTGAGTGAATTTACATTAAATGCTATGGTTGGGGACAAAGTTTCTATATAATATGAAATTGTATGGTTCTGTTTAATTGTGTGCCCCATTTACTAGGTATTTTGTTAGATAGGTGCTATGAGTATATAGTACTTTTTTTGCAGCACCTTACATGTTTTACATTCACATCAGTCTATGATCAGGGGGCTTACAATCTAAGGTCACATGCATACATACACATACTAGGGCCAATTAGGACAGGAGCCCAGTAAACTACCAGCCTGTTTTTGGACTGTGAATCCCAGTGCAAGTATCTACTGATTTCTACTGCTGGGATTCACAGCTGTGGGCGAATAGCAGTGGTTGCCACACTGGAATAATGAAAGACCATGAAGATCATAGGACATTGAATTAATTAAAGACCATGATGACCATAGAACACTAGATTAATAATAGAGCTCGGAGACCATTGAACACTAGATTAATAAAATACCATGGAGACCATGGGGCACTGGACTAATGAAAGACCATAGGACATTGGATTAAGGAAAGGCCATGAGGACCATGGGGCACTGGATTAAGGAAAGACCATGAAGACCATGGGACACGGTACTAATGAAAGGCCACGAAGACATTGGGACACGGTACTAATGAAAGGCCATTAAGATCATAGGACATTGGATTAATGAAAGACAATGAAGACCATGGGACACTGGATTAATGAAAAACCATGAAGATTAGGGATGAGCTTCGAGTTCAAGTTGAACTCATGTTCGACTCGAACATTGCCCGTTCGCCCGTTCGCCGAACAGCGAACAATTTGGGGTGTTCGCGGCAAATTCGAAAAGTCTATGGGAGAAATCTAAAGTGCTAATTTTAAAGGCTTATATGCAAGTTATTGTCATAAAAAGTGTTTGGGGACCCGGGTCCTGCCCCGGGGGACATGTATCAATGCAAAACAATGTTTAAAAAACGGCCGTTTTTTTGGGAGCAGTGATTTTAATAATGCTTAAAGTGAAACAATAAAAGTGAAATATTCCTTTAAATTTTGTACCTAGGGGGTGTGTATAGTATGCCTGTAAAGTCGCGCTTGTTTCCCGTGCTTAGAACTGTCCCTGCACAAAGTGTAATTTCTGAAAGAAAAAAAGTAATTTAAAACTCACTTGCGGCTATAATGAATTGTCGGCTCCTGGCAATACATAGAAAAGTCATTGATAAAAAAAAAAAAAAATGCATGGGGGTCCCCCCAAATTCAATTACCAGGCCCTTCAGGTCTGGTATGGATATTAAGGGGAACCCTGCCGCATATTAAAAAAAAATGCGTGGGGTTCCCCTAAATATCCATACCAGGCCCTTCAGGTCTGGTATGGATTTTAAGAGGAACTCCACCCCAAATTTAAAAAAAATGGCGTGGAGTTCCCCCAAAAATCCATACCAGACCCTTTATCCGACCACGCAACCTGGCAGGCCGCAGGAAAAGAGGGGTGGGCAAGAGAGCGCCCCCCCCTCCTGAACCGTACCAGGCCACATGCCCTCAACATGGGGAGGATGTCCCCATGTTGATGGGGACAAGGGCCTCATCCCCACAACCCTTGCCCGGTGGTTGTGGGGGTCTGCAGGCAGGGGGCTTATCGGAATCTGGAAGACCCCTTTAACAAAGGGGACCCCCAGATCCCGCCCCCCATGTGAATTGGTAAGGGGTACATTGTACCCCTACCATTTCACGAAGAAAGTGTAAAAAACAAACAAAACACAGACACCTTGGAAAAGTCCTTTATTAACCACTTGAGAGCCGGGCCATGTACAAATGACGGCCTCAAGGTGGCTCTAGAAATCCGGGAGGCCGTCAATAGACGGCCTCGGCTATTCTGGCCACTGGGGGGCGCGCGAGCCCGGCGCATCACTGAGATGCCGATGCGCGTGCCTGGCGGCCGCGATGTCCACCAGGTACCCGCGATTGGCCGGTACACAGACAAGGATGTGGATCTCTGTGTGTAAATACAGAGATCCACGTCCTGTCAGGGAGAGGAGACCAATGCTGTGTCCCTTGTACATAGGGACACAGATCGGTCACCTCCCCCAGTCAGTCCCCTCCCCCACACAGTAGTAATCACTCCCAGGTTACACATTTAACCCCTTCCTTGCCCCCTAGTGTTAACCCCTTCCCTGCCAGTGTCATTTTTACAGTAACCAGTGCATTTTTATAGCACTGGTCGCTGTAAAAATGACAATGGTCCCAAAATGGTGTCAAAAGTGTCCGATGTGTCCACCATAATGTCGCAGTCACAATAAAAATCGCTGATCGCCGCCATTACTAGTAAAAAAAAATGATTAATAAAAATGCTATAAAACTATCCCCTATTTTGTAGACACTATAACTTTTGCGCAAACCAATCAATAAACGCTTATTGCGATTTTTTTTTTACCAAAAATATGTAGAAAAATACGTATCTGACTAAACTGAGGAAAAAAATATTTTAAAAAAATAAAAATTGGGATATTTATTATAGAAAAAATTAAAAAATATTGTGTTTTTTTTCGCTCTTTTTTTGTTTATAGCGCAAAAAGTAAAAACCGCAGAGATGATAAAATACCACCAAAAGAAAGCTCTATTTGTGGGAAAAAAAGGACGTCAATTTTGTTTGGGAGCCACGTCGCACGACCGCGCAATTGTCATTAAAAGCGTGACAGCGCTGAAAGCTGAAAATTGGCCTGGGCAGGAAGGGGGTTTAAGTGCCCAGTAAGCGACTAGTTAAAAAAAAATAAAGGGACAGTTCTAAGCACGGGAAACAAGCGCAACTTTACAGGCATACTATACACACACCCTAGGTACGAAATTTAAAGGAATATTTCACTTTTATTGTTTCACTTTAAGCATTAATAAAATCACTGCTCCCGAAAAAACTGACGTTTTTAAAACTTTTTTTTGCTTTGATACATGTCCCCTGGGGCAGGACCCGGGTCCCCAAACACTTTTTAGGCTAATAACTTGCATATTAGTCTTTATAATTAGCACTTATGATTTTGAACATTCAAGTCCGTTGTATTTAATAGGGTTCTAAAGTTTGCGCAAACATTCTGGCTGTTCGCAGGTTCTGGTTGCGAACCGAACAGGGGGGTGTTCGGCTCATCCCTAATGAAGATCATGAGACACTTGATTAATGAAAGACCATGAAGACCATGGAACACTGGACTAATGAAAGACCATAAAGATCATGGGACACTGGATTAACAAAGAACTGTGATCACCATGGAACTAAAAGACACTGGACTAATGAATGACTATAAAGGCCATAGCAAACTGATTTAATAAAAGACTAAGATCACAGGACATTGGATTATTGAATAACCATGAAAACCATGGGACACTGGACCAATGAAAGACTATGAAGGCTATAGGACACTGGATAAATAAAAGAACATGAAGCTCACAGGACACTGGATTAATGAATGGCCATGAAGAAAATGGGACATTGGCTAATAAAAGACAATGAAGACCATGGGACACTAGATTAATGAAAGACCATGAAGACTATGGGACACTAAATTAAGACCATGGGACACTGGACCAATGAAAGTCTACGAAGGCCATAGGACACTGGATTAATGAAAGACCATGAAGATCACAGAACACTGGATTAATGAATGACCATGAAGATCATGGGACACGTGATTAATGAAAGACCATGAAGGCCATGGGACACTGGATTAATGAAAGAGCATAAACACCATGGGACACTGGATTAATGAAAGATCATAAAGACCATGGGACACTGGGTCAATGAAAAATCATGATGACCATGGGGCGCTGGATTAATGAAAGATCATGAAGTCTATAGGTCACTGGATTAATAAAAGACCATGAAGACCATGGGACACTGGACTAATGAAAGACCACAAAGATCATTAGATTAATGAAAGATCATGGAACACCAGATACAGTGGCGGTGCGTCCATTGCATGAATCTGTGTATTGTCGCCGCTGCCGCGCTGCCCACTATTCATATGGCCGGCCTCCTGGTGAGCGCCGGCCATATGAATTAGAGCGGTGGCCGGCGGTGGGTGTGACTTGGAAGTGTCTATCAGAGCCAGCGGCTTCCAAAAACTCAGCTTCCAAAAACTCCTCCAAGGTACGCACGGGGGTGCGTTCCTTGGAGAAGACTGTGGGGGTTTCAGCCAATCAGGTTCACCGGATCTGGTTACCGGTAACCTGATTGGCTGAAGCGACATTGTTGGCGGGAGAAGACATCGAGGACTGCGCGGACCCGAGGAAGGTAAGTGCATGGCTGGGGGGGGGGACAGGCTGCATTTGGGAACAAACTGGCTGTATTTTGGGGACAAACTGGCTGTATATGGGGGACAAACTGGCTGTATATGGGAACAAACTGGCTGTATATGGAAACAAACTGTCTGTATATGGAAACAAACTGGCTGTATATGGAAACAACCTGGCTGTATATGGGGACACACTGGCTGTATATAGTAAAGCAAAGGATTCACCCTGGGACTTTAAATGAAGTGGGTAACGTTTCCGCCAGTAAACATAAACAGTAGTAAATACAGTATATGTTTTTTTTTTTTTTTTTTTTCACTGGCTGTATATGGGGACAAACTGGCTGCATATGGGGACAAACTGGCTGTATATGGAAACAAACTGGCTGTATATGGTGACAAACTGGCTGTATATGGGGACAAACTGGCTGTATATGGGGGACAAACTGGCTGTATATGGGGACAAACTGGCTGTATATGGGGACAAACTGGCTGTATATGGGGACAAACTGGCTGTATATGGGGGACAAACTGGCTGTATATGGGGGACAAACTGGCTGCATTTGGGGACAAACTGGCTGCATTTGAGGGGACAAACTGGTGGCGTTTGGGCACAGTGGCTGCGTTTAATGGGCACAGTGGCGGCAATTGATGTTTTTTTTTTCAATTTGTTTGCGACCCCCAAAAAATTTTGAGCACCAGCCGCCACTGACCAGATAAATAAGACCATTGGACACTGGACTAATGAAAGACCATAGAGGCCACAGGACACTGGATTAATGAAAGACTATGAAGATCACAGGACACTGGATTCATGATTGACATGAAGACCATGGAACACTGAACTAATAAAGGACTATAAAGGCCATAGAACACTGATTTAATGAAAGACCATGAAGATCACAGGACATTGGATTATTGAATGACCATGAAGACCATGGGGCACTGGATCAATGAAAAACTATGAAGGCCATATGACACTGGATAAATAAAAGGCCATGAAGATCACAGGCCTCTGGTTTAATGAATGGCCATGAAGAAAATGGGACACTGGCTAATAAAAGACCATGGGACACTAGATTAATGAAAGACCATGAAGACTATGGGCCACTGGAATAAGGAAAGACCATGAAGACCATAGGACACTGGATTAATAAAAGACTATGAAGATCACAGGACACTGGATTCATGATTGACATGAAGACCATGGGAAACTGGACTGATAAAGGACTATAAAGGCCATAGAACACTGATTTAATGAAAGACCATGAAGATCACAGGACATTGGATTATTGAATGACCATGAAGACCATGGGGCACTGGACCAATGAAAGACTATGAAGGCCATAGGACACTGGATAAATAAAAGGCCATGAAGATCACAGGACACTGGATTAATGAATGGCCATGAAGAAAATGAACTGACTAATAAAAGACCATGGGACACTAGATTAATGGAAGACCATGAAGACTATGGGACACTGGAATAAGGAAATATCATGAAGTCCATAGGACACTGGATTAATGAAAGACTATTGTAGCGGGGTGCTAAATTTAGGGGGAGTGTTTGGGTGGTAGTTATGCCCAAACACCCTAATTTGTCAGGGTTTTGCAACCATTTTATCCTCAGGGAGAGTATTGGTGTACAGTTCCCTGTGGCCTACAGGTGGCGCTGCCATAGTAGGCCAGGGTTGAACCACTAGTACAGGGCTGTTCTTTTTGTGTCCCCTCTCGGCAAACGTACGGTAGAGCGGGGTTAACCTGCTGTGCATGCTTGGGAAGGAGATAAAAGGGGCAGACGCTGCCTGTTCGGGGGTTGTGGTTAGTCGGTGGGGTCCTACCCCAGGTTCCTGTTCCAGTCCGCCCTGGGCGCCCTAGGCCCAGGGGCGGGTGTTCTCTGTTCCTGTTCCATCCTGGGCACCTTTAGTCCCAGGGTGAGGTACTACTCTGCTGTTGCTGTCCAACCTGGGTGCGTGGACTCGGGAATTGCAGCAAAGGCCTGGGCCCAGCACCTTTGGCTGGAGCCTATCGGGGATCAAGGAATCTCAGGGTGCCGCCTTGCGAGGGGACCCATATCTGAGTAGAGGAGGCTGGGTGAGGAACCATTCCGAGGGACTGATGCGGTAGTCACGGTGAAGGAAAGGGACCCGGTAACTCTCCGGAGGGATGTCTTCTCCCTAAGCCAAGGCCAAGTTCACCAGGTCTGTGATAGAGGCCTTGAGTAAAGTATGAGTGTCATTTGGCTGCTAGTCTTGTCCTAAATAGACTATCCATTTGAGGCTGAGTCTGTTCGAGAAGCTGAACAGTGAAGTGACTGAGATTGTGCCTGGACCTCTCCCCACATCTTGTGCTGTCCTTTTTCTTGCTCCAACCTTTTGTTCCTATCAAGAGACTATTTTATTTCATTGTTTATTGTTATTTGCTAAGAGAAGAAATAAACTCTCTGTTGGAGTTACAGCAAGTGTGGACATTCTATTCACTGGGGGAAACAAGTACTCAAATCTGTTATCCACAGAGGTGAGAACATTTTCTGGCTCGACTGTGAAATGACCCACCAACAACACTGCTCAACCTCTTAATACAGGAGGGTACAGGCTTGTGGCATGGTGTGCCCCTTCTTCCTGCGAAGAGCCGAAGAACAAGGCAGGTAAAAGGGGGTCTGTGTGCTACATGATGAAGATCACAGGACACTGGATTCATGATTGACATGAAGACCATGGGACACTGGATTACTGAAAGCAAAACAATGTTTTTTCTCACTCACAAGAGAAAAGGAACATTGGATTAGGGATGAGCTTCGTGTTCGAGTCGAACATACGTTCGACTCGAACATTGGCTGTTCGATCGTTCGACGAAGATCGAACGATTTGGGCCGTTCGCGCCAAATTCGAGTGACGCGAACGGCCCACAATGCACTACGCCATCGCAGTGTCATCCAGGCGCTGTGATTGGCCAAGCATGCACTGTGACCCCGCATGCTTGGCCAATCACAGCGCCGGCAGCGAGGAGAGCAATGATTGGCCACAGGCAGGATGCCTGTGGCCAATTATTGCTGAGGGTGTTTAGTACACGCCCCACACTATAAAAGGCCGCCAGCACGGCGGCCTAGTGTAGTGTGTTCCGGAGCAGGGATAGAGTAGCATAGGCAGGGACAGTGGCTGTTATTTCTTTCTTGCTTAACCTGGATTCCTTTAGTTTAGGGAAAGAGAAGGATAGGTAGGGAGAGTGTCAGTGTGTTTTGTGCTTCTGCTATAGTGTGCTTAAAAAAAAACATTTATTCTAGGGACAGAAAACTCTAGGTAGGGACAGTGTCAGTTTCTTTCACTCTGCAAGTCCTTGTTTCCAGGGACCTGGAAGGACAGTGAGTGAATTGTCCTTTTGCTATATTGTGATTAAAAAAAACATTTATTCTAGGGACAGAAAACTCTAGGTAGGGACAGTGTCAGTTTCTTTCACTCTGCAAGTCCTTGTTTCCAGGGACCTGGAAGGACAGTGAGTGAATTGTCCTTTTGCTATATTGTGATTAAAAAAAACATTTATTCTAGGGACAGAAAACTCTAGGTAGGGACAGTGTCAGTTTCTTTCACTCTGCAAGTCCTTGTTTCCAGGGACCTGGAAGGACAGTGAGTGAATTGTCCTTTTGCTATATTGTGATTAAAAAAAACATTTATTCTAGGGACAGAAAACTCTAGGTAGGGACAGTGTCAGTTTCTTTCACTCTGCAAGTCCTTGTTTCCAGGGACCTGGAAGGACAGTGAGTGAATTGTCCTTTTGCTATATTGTGATTAAAAAAAACATTTTTTTCTAGGGACAGAAAACTGTAGGTAGGGAGAGTATTTTTTTTCTTTCACTCTGCAAGTCCTTGTTTCCAGGGACCTGTAAGGACAGTGAGTTAATTGTCCTTGTGCTATATTGTGCTGAAAAAAACATTTATTCCAGGGACAGAAAACTCTAGGTAGGGACAGTGTCAGTTTCTTTCACTCTGCAAGTCCTTGTTTCCAGGGACCTGGAAGGACAGTGAGTGAATTGTCCTTTTGCTATATTGTGATTAAAAAAAACATTTTTTTCTAGGGACAGAAAACTGTAGGTAGGGAGAGTGTTTTTTTTCTTTCACTCTGCAAGTCCTTGTTTCCAGGGACCTGTAAGGACAGTGAGTTAATTTTCCTTGTGCTATATTGTGATTAAAAAAAACATTTATTCTAGGGACAGAAAACTCTAGGTAGGGACAGTGTCAGTTTCTTTCACTCTGCAAGTCCTTGTTTCCAGGGACCTGGAAGGACAGTGAGTGAATTGTCCTTTTGCTATATTGTGATTAAAAAAAACATTTATTCTAGGGACAGAAAACTCTAGGTAGGGACAGTGTCAGTTTCTTTCACTCTGCAAGTCCTTGTTTCCAGGGACCTGGAAGGACAGTGAGTGAATTGTCCTTTTGCTATATTGTGATTAAAAAAAACATTTATTCTAGGGACAGAAAACTCTAGGTAGGGACAGTGTCAGTTTCTTTCACTCTGCAAGTCCTTGTTTCCAGGGACCTGGAAGGACAGTGAGTGAATTGTCCTTTTGCTATATTGTGATTAAAAAAAACATTTATTCTAGGGACAGAAAACTCTAGGTAGGGACAGTGTCAGTTTCTTTCACTCTGCAAGTCCTTGTTTCCAGGGACCTGGAAGGACAGTGAGTGAATTGTCCTTTTGCTATATTGTGATTAAAAAAAACATTTATTCTAGGGACAGAAAACTCTAGGTAGGGACAGTGTCAGTTTCTTTCACTCTGCAAGTCCTTGTTTCCAGGGACCTGGAAGGACAGTGAGTGAATTGTCCTTTTGCTATATTGTGATTAAAAAAAACATTTTTTTCTAGGGACAGAAAACTGTAGGTAGGGAGAGTATTTTTTTTCTTTCACTCTGCAAGTCCTTGTTTCCAGGGACCTGTAAGGACAGTGAGTTAATTGTCCTTGTGCTATATTGTGCTGAAAAAAACATTTATTCCAGGGACAGAAAACTCTAGGTAGGGACAGTGTCAGTTTCTTTCACTCTGCAAGTCCTTGTTTCCAGGGACCTGGAAGGACAGTGAGTGAATTGTCCTTTTGCTATATTGTGATTAAAAAAAACATTTTTTTCTAGGGACAGAAAACTGTAGGTAGGGAGAGTATTTTTTTTCTTTCACTCTGCAAGTCCTTGTTTCCAGGGACCTGTAAGGACAGTGAGTTAATTGTCCTTGTGCTATATTGTGCTGAAAAAAACATTTATTCCAGGGACAGAAAACTCTAGGTAGGGACAGTGTCAGTTTCTTTCACTCTGCAAGTCCTTGTTTCCAGGGACCTGGAAGGACAGTGAGTGAATTGTCCTTTTGCTATATTGTGATTAAAAAAAACATTTTTTTCTAGGGACAGAAAACTGTAGGTAGGGAGAGTATTTTTTTTCTTTCACTCTGCAAGTCCTTGTTTCCAGGGACCTGTAAGGACAGTGAGTTAATTGTCCTTGTGCTATATTGTGCTGAAAAAAACATTTATTCCAGGGACAGAAAACTCTAGGTAGGGACAGTGTCAGTTTCTTTCACTCTGCAAGTCCTTGTTTCCAGGGACCTGGAAGGACAGTGAGTGAATTGTCCTTTTGCTATATTGTGATTAAAAAAAACATTTTTTTCTAGGGACAGAAAACTGTAGGTAGGGAGAGTATTTTTTTTCTTTCACTCTGCAAGTCCTTGTTTCCAGGGACCTGTAAGGACAGTGAGTTAATTGTCCTTGTGCTATATTGTGCTGAAAAAAACATTTATTCCAGGGACAGAAAACTCTAGGTAGGGACAGTGTCAGTTTCTTTCACTCTGCAAGTCCTTGTTTCCAGGGACCTGGAAGGACAGTGAGTGAATTGTCCTTTTGCTATATTGTGATTAAAAAAAACATTTTTTTCTAGGGACAGAAAACTGTAGGTAGGGAGAGTGTTTTTTTTCTTTCACTCTGCAAGTCCTTGTTTCCAGGGACCTGTAAGGACAGTGAGTTAATTTTCCTTGTGCTATATTGTGATTAAAAAAAACATTTATTCTAGGGACAGAAAACTCTAGGTAGGGACAGTGTCAGTTTCTTTCACTCTGCAAGTCCTTGTTTCCAGGGACCTGGAAGGACAGTGAGTGAATTGTCCTTTTGCTATATTGTGATTAAAAAAAACATTTTTTTCTAGGGACAGAAAACTGTAGGTAGGGAGAGTGTTTTTTTTCTTTCACTCTGCAAGTCCTTGTTTCCAGGGACCTGTAAGGACAGTGAGTTAATTTTCCTTGTGCTATATTGTGATTAAAAAAAACATTTATTCTAGGGACAGAAAACTCTAGGTAGGGACAGTGTCAGTTTCTTTCACTCTGCAAGTCCTTGTTTCCAGGGACCTGGAAGGACAGTGAGTGAATTGTCCTTTTGCTATATTGTGATTAAAAAAAACATTTATTCTAGGGACAGAAAACTCTAGGTAGGGACAGTGTCAGTTTCTTTCACTCTGCAAGTCCTTGTTTCCAGGGACCTGGAAGGACAGTGAGTGAATTGTCCTTTTGCTATATTGTGATTAAAAAAAACATTTATTCTAGGGACAGAAAACTCTAGGTAGGGACAGTGTCAGTTTCTTTCACTCTGCAAGTCCTTGTTTCCAGGGACAGAGAAGGACACCTGAAGGTAGCCCTTATTGCTTTTTTCCCATCTCCCTGCAGGCCATCTATTAGAATGTCTGGAAGGCAAACAAGGAGAGGCAGACAGTCAGGAGGCAATAAAAGAGGGCAAGCAGGCTCTGTGTCTGGGGGCAACAGTGCTGGTCGTGGACGCGGTGCATTGTCATCAGCACATGGCCATGGGACACGCTTGTCCTTCTTTTCGGCAGCTGGACATGTTGAGCCACATCATGCCGAAGACTTGGTAGAGTGGATGACCAAGCCCTCCTCCTCCTCCTCATCCTCTCTCACCCAGGCTCAGGGTACTGGAAAAGCAGCTGCCAAAGCGTCGTCTTCCCTGGTATCAATGTCAGACAAATCATCAGTCACTCCTTCCCTAGACCCACCATGTCCTCCTCCTGAGGAGTCCCCCGAACTGTTTCAGCACAGTGTTGGGTACATGCTCCAGGAGGATGCCCAGCGTTTCGAAGGGTCTGATGATGAAACCCAGCTAGAGGAAGGCAGTAGCGTGAGAGCAGACAGAGGGGATGCTCAAGAAGGACACCAATCTGGCAGTCATGTTCCAGCAGCTGCAGCATACTGCCAGATTGGCTCCAGTGATGAGGAGGGAGGGGATGATGAGGTCAATGACTCCACGTGGGTGCCTAATAGGAGAGAGGAGGAGGAGGAGGATGAGGAGGAGGCACATCTCCAACGAGGCAGGATGCCCTTTGGTGGCCAGCGTAAGGGCAGTACACCGACGGAATCACACCGCAGAGCTCCGCCTGTGCAGGGCGCTGCCTCTGCCCGTCATTCAAAAAGTTCTTTGGTGTGGGCCTTTTTTGAGGCTAGTGCATCAGATCGCACAGCTGCTGTTTGCAACATATGTCTCAAGCGTATATCGCGTGGCCAAAACATCAGCCGCTTGGGTACCACATGCCTGACCAGACATATGTTGACCTGCCATGCAGCTCGTTGGCAAGCCTACCTCAAAGACCCACACCAAAGAACAAAGCGGACCTCTCCTTGCACCGCATCAGCTGGGATCTCCAACCCCACTATAACTTCAGTCCTCTCTGAAACATGCACTGAGAGGAATGAAGGTGTAGAATTAGGTGTGTCACAGCCAAGTACTTGCGCCCACTCTGCTAGCAGTACACCGACGTCCGATTCTAGCAGGCAAATTTCCCTGCCCCAGCTGCTGGACCGTCGAAAGAAGTTCACTCCCAGCCATCCACATGCCCAGCGGTTGAATGCTAGCTTGGCTAAATTGCTAGCGCTTCAACTGCTGCCTTTTCAGTTGGTAGACTCGGCCCCCTTCCGTGAGTTTGTGCAATGTGCGGTTCCTCAGTGGCAGGTTCCCAAACGCCACTTTTTCTCACGGAAGGCTATTCCGGCTCTCTACCGGCATGTGGAAGGCAATGTCTTGGCCTCGCTGGACAGGGCGGTCAGCGGTAAGGTGCATATTACCGCTGACTCATGGTCCAGCAGGCATGGACAGGGACGTTACCTTTCTTTCACGGCCCATTGGGTCACTCTTTTGGCAGCTGGGAAGGATTCAGGACAAGGTGCAGTAGTGTTGGAGGTTGTCCCACCGCCACGCCTCCAAAATGCTACTACTGGTTGTGACACACCTCTCTCCTCCACCCCCTCCTCTTCTTCTTCCTCCATGGCCTCTTCCTGTGGTTTGTCCTATGAACCAGCGGTGCTCCGTAGCCGTTCACGGGGCTACGCAAGTACGCAGGCAAAAAGATGCCATGCCGTGCTTGCGCTGGTGTGTTTGGGGGACAGAAGCCACACTGGGGCAGAGGTCCTGTCTGCTCTGCAGGGCCAGGCCGAGAGGTGGTTGACGCCACGCCAGCTTAAGCCAGGAATGGTGGTTTGCGACAATGGCACCAACCTCCTCTCCGCCCTCCGACAGGGACAACTGACCCATGTGCCCTGTGTGGCTCACGTCCTTAACCTGGTGGTGCAGCGGTTCTTGGGCAGGTACCCGGGCTTACAGGATGTCCTGAGGCAGGCCAGGAAAGTCTGTGTGCATTTCCGCAGATCTTATAATGCCAGTGCTCGCCTGGCTGAGCTGCAAAAGGAGTTGAACCTGCCCAAGAACCGCCTTATATGTGACATGCCCACCAGGTGGAACTCAACGTTGGCCATGCTGCAGCGGCTGCACACGCAGCAGAGGGCCATCAATGAGTACCTGTGCGACTACGGCACCAGGACAGGGTCAGGGGAGCTTGGTTTTTTTTCTCCACGCCAGTGGGGCATGATCAGGGATGCATGCACTGTCCTGGCACCATTTGAGGAGGCCACGAGGATGGTGAGCAGTGACAGTGCATGCATCAGTGACACTGTACCTCTTGTCCACCTGTTGGAGCACACGCTGCGTGGAATAATGGACAGGGCACTTGAGGCAGAACAGAGGCAGGAAGAGGAGGACTTCCTTGCCTCTCAAGGCCCCCTTTACCCAGACAGTGTTCCTTCTGTCCCACCCATCGCACAGGAAGAGGAGGAGGAGGAGGAGGAGGAGGAGGATTGTGTCAGCATGGAGGTGGAGGCTGGCACTCAGCATCATCAGCAGCAGTCTTTTAGGGATGATTTACAGTCCCAAGAAACCAGTGGACTTGTACGTGGCTGGGAGGAGGTGGCTGCGGATCATGTCGTCCTTAGTGACCCAGAGGACTCCGGAGCGAATGCCTCAGCAAACCTACGCTGCATGGCCTCCCTGATCCTGCAAAGTCTGCGGAAGGATCCTCGTATTCTTCGGATCAAGGAGAGGGACCATTACTGGCTGGCCACTCTCCTTGATCCACGGTACAAGGGTAAGGTTGCGGACCTTATGTTACCGTCGCAGAGGGAGCAGAGGATGAGACAACTCCGGGAGGCCTTGCAGAAAGGTCTGTGCAACGCGTTCCCAGAGACTGGGAGGTTGCAAACTCCTGGTCCTGGACAACGAGTTGCTGAGGCTTCGGCCAGTCAAAGAAGGAGCGGTGGGGAAGGTGGCCGTCTGACCGATGCGTTCAGACAATTCTTTAGTCCGCAGCCCCAAAGTATGATTGGTTCCAGCAACCATCGCCAGCGTCTGATAAACATGGTGCAGGAATATCTAGGGGCAAGGTCAGACTTGGACACCTTCCCCACCGAAAATCCTCTGGCTTACTGGGTCTTGAGGATGGATCACTGGCCAGAGCTTGCACAGTATGCAATTGAGCTACTGGCCTGTCCTGCATCCAGCGTTCTTTCGGAACGCACATTCAGTGCTGCTGGAGGATTTGTCACGGATCACAGGGTGCGCCTGTCCACCGACTCGGTTGATCGACTGACTTTCATCAAGATGAACCAGTCTTGGATCACCACCAGCTACCACACACCTGATGCTGATATAACAGACTAATTGATTTTAAAATGTCACATCCCTTCAAGACTGATGCTGATGCTGAGTGCCTGTGCTGTTATGTTGACTGGCTATCCTCCTCCTCCGAGTCCTCAATGATACGATTGATGATGATAGCTTGGAAGATCATTTTTGTTTATGGGTGCCGCCACCAGTGCCTAACGCCCAATTTTTCAGCCCCTGTTTAACAGGGGCGTGTAATTACAATTTTTGAAGCAATACTTTGCAACAGGGCTCATTGCTGTGCTCCAAGTACAGTATCTGTGAGGAGTTGCAGTGTTGTGCCACCAGTGCCTAAGGCCCAATTTTTCAGCCCCTGTTTAACAGGGGCGTGTCATTACAATTTTTGAAGCAATACTTTGCAACAGGGCTCATTGCTGTGCTCCAAGTACAGTATCTGTGAGGGGTTGCAGTGTTGTGCCACCAGTGCCTAAGGCCCAATTTTTCAGCCCCTGTTCAACAGGGGCATGTAATTACAATTCTTGATCTAATAATTCACAGCAGGGCCCATTGCTGCACCCACCAAGAGTAACTGTCAGGGCTTACAGTGTTGTGGCACCAGCACCACCATCAAAGGCCCAATTTTTACTACCACTGTTCAACAATTATATGTAATTAAAATTCCTGATATAATAGTTGACAGCAGGGCGTTCCAGCACCAACCAAGAGTAACTGTGAGTGCTTACAGTGTTGTGCCAACACCAACAACTAAGGGGCCTATTTCTGCAGAGTATATACGGCAGGTCCCTACTTTCAAACATCCAACTTACAAACGACTCCTACTTGCAAACGCAAGAAGACAACAGGAAGTGAGAGGAAATCTACCACTAGGAAGGAAAATTCTCTCCTGTAAGAATAAATATGGGAGAAAGGTGTCTCCTCTGTACTGATGCTTTATCAGCAATCCTTGTTTCAAGAAAAACACCACATTTCAAAAACAGTTGTCATTGGGACGGAAAGTGAGGTGAAATGTTCTGAACAGGGGCACAGACAGCAAAACAAATGTTACAGGGGTGATAACCCTTACCTATGTTTTCCAAAAAGTTTAAAAATAGATTTTTGGGCTGGAGCTACACTTCAACAATGTACCTGTTCAAAATTACAAACAGATTCTACATAAGAACAAACCTACAGTCCCTGTCTTGTATGCACCGCCTGTATACGGCTGTTCAGAGTATATAGGGCCTTTTTTATTTTATGTGCGGGGTTCCCCTTAATATCCATACAAGACCCAAAGGGGCTGGTAATGGGCTGGGGTAGGGGGGGGGGGGGGTCATGGGGTAGCTATGCCATTTTTCTTAAAGAATTTCATCCATATTACCGGGACCAGACATTACATTAAAGCCGCAAGCAGTTTTAAATGGCTTTTTTTTCCTTTAGAAGTGTCATTTTGTGCAGGGACAGTTCTAAACACGGGAAACACGTGGCACTTCACAGGCATACTTTAGACACCCCCCAGGTACGATATTTAAAGGAATATTTGACTTTTTTTTTTTCACTTTATGCATCATTAAAATGACTGCTCCCGAAAAACGACCGTTTTTAAAACTTCTTTTTGCATTGATACATGTCCCCTGGTGCAGAACCCGGGTTCCCAAACCCTTTTTAGGACAATAACATGCATAATAGTTGTTATAATTAGCACTTTAGAATTCGAACGTTCGCATCCATTGTATTTAATAGGGTTCTAATGTTCGTTCGAACTTCCGGTCCGTTCGCGGGTTCTGGTGCGAACCGAACCCGGGGGTGTTCGGCTCATCACTACATTGGATCATTTATCCACAAAAAAAAAAACTATTTGTACAGTTAGGTTGTTTGTCAGTTTATTTCATTGCTTCTTTCATCCAGCAGCAATCCATATTCGATGTACCCTGTATCACATAGATGTATGCAAAGTCATTTACAGGCAGATGGTATCTTTTTTGTTAGAGTAGTTTCCATATTGTGTAGACCTCAACTAATAACAATTACATGGGCCTCACTGGCTAATAAATGGTTTTCATTTTTATTCCGCAAAGTCAATTTCTGGCCAGCTGGTTCTTTAAAGCACAGAGATGATCTTCATACACTTCTCCTCTGTTCCCAATTACATACCTCCTTGGTGTGTACCAGAAGTGATTTAGAAAGTTATTTTCCATAATATCCTCTCCTTGAATAGAACATGGGGCTTGTGACACTGCAAACTAAATCAATATTATGTAAGCCTTGTGACTTTATATATTTCCTTTTAATTAATTCACAAACATAAAGGAATACGCTTCAGTGTATAGCCTGAGTGGCTGTAAAAGCACTGACCCACCAAATGGAGTCTATGTTGTATCACTCTGTACTGGGAGAATTTATAGTCTCCTAGATTGAACAGTAAGTTGTAGTCTAATACACATCCATACGGGACCATAAAAACCCTTTTATACTGTATGTAAGTGCCGTAACTGAATTCATTTTCCGTTCATTTGCATAGAGTTTATATGGGAAGGTTGAAAATAGTAAAGGCTACTTATTTATTACACTATGAAATGTAGCAAGTGCTACAGTAATCTTCACCTGTCCTTGAATCCTTTGAGATATACATAAAGCTTATTTTCCTGTAGAAGGATAGTAAATCATTTGAGTGCAATTCTAAGCGGTCTCTGTTCCTTATATTTTAAAGACACTTAGAATATTGGGGGAACTGGAACAATGCCTATACTATTAGGGAGACAGTTAATATATTCCAGGTTTTTTTTTTTAAGGGGTCAGGCATATGCAACTATGCAACAGGATTGTATTTGAGTTAATTGCTGTGATTTATGATGATAGAGGTATCAGGAATACACTCTCATTGGTTCTGCCTGAGCAACCTATGAATTAATGGCAGTTATATACTGTACACATCATAAAAAGCGACTTACAGTATATTCGTTTTTTATTTATACCAGGAGAAAAATCGACACTACACATGCATTTCAGTTAAATATATCTGGAAAAGATGTTTAGCATATTGTTGCTTTATGAAACATATTGTAGTTGACTGATGAGCTATCCAGACTTATCAGGACAGATAAATGAAACTTAAGAGCAGGATCTATGGAAACCAGTCAAACTTCCTTAAAGTAGTATTAAAGTGGTTCTAAAGGCTGAAGGTTTTTTTAGCTTCATGCATTCTATGCAGTAAGGTAAAAAACCTGTGTGCAGTCGCCCCCCCCCCCTCCCCCCCAATGCTTACCTGAGCCAGATCTTGATCCAGTTATGTGCACAAGAGCTGCTCTCCTGACTCTCTCCCTGCTCACTGGCTCAGACACAGCAGCGAGAACCATTGGCTCCTGCTGCTGTCAATCACAGCAATTGTGGGCGTTGCAGGGTGGTCGCGCTCAAGTCGTCTCCAAGTTGCCTTGAAAAGTCGCGCTGGAAGTCGTGTTGCCCCAGTGTGAACCGGCACTAACAGAGAGTTTTAGTAATATTGAGAGAAAAAAGAAAAACAAAAGAGAATAAAAAGAAATGGAATAAAGAAACAAGATAAGACACTCAGAGATATCCCATAGAGATTTAAGTAAAAAATTGTACAGAGAGTAGCAAAGGAGGGGTGGAAGGGGGGGGGGTAGGGAAGGGGTAGGGCAAGCAGAAAATCAGGGTATGGGTGTTTACCCCATGGGGGCGGTAAGACCCCAATGGTTCGCCAGGGTGTCTCAATTCACCAGTGATCGAGTGTCTAGGAGAGTAGATGTCAGGTAGAATGTCATGTGGGTAGCTCAATCCCTCTAAGGGATTGTCCCTTGTCAGAATATTTGAATATATTCCACAGTCGCCATGTCTTGATGTATGTTTCCTGTCTATGTTGGCCAGTGAGGATTAGGTCTTCCATGTGGTTAATGTCGTCTACTCTGTGGAGCCACTGGGCAATTGACGGTGGGTTTGGGGATTTCCAATTGAGGGGAATGCAAGCTTTGGCCGCGTCAAAAAGGTGTAGAACCACCGATTTTTTATAGGCCTTTGCAGGTGTGTCATTCGCATGGAGGAGGAAATAGGCCGGCTCGTCCGGCACAGTACGGTCCGAGAAGTTCTGGGTGATGCGGCGGACCTCCCTCTAGAAGTTCCGCAGCCGCGGACAGGACCAGAAGATGTGTAGAAGTGTGCCCTCCCCCTCCTGGCATCGCCAGCAGCGATCAGTGGTTGTAGGAAACAATTTGTGCAGAAGGGAGGGTGTCCTATACCAACGCGTAAGGAGTTTGTAAGAACACGGGGTGTAACGATAATGGCATATTTAGACGACCTGCTACTAATAGACCACTCAGTGGAAAAAACTGGAAGTAGCTATTCACGAGACAATCAAGTATCTGGAATATCACGGTTGGATTATCAACCGAGACAAGTCAGCTCTAAGACCAGTCAAAAGTCTGGAATACTTGGGGCTAAGGCTGGATTCAAATCAGAGAAAGATTTTCTTACCTCCAGAGAAGGTGTCGTCTTTGAAAGATTTGACCCACTTAGTGGGTACAAAAAGAAAACCATCCATACGCCTGTGCATGAGGCTGCTGGGAAAAATGGTGGCTTCATTCGAAGCAGTACCCTACGGTCAATTCCATTCAAGGAACTTGCAGAGGGCCATACTGTCAGCCTGGAACAAAAAAGTTCAGGCTTTAGACTTACCAATGTCCCTGTCCCCTTCCGTTCGCAAGAGCCTCCATTGGTGGTTGGTGCCCCAGAATCTGGAAAAAGGGAAACCCTTCAGTCCGGTTTCTTGGAAGGTGGTCACTACAGATGCCAGCCTCATAGGCTGGGGGACAGTACTGGAGCAATGGTCTCTCCAGGGCAAGTGGTCAGAAGCAGAGAAGGCCCTGCCCATCAATCTCTTAGAGATACGAGCAGCCCGGTATGCCCTAGTAGTAGGGACATCCAAACTCCAAGGGTCCCCTGTCAGAATTCAATCAGACAATGCCACAGCAGTGGCATATATCAATCACCAGGGTGGCACCAGGAGTCGTGCAGCCCAGAGGGAAGCGAATTGCATCCTGAAATGGGCAGAAAGATATGTCCCAGCCATATCCGCGGTTTTCATCCCAGGAGTGGAAAATTGGAGAGCGGACTTTCTAAGTCGCCAGCAATTATGCCCGGGGGAATGGTCTCTTCACCCCGAGGTTTTCCAGGCAATATGCCAGCGGTGGGGAACACCGGATGTAGATCTGCTAGCATCCAGATTCAACGCAAAGGTGGACAGATTTGTGTCTCGCACAAGGGATCCCCTAGCTTGCGGCTCGGATGCCCTAGTGTTCCCTTGGGATCAGTTCAAGCTGATATATGCATTCCCACCACCACAATTGTTACCGCGATTAATCCGCAGAATCCGGGTAGAAAAGAAACCGGTGATTCTGGTGGCTCCAGCGTGGCCCCGAAGAGCATGGTACGCGGAGATCGTAAAGATGTCAGTGGGGAGTCCTTGGACCCTCCCACATCGTCCGGACCTGCTTTTGCAGGGACCGATATACCACCCTTCCTTACAAGCCCTAGGTTTGACGGCCTGGCTATTGAAGCCCACATTCTAAAAAAAGAGTGGTCTCTCTAATCCGGTAGTATCTACCATGATCAATGCCAGGAAGCCGGTATCCAGGCAGATCTATTATAGGATCTGGAAGGCGTACATCGCGTGGTGTGAGGCCAAGAAATGGCATCCGCGTAAGTACGTAATAGGTAGGATTCTGGACTTCCTACAGTGGGCTGTGGATAGGAAGCTTGCCTTGAGTACTATCAAGGGTCAGATTTCGGCCTTGTCAATATTTTTTCAAAGGCCCTTGGCTTTGCATTCATTAGTCAAAGCTTTCATACAAGGAGTGATGCGTATTAGCCCTCCGGTTAGTATTCCCATATGTCCATGGGACTTAAACCTGGTTCTGTCGGTTCTACAGAAACAACCATTTGAACCATTGCAGCACATTTCCTTGGTTCTTCTCACCAGGAAATTGATTTTCTTAGTAGCCATTTGTTCGGCTAAAAGAGTATCGGAATTAGCCGCCATGTCCTGTAAGGAGCCATATCTGGTTGTCCATAAGGACAGAGTAGTATTACGTCCCCACCCAGCCTTTCTTCCTAAGGTGGTATCGAGGTTTCATTTGAACCAAGATGTGGTTCTTCCTTCTTTTTTTCCCAAACCTACCTCGGTAGAGGAAAAGTTATTGCATTCTTTGGATGTAGTAAGAGCAGTTAAAGCTTATCTAAAAGCCACTGCTCAGATTCATAGAACGGATACTTTGTTTGTTCTGCCGGAAGGCCCCAGAAAGGGTCAGGCAGCATCAAAATCTACTTTAGCCAAGTGGATTCGACAGGTCATAATACAAGCCTATGGCTTGAAAAGGAGACCGCCTCCGTTCAAAGTTAGGGCGCACTCCAGAAGAGCAGTTGGAACTTCATGGGCAGTGCATCACCAGGCCTCCCTGGCTCAAATCTGTAAGGCCGCAACATGGTCTTCAGTACACATGTTTACTAGGTTCTACCAGGTGGACGTTAGAAGTCAGGAGGATGTCGCCTTTGGGCGCAGTGTGTTGCAGGCCGCAAAAGATCCTCGTGCCTGATGGCGCCCAGCTTATGTATAGTGTATCCCCCCCCTCATTTGGCATTGCTTTGGGACGTCCCATTAGTAATGACTAAGTCGCTCTGTGTCCCGTGATGTACGAAAAAGAAAAAGGGATTTTTATAACAGCTTACCTGTAAAATCCTTTTCTTGGAGTACATCACGGGACACAGAGCTCCCACTCCTCTTTTTTGGCGACACTTATTGCTTTGCTACAAAACTGAGGTACTCCCGGATGGGAGGGGCTTATATAGGGGAGGGTACTTCCGGTTTTGGAAGTTGCCAGTGCCAGCACCTGAAGGTATCTATATAACCCATTAGTAATGACTAAGTCGCTCTGTGTCCCGTGATGTACTCCAAGAAAAGGATTTTACAGGTAAGCTGTTATAAAAATCCCTTTATCCCTTTAGGAGCTGCTGAATAGATGGGTCCTTCTGCTGTCTCCCAATAGTGACCCACGCTGACCCAAACCCAACTTTACTGACACCCCCATAGCGTAAAGCATAAAACACAACTGCAAAGACAAAGGTTCTATATATGTAACCTAACTATAATGAACATGCCCTAGCTATACCACAGGCCAGCGGGGTCTGTCATACTGTATGCAGGCACTGGGGCCCCAGGTCTTCTGTTGGAGAGCTTGCTATATAGAGTGTTTATAATCCCAAGGTGGGGGGAAGGATACTCCAAAAGGGGTTCTGGGCCATCTCTGAGTGATAGCAAGGTATTTAAAAGGCAACTAGGTCCAACAGGCAGTGAAGTAAAAGCAAATGCTAATGGCCAAGAGACCTCTCAACACACACACACTTGTCTCTGGTGGTCCCCTAAAGGCCAGACGAGATGTTGTGCCATGCACACAGGGCTCCCCTCCATTGCAAGCGTTAGCTAGATTTGTGGCTTTCTCCCCTCTCCCTGGAGTTCTTAGTCCTCTCCATGGTTCAGGCTCTGCTCTATCTTGTTTTACCATAGTAGCTCCCTGTAGCCAGACTCTCTATCTCCTCTGGAGTCAGTAGTCTTCCCCCTACCTGCAGTTCTGAACACACAGCACTCTGGTCAGCTTACCGCAGCATAATCCCTGCATCACCTGTATAGCAGCACAGTAGTCGTAAGGGAGCAAAAGCCTGGTGGCTACAGTTCTCCCTCTGCTCTGCACAGCAGCACTGGTCCCCTCTTAGATCACCACCACCTTGATGTTCCCTCTACATGGGCTCTCCTCCCCACACAGATCTTATGAAAAAAGGGATAAATTGCTGGCGCTCAAGATACTAGTTTAACACATAATTAAAAAGGAACTAATCCATTAAGTCCATGAAGTCCATGGAGTGGAGGAGACAACTGCCAAATGGCAAGCATGAGGTTTAAAGCAGTCACTAAGGGCAAAGCTCTTCTCCGGAGTGAAGCCGACTCTGAGGAAAGAAAATAAGGAGACAGAAGAGTGCCTTTAAGTGCAATATTTCTTGGATACAAAGGCAGTCTGCCAAATTAACCCTCACATTGAAAATAATTGGACACTTTTGAGCACATTTCTCTCTTTGAATCCTACAGAAATGATCCTTGAAATTAAAATGTTACTTTCAGGAATCATTTCTGTAGGATTCAAAGGGATAAATGTGTCCCAAAATGTCCAATTGTCTTCCATGTGAGGGCTCATTTGGCAGACTGCCTTTGTAACCAATAAATATTGCACTTAGAGGCGCTCTTCTGTCTCCTTATTATGTTCACCCAGATCTTATGGGTGGGGTTAAAGTCTTAGGCTACAGCCAATCAGAGCCCTGGTTTCTTAAGGTCTTCACCAAGATGGCCACTTCTCCTCTTTTGCTGGGGACATTTTCTCTTCAGTGGGTGGGACTAAAATCTACCGACCAGTAATGCCCTGTACACACGATCGGATTTCCAATGGAATAAAATCCGATGGAATTTTCTGTCGGAATTCAGATGAAGCTGACTTTCATTGGTCTTGCCTACACACTATCAGACAAAATTCCGACCATCCAAAACGCTGTGACGAACAACACGTATGACGGCACTATAAATGGGAAGTTTAAATCCAACGGCGCCACCCTTTGGGCTGCTTTTGCTGATTTTGTGTTACCGCGTGTTAGTAAGAGTTTGGTGTTAGCTGATTCGCGCTTTTCAGTCTCCGTGCTTTTCAGTCCGTTACAGCATGACGAATGTGCTATCTCCATTACGAACGCTAGTTTTAGTCTGAGCATGCATGGATTTTTCTCCGATGGAGTTCCACACAGACGATCGTTTTTTCCTATCGTTTTTTTTCCATCGGAAAAAATTAAAACATGTCCTGTTTTTTGACACCGATGGAAAAAATTCCGATGGGGCCCACACACGATCGTTTTTTCCGATGTCCATCTGACTTTTTTCATTGGAAAAAACGATCGTGTGTACAGGGCATAAGAGTTCTTCTCTCTTCCTGTTGCTCACACGCAGTCCTATCCAGCAGCAGGAGTCCTGGGGCAAGCTGAGGCACAGCTTCAAGTGCCCAAGCCATGTGGTTCCCGCCCCTCTAAGGGCCACAGTTATATATCTTAGTTATAAATAGATTATTTCAGTGGAATGTTTTTTCCTTTCAGGAAGAGTCATTTACATTTCATTCTTTTAAAAGTTCTAAAAATTCAAAAATCTTTTAACTGAAAATGGCCCATCAATGCCATCTTAACAAGTTTGAAAAGGATGGGTTAAAACTTTAATAGATACAAATTGAGAAAATCATGCCAAAATCCATACAAGACTGTCATTTGTGATGGACAGATGGCTTCTTATTTACATAAGAGAAAAAATACAGAAATATTAAATTGATCACAGCCATCGTATATAGCAACAAATGGAAAATGCATAATGAGTACATTGAAAGCAATTTCTGCTAGAATCCCCAGATTAAGCAATGTTTATTAATCTCACGGGAGATCCACGTCTGCCTGGAATCTTCATTATCGGCCATGCTCGTGTCTGCTGGTGACATACTGGATTTCATTTATACTGAGATGGCCGGAAACATGAAATACCATGTGATACACGGCCCAAGTTTTTTTACCCTGGTAGATCCATTCACTGCATCCATCAGCCAGTGACAGTTATAAGACCTTATATTCGATTCCTCAGTTTGCATTTCTCACGGCACTGTAAAGACCAGGCACAATCCAGAATATTTCAGAGCAACTCATTGGACTAATTTCAGTGATTTGGGGAGTACAATCTTATTTTGTAAAAGCACCAGGAATATACTTTTCCATTGGATCCAATGTGATCTAAAAACTTGCAATGATCTGGTTGTCATTACTTGATATATAAAAAGTATTAAAAGGACTAGTCTACTAAGCAGGCTCAAAATTAATTGTAACCACACAGAACTGCATGCGGATCGCAAAGAATAACACAGCATGTTCCTGTGCGATTCCCGGTGTGAACTGACCCTTATGGAAGAGTAACCCTACGTTCACACCTATGCGTTTTTTGGTGGGTTTTGTAGAAATGCACTACAGTCCATTTAACGTGGTTTCCTATGGATATAGTTCACATATGTGCGTTTTGCTGTGCTGCGTATTTTGAAAAGGGTCAGGGACTTTTTTCCTTGCAGCAGAATGCGTTTTGCGTGTAATAGACTTCAATGGAGCCGCACCAAAAACGCAAGTGTTGCATTTTTCTTGCATTTTTTTATTTTTAAGCACACTGTGTAAGCCGGCTGCTGCATCCTTAACAACCGATAAATCATCAGCTGTCAGCGGGGTTCCCTGCTGAGAGCTGAATATAAAAAAAAAATTAAAAAAAAAAAATCAGGAAAAAAAATGGCATGGGGTCTCCATGCCAAATCAATTGCAGACCCTTTTTCGAGCATGCAGCCCGGCAGGTCAGGAAAGAGAGGAGGCGAGCGAGCACCCCACCCCCCTGAACCATACCAGGCCACATGCCCTGATTTGTCAAAAACTGTGTGTGTGTGTTTTTTTTTCATTTTGACACTTTTTTGGTGAATGAGTACATACCCCCTACTTATTCACATAAGGGGAGGCAGGGATTCTGGGGGCCCCCTTGTTTTTCACAATAATTTTTTTGCCGCTGATGTTTTTTTTTACATTCAGTTGTCAGTGGGAAATCCCTGATCGGTTGTTAAGGAAGTGGCGGCTGGCTTCCCGGCCCACTCCTTAGCAACCAGCTATATACAGTGTGTTCAAAGAGAAAAAAAATACGCAAAATGCATGAAAACTGCATGCAAAAAGGCATCAAAAATGCGGTTTAAAAAATACAAAACACACTGCAAAACACGCCTTGAAAACTGCATCAACCGCATAGATGTGAACCTAGACTTAAGCTGCCTTTGATGATGATGTCAAGTCAGCGGGTGACCATACTGACTGGACAGACTGGATCTTGACTGGCTTGTCAATGCATTAAGCAGCTTTTAAAACAAGACCCTCTTCAAATATACAGTATAATCTCTCTCTCTCTCTCTATATATATATATGTGTAGCGGGGGGTCCTAAATTTAGGGACTGCTATGCTAAATTTAGGGGTGATTCGAGTGGTGGTTGGCTCAAATCTTTCAATTTGCTGGACTCTGCCTTGCTGCTGTTTTACCTGGTGTGCAGTTCCCCTAAGAAGTATGGGTGGCGCTGTCACTTGTACTCAGGGTTGAACCACAGGTGATGGAGTAGTGATTTGGTGTCCTCTCCCGGCAGTCGTGCAGTGGATGTGGTCTGCCTTCTGTGCATGCCGGGAGAGGGTACAAAAGGGGCGGACGCCATTGGAGAGGGAGCAATTCCCGGGGCCCATGCCCGGAGGGAGAACCTACGGTCCAAGTTCAAGTGCATGACCCTCCGGGCTATGGGGCCACGTGTGTTTCAGTCTCAGGCACCTTTAGTCCATGGACTGCAACTTCAGCCCTGGGCCCAGCACCTTTAGCTGGAGCCCACTTCGGGAGGAGGAATCCCAGGGTGCCGCCTTGCGAGGGGACCCGTTTCTAGAAGAGGAGGCTGGGGGAGGACCGTTCCGAAGGACTGGTGAGAGATTACAGTGAAGGAAGGGGCCCAGTAATTCTATGGAGAGATGTCATCCATCCGAAAACAGGGATCTAAACAACGGGACCATTAGGAGGTTTGGGACACTATAGATTCTGTGGCAGAGGATCTCCTGAACGCATCCATTAGGGAATCTTATAGACTGTTTGAGTTACACGCCGGCTGCTAGTGCCTTTTTGGTGACAATCCGGGTGAGCTATACCCACTCGGGATCGAGTGGCGAAGAAATAAGGGTACCTGAATTGATCTGTCTTCCTAACAACACCTTTCTCTCTTCTCAACTTTGTGGATGTTCATACATAAAGAAAGAAATAAACTCTACGTTGGAGTTGACACTGGTGTGGACCTTGGAGTTACTTGGGGTATAGAGACTTTGTCCTTACATTCTAGGGACAGAAACCAGCTTTGAGGGGAACCCTGCTGCAAGACCCGTAAGTGAAAACAGGTGTGCTTAACCTCTGCAAACCAGGGGGTATGGGCATGGTGGGGACTGTGTGCCTTTTTCTCCTGTGAGCGAGCCAAGGACAGTGGAGAAAGAGGGCCGGTTGCTACATATATATATATATATATATATATATATATATATACATATACAGTATATATAATATATTTATAAGAATACAAGTATAAGAGTATAAGGAATGTATTTTACAAGGTATTTTAATTTAGTAGTGTCCCTGGTGCATTAAGCACATTTTTAACATCCTTTTGCTTGGTGAATCTAGCTATGATGGATGAGTAGTAAAGTATTTTTTTATTCTTACAATACTTGTTGATAATCTAAAGAGAACTACACATTTTTTTTTACCTAAAGCACTAACTAACTATACTGTCGAAAATAAAACTTCTGCTTAAAGCTGTTCTTCCGATGAGGGTATCTGTAGGCTAAGCAATGCTCAGGAATACAAAGCAGATGTAATCAGTTCCCCGGCAAGTAAGTATTCCAAAGACTGAAGTCAGTAAGTGATAAGAACCTCTTATGGATTCTGCACACTCCACCAGTGAGTAAATTAATTCCAAAGTTTTAGTTCTTGTCATTGTTTTTGGTCCAAATTTACAAAAGGCAGTGCATTTTTTTTTTGTAATCGCTTATCCGACTGATAAAAGCAGGAAACAGAAAACTTTACAATGTATTCCCCTATGGCTTCCATACTAACTAAAAACAATTATGTAAAACAGTGACTTTCACGCTTTAAAGTGGACCTTTCTTGGAGAGGCCTGCCATCCAAATGAACGTCACCATGTGAATGTAAATGAGTCAGTGGTGCAAAGACAAGGAGAAAAAGAGGGATAAAAAGCCACAAGAGATCCTTCTAAAGTTGGTCATAGATGGTTTAAAATTAGCTCGGTTTAGCAGGGACTGGCCAGATTTTGACCCGTGAGTGGCCATTCCTGTTAATCAAAAGTTGATCACTAGATTGAGTTCTGTCAAGCAGACAAGTTGAAAAACATTTGTCAATCAGCATTTTTACCTGCACATGATTGGATGGAAGTCAGCTGAGTTTCACTACATTCACTAAGCTCTGCGAAAAATTCCCTTGAAAACTGAAGAGTCTGTTTGTCTTTAGAAAATCAACCCCACTGCTCTCTTACGCTTGTACATAACATATTTAGCAAGTTGCTCCTCCCCCATCCCGAGTGCCCCCAACAGCAGTCGGCAACACGGATCCGCTCTCCTGTGAATGGACATTGTCCCCTCCTCCTTTCTCCATATTGGCTCACTGGCTGTGACTGACAGCAGGAGGAGCTTTCCAATCCTTAAGTACGATGGCTGCATTTGTTTTCTTTTTTTTTTGTTGTCTATTTTCCTTTATTGTCAACACACTTTAATTAACACACTACCTGTCCTAGGGTGTCTCTTGCTGCAGCATGTTTTATGCATGCTACAGATTCGATACTTTGCAGGCACAATAACCTCCCTGGCGGTATGATTTTGTCAGATTTTTGAATCTCAAAGCGGTACAATTCTTTTGCATAGAAATTTGGTGTTTTATATTGTAGGCTGGAATTCTTCGTAATAACACACTTAAATCTGTCCAAACAAGAGCCTAGTCATAGGTGTGCGCTGCCTATTGCAATTGTTAATTTTACTTATTTTTTTTTATTTTGACACTTTAAAAATAAAATAAAAAATTGATCACTTTTATTCCTATTACAAGGAATGTAAACATCCCTTGTAATAGGAATATGACATGTCAGGACCTCTTTACAGTGAGATTATGGGGTCAATAAGACCCCACATTTCACCACTAGGCTGGGAAGCCTAAAAAAAAAAAAAGATCACCACTTCACAGCCGAAGCGGCGCCATTTTATTTAATGCAGAGGCCGGGCGTGACGTCACAACATCACGCCCGGCCTCCGACGATCATAGAGACTCCGGCGACCATCTGGTCCGCCGGAAATCTCTGTGATCAACATCCGGGGGCCGGCGGATCCTGTCACCAACTCACCGATCGCATAGGTGAGTCGGGAGAAGCACCAGAGGGCGGCGGGAGGTGGGGGACTTCCCCTTCCGCTACCCGTAAGAACGATCAAGCAGTGGAACAGCCGCTATGATCATTCTTATGGTGCAGGGAATCGCTGGCTGAAACCGGCAATATCCTAATGATGCCTGTAGCTGCAGGAATCATTCAGATATACCCCCACAAAGCCCAGGACGTCATATGACGTACCCTGGGCACCAAGTGGTTAAGGACGCACGTTTGGACCCCATCACGTATGAGGAAGAGGAGGTGAATAGCTGTATAGTGAGGATATAGAGGATAGAGGATATCACCCCACTCAGCTCCCTGAGATCAAAATACATTCTGCAGAGATCAGGGATTATAGAGCACAAATCAGACGACTCTCATATAACTATAGCAAGAACCAAGTGAGAAAAACAAACAAAAATAAATAAAGAAAATAATAAAATAAAAAATTTAAATAAATAAAGGAGGAAAAGAGGAAAAAGGGATAGAATGAAAGAAAAGTAAGGAAGTAGAGGAAATAGAGAAGAAGAAAGTGACCCCGTGCTCCAACTTCCACCAGTCAGAGACAGCTCTAATCGGGTAAAGATCTGGCGTCCCCCACCAAGTATTCAACCCATGGGCCCCAAACTTTCTTGAACATCTGCATTTTATCTTGTAGTATCGCTGTCATACCTTCATTAAGCATAATCCAGGAAAGTTTGTGCTTAAATTGTGCAAATGGCAAAGCTGCCGTTTTCCAGGATTTTGCAATAATACTTTTTGCTGATATAAATATAAAATGTTATGAGACATCTCTGAGATTTTGATGCCATCTCCACCTTACTGCCCAGCAGTGCCTGTCTCAGGGATTTCACTAGATTCATCTGGGTGAGGGTGTAGATAAAATTGTACACCCTAATCCAGTAACGCCGTACCTTAGGGCACTGCCACCACACATGGTACATGGTTCCTTGCTGTCCACATCTGCGGAAACACAGTGGAGATGCTGCCGGCACATATGTTGCCAGCCTAGCTGGGATCATGTACCATCGCAAAAGCACTTTGTAATTGGCTTCAATAATTGATGTATTTATGAGCGACTTCGAGGCCCCTTGAGCTATATTATGCCATTCATCCTGTTCAATTGTCTCCTGGAGGTCTGTCTCCCATTTTACCATGTAAGCCTGTTTAATAGAGGAATTAGTCAAGACAGTATACATTTCTGAAATATGTCCTCTGATTTTATCGAAGTTCTGACACAGGTATTCCATCGTGGACATAGTAGCTATATCAGAAGTAGTTTGTATTTCAATTACATTTTTACAATTGTATTATTTTTTATAATATGTTTATACAATCATTTTTATTTTATTTTTTTTACTATTTTTTTAGGTGCCTCATTGGGGGGCTTTGGTGAAATATCAGGGGTCTAAATAGACCCCTGATGTCTCACTTTTGAGACAAAGAAAGGGACTGGGAACAGAAATTCCCCAGTCCTTTCTCTGCAGCCAAGCAGCAGGGGGAATCTGCCCAGCACAGGGTGATTAGGGTGTGCCCAGGCACACCTGGCACACCCTGTGCGCATGCCTATGAGCCTAGTAGACACCCCGTGTATGATAAAGTTTGAAACACAAAATCATAAATTATAATATAAATAAATAACTATAAATAATTATAAAAAATAATAATATAATAATAATACAAATAATTTCCTCACATTTCACTATCGCTCAATTCTGCAAGTGATTCTAATTTACTATCGCTGTTTTCTAGCTGGTCTAAAACCACTTTTGACGTAAAGGGACACTTTTTGGTTGCTATGGACAATCTCAGGTTTCCAGGCAGAAAGAACAGTATATATAATATAAAACTGCAGGCAGGGCACTGGACAAAGCACTACCGACAAAAGGGAGGTGAAATGATATGATACAGTAATGTAATCTGTAAGATTACAGTGTACAGTATGTGTTATGTATTGTGTACTTTTTGAATTTGCCGCCGGGCTCCGCCCCCAATGTGTCACGACGCTCGCAGGGAACGGAGCCCGCACACAGAGGCATCGGGCGGTGGACACATTTATGTAAAACTCGGGGTTACCGCTAATGGTACTGAAATTTGAACCCCGAGCCACACTCGGGAATATCACCTGGGAGGTTAAGGGGACCCCCAGGCACTATATTTAGAGGAATTTTTCATTTTTATTGTTGCACTTTAAGCATAATTAAAATCACTGCTCCTGCAAAAACTATTGTTTAAAAAAATATATATATATATATATATATATATATATATATATATATATATTGTGAGGGGGTTAGCTCGGCAGCGGGTGTGTGTGACCCCCGGGATGGGCTCCCCACACAAAAACAGGCCCAGCAAACGGAGGTTGTGGTTTTCAAAATCAAAAAGGTGCGGTTTATTTTCTATTTACAGTGACAAAACACAGCAAAGCAAAAGAAACATAAACAAAATAAATCCTGGTCAACTTGACCTCTGACTAAACATACAGGTTTCCTAACTAACAACTGGGATCAGCCTAGTGCTGTCCTAGTCCCTAAGTCCCTGGTTTTAAATGTCCAAGCAAATAGCCACACAGGCTTTGTCTCACCGCACAGGGGTTCACTCTCCCTAGACAGTCCACACAGGTCTGGTTCCAGGCATGAGCAAACACCTAATGAATCTGGGAGTTCTTATAGAGGCCTAAATGAGCTGACAAGCTTCAGCTGGTCTCATCAACTCCCTGTCTGCACGACGCCCCACACTCTCCCTAGAGGTATGAGTCATCCATGAGCCCACTAGCCTCAGCTGGGCTTATACAACTCTCCACCTAGTTGTATAAGTCAGCGTAAAGCCTGAATCTGGGCGAAATATATCTACCCCCCTGGATGCAACCAGGTGACTTTACCTTCCTGCTGTCACATACCCCCCCCCCTCTTGTTTTAACCTCGGGGTTGGAACACCAGCAATCAGGCATTCATGTACTCGAGACAAAGCATCCACATTCCCCATTTGAACGCCAGGGCGATGCTTTACTGTGAAGTTGAATTCCTGGAGGGCCAGGAACCACCTATTCACTCTTCTATTTGTTTCCTTGTTTTGAGCCATCCACTTTAACGGAGCGTGATCCGTAACCATGTCAAAGTGCCTACCTAGCAGGTAGTACCGAAGGGAATCTAGAGCCCACTTCACCGCTAAACACTCCTTTTCAACGGTGGCGTAATTTACCTCATGGGACTTCAACTTCCTGCTGAGGTAAATGACTGGGTGCTCTTCCCCGTTCCAGACCTGGGACAATACTGCTCCTAACCCCACATCTGACGCATCACTTTGTACGACAAAGTCTTTAGAGAAGTCGGGTGAGTACAACACTGGCTGGCTACATAAGGCTTGTTTCAAGAATTGGAATGCTGCCTCAGCCTCGGGGGTCCATTTAATCATGACCGACCCTTTCCCCTTCGTCAGGTTGGTTAGGGGCACAGCCTTAGAAGCAAAGTGGGGAATGAATCGCCGATAATACCCAGCGATTCCCAGAAAGGCTCGTACCTGCTTCTTGCTGTTGGGACGTGGCCAACTCTGGATGGCCTCGATTTTGTTGAGTTGGGGTTTTATTACTCCCCTCCCAATGGTGTACCCAAGATATTTGGCCTCCTCCTGCCCAATGGTACACTTCTTGGGGTTAGCCGTAAACCCCGCTTCCCGAACAGAGTCCAGGACTGCTTGCACTTTTGGCAGATGTGAGGCCCAATCTGTGCTATGGACAATTACGTCATCCAGGTAAGCCGCAGCATACTTCCGATGGGGCCTCAGCATCTGGTCCATTTTCCGCTGGAATGTGGCCGGCGCATTCTGTAACCCGAACGGCATTCTTTTATATTGGAACGCCCCGTCTGGGGTTACAAATGCGGTTTTCTCTTTGGCTGACTTGGCCAGGGGGATTTGCCAATACCCTTTTGTGAGGTCAAGAGTCGTCATGTATCGGGCTGTTCCCAGCCGGTCGATCAACTCATCAAAACGTGGCATGGGGTAGGTGTCAAATTTTGTAACTTTGTTCAACTGACGAAAATCGTTACAAAATCGCCAGCTCCCATCCGGTTTAGGCACCAACACAATGGGACTAGACCAATCACTTTGGGACTCCTCTATCACCCCTAAGTTCAGCATTTTCTGTACTTCCTCCCGTATTGCCTCCCGTCGGGCCTCTGGGATCCGATAGGGTTTTAACTTCACCCTTTCACCGGGTGGGGTAATGATGTCATGCTCTACCCCAGATGTTTGTCCCGGCAGCTCAGAGAATACCTCCTTGTTGCGAAGCACAAACTCCTTAACCTCCTGTTGTTGGGGTTGTGACAAGGTGGCTGCTATTCCAACCTCAGGAATCACGCAACCAGTTTGAGCTGGTGACCAAGTGTCTGCGACTAGGGACTCTCTATCCCTCCAGGCTTTCAACAGATTAACGTGATAGATCTGTTCGGGCTTTCGCCTTCCTGGTTGTCTGACCTTGTAATTCACTTCGCTCACTTTTTCCATTATCTCATAGGGGCCTTGCCATTTGGCAAGGAATTTACTTTCAACCGTAGGGACAAGTACCAGTATCCTATCCCCCGGGGAAAAGGTACGGGTCTTGGCTCCACGGTTGTACACTCTCTGCTGTGCTAACTGCGCTTGGGCCAAATGTTCCTTCACGATGGGCATTACCTGTGCAATTCGGTCTTGCATCAGGGCGACATGCTCAATCACACTCCTGTGGGGAGAACTCTCACTTTCCCAAGTTTCCTTGGCAATATCCAACAGCCCTCTTGGGTGTCTCCCATACAGTAACTCAAAGGGGGAGAATCCCGTAGAGGATTGGGGCACCTCCCTAATAGCAAACATCAGATAAGGAAGTAGACAGTCCCAATCCTTTCCATCTCTATCCACCACTTTCTTCAACATTTGTTTTAGGGTTTTGTTGAATCTTTCAACCAGCCCATCGGTTTGGGGGTGATACACAGATGTACGTAATTGCGTCACTTTGAACAATTTACACAGCTCCTTCATAACCCGGGACATAAAGGGTGTACCTTGGTCCGTAAGCAGTTCTTTACAAATACCCACCCGGCTAAACACAAGAGATAGCTCTTTGGCTATGGTTTTGGCCGAGGTATTTCGGAGAGGGATCGCTTCTGGATAATGGGTGGCATAGTCCATTATAACTAATATGTACTGGTGCCCCCTAGTGGACTTGATTATAGGACCTACCAAATCCATGGCGATCCTCTCAAACGGGACCTCAATGATGGGTAGAGGGACCAGCGGGCTACGGAAATGTGGCATCGGGGCCAACCTCTGACACACAGGGCAGGAGGAACAATAATTTTCTATGTCCTTCATCACCCCCGGCCAATAGAATCTCTGTAATACCCTCTCTCGGGTTTTCTCTGTCCCCAGATGACCTCCAAGAATGTGCCCATGGGCCAACTCCAACACCAACTTCCTGTAAGGTTTGGGCACCACAAGCTGCTCAACGGTTTCTTCTGCCCTTTTTGCCACCCGATACAGTAGGTCCTTCTCTACGCTGAAGTATGGGTAAGTGCAGGTATTATCTGGGTTCACTAACTCGCCATCTATTTTCACTACATTTTCCCGTGCCTTTATTAGGGCGGGGTCTCTCAACTGTTCTGTGGCAAAGTTTTCCCTGTGAACCTCAAGATCAGAAAACTCCACAGACGGTAGGTTTTCGTCTGAGGAGGTGGGCTCCTCTCCAGTTTCTTGAGTCTCCCCTGCCAATACTGATAAGGGAAATTCCGGAGAGTCCTCACCACTCTCAGGGGAGTTCTGGCTATCACATTCCTGGTACATAGGGGCACCAGTGGGGGGCTCAGGATCATCCCACAGTTCCCAGAACTTCGGAAAATCCCTTCCCACAATGGCGTCATGCGGTAACTGAGATACTAAGCCCACTGGATGAGAGAGGGTACCTTTGGGGGTCTCGAAACACACTGTAGTCACTGGATACTCTCGGGTGTCCCCATGCACACAAATAACAGCTACCTTGCTATTCCCAGAGACCTCTGTTTTAACTAACTCAGCCTTTATCAGGGTCACAAGGCTACCTGAATCCAGCAATACCACAACATTTCTACCGTTAACACACATTTTGCATAAATGTTTCTCAGTTCCTCGAATGGCAGTGCATGCGACTGTCGCACACAGCGACTGACGTCTGCCCGTCAGAAAGTCACACTGCATGGGTTCCTCCACAACCGGGCAATTGGCTGCAATATGTCCCGCTTGCCGGCAGCGGTAGCAAACGATCCTTCTTGCCGCCTCTTGAGCCGCTGATTTCCCAGGCTGTTCTCGCCAAACTTGGGGTAGAGCTCCCACCCTCTCACTCTCTCCACCCTCACCCCTTGGAATCCTCTTATCCGCCCCTGGGGATGGTCTGGTCTTAGGGTGGAAAGTCCGAGAGTCTCTGGAAGAGGCCGTCAGGTTCTCTGTAGCCAAGTATTTCTCCACACGATCCACAAGACCATCGGCCGTCTCTGGGTCTCCATGGCTTACCCACTTTTGGATGGCAGTAGGAAGAGCTCTCAAAAATCGATCCATTACAACACGTTCCACAATCTTTGGTGCGGACAAAGTCTCTGGCTGTAGCCACTTTCTGCTCAGGTGAATGAGATCATACATTTGAGACCTGGGGGGTTTTCCAAGCTGGAAAGTCCAGTTATGCACACGCTGAGCCCGGACAGCCTGGGTGACACCCAGCCTTGCCAATATTTCAGCTTTTAGCATCACATAGTCTTTTGCTTGGTTAGGCTCTAGGTCATAGTAAGCTTTCTGCGATTCACCAGTTAACAGAGGAGCCACCAGTCCAGCCCACTGCTCCTCAGGCCACTTTTCTCTTTCAGCGGTCCTTTCAAATGTGGTCAAAAATACCTCTGGATCATCCTCTCCAGTCATTTTTGTCAATAAACGACTCACCCCAAAGGACGCGGTATTAGTGGGACGGCTTTCCTCACTGGTCTGCGGACGTTGCTGCATTACTGCTTCCATCTGTTGTTGTAGTCTCTGCTCTTGCTTCTGCAACAGGTCTATGAAGCGGGCCTCAGATTGCTGCTGGGCTTGTTGCTGAGCCTCCAGACTCTGTTGCAAAGTTGCGTTTGTCTGCTGCTGGGCTGCAAGGCTCTGTTGATGAGCTTGCTGCTGGGCTGCGAAGTTCTGTTGTTGAGCTGCAAGGCTCTGTTGATGAGCTTGCTGCTGGGCTGCAAAGCTCTGTTGATGAGCTGCAAGGCTCTTTTGTAAACCTGCATTTGTCTGCTGTTGATTGGCATTTGCTAGAGCCAGCTGCTTCAGTATCTCCTCCATGCTGGCTTAAAAAAAAACTGCCACTGGTTCTCCACCAACTGTGAGGGGGTTAGCTCGGCAGCGGGTGTGTGTGACCCCCGGGATGGGCTCCCCACACAAAAACAGGCCCAGCAAACGGAGGTTGTGGTTTTCAAAATCAAAAAGGTGCGGTTTATTTTCTATTTACAGTGACAAAACACAGCAAAGCAAAAGAAACATAAACAAAATAAATCCTGGTCAACTTGACCTCTGACTAAACATACAGGTTTCCTAACTAACAACTGGGATCAGCCTAGTGCTGTCCTAGTCCCTAAGTCCCTGGTTTTAAATGTCCAAGCAAATAGCCACACAGGCTTTGTCTCACCGCACAGGGGTTCACTCTCCCTAGACAGTCCACACAGGTCTGGTTCCAGGCATGAGCAAACACCTAATGAATCTGGGAGTTCTTATAGAGGCCTAAATGAGCTGACAAGCTTCAGCTGGTCTCATCAACTCCCTGTCTGCACGACGCCCCACACTCTCCCTAGAGGTATGAGTCATCCATGAGCCCACTAGCCTCAGCTGGGCTTATACAACTCTCCACCTAGTTGTATAAGTCAGCGTAAAGCCTGAATCTGGGCGAAATATATCTACCCCCCTGGATGCAACCAGGTGACTTTACCTTCCTGCTGTCACAATATGTATATACTGTATATGTGTATATATAATATATATACACACACATGTCCCCCAGGGCATTACCCAGACCCCCATACCCCATTTATGGCCAATTACTTGCATACAAACCTTAAAAATTGGCACGTTTGATTTCTCCTGTTCGGTTCCCAAAGACTTCAATGGGGTTCGCCGTTCAGGTTAGAATATTTCTGCTGCGAACTGAACAGGGGGTGTTCTGCCCTTCCTTAGTCTGCATGGAGGAGCAATGCAAACACCTTTGGACAGCATTGAAGAAGGTAGTGTTAGATGTGCTAGGAGATTTTGATGGACTTTACACAAGTGATTAGCAAATTAAAGCTAACACTTTAAGCAGTTACAGTAGCATTTATTTATTTTTTCCTTTTGGGATAAATGTTTTATGTAAATGGAGAAAAGCTGATCATTGTAAGTACCCTTGTCAGTGGTCTTTTTGATGGACAATTTGGTCTGTTAAAAGAAGTTGAAAAATAACTGAGTTACTGGCCGTATTACCAGGTAAAAAATAAAGAAAAAGAGCCTAAAAAAAGAAAAAATGGATGGAGCCACACCATCTATAAATGTGTAAGCTGCAATATATTACATTTTTGTTTTTAGGTTTAATACGGCTTTAAATTGACTGTATGAAACAATTACTATATCAATTTTTTATGAATATCCTTGTTTATTTTATGAATCATACAGTTTTCACTGTTAAAAACACATTGCCAAAAGGTAATAAAAATACATCTTTCCCAATGTCCCACATTTGTTATTTGTCAAACAAATACATTCATCTTTTACAGACACATTTTTTGACCTTCATGATTGATTGTATAATAATAAAGTGCATTCACATTGCATGGCTGTGTGTGTAATCTAGCAATATAAAGACACATTTAACAAATGTCAGAATGGTTGAAACACAAAGCATGAACAAAAATATATAACGTCATAACCACCCACAAAAATACAGCTAACTTTTGACAGTTATCTTCCCAAACATGTAAAAATGCAGGAAAGTAGTGGAGTTGGGACTTTAATTGAGGTATAAAGGTAAAATAAATAAAATAAAATAGATAGCTTGGATGTCATAGTTCCCTCTAAATTGACATGATACGGTATAAGTAAACCAGTAATCACAATACGTTTATGATACAAAAATGTAAACACAAAGGAACAATTCATAATCATCATTAATTTAATAACACATGATTAATTGGGGAACATGATTAATGACATACAGACATGATAATAAATAATTCAATGAATAATAAATATATAAGTAATAACAACATGATTGACACATATCTGATTGATAAATAATGATATAAGCTTTTGTAGAGCATCCGAGGATGTAAACTCTACGCGTTTCATGGTCGCCTACCACTCATCAGGAGTTTGGATGCATTAAAGTAATCTAAAATGAGATAAATGGAAAAATTTGTTGTGGTAGTTTTTGGGGATCCACTAGTCCCCATAGACAAACCCAATGAGATGAAGGAAAAAAGGGGGGGGGGACAGAAGTAAGGAAAAAGGGAATAGTGAAAAATACATAACAATATTGTACCTTGCTAAACAGCCCGTGTAATGAGACCTTGCTTTTTATTTTTTCTACCATTATTGTTCATTCCACCTAGTGCCCATGTTAGGTTTTTCCTAAATCCCGTGTGATTTGACCCTTGGGGTTAGGTCCGGTGGTGTCCCGCTGTCCATTTTGTCCACTTCCGGGGTTGCGATCAGCTCATCTCCTTTCCCCCCCCTCCCGCCCACGTGACGGGGGCGGGGTCGGATCTCGGCTCTTCGGCGTCATGTTCAGTGCGCCTGGTATTCGACGTTGCACGACGCCGCCCTGCCGTGGCGCGCTGACTCCATCTCTCGCCTTGCAGGGGATTGGATGGACCCCAGCAATTGCGAGTTTACACATGACATGACGTCCTGCATTTTTACATATTATCTAGGGATGGAGGTATTCTGGTATGTTATTAGGGTGGGATGGGTCTCAACCCCTCTTTTCTTTTTATCTTCTCAAACAGTAAAATGTACTTCATGAATACAAATTACATATACGTATTTGTGGATAAAATTACTACCACAGTTTTATAAAACATAAAAAACTGATAACCAAATGCCTACCAAATTTTTTGTATCAGTGGGACAGAAAGCCACAAACAAAACTTTGTTAGCTTTGCAAAACAATCAAGATGTTAACTTTGTTGGTGAGTAGATCTATCCATAGTGACTAGGGTTGATCGAACCCGAACTGTAAAGTATGGGTTCGTACAGGACTTTTGGGTTTTTGGTACCCAGACCCGAACCTGAACAATGTACTGTATGTTCGGGTTCGGTGTTCGGCAATGTAATGGCGCATTTTAAAAAGCTGCAGGGCAGCCAATCAACATTTGTTTAACTTGTGTGCCCTTAGAAGCCATCACAGCCATGCCTACTAATGGTATGGCTGTTATTGGCCAGTGCAGCATGTGACCCAGCCTCTATATAAGCTAGAGGCACATAGCACAGCACGTCACTCTGCTTCAGTTAGTGTAAGGAAAGGTTGCTGCTGCTGCTGCTGCTTTGAGGGAGAGAATTAGATAGGAGTCCTGATTCAGAAATCAAATTACTCAGCGATCTACCTTGCTTTTGTTGTGTGGGTGCAGTGCACAACCTTTTTGTCCTGCCCTGAGCCCAGTGCCAGAGAAAAGATAACTTTTATCCGTCTGTTAGTTAGGTTGGCTTTGGCGGGCATTTTATGCAAGCTCAGTGCACCAGCACTGCATATGTTACTGTGAGATAGACACTTTAGATACTGTTTTCCTATTCTGCTATTCAAAAAAAAAAAATTTAGGGCAAAAAAAAATGTTTTGGTGCATTTTCTGCATATCTGTACATGTAAGATACACACTTTAGATACTGTTCTCCTATTCTGCTCTTCAAAAAAATTGAAATTTAGGGCAAAAAATTTTTTTTGGGTGCGTTTTCTGGGCCAAAATTTTTTTTGCTGCATTTTCTGCATATCTGCACGTGTGAGATAGACACTTTAGATCAGGGGTCTCAAAGTACCGGCCCGCGGGCCATTTGCGGCCCGCGGACCGGTTATAAATGGCCCGCAGGCAGCGCGGGGGTGCCGCGGAAGGGGGGGCGCAAATTGGCAGTGTTCTACTGCCAGGCATGTACTGGCCGGAGATCCGCAGCGATATACCCGTCAATCGCCTACTGCTGGCGCCTGACGGCTAGATCGAGATGAGATGCATGCAGAGTAGCGCAGGAAGCGTCTGTCATAAGTTCACTTCTCGCTCATGTCACGCTGTTGCTCCCCGGCGGCCCCTCCTCTCTTCGTCCCTCCCCATTTGCTTGTGACATCATCTGGGATGGACGAAGAGAGGAGGGGCCGCCGGGGAGCAACAACGTGACATGAGAGAGAAGTGAACTTATGACAGACGCTTCGTGCGCTACTCTGCATTTGAAGAAAACGACAACAAGTAAATGCTGACCTGTGCCCCATGTACCCTGATTGTGCCCTGTTGTGCCCCATGTACCCTGATTGTGCCCTGATGTGCCCCATGTACCCTGATTGTGCCCTGATATGCCCCATGTACCCTGATTGTGCCCTGATGTGCCCCATGTACCCTGAATGTGCCCTGATGTGCCCCATGTACCCTGAATGTGCCCTGATGTGCCCCATGTACCCTAAATGTGCCCTGATGTGCCCCATGTACCCTAAATGTGCCCTGATGTGCCCCATGTACCCTGATTGTGCCCTGATGTGCCCCATGCACCCTAAATGTGCCCTGATGTGCCCCATGTACCCTAAATGTGCCCTGATGTGCCCCATGTACCCTAAATGTGCCCTGATGTGCCCCATGTACCCTGATTGTGCCCTGATGTGCCCCATGTACCCTAAATGTGCCCCATGTACCCTAAATGTGCCCTGATGTGCTCCATGCACCCTAAATGTGCCCTGATGTGCCCCATGTACCCTGATTGTGCCCTGATGTGCCCCATGCACCCTGATTGTGCCCTGATGTGCTGGGCTCTGTGCCCTGATGTGCTGTGCCCTAATGGTGAGTGGTCAGTGTGCAGTGTAGTGGTCAGTGTGCAGTGTAATGTGAAGTGTAGTGGTCAGTGTGCAGTGTAGTGGTCAGTGTGAAGTGGTCAGTGTGCAGTGTAGTGGTCAGTGTGCAGTGTAGTGGTCAGTGTGCAGTGTAGTGGTCCGTGTGCAGTGTAGTGGTCAGTGTGCAGTGTAGTGGTCAGTGTGTTGTGGTCAGTGTGTAGTGTAGTGGTCAGTGTGCAGTGTAGTGGTCAGTGTGCAGTGGTCAGTGTGTAGTGGTCAGTGTGCAGTGTAGTGGTCAGTGTGCAGTGTAGAGGTCAGTGTACAGTGGTCAGTGGTCAGTGTGCAGTGTAGTGGTCAGTGTGTATTGTTCAGTGTGCAGTGTAGAGGTCAGTGTGTAGTGTAGTGGTCAGTGTGCAGTGTAGTGGTCAGTGTGCAGTGGTCAGTTTGTATTGTTCAGTGTGCAGTGTAGTGGTCAGTGTGCAGTGTAGAGGTCAGTGTGTAGTGGTCAGTGTGTAGTGGTCAGTGTGTAGTGGTCAGTGTGTAGTGGTCAGTGTGCAGTGTAGTGGTCAGTGTGCAGTGTAGTGGTCAGTGTGTAGTGGTCAGTGTGTAGTGGTCAGTGTGTAGTGTAGTGGTCAGTGTGTAGTGTAGTGGTCAGTGTGTAGTGTAGTGGTCAGTGTGCAGTGTAGTGGTCAGTGTGCAGTGGTCAGTGTGTATTGTTCAGTGTGTAGTGTAGTGGTCAGTGTGCAGTGTAGAGGTCAGTGTGTAGTGGTCAGTGTGCAGTGTAGTGGTCAGTGTGTAGTGGTCAGTGTGTAGTGTAGTGGTCAGTGTGTAGTGTAGTGGTCAGTGTGCAGTGGTCAGTGTGTATTGTTCAGTGTGCAGTGTAGTGGTCAGTGTGCAGTATAGAGGTCAGTGTGTAGTGGTCAGTGTGTAGTGTAGTGGTCAGTGTGCAGTGTAGTGGTCAGTGTGCAGTGGTCAGTGTGTATTGTTCAGTGTGCAGTGTAGTGGTCAGTGTGTAGTGTAGTGGTCAGTGTGTAGTGTAGTGGTCAGTGTGTAGTGGTCAGTGTGCAGTGTAGTGGTCAGTGTGTATTGTTCAGTGTGCAGTGTAGTGGTCAGTGTGCAGTGGTCAGTGTGTATTGTTCAGTGTGCAGTGTAGTGGTCAGTGTGCAGTGCAGTGGTCAGTGTGCAGTGGTCAGTGTGTATTGTTCAGTGTGCAGTGTAGTGGTCAGTGTGCAGTGTAGAGGTCAGTGTGTAGTGGTCAGTGTGCAGTGTAGTGGTCAGGTTTAATAATGCGTTTGCTGACACCAGTGCTGGGGGTTAATAGTGTGTCTGCTGACAACAGTGCTGCTGTTTTTGAAGTTTGAATGTTTGCATGCGGCCCCCCATGGGATATGAAAACTTGTCTTGTGGCCCTCAGGTAATTTGAGTTTGAGACCCCTGCTTTAGATACTGTTCTCCTATTCTGCTCTTCAAAAAAATAATAATTTAGGGCAATTTTTTTTTTTCATTAAAATGAACCAGGCATGGATACCACAGGACTTGTCCGTACCTTGTGCAGAATAGACATGTATACCGGCCTTACCCAGCCATTGTTGTATTTTTGATCTCTCTCACTTTTTTTGGGGTGTACCCTAATTTAAAAAAAATTAAATTAAAAACAAAAACCAGTGTTGGCTACCTCGTCCTCCTCCACCGCCGCTTCCACCTACACCGCCACATCCACCGCCACCTCAACCTCCTACTCCATATGGACCTCGTCCTCCTAGGTCAAGATTATTATTTTTTATTTTTATGCATTTTATGTTATTTTAAGTTATTATTTCCCTATCCACATTTGTTTGCAGAGCACTTGCCATGCTCGTAACAACATTTTGCTGCCATTTTCAGCCCTCTAGCCCTTTCCATTCTATTTTAGAGCCATTTTAGTCCTCAAAAGTTCGGGTCCCCATTGACTTCAATGGGGTTCGGGTTCGGGGTCAAGTTCGGGTCAAGTTCGGGTCCCGAACTCAAACTTTTTTCCGAAGTTCGGCTGAACCCATCGAACCCGAACATCCAGGTGTCCGCTCAACCCTAATAGTGACAAATAACAAACAAATCACTTGGCTTTGGATATTGCAAACTTGGGGTTACGGTATATCATGACCAAGATAGATCAGAGGTCACCCACACATCACCTCCCATCTGACCATCATCCCAATTCCACCTTCATACAGCCAACCCAAGAAAACTACTCTAAAGTAGAATTAAAATGGTCATAGCCACCTTTTATTATATATAACACACATTTAAATAACAAAACATAACATGGCTATAAAATCCGGTTTCAGGTCCTTGAAGGTACCATATAACCATACCAAAAAGCTTGTATCCGTGGCACCAGTTGGCTAAGTTATGCCCCCAGCTGCAAAACAGTGCTTCGGGGACTATCTCAGCTGACCTCAGACACATACTAATATACATCCACCCAGTAACTATGAGTTGGCTGGACCAACTAGAGGATATCATACTGAAGATGGGACCCCACCATTTCCCCCCCAAAAAAACAGATTTAACCAACCTTCAAGAACCCCAGCTGCTAGCTTCTGCTATGACCTAAATCCAGACCATCTAGAACCGACAAATAGAGCCAGGAAGCTACTCTAGTATCAGGTCTCCGACAGTATCTTCCCTACTCCTCCCCGCAGACTATCCTACCACTACTTTATTTTTGGAAAATATATATATATATTTAAATCAATTATCCCCACAATGTCTGGTTCCCCTTACACCCAGTCATGTAGGCCATGTACTTTGACTTCCTTCATAGCTCTAGGACTGTCATTTTCAGTCTGTGCCTCCTCCCTTTTCTGCCCATGCTATCTTGTCTTCGATTTGTGTTAGCCTTCTGAAGTTTTAAGGAAGCCCAGATCAGTGTCACTTGCTGCCTCACTGACAGTGAATTGTCTTTGCACTCCTTTTAGCCCATGACCTTGTGTCTGCAATATTATCAAGACTTAGACCCATTCAGATTTAATCCTAAACATGTATGTATGGAGCTGCTTTCTTCTAGTGTCTGCATTTGTAAATATAGGTTATGTGGTAATTATCACAAAGTTAATTGGGTATAGATGTGTTATTCCTGTCCCTGCTAGGTAGCCAGGGGAGTTTCCATGTAGTAGAGACAGAATTTAACCACGTCACCTTCCACACATGAGCTGCTGTTGCTGTATTTCATCCAGACTAGCAGCAGAGACTATTAGGCAAGAGTTCCTGTGTTCCAATAGTTTACCTGTTGCAGCTTTAGTGTGTAACTGCACAGTCCCAGATCACATCTGTGCTACTAAATGTGTGTAGTGGTCATCTTGCAGTATATTACTGGGTAAACCTCTTTAAGAGGGCTACATGTATATGTGTACCTAATAAAAAAACATATTTAATACATTTCTGTATTGAATGCACATTTACCCACGATTTATCACTTTACATATGTTGCAAACACAGAAACATTTTCTGCTAGAAAATTTAAGGTACTCCTAAGTTCCTGTGTGACAACATGGTCACAGACACTCTTTAGAATTTCCTCACAACTCCTTCCCGAAATTGGTGGTTATTGCGACAGATTAATGTTCAGGAACAGGTACATGAATCTGTCTTAGGATGGGTTCATACTGTTTGCGGAGCGGCTCACAGCAGGGGGTCCGGTGCGTCCCTATTCTGTTTCAGGGGCGAATCAGGTCTGAATTTTTTGCCTGAATTCGGACCTGAAACAGAGCCAAAGATGCACAGGACCCTTCTGCAGTGAACTGCGCGGCCATTCCAGAAGTGTGGGAACCGGCTCCATTGAGAGCAGGTCACAGCCTCCTGTCATGCAAATTGTATGCGGGGAAACCCACATCCAATTTCCATAAGTGTGAACCCAGCCTTAGGAGGTGGCAGAAATAAGGCTGGACTGTTCATACTGGACACTCCGCCCTCAGTGCAACTCAGCCTTACTGGACTCCATCCCTGGCCATTGACCCACCACAAAGACTTATTGTCAATGAGTTTTGTAGTGGGGCGGGTGGCGGCAGTGAGTTGGGTGGGTGGAAACTGTTGCAAAACTCTGGTTTCCCAACAGGTCTTCTTCCATGAAATTGGTCAATGCCAAAAAATGGGCATTGCCATATTTGGGTAATGATATTAGCCAGTATTCCCAGCCACTTCATTTACATTCAGCTTTCACCAGAGGAATCTCATGGCTAGCAGCTGAATGGGGCTGGGGATGAGTCATTGCTAGGAAGCTTGCGATCACTGGCGTCCTAGCAACCATGATCCCTGTGCGGGAAGACACCACATTCATGACCACTTCCCAGTACAAAATGCCTCACTCTAAACTGCCATTTCTCTATACACCAGTTCAGAATTGGTCTTAACCCCTTGGTGCCGGCGTCTCCCGACCCTTTAAGGGGTTTAAGACGCCGGGAGGCAGGGCAGGGGTTTATGATCATGTGATTGGCTGTCACATGTTTAGAAAGCTCCTGATCTCAAGCAGTGATCGGGAGCTATCCGTTAGCTGTCAGTAACTGTGGCGGGAGCGTGCAGGGCGCAAGCTCTTGGCACATCTGTTTTTGCAATATTGCACTCAAATATACGGCCGTTCAGCAATAAGGCTCACACACTGAGGGACCGCATATTTGCATGCTATCAGCGCCAAGAGGTGCATTACTGCCAGTTTCCAATCTGTGAACTGGCAATAATTATTTTAGAATCTGTTGCAGCCATGGCGATGGGTTCTAACAGTGGTGGTAGCAAGAACTGCCCAAATCTGGTGCAGGTGTCGGTACTGGTACTGCAGCTGGCACAAAGGCTTTCCTAAATTTAGCTTATGTAGGTTTAAAGAGACCTACCTCTGTCTAAGCTGCTTCCATCGTCTTTCCTGTCTCATCAAAATTAGGCTTTTTTTTCCTGGCTCTAGGGTTTTCTATTTGCCCTGTCTGTCACACGACGCTTAGTAATGAAAAGGCGTTGAAGGAGAATAATGCAATGCTCAAATGAAAACCTGAAACCTTTGCAAGGTAGGCAAACATTCCAAAGCTTGAACTAAATCTTGATTAAGGTATCCCTCTAAAGGGTTTTCCCAGTTTTATAAAAATTATGTCTCAGCATTCGCACAGCCATCATGAGGAATTGAAGTATAATGTCCACTATGTGTATTACCTATGATCGTCAGCTGCATCTATTGGCCACATTGCAGTATTTTCCTGATTGACATACTGCATTTTAGCCACCAGATGGAGCTGAGGATCATAGGAAATAAACATTTTAGACACATTATGGGGACTATTCATGAAAGCTGTACAAATGAAGAGACATTTACACAGCAACATTTTTATATATAGACCCCCAGGTTTCACCTTAAGCATGACAATCAGAGATGGTCCGAACACCCCCCGAACAGGGGAAAAGTTTCGCCTTGAACCGCAAACTCCATTAAAGTCTATGGGAGTGGAACATGAGAAATCAAAAGTCCCCATTTTGAAGGTTTATATGCAAGTAATTGGCCATACAAAGGGAATGAGGGCCCGGGTACTGCCCTGGGGGACATGAACCCATCCAATTTTTTTTTCGTTTTTAAAGGAGCAGTGATTTTAATGATGAGAAAATGAAAATGAAAATGAAAAACTCCTTTAACTATAGTGCCTTGGGGGGTCGCCCAAGTCTGACTGTAAAATGGCGCATCTATAGCATGCATGTAACGTCACCGACCCAGCATGCATCAAAGGGCCTGGTATGGACTGGGGGAGGGGACCCCACAGCATCTTTTTCTTTTTTTTTTCTTTCAGCTGTCAGCAGGGAACCCCGCTGACAGCTGATGACCAGGGCCATCTTTACCGCAGGGCAAATGGGGGCAGCTGCCCAGGGCCCTGTCACTGTTAGGGGCCCAAAGCAGAGCCGCCTGTCAAGCCTGCGTGCTGCCCACAAATCGGCGCTGAAAATAATCAGCGGCGCGCAGCCATTGTCAGTACTGCTTCCCTTCCCAGTGTTATAAAATGTACAGCTTCCCTCTAGACGTGCACTTCTCCCTTCCTGCCACTGGGTGCTGCTTGTGAATTAGAATGTGATTTCAGAGCATCCCCAGTTTGCTGTACCCGAGGCTGACTTCCTCTTCATGTCCTACACCCCAAGGTATGCCACTGTTTGCTAATGTATATTGCAAATAGAAGTTTTCAGTAGAGTATTTCTAAAGTCTTTATATTTGATGTTACAATGGCAGTCCTAGCATATTCCTCTGTGAAGAGCTGAGTGCTGGGGATATGGCAGGAGAACTTGCCATAATAGGACATTATACATTTTATTGCAAATTTAACTTGAAGTTTCCATGTTCCAGCACTCACAGTTTTGCACTCTCCCTTCTCTCTGAAGCAGACAGTACTCATTCAAAAAACATTTACTAGTAAAAAATAAAATAAACATAAGAGACACAGAATGCCTATGTATTTCAGAAACTGCAAACATTAAAGGGGTTGTAAAGGAAAAAGTTTTATAGGATGCATTAAGGTGAAAAAATATCCGACAATACCCCCCCGAGCCCCCGTTTTACTTACCTGAGCCCTCGAAAGTCCCGCGCTCGCCCCCGACATCCTCCTTTGCCGTTCAGCCTGGGCGTTGATTGGCTACAGTGGATAGATTGAAAGCAGCGCAGCCATTTGCTGGCGTTGCTGTGAATCACATCCTATGACGCGGCGCCGGGGGGCAGGGCCGAGTGATACAGTGAGCGGCAATAGCCGCTCGCTGTATCACTGGAACACGCCCGCAATCACTCACCACCATGCTCGCTCGCATATAGGTGGCGAGTTATTGAGGGCAGGAGCCGAGACAGCCGCCGAGGGACCCCAGAAGACCAGGTTCGGGGCCACTCTGTGCAAAACGAGCTGCACAGTGGAGGTAAGTATGACATGTTTGTTGGTTTTTATTTTTTTCTTTACAAACCTTTTAATTGCCGCTGATCAGGCTGCATTTAATTGGGGGGGGGGGGTGGTGTCGGCGCCGGCGTGGAGCGTCACCGGCCTGAAATGAGTTTGCCACCTCCCTGAAATGAGTTTTTGCAGGTTGGGATGTCTGTATTTTACACATGGCATGCGGTCTGGTCAGTGTTTTAAAAAGTTCTTCTATTTTACACATACCATGCCATGTATAAAATAGAGGAACTTTTTAAAAAACACTGACCAGACCTGCAGTCCAGGCTGAGTGAGGCCTCAGAGGACACAGCATAATTTACAGCACATGGCATTACTGTCTATTTAACTGCTTGATGGGATTATTTTGGGCCTGGCTGGTTCACATGTATGTGTTTTGGCGGCCCACATTTGCTCAGGCACAGCAGCCCATTCATTTGAATGGGCTGCCATGCCTGCGCTTCCTGCAAAAAAAAAAAAGTGCATGCATCATGTAATAGGCTGTGCACACGGCACACCTCTGCCCATCAAGCAATGAAATACAGCACTGTCTGTCCATTCTGCTTTAGCACCATGTGACTTATCTGCAGTTCCTGCACCGACAAACGTGCTGCATTTTTAGATGTTTAGGTCACTATTTTAAAAACACAGTGCATTTGTGTGTGCAGGAACTGCAGGTAAGTTGCACGGTGCAAAAGCAGAATGGATTTCAAGGCAACTGCATTTTTAAAATGATGCATGCACCTTTTTTTCTGCAGGAAACAAAGGCATGGCAGCCCATTCAAATGAATGGGCTGCTGTGCCTGCGCAAATGAGGGCCGCAAAAACACATACGTGAACCAGCCAGGCCCAAAATAAGCTGGAGGGGGGGCCCAAAAAAAATATTTGCCCAGGGCCCAAACCATATTAAAGACGGCCCTGCTGATGACCCATCCATTGTTAAGGACACAGCGGCCAGCTTCCTAGCAACGCTCCTTAACAACATATTGACTGTGCGTTCAGTGGGTGAACAGCCTGCAAAATGCACAGGAAATTCAGGTGTTCGGAGGCTATTCGCTCAACACTATCAATTCAGTATTTCTAAAAACCCTGCATTTACTTTCTATACATAAACTGATTTAAACCCATATTATTGCAATGAACTTTGATACTCTAAGAAACATGTGGTCTACAACTGGAAACATGTGTTTTGTAAGTTCCTACTATAGTGTTCCAAAAAAGTGAAGGATTTAACTCACACTAGGTGTTAGATCAAGGAGTAAGATTTATAAGAACAATTGGCCATCTGATGTAAATTTACACACAGGTTTGAAATCTGGTACATTTTATTATTGGATTTTGCATCATCCAAAACATAAGAAACTTTTATGCCTATTTGTATATATTTTATCATCAAAAGTTTACTAAGAACATTTGTGAAACTGTGTGTCAAACATATTTAATAAAATACATACCAGCACAGATTATGAGATATTTTCACTTGAGCGGTTTACCAAACCAAACCTCCCAACGTTAACTTAGCAGGACAGTCCCACAGTTTGAGGAAAATCCCGGAGTCCTGTGTACATCAGGTTATTCCAACAATCTCCTAATTAAGCATGGAAGGCAGAGTCCCACTGCCCCACTTCAGTCATAGACAGCAGGACTCTGTCTTCCAACCTCCCCTCACCACCGATATGTACTATGTGATGGAGCCAAATACTCCTGCTGTTGCCCAGTTTTACCTCTAAAACCTAGTCTACAGTATGTGACATTGCTATGTAGGGGTAGTCCTGACATTGACTTCAGGGATTGGCTGTGTCAGAATAGGGAAGGGTAGTGGTAAGTTAGAGAGGGTAGCGGTCTGAGAACAGTGCAGTGCATGCAGGACGCAGCAGCAGTGTGAAGGAGCGGTGGACCTTAAATGTGCTGCAAGTCTCTAGCAGACTACAGTTTAAAAAAACACTCACCCTACCAAACACCAGGGTTTTCTTCTACCCAACACCAAACAAAAAACATTGTTTCCTCAATCCACCCCACACTGAACACCAATGTCCCCATCCTAAAATAAAACACCAGTGATTGCCCACCACCATCCACTAACGCAGAGGGTTATTGCTTTTATTACCCCATTGACAATGGCATTTTTTCCTCCCACTGACCGCTGACACCAGGGCTCTTTTTTCTCTCATTGGTCATGGTCATGGGTCATTTTGCACCCTACTGAACTCCATCATTAGGACATTTTTCCTCTTATGTATCACTGATTTCAGGGTATTTTTTTCCTCCTACTGACACCAGAACATTTTCTTTTCTCCCATTGAGAAAGGCATGTTATACTCCCAATGACTACAGATACTGGGGACATTTTTCTTCCCATTAACCACTGACACTGGGGCATTTTTATTCTCCCACTGACCACCAACAATGGGACATTTTCTCTTCCCTCTGACAACTAATGCCAGATTTTTTTGCACTTACTGACCACTCATTTTAGGGCATTTTCCCCCCATTGATTGCTGACACCAGGACATTTTTCTTTACACTGACACTGGGGCATGTTTTCCTCCCTCTGACAACTTAATTCAGGGCTTTTTAGCTCCCATTGATCACGAATACTGGGACATTCCTTCCTCACTCTAACCACTGATGCTGGGGCAATTTTTCACTGACCATTGATTTTGGGGATTTTTTTTCTTTCCACTGACCACTGAGTCCAGAGTATTTCCTTGCTCCCACTGAACACTTACACCAGGGCATTTTTTCTTTCCACTGACCACCGACACAGAGTAATTTTTTTTCATACCTCTGTAATGGGAATGTCTTCTACTACTGAATCCAGGGAATTTTTTTCCTCCCACTGATACTGGGACATTTAATCTGTCCACTGACACTGGGACATTTTTTCTCTCATTGACCACTGACACTAGGGCATTTCTTTCTTCGTAGTTACATAGTTACATAGTAGGTGAGGTTGAAAAAAGACACAAGTCCAACCTATGTGTGTGATTATATGTCAGTATTACATTGTGTATTCCTGTATGTTGTGGTCGTTGAGGTGCTTATCTAATAGTTTCTTGAAACCATCGATGCCCCCCGCTGAGACCACCGCATGCAGAAGGGAATTCCACATCCTTGCCGCTCTTACAGTAAAGAACCCTCTACGTAGTTTAAGGTTAAACTACCAACTACCCAAGGTTCTTCCCATTAACTAGCAATGTGATGGGTATTTTGGCTCCTGAAAGCCGAACGCTAAACATTATGTTGTCTGTTACATGGTCCTGTTTATTGGACTGTTGAACATATTGTACAATACATTGGAGTAGGTTTCCTAAAACTGGTGCTCTCATAATCTGGTGCAGCTGTGCATGGTAGCCAACCTTTTAGCGTTCTCCAGTTTTGGTAAATAACCCCCACAGTGCAAACCACTGTATTCTGTGAGCAGTTCTGTACATTATATACTCCTGACCAATGTATTTATTGTCTCAACAGTTGCTGGTTGTCATATTGTATTCATCTGTTTTAATGTAGTTCTGCTTTCAGGTAGACTCAGAAAAAATATTACCTCTATTTTCTCATGGTAAGACTTTCACTCATAGTACTGTAAGAGGTGTTTTGTGGGTGGGTTCAAAAACTGCAGCAAATGGGTGCAAAGTATACTGTGAGTTGGCTTAGGTCCTTTATACCTATAACCCTCTAAACTACTTCCAATATTCACCACATTGGAGCTAGGTACACGTTCACTACCCTCTATGGCAGGGGTATTGAATTAGAATTCACAGAGGTCCAACCAGTAAAATTCAGTAGAATTGCATTTTTTCTCAGCTCTCTCCTCCTTTATCACAATCCCTTACATCAGTGTCCCGAGTTCCCCCAATACATCACGGTCCCCCACTTCACATAAGTTTCCCCTTCACAGTAGTGTTCTCAGGCCCCCTGCACATCACCCACACTCCCCCTTTATAATAGCGTACTGAAACCCCTTTACATCCCTCCCCCACAGTACTGTCCTCTGCTGACTTCTCATCACCCCCCAGCAGAACTGTGCCCCCTTCACACCCCCCACAATGCTGGCCCCCTTTACATCACCCCACAGCCCTGCCCCCACTTACATCTCCCCCACAGCACTGCCCCCCCCCTTTATATCTCCCGCCCAGCACTGCCCCCTCTCACATCACAAATATAAATCCCCCCAACAGTAGTGTGCTCTGCCCCTTCACATCAAACACCCACCCACCTGTTTTCCACTGAGTGAAAAAACAAGCATCTAAATGGCTTGATGGCATGAGCGCGGGTCCAGGCAGAACAGTGGCTCGGCCTGGATCCGTACCACTATCCACCATTTAGTAATGCCTGCTCTATGGTGTTCCTCTATCTCAAGTTCTAATGTTGGGAGATTTGTCTTTGCTGTACAGCCTACTTTCTGTGTTATCTTCCATTTTAGGTTAATGTAGAATTATGAGTGGCAGCTTTATTGAATTAGGGTGGATCAACTTGTGTTTTAATGTGTCCTTCAATTATCTATGGAGATAGCTATACCACTGTGTGGGAGAGTATTGCAGCCCTGAATTAGGGTGGCCACACAACAATCCTTTGAATTGTCAGCCAGTGTGAAGATTAGGTTATGTGCCACCTATAGCCTAAACTCCATATCCATAGCTCAGGCCAGCATGTTGGAGAAATGCCTTGCCTTCCTAGGACCAAGTCTGGTGCTACCACTAGGCAAACTAGGGAGCCACCTAGGGCGCACTGCTGCCTAGGGCGCCCGGCCACTGGTGTTCCTACTCTCTTCTCTCTGCAGCAAGCAACAAAGTCTCAGCATCAGCAGCTAGCCCCGGCTCCATTCACACATATTGTCAGAGGCGCGGTGGTGGCGGGGGACTGTGTCTGTGCCCTGACTCCCGAATTAATGGAACCAAGCAAACATTCATTGATGGGCACTGGTAGGCTGCATTTGATGGGCGCTGGTGGGCTGCATTTGATGGGCGCTGGTGAGGTTGCATTTGATGGGCGCTGTTGAGGCTGCATTTGATGGGCGCTGGTGGGCTGCATTTGATGGGGGTTTCATTAAAAAGGTGGGGTATACATGGGCAGGGCAAAGTGGGTGGAGTCAGGGGTGGAGCCAATCTGGCGCGGTGGCAGTGGAGGACTGTGTCTGTGCCCCGACTCCTGAATTAATGGAAGCAAGCAAACATTTATGGATGGGCACTGGTAGGCTGCATTTGATGGGCGCTCGTGAGGTTGCATTTGATGGGCGCTGTTGAGGCTGCATTTGATGGGCGCTGGTGGGCTGCATTTGATTGGTGCTTCATTAAAAAGGTGGGGTATACATGGGCAGGGAAAAGTGGGTGGAGTCAGGGGTGGAGCCAAGGGGGCGGCAAATCTAGGTTTCCCCTAGGGTGTCAAAAATCCTTGCACCAGACCTGCCTAGGACCTACCTGTGTACCAAACCTTTGGGCTCATGAGATTGTATCAGACCCGGGGTTTGGGTGGCAAATACAGAGGTCATAAATAGACAACCATAACATGTGATGCTATGGGTTGGAAGAGTTCATTATTTTGTGCAGATATTTTTCAACATGTTGGAAGATTTCTATGCACCTATGGTTTCATTTTCTATTTAGAAAAACGTAATTCCTTGGAAAATAAAAATGTAATAAACGTTCATCTTATGACAATTTCAATGATTACCAGTTAAAGAAGAGAGAAGGGAGAAGAATATTACCGGTATCTGTCCTAACAATGGAATAATGAAATAAGGATAGCAAGATTTCTCATTGCCAATCACATTCTCTTGCCAGCTCTGGCCATCCTTATAACAATGACATAATAAATATATTCAGCCCAATAGAAAATTGCAAACCTTTTACTTATTTATCTCTGAATGTTATTAAAAAATACGTGAACTGGCATGTCATTTTTGTTTAGTGGACCTTTATATTTGTTTAAATCACTGTTGCTTGCGCAATGTGAAATACATTATTCCTGTATGTTGGAACAGCTGCTTCCCACCCCTGCTACCAGCTGCTTTCCTAATTACCGAGCTATTAGACTCATTATTTCGTATGACTTCACTACACAGACAGCTGGATATAGCACCCCCTAAGCCTACGCTATATCTCCCCCAAAATAATCCATCTTGTCCAATAATATTTATCTGGGTTGGAGATTAAAAAAAAAGAAGATTTGGCTGCAATTTGACGAAAGGTCAAAATCATTTCCAGGACTTAGTAAGACACAGAGAGAATTAAAGGAGGGAGTTTGGTCATGCGATTTTGTGTTCTGTATCTTAAGCCTCTTGCTGCTTAGAGGGCATTGAATTGATCTTCACTCGGAGCAAGTTAATAGCTCTTAGCCTTTTGCATCACACCTTAAAAATGATGTGTTATTTCATCTCAACAGCACCTGAGAAGAAAGGCTGATGGAGTTTTTTTGGACAAAAGAATTGAATTATGCCCCATGCTGAGGAGCAACGGTGACATTGTTTGACTTGCATTGACAGGAAATAATATACTCCGCATGGAATAATCTGCATGTGTATTCTTTTCATTTTATTGTAAAGAGGTTTTGGACATAATAGATTAGATAATAAAAAAAAACCTCTATTCACAGATTCCTGCTTTCCTTTGCCCATGGTATCCATGTCTACTATTATTTAGCATTTTCTGACAGTATTTGCCCCATAGGGCTCAATTAATCCTTCATGTAGTCTCCGATAAGCTCTTTTCATTGAGCGATGGACACAAAAGAACAAATATACACCATAAAGAGGGAAGAAAAGTGGTATGCATAAATACAAAAGAAGATTTATAGGAAAATACGATGTTACCCCACTATCGGTCAAGAGAAGGGTGGGTCAATTTTGGTATGTGTAGCGGGATCTTTAAATTTAGTTGGGGTACACCTGGGGGGTAGTGTGACCCAGGTGTGTAATTGTGAGAGGTTTTGGACCCCTTTGTATTCGTGGAGGATTGGGTGGTGTATTATTCTCCTTGGCCTGTGGGAGGCAGGGTACCCGCAGGCTCAAGGTAGAATTGCTGCCACAGTGCTACCCTTTTTGTCCCTTTCCGGAGATGGTACGGCGAGGGCGGGGGAACCTGCCGTGGTGTCGATGGGAGGAGATAAAAGGGGGAGACGCCCTCACCACGAGGTCTTCAAGGATTTTCTCTTCACGCACCCAGGCACCTTAGGCCTGGGTGCGGGCGGTTCGGAGTTCCGGCCTAGGCGCCCTAGGCCTGACCGGAATGGAGTTGGAGTCCATCCCAGGCACCTTCAGCCTGGGGTGAGGTACTAAATCGTAGGCCTGGGGCCCAGTGACTTCGACTGGGTCCCGCAAGGGCAAAGTGATCCGAGGGTCCCCGAGGTGGACGGGACCCGCATCTGAGGTGAGGAGGCCGGGGAGGTCACCCGTCCGGAGAGTCCGGAGCAGCATCAACCCGGTGACGGATGGGCCTCCGGTAACTCCCTTGGAGGGACATCTTCCCCTGATAAGGGCCACAGTGCAGCAAAGGTACTCCTAAATACGTTCTCTTGAGTTGCTGGTAGAGACTCACAAGTTCTACGTTCTTTACGAATCAAGGCTATGATAACCGCTGGTGAAACCACAGTGGTTTAGATTGGAATCAGGATAGTGCCTCGACCTGCTCATCCCACCGTATCAGGCTGTTATAAAGTTCCAACCAGTTGGCTACGGAAGCACTGTTTATTGTGGAGCTTGCAATAAAACAAGAGTTGGACTGTGATCGGTGTGTGGACTCTGGTTAATGGGAGCAAAGGGAGGAAGGAAGGTGTCAGCATAGCAGGACTGAGTTTCATAACTAAGACACATTGGCCCGAGGAAGATACTGATACTGGCCTTCACCTCACCCACAGCTATGCGGAGGACATGGGCCGTAGCGCATCTCACCCTGTCGTGTGACATACCCCTAGACAAAGGAGATGGGGTGAGGCCGCTACATATGTTTGTAGGGTCCTGGGCCCATCACTGAAGGTCCAAATAGAAGCTACACTCCTCACAGCACTCGACCTTGCCATGATGGGTGCCCAAAGTGAATGCCACTTTGACACATGAAAAACATCTATTTGGAGTGCTGGTGGCTTTGCATCTTTGCAGGCCAATCACTGAGGCTTCTTTTAGTGTATGTGCTTTTCTGCCTGTTTCCAAAACTCTACAGCCAATAGTCAGAGGTTAGTCCATGGAAAAACAGAATAAGTCATCCAAAAAGTCCCAAATAGACTCAAGCTTCGGTAATCCCACAGCCGTGATGGAAATAGGAATCTCAAAGAAAGCCGTGACACCCTTCACTCTCATGCTCTGCTTACCGGAAGGATTGTTACCTCCTGATAAGAGTGGTCAACACACGCTCTTTAAGCATAGCCAATCCCGCATCCCACAGGCAGGAGAGCCCCTTTCAGGGGGGGTAATCCAGCAACTCCAGCACTTAGGCTGTGGCAATACAGGCATACACCTGTTTCAAGACCCGACCAATTATAAAATAAAACACTCCATTAGTGTAATATTGCTAAAACGAGTGTTCCTTTAACAGTTAATAAAGTTGCATTTACATGTCATCAGATAACATTAGGCATAAATTGAGCATGGGTTCAGCATGACAAACGCCAGCAGAGTAGGTTTGTTCCAGCAACAAAGATGGCCGATATACGGCTGAACATGCGCGGTGGTGTGTGTGCATGGAATCTCCCTACATGTTTCATCACATCTGACGTCATCAGGGGTGTGCTATATATAATTGTTTTATTACTCTAATATTGGAGCGCTGCACTATTTCTTTGTTATGTGTTAAGTGTTTGATATTAAGACTATATTAAGATATTAAGATATTTTTACTGTCTATTATTTTCTGCTAGCACAGATTTCTTGCACCTTTACGTAGTTAAAGGACAGGAAAATCATGACAAAAAAAACAGTCATATAAATATCTAATATAGGCTATTCATCATGGCTTCTTTTTAACCTAAAGTGGTTGTAAACCTCTGAAACGAAACATGATCCAAAGCACCTAGTGCTCTCTCATTCCTCTGCTATCTGCATGAGTCACTTCTGACAGTTTATGCTGACACCAAACAATCCCTGGAGACAACCCTACCCCCCCCCCCCCCACTCCAGCACACAGCAGGGGCTTGACAGCCTCAGTTGTGCATGTTTCCCTATAAGACTGTATATTCCTTCCACTCAGATCTCAGATTAAACTAATATATGCTCTATGATGTGCAGTGTGTGACATCAGATCCCCGCCCCCTGCCTTTTACTGCTGAGAAATAGCCTTTGGTCCGTGTTCTTTAGAAGGATGTAGAGAAGAGAAGACTGTAGAAAATACAGGTACAGGATTTGTTTAATCTCTTTCACCTGAGACTAGTCACTTCACTGGTTAGATGTAAGGGTTTACAACCATTTTAATTGCTAGCCGACCAGCCGCCGCAGTTACACTGCGGCAGGTTGGCAGAGCTGCGCAAAGCGCCGTAGGTACTGTATATGTAGGCTCTTAAAGACGCTATAGCAGGCGCGTGTGCCCGCAGCATGTCCCCGAAACCGATGCGTGTGTCCAGCGGGCGCGACGTCCGCCAGGCACCCACGATCGCTCCTGACAGAACGAGAACGGGGATCTGTGTGTGTAAACACACAAATCCCGGCTCTGTCAGGGGAGTAGAGACAGATCGTCTGTTCCTACTAAGTAGGAACAACAATATGTCTCCTCCCCCAGTCAGTCCCTTCCCCACCACAGTTAGAAACACACCTAGGGAATACAGTTAACTCCTTGATCGCCCCTAATGTTAACACCTTCCCTGCCAGTGACATTTATAGAGTAATCAGTGGCTATTTTTAGCCCTGATCGCTGTAAAATGTCAATGGTCCCAAAAAAGTGTCAAACGTGTCCGATCTGTCCGCCGCAATGTCGCAGTCCCGATAAAATCCGCAGATCGCCGCCATTACTAGTAAAAAAAAAAAAAAAAATGACATAAATCTATCCCCTATTTTGTAGACGCTATAACTTTTGTGCAAACCAATCAATCTACGTATGCTTATTGCAATTTTTTTATTTTTTTTGCCAAAAATATGTAGAAGAATACATATTGGCCTAAACTGATGAAGAAATTATATTTTTTAAATTTTTTGGGGGGGTATTTATTATAGCAAAAAGTACAAAATATTGTGTTTTTTTCCAAATTGTCACTCTGTTTTTGTTTATAGCGCAAATAATAAAAACCGCAGAGGTGATCAAATACCACCAAAAGAAAGCTCTATTTGTGGGGAAAAATACATCAATTTTGTTTGGGTACAACGTCGCACGACCGCGCAATTGTCAGTTAAAGCGACGCAGTGCCGTATCGCAAAAAATGGCCTGGCCAAAAGGGGGCAAATCCTTCCGAGGCTGAAATGGTTAAACTGTATATATAGCCAAAACATTTTATTTTTTATTTTTGGATTGAACAGGAAAGGATTGGAGCCCTGTCAAGTTTTTATTGCTAACCTGGTATACAAACAACTCCACAGAGAACCCAGTCCCAAACACAAAAAAGAACACCAAAAGACAGGAAACCACTCCATGGAGGTATCACTTCATATGCTATAAATGCAAGTTCAGCCTTATGAACCCACTTAGTAAGCAGACAGATCCCAACCCCCCACCAGTTAAGACGGTATAATTGAAGGTGTATGATTAGGTACCTATTTAAATGGATGCCTGTGTAATTTATTATTGATGTCTAGCTTATTTTCACCCTGAAATGTCATTTCATGCAATATTTAGTTATGCTTGGTGTTCAGCATTCACTAGACAATTGGTCCTTTTAAGATTGTCCTTAGATTACTATTAGAGCAGGATCATTATATTGCCATATTGTAATTCTATATCGGTTTGTTTTTCTTCAGTATTATTTTTTCTTAAAATTAGTTAATATGGGACACCTACAGCTCTTCATATATTGTTACTTCCAAGTTTTTATTGCAAATTTGTTTACCTATGCTAATTTACACTATATTGTCAAAAGTATTGGGACACCTGCATTTACACACACATGAACTTTAATGGCATTCCAGTCTTAGTCCGTAGGTTTCAATATTGAGTTGGCCCACCCTTTGCACCTATAACAGATTCAAATCTTCTGGGAAGGCTGTCCACAAGGTTTAAGAATGTGTCTATGGGAATGTTTAAATATTCTTCCAGAAGCACATTTCTGAGATCAGGTACTGATTTTGTACGAGAATCCCTGCTTCGCAGTCTCCACTCTAATTCAACCCAAATGTGCTCTATCAGTTTGAGGTCAGGACTCTGTGCAGACCAGTCAACTTCCTCCACCCCAGACTCACTCATTCATGTCTTTATGGACATTGCTTTGTGCACTGGTCCAATTTATTTGGTGGAGGGGGGATTATGGTGTGGGGTTGTTTTTCAGGGGTTGGGCTTGGCCTCTTAGTTCCGGTGAAAGGAACCCTTAAGGCGTCAGCATAACAAAACCTTTTAGACAATTTCATGCTCCCAGCTTTGTGGGAACAGTTTGGGGATGGCCCCTTCCTGTTCCAACATGACTGTGCACCAGTGCACAAAGCAAGATCCATAAAGACATGAATGAGAGAATATGGGAAGGAGGCTCTTGACTGGCCTGCACAAAGTCCTGAGGGAAGAAATTGGTGGCTACACACCGGAGTAACAAAAGTCCCTTTATTGTTCTTCCATAAAACAAGATATTACACCACAGGATGATAACAGGTGCATCGGGAAGACACGGTTCACACACTTACATTGTGCTTATGCCCAAAGTCCTGACCTCAACCCAATAGAACACCTTTGGGATGAATTAGAGCAGAGACTGGGTGCCAGTTCATGTGCGTGCAAAGGCAGGCATCCCAATACTTTTGACAATATAGTGTACCTTCTCTATTTGTACGGGTAGCCATTTTTACTGAAAGAGAAGGAAATAGGAAATTCAACATTTTAGAGCTTTCCTCCAAACAATGAGGTGAGAGGAAATCTTCAAACAGGGATACTTGTTCAGGTGACAGCTGTGTAGATGGGAATTTCCCACACTCTTATGTATTTCCTCTCACTTCTCACTCTCACTTCCTGTTGCATCTCCCTAATGAAAATAATTTCCTCCAAACAGCAAAAACTATTTGGTTTTACCCAATACTCTACCCAAAAGTGAAAAAAACATTTTGGGTTTAAGATATACTGAGATGTCTCTTTATAATAAAAAATATTATAAAAAAGAACAAATTGTGTGTTATGGTTGGCCAGTGGACCACTAATATTGTAGTGGGTTACATAAGACCAAATAAAAGGACGTGTAAACTCCAAAATATTCAATTTCTGATTTTAAAAAGCTAAATTTTCCAAAACACCAGTTAACAGAATTATTTATTGACTACTAAATCATTAAATGTACTTTAAATGCTACTATTATAAATACATTAGGTCTAGTTTATACTTTCGGTTGGGGGATAGTGAAAATAGGTGGTGAAAAAACCCACTTCCCAATCACCCCCTTAAGCTGTAAAGGTGGCTATATAGTGGTGTCCATCATGTCTGGCAAGCAGTACCACAATGAAACTCAAACTATTCAAGTGAACAAGGCCGTACCGCAACTGCAAGCCAAATGCTATTGTAGTATTCCTATTGAAAAAGCCCATTTGACTATCAATAAAAAAAAAAAAAGTGGGCAAAGAGATGACCTACTCTTGTTTTTTAACTGCAGTAGAGAAAAATTAACTCGCTAGCCAACCAGTGCTGTGTATTGGGGCTGTGTAAATCTTAGGACTGAATGGACAGAAATACAAACTTTAGTAGTAGATAACACAGCTCCGATATGTATCTCAATGATGCACTTAATTGTATAAGTTCAGCTTTAACAAACAGAAATTGGTGTCGATTTACTAAAACCTGGAGAATGCAAAATCTGGTGCAGCTGTGCATGGTAGCCCATCAGCTTTGAACTTCATCTCATAATATAACCTGGCAATAAATCCTGGAAGCTGATTGGTTTCTATGTAGAGCTGCACCAGACTTTGCAATCTCCAGTTTTAGTAACCAAAACAAGGAGAGGGGCGCCTCTGAGAAAGTATCAATAAAACATTTAATTAACAGCAATATTCACTCACATGAGGGAATGAAAAGTTGTATTCACGATTCACAGCTGGGTAGAAGAATGGGGGTGGAACTGCAGGTCACAGCAAGTCTATCTGAGCTGGCACCACAACTGATCCTGGGCGGGAAGCCGTGGGATGGCAAAGCACAGCAAGGTATTCTTCTAGGACCCAGTTCATTCATAACAAGAACAGGAGAAAAGAGTCCATCTTTTGTTGGTATGGGTTCCAAATAAGTGGATGAAAGGGGTGAGACATCCGGGCCGGATGGCTGGCTGCGCTGTGGTCGATGGAGCTCGCCTGGCTTCGGGGATGTGATGGGGAGACATGGCCGTGTGATCAGCAACCAGAACAAGGCTTGGTCAGCACAACAGAGTGCGGCGCCGGGCTATGACCTCATCGACATGCGACGCGTTTCAGAGCAGGCTCGCTATTGGTGGGGGAACAGCGGCACTCCTTTCTCAAGCATAAGGTGTGTGGTGATTGGGGTAAAGTTTTTATTGACTGACGGGGGGGGGAGGGGCCAGCACGTAACTGAGAGAAATGTCAGCATTTAACATGGGAACAAATGACATTGGAAAACATATAAAATGCATAATGCAGTTTTAGTAACCCAACCCCATGGCATCAATCTTGTAGACATGTTCTAGCAGAGATTTCATAGTTTATTATTTTGGCTGGAAGTACGGTATGTGTCTTTTTCAGATGTTCTTGCATTCAGTAATCAGGGGGAAATTGCTTACTGGACCACAGCATCTCCACATCGGTTGGCAATGCTATGTTGGTGGTAACCAACAGTAGCAGAGGAGTTGCTTCGCAATCCCACCCACACCCATTCCACCCATAGAACCTAAGCCACCAGTCCCATTCTTAGGACCTAAGCCACAGAATTTATGAAACTTTAATGTCTGCTGGCTTAGAAACGGACTCATATGCTTACAGTGCTGGAAAACATACTGACATTTTCAAGAAATATTTATATCGCTGTAATTTGCTGCATACAAGCTCTGCATTTGCAAAGTAAGCCATTACTCATTTTAATTGCCTATAACATTTCTCCCATCACATCAGAGAGAGAGAGAAAATGTAGAAAATGCCCTGCAGAAAAGTTGAAACAGTCGACTGGAGAGTAGTTTGGCTTTGCTTTTTCTCAGGGGCCAATCAAAGGACCCCAAGGACTCTCATTTAATTCTTTCCACATATAAGTCAGTGCACAAGAGTCTCATCATTCCCGCTCATCTATCTTTCACTGAAATGCTCATGTTTTGTGGCTGCCTGGCCTGCTATAGCTAAAGAGTCAGCAGTTATTTGAGGAATAATGTCGCTGCTTGGTTGCCCTTTCTATAGTCTATGTAGAACTGTTACTTTTTTTTTCAACATTGAGTTAAACATTCTGCTGGACAGATTTTTGGTTAGACATCAAAAACCATACACTCAAAAATGTTGCCTATTAAACATGTGTAGCACCCTACTAGTTTGTACTAGGTTGCTAATCAGATTTGGTAAATGTAGTGTTTGGCTCCTCTGTAGTCAGTGGGGAAGGTTTTTATTGCTGTTGGCACTTCTGGGTTCTGCTGGCTCAACTACTTTCCCCCCATATTCTGGTAAGTTCTGAAACATAGTGGGTTGGAAGAGGCAGACCATGGGCTGAATATTCATGCAGCCAAAGCCAATCCCTAGTCAAGAGAGTGGCCAGGAGGAGACTGGGGTGTGCATAAATAGTCTGGGGCCCAGAACAGTGTGATCCTTGTCCTGATGAAGTGAGATCCATCCTGGAGAGGCTGTTTGCCCTCCTTGACTGCTTAGTTGAACACTACAGGAGGTTCACCAAGGTCTCAGCTTAGGGAGAGCCTTTTGGTGGAGCTGTGAGGGCAGTTGGGAAAAAGTCTGCTGAGGATCTGGCCTTGGGACTCATGGTACAGGGTCTGACTGGTACTAGGAAGAAGCATATAAACAGGGGTCTCCAAACTTTTCAAACAAAGGGCCACTTTAATTGTCCTTCAGACTTTAGGAGGGCCGGATTGTGACCAGCAGCGACAGAAAATGTTACGGGCCCAGCATCAGTAAGAATAAATATGGCCTCAGGGTTGGTGGTCAATAGGAGGAGGAGTAGTGCCCCTACTAGTAGTAGGAATAGTATCCCATCATTGGTATCAGTGGAAGATATAGTGCCCCATTGTTGGTGTCAGTGGGATGAATAGTGCCTCATATCAGTTCGAGGAATTGTGCCCTAAGGGCCGGATAAAGGCTAGCAAAGGGCCACATCTGGCCCTCGGGCCGCAGTTTGGAGACCCCTGATATAGAAGAATGAAAAGGTATGGAAACCAACCTCAGTAAATCTGACTGGTACTGGGAAGAAGCATCCATATACACAGACACAGTGAGTAGGGGTCTGAGAGAGAGAGATGCTGACTTAGGGGTGCTTTGAGTGGGAGCCTCCTGAGCTGTATGTCCACTATCTCTTACTCAAGAGACCCATCCTGAGGAGTTTAGCTTCTATCAGAAAGTGTCCTTTGTCTCAGTTTGCACTGGATTTGGAGTTTACCAAGGCTCACCCTATACCCTATCCAAGTTATTCAAGCAATAAATCAAAAAAAAACTCTTTCTGTTTGGTTACTGTGTAGAAAGATTGAGAAGCTGCTGTGTACATGGCTGCTGTGCAACCTATATGTCAGGGGACTCCAAACTATGGCCCTCCAGTTGTTCAGGAACTACAATTCCCATCATGCCTAGTCATGTCTGTGAATGTCAGAGTTTTACAATGCCACATGGGATGTGTAGTTCTGCAACAGCTAGAGGGCTGTAGTTTGGAGATCCCTGCTATAGGGGATAGAACCTGGGACAAACAGTAGGGCCCATTAGGGATCTGTGCGCTACATAATTCAGCATCTGACACATCTGGAAGTGTCAGATGCTCAAAGAGGAACTGCAGTCTGCTCACATAATTTTTAATAAAAACATCTTTGCGATTCTGAAGCTTCCCTCCAACCACTTTGCATATTATTTTATATATACTGTGATTCTGTACTTGCCAAATAGGCTGCAGAAATCTCCCTCCACTGAGTCTGGCTTCATCCATTTTAATTGTGGGCAGCTGAAGCTGCTGCCTGTTAAAACTTCCTGGATTTACACAGAGGCACTGCAGCTCTCATTGGCCCTTGAATGACTCATCTCCCCTCCCATCCTGGCAAAACTATCACAAGAGTGAGGCCTCGTACACACGGCCGAGATTCTCGTTGAAAAAAACATGTCGTTTTTTTCGACGAGATTCTTGGACAAGAAACTTGTCCCGGCCGAGTGTACACACGCTCGTTTCAAAGAACCCGCGGTTCTTTGAAAGGAGTGTACGCGGTGACGTCATCGACTACGTCGAGCATGCGCTCGTCACATTCGATGCCGTCGCCGCCATCTTGGTATACCCTACGTATGCCTAGGAAGCTACCGCGCATGCGTCGAATTCATTTCCAACATGCGCGGGCTTCCGGGCGGACAGGTAAGTGTACACACACTCACTTTTCTCGTCGAGAAACATGCCGAGGAGAATCTCGACGAGAAAATATGAGCAGGTTCTCTATTTTCTCGTCGAGGTTTCTTGTCGGTTTTCTCGACGAGAAACCCGCTAGCAGCGTACACACGACCGATTTACTCGGCAAGACCTCTCTGCCAGCAAGTTTCTTGCTGGTTCTTGCCGAGAAAATCGGTCGTGTGTACGAGGCCTGAGAGAGAGAGCTGTGCATGATGTCATAAGTCTAGGCTAATTACCAGATAAGAAACAGGAAGTGGGCTGTATAAGGTATTTACTGGCAGAAATAAAATGTTTTACTATTCAAAGTTAAAACAACAAGGGCAGAAGATTTAAAAGATGGAAAGTTGAAAAAATAACTGAAGGTCTGCTTTAAAATTCTACTGGTGCTTTCAACTCTGCACTTTGTTTTAATTACAAGGTCACGTTAGGTGTGGAAAAGTAAATGAGCCTTACAGGTTTTAAAATGTTAATTACATCTTTTAAGTTTGCTAATTAAATTATTTAGCCATATCCACCTAGAGCTCATGCCAAATGAAAAAAAAAATGTGTGCTGTTAAGGAGATATTTACCTTGTAGTGCGCCAATGAGGTCAACGGCGCATGCGCAGTGAAGAAACAGACCTCCGTGCAATCTCTTCCCCAGCGTGTGCCGTGACTGTGTCGTGACTGGCGGCATGTGCGGGAGTGACGTCACCAGAGAGAGGAAGAGGGTCAAAGATAGATGCTTCCAACAGCGGGGACATAGCGGTTGCAATGCTGCCCTATAGAGCGGCGTGTCTCAGTCTCCGCCCCTGCCGCTTTCTTGTCGAGCTGGTTCCCCTAGCATCGGGAGCGAGCGCGTCTACAGCTGCCAAACAGCTGTTCACGCTCAGAGAATTCCGTCGCCTCGGATTGCGCCTGCGCAGTCGAGCTCGGAACCATATCGATAGGCGGAACCAGCTCGGCAGAACACCAGCAAGGTATGCCAGACCTTCAGAGCGCATGCGCTGGTGATATCACTGGCTGCACCCAGGGTGAATATCTCCTAAAAGGTGCAGGTTTAGGGGATATTCATTTTACCTACAGGTAAGTCTTATTATAGGCCTTATTATAGGCTTACATGTTGGTAAAAATCACAAATGGGACTTTACTACCTCTTTAACCACTTCCTGCCCAGGTAAATAGACAATTGACATCCGGGAAGTGGTTTCGTTATCCTGGCTGGACGTCTATTGACGTCCTGCAGGATAACAGCCACTGCGTGCCCGTGTCAGTCTGACACACCGCAACACCGATCTCGGTGGAGGCTCTTTACCACGTGATCAGCCGTGTCCAATCATGGATGATCACGATGTAAACAGGAAGAGCCGTTGATCGGCTCTTCCTCACTTGCGTCTGACAGACGCGAGTAGAGGAGAGCCGATCGGTGGCTCTCCTGACAGGGGGGTCTGCACTGATTGTTCATCAGCGCAGCCCCCCCTCTAATGCCCACACTGGACCACCAGGATGCCGCCCAGGACCACCAGGGAAGCGGGCAACATGTGGATGGCCAGGTACATCCCCCATGGCCATCCACATGTTTTAAAACATGCCCAACATGTGCCAATCAGTGCCCACAAATGGGCACTGACTGGCACCATAATAGCATAAAAAAGTGATGCCCAGCAATACCACCACCAGTAATAACCACTCATCAGTGTCCCTCAGTGCCACAGATAAGTGCCCATCCGTGCCCATCAGTGCCCACCTATCAGTGACCGTCAGTGCCCATCTGTGCCACCTATCAGTGCCACCCATACTTACCCATCAGTGCCACCCATAAGTACCCATCAGTGCTGCCTATGAGTGCCCATCAGTGCCGCCTATGAGTGCCCATCATTGCCGTCTATGAGTGCCCATCAGTGCCACATATCAGTGCCGCCTATCAGTGCCCATCATCAGTGCTTATCAGTGCCACCTCATCTGTGCCACCTCATTGGTGCCACCTCATCAGTGCCTGTCAGTGCAGCCATATCAGTGTCCATCATTGAAGAAGAAAACGTATTTATTTCCAAACAATTAACAGAAACAAATAAAAACATATTTTTTTTCCAAATTTTCTGTATATTTTTGCGCAAAAAATAAAAACCGCAGAGGTGATCAAATACCACCAAAAGAAATCTCTATTTGTGGGAACAAAATGATAAAAAAATTGTTTGGGTACAGTGTAGCATGACCAAGCAATTGTCATTCAAAGTGCGACAGCTCTGAAAGCTGAAAATTGGCTTGGGCAGGAAGGTGCGTAAGTGCCTGGTATTGAAGTGGTTAACCACTTGCCGACCAGTCGCCACAGTCATACTGCGGCAGGCTGGCTCGGCTGCGCTTATCGTTGTAGGTGTATGTCAGGCTCATACATGGCGATCTGTGGGCGCATGCGCTGTTTGGCCAGCAGGAAAGCCAATCAGCGGGTCCGGCAGACTCGATGGCCGCCCGCGATCGTTCCCCGCAGCCACAGAATGGGGATCTGCCAAAGTAAACAAGGCAGATCTCCATTCTGTCAGGGGATGACACAGAGATCCTGTCTTTCTGCTATGCAGGAAGACAGATCTGTGTGTTGTCCCAGGGAGCCCATCCCCCATACAGTTAGTAAACACAAACAGGGAACACATTTAACCCCTTGATCGCGGCGCCCCTGATGTTAACACCTTCCCTACGAGTGCCATTAGTACAATAACAGTGCATATTTTTAGCACTGATCACTGTAATAATGTCACTGGTTCCCAAAAAAGTGTGAAAAATGTCAGTTAGGTGTCCAATCTGTCCGCTGCCGATATGTTGCAGTCCTGCTAAAAATCGCTGATCATCGCTGATGATTTTTACTAGTAAAAAAATTAATTTAAAAAAATGCCATAAAGATATCCTCTATTTTGTAGACGCAAACCAATCAATATACGCTTATTGTTTTTTTTTTACCAGAAATATGTAGCAGAATACATATTAGCCTAAATTGATTAAGAAATTTGATTTTTTACATTTTTTTATTGGGTATGTTTTATAGCAGAAAGTAAAAAATATTTTTTTTTTTTCCAAAAATATATGTTTATAGCAAAAAAAAAACGCAGATGTGATCAAATACCACCAAAAGAAAGCTCTATTTGTGGGAAAAAAAGGACATAAATATTATTTGTGTACAGTGTCGCACGACCGCGCAATTGTCAGTTAAAGTGATGCAGTGCCGTATCGCAAAAATCGCAAAAATGGCCTGGTTAGGAAATGGGTAAATCCTTCCGAGGCTAAAGTGGTTAAAATGGTTTATTTTGTGTATTTTAAAATAAATCGGCTTCACTGAAGTTATTTTATATAGTTACCATAAAAAAACATAATAATGATAATACTTTTACTTTTCCCCATTTTGTTAAACGGTAACTCCAGTTTCATGGGGGGAAAAAATAGCAAATGAACAAAAAATAACATAGCGCATATGATTGCGACACTAATCATATTGTAATTGAATGTTATTAAAAATTACCTTTCCTTTTCAATCTGCAGCCACTGTAATTTTCTGAGAATGCAATATGGCAACCTGGAGCTGTTCTGTACACAGAGTGTGTACTGACCACTCCCCAGAAACATCATTTCCTGCTTGTGTGATTGGCTCACCAATTTTTCCAGAAGTCTACCAGATACAAGTCAGATTTCAGGCATCCCCTGCAACAAAAATGTCATTTTTTGAGAGAGCTTTCAATAGGAACCTGTCTAAAGGGATGCAGGCCCATCAGATTTCCTCATTAGTGCCCTGCAGATCCACACCTGACAGCTAATTATAAAACCACTCCCATTACACCCACTTAGTACAGAGGCACAGGCAAACACACATGGATTTCTTCAGAATAAAAAAGTTAGGAATCTGCAACAAAGTTTGTTATAATCTTTGCAATGTACATAGATCGCCCAGAGGGGAATGTTTTTTTCTTAACAAAAGTGGAGTTGCGCTTTAAAGCCCAACTCCAGAAAACTAAAAAATGATCCCTTGCAGTGGGGCCATGCCAGTACTGCATGGTGAACTGCTTGTTTAGGTCTAGGGGGTATAAAAAAGAAGATCTAACTACCTGATCTTCTATTCTGCTAGACTTGTAGCGCCTTCTCCCCCATGCTCCAGCGGTCTAAGGTCCTGAGGTCATCAAGACCACTACCGGAGCCCTGTATTGGAACTGAGGACTCCAAGGTACAATCCACCGCCACAGCATGAGGGAGCACCTGAAAATCAGGTAAGTTAAAGTGCAAAAAACTCTCCCCTAGACTAAACATTTAGGTATCCCCTGCACTGCAGGTGCAGCCCGCTGTAGGGGATATTTTTTTTAGGTTTCCCAGAGTTGGGCTTTAAACGATTTCACCTTTTTTTGTGGTCCTGGCCATATGAAATAGCCCTAGGGTCAAAAGAAATTGAGGTCACGAGTCACAATTCTAAGATACTTAAAGGTTATTTATTTTTTAATGGCCCCTAAATCTTCTGTAAGGGGAAGATTGTGTTAAATCCATCACCGTTGACTCTTTTTGTATTTACTGTATTTATATACCAATGCATTTACACTTGGAAGTGTGTGTGTTCATGTAGGTTAACACATACAATAATATGACATATGCACTTTGTGGTGCTTTGCCATTCATTTTCATTACAACATAACTTGCATACTTGGACAAAATTAGCGTACTTGACCCTCAGTACAATAAAAAACACATACCTTGCCTTGGGTAGTGCTGAAAAATAAATAAATAGGGAAGGTACATTGTTTTGTCTGTAAATGCATGTTGAAGGCCTATTGAAAATTAATGGGCAACCTCCATGGCAATGTGCATAAGTCATGGCACTTAATTCGTATACTTGGACAAAACAAACATACCTGACCCTCGTTACAATAGGAAACTCATACCTTGCCTTGGGAAGTTCTGAACAAAATAGTGAAGGTACATTGTTTGGTCTGTGACTGCATCCTAAGGGACCACTGAAAATAAATGGGTACAGTACCATCCATGGTAAAGTGCGCCTAATTGGCATACTAGGAGAAAACAAACATACATGACCCTCGTTACAATAGAAAACACATACCTTTTCTTGAGGAGTGTTGGACAAAATAAGGAAGGTCCATTGTTGGTCTGTGAGTGCATGTTGAAGGCCCAATGAAAATGAATGGGCATGCTTTATGACAATGTGCATAACAACTGCACCTAACTCACATGCAGTGTTGCCAACCCCCTGAAGTGAAATTTACTGGCAAGATGCCAAAATTTCTGAACGGCACCAATTTTTTACTGGCAAAAATCATGAAAATTACTGGCAGAGCCGCATTTTTTACTGACGCTGCAAAAAAGTACCTGAAATTACTGTTTTTAGTGCTAAACAGTGCAAATATCAATATTTGAACTATAAACACACAGCGAATGCTATTGTCAATGTGTTTAAGTTAAACAAAAGTAAAAAAAACATATTTCTCAATTTACATGAAGGTTAGGTTACTATAACCCAGCCAGCACAGAGTTCCCACTTACATCAGAGTCTGCAGGGATCCCCTTACAGTGCAAGGAAACTCTTATGTAAAGGGGAACGCTGCAGATCATGATGTAAGGGGGAACTCTGATGTGGAGGGGGGCTCTGGTGAATAGAGACCACCTTCCACAGAGTGAATACACTAAGGTAAGGGGGGGTACTAATATAAGGGGGAAACCTTTATATCAGTGCCCCCTTACATTATTGTATTCACTCACCTCCTTACATCAGTGACCCCCCCTCAGAATGGCCTGGCGGCACTGTCACTGACCTCCTCTCAGGTGCACAGTGTGGGGCTCAGTCAGACGGCTCCAGCTTGGTGGCTCTGATCTCCTCTCCCCAGTCCACATGTCTGTTTCTTCCCGGGCCGTAACCCCCATCCCGGTGGCACTCCCACTCTTGACTCCTTTCTAGGATCCCCTCAGAGACTGCAGACATGACAAGAGATGGTCAGAGGCTGCGGACATACTACAGGAGGTGGACAGAGGCTGCGGACACACTACAGGAGGTGGACAGAGGCTGCGGACACACTACAGGAGGTGGACAGAGGCTGCGGACACACTACAGGAGGTGGACAGAGGCTGCAGACATACTACAGGAGGTGGACAGAGGCTGCGGACACACTACAGGAGGTGGACAGAGGCTGCGGACATACTACAGGAGGTGGACAGAGGCTGCGTACATACTACAGGAGGTGGACAGAGGCTGCAGACATACTACAGGAGGTGGACATACTACAGGAGGTGGACAGAGGCTGCGGACACACTACAGGAGGTGGACAGAGGCTGCGGACATACTACAGGAGGTGGACACTGGACAGAGACTGTGGACATACTACAGGAGGTGGACACTGGACAGAGACTGCGGACATACTACAGGAGGTGGACACTGGACAGAGACTGCGAACATACTATAGGAGGTGGACAGAGACTGCGGACATACTACAGGAGGTGCCGGTGGAGACATGATGGTGCCCTCCTCACCCCCTCACAGTAGCCTCCTCCTCTGTCCACCACCATATTACTTCTCCACATCATCAGTGTGCTGTGTCCTCCTCCTGTGCCCCTTTCACCTCTCCACAGGTCAGGGCAGCACTGTGCTGCCCTGACCTGTGGAGAGGTGAAAGGGGCACAGGAGCCAGAGGAGGACACAGCACACTGATGATTTCGAGAAGTAATATGGTGGACAGAGCACATCAGTCTCTGTGTCCCCTGCATGGCACGGCTTCACGCTCCCAGTAATCAATGTCCAGGACTCCAGGCTCACTCTCTGTCCCCTCGTACCCCCCCCAGTTTCACTCACCTCGAGTCTGTCTGACGGACTGTCCTCCCCACCCCTGTCAGTGCTCCGCTCGCTCCTCTGGCTCCACCTATGATGAGTGCATGGCATGCACTCACTGCAGGAGTCGCGCGGCTCGCGCCAGCCGCTGTGGTGTATTCAAAAATGGCGCCAGCGGCGCCATCACGTCACTGCGCGTGCGCCGCCCGGCCGAGCGCGAACAAGTTTCCCTGAGCTCGGCCGGCTTCGGAACGGTGCTTGCGCAGTTGTATGGCCGGCTCGTGGCCATCTTTTTTATGGGCGCCGGTGCCCATAACGGACTTTAACGTACACCCCGAAAAAGGGGTTAAATTCACGTGCCGTACGTAAATATACGTACGGTTGGCAACACTGCTCACATGCTTGGTCAAAACAAACAGACCAGACCCTGGGAGCAATACGAAACACATAGCTTGCCTTGGGGAGTGCTGGACAAAATAATGAAGGTACATTGTTGGTCTGTGAGTGCGTGTTGAAGGCCTATTGAATATGAATGACCACCCTTCATGGCAATGTGTATAACTACGGCTCCTAACTCACATACTTGGACAAAACAAATGTATCTGCCCCTTGACACAATAGGAAACATATAACTTGCCATCCATGTCTTTTATGGACCTTGCTTTGTGCACTGGTACAAATAATTTGGTGGAGGGGGAATTAAGGTGTGGGGTTGTTTCTCCGGGGTTGGACTTGGCCCTTTGTTCCAGTGAAGGGAACTCATAAGGCGTCAGCATACCAAGACATTTTGGACAATTTCATGCTCCCAACTTTGTGGGGACAGTTTGGGGATGGCCCCTTCCTGTCCTAACATGACTGCCTACCAGTGCACAAAGCATGGTTCATAAAGACATGGATGAGCAAGTTTGGGGTGGAGGAACTTGACTGGCCTGTACAGAGTTCTGACCTCAACCCAATAGAACACCTTTAGGAGGAATTAGAGCGGAGACTGCGAGCCAGGCCTTCTTGTCCAACATCAGTGCCTGACTTCACAAATGCGCTTCTGGAAGAATAGTCAAACATTTGCCATAGACACAAGCCTCGTACACACGACCGAGTTTCTCGTCGTTAAAAACACGTCGTTTTTCTCGACGAGATTCTTGTTAACCTTGACAAGTTTCTCGTCAAGCTTTCCATGCGTACACACTGACAATTCCAAATCTCTTCGTTGTTCTGCGCGGTCACGTCCAGCACGTACGACGGCAGTATAAAGGGGAAGATCGATTTCCCTGGCGCCACCCCTTGGGCTGCTTTTGCTGATCTCGTGTTACTGCGTGTGAAGTAAAAGTTTGGGAAGAGACGATTCGCGCTTTTCAGTCTTCGTGCTTTCAGTTCATTTTCTGCAGTTCAGTTTGTGCTTGTGGGTTCGTATCTTGTCTTTCAGGGCGTGTAGGCAGGTCGTATCTGTTTTACAGTGCGTTCTTGCCCGTTCGTTTCTGAATTTCAGTTCGTTCTTCATAGGCCTTGCTGTTCTAAAGTGCGTTCTGTTTAGTACGTTCTGATAAGACGACCGTTTCCTAGCCATGTCGCGGGTACGTTCTCGTCGTCGAGTTCGTGCTGTGCGGGCGCTTGGTGTTGGTCTGCTTGTTTTGGACCAAGACGAGTCCATGAACGGGGTGAGGAGGAGTTCATGGACCAAGAATTGGTTGCTCCACCGGGAACCAATTCTGCCATATGCCTCTGCTGCGGGAGATCGTGGAGAATAATCCTGAGGACTACAGGTGTATGACCCCGTGAATGTCTGACCCCGTTTTTCAGCTTCTTATGGCTTTGGTGTCCCCCTATATTACCAGGCAGGACACCGTTATGCGGGAAGCCATCAGTGCTGAGCAGAGGCTCATCGCCACGTTACGTTACCTGGCGATAGGGAGAAGTCTTCAGGACTTGAAGTTCACGACAGGCATCTCCCCCCAGGCTCTGGGCCTCATAATCCCAGACACCTGTTCTGTCATTATACAAGTCCTGCAGGAGGACTATATTAGGATAAGTTTTCTCCATTAACATCACATTTTATGTATTTCATGTATGCTAATGTATTGTATTTCTTTCATCCTTCCCTAATTACTATGATTGTAATATGCTGAGAATGTCCCCTTTGTCCTTATGCATGCTGGAAGCTTTTAAATGCCCCTTTTTTCTCCTCCATGCATATTTCCCTTCACTAACCTCTCCATCAGTGGCGGCTGTTGCTCAAAATGTTTGGGGGGCCACCCCAAAATTTTATATATCAACTTCCTCCATTTTTGCGACTGTGCCTATTAAACGCCACCAGTTTCCCCCTCCAATGCAGCCAGTTTGCCCCCTCCAATGCAGCCAGTTCCCCCCCAGCCCTGCACTTACCTTCTTCTGGTCAGCGCCATCCTTCTTCTGTCCTTGATGTCTTCTCGTGCCCTTGATGAGGGTGTTCAACTACCGGCTGGCCAGGGCCCGAAGAGTCGTAGAAAATGCCTTTGGGATAATGGCCAGCTGGTTCCGCCTTTTTATGACTCCTATTCACTTGGCGGAGTACAAGATTAACTATGTGGTTTTATGTTGCTGTGTGCTCCATAACTTTCTGAGCCGAAAATCAACAAATTATATTGCCTCAATATTGCCTGAGGCAGGACTTTCATATGGCAATACCCTGCCGGGCCTCGAATCTGCCCGTCCTGGCTTGCCCCCCCAAAATGCCCGTGAGGTTCGTGAGAAATATCTGGAATATTTCACGGGTAGGGGGGCAATTCCTATGCCAGGCCATGTCTAAATCTTCTTGGAGAAAGAACTAAATAAAAATCTGATTTAATCTTTTATCTTTTGTTTTTTCCTGTCTCCTAATTTGTCTTAGTGCATTTGTAGTGCCAAGTGTATTTTCCTTTAGTAAATACCAACCATTTCACTATGAACCACAAAATTATACACAAATAAGGTTATATGAAAACAGAATTTAAACCTAAAAACACGCAGGTGAATATTAGGAGAAAATCTAGCGCTAATAAACGAAAATCACTAAACTAATATAATAACTAGTGATGAGCCGAACACCCCCGGGTTCGGTTCGCACCAGAACCCGCGAACGGACCGAAAGTTCGAACGAACATTAGAACCCTATTAAATACAATGGATGCGAACGTTCGAATTCTAAAGTGCTAATTATAACAACTATTATGCATGTTATTGTCCTAAAAAGGGTTTGGGAACCCGGGTTCTGCACCAGGGGACATGTATCAATGCAAAAAGAAGTTTTAAAAACGGTCGTTTTTCGGGAGCAGTCATTTTAATGATGCATAAAGTGAAAAAAAAAAAGTCAAATATTCCTTTAAATATCGTACCTGGGGGGTGTCTAAAGTATGCCTGTGAAGTGCCACGTGTTTCCCGTGTTTAGAACTGTCCCTGCACAAAATGACACTTCTAAAGGAAAAAAAAGCCATTTAAAACTGCTTGCGGCTTTAATGTAATGTCTGGTCCCGGTAATATTGATGAAAATCTTTAAGAAAAATGGCATAGCTACCCCATGACCCCCCCCCCCTACCCCAGCCCATTACCAGCCCCTTTGGGTCTTGTATGGATATTAAGGGGAACCCCGCACATAAAATAAAAAAGGCCCTATATACTCTGAACAGCCGTATACAGGCGGTGCATACAAGACAGGGACTGTAGGTTTGTTCTTATGTAGAATGTGTTTGTAATTTTGAACAGGTACATTGTTGAAGTGTAGCTCCAGCCCAAAAATCTATTTTTAAACTTTTTGGGAAACATAGGTAAGGGTTATCACCCCTGTAACATTTGTTTTGCTGTCTGTGCCCCTGTTCAGAACATTTCACCTCACTTTCCGTCCCAATGACAACTGTTTTTGAAATGTGGTGTTTTTCTTGAAACAAGGATTGCTGATAAAGCATCAGTACAGACGAGACCCCTTTCTCCCATATTTATTCTTACAGGAGAGAATTTTCCTTTCTAGGGGTAGATTTCCTCTCACTTCCTGTTGTAGTCAGAGTCTTCACTTAGGAATGTGATAGGAATGTGATACCCTAACTACCAAGGCCTGAGGTGTGCCTTAGCCTGCTGGTCAGTATGCCTAAAAGTGGGCATACCCTGAATATGACTGAAGAAATGAAATAAGTAAATGGTTGTATGAAAAAGGGGGAACGGGTGGGTGGGGACCCAGAAACACAGCCGACGCAGGAGAGGAGAGAGGAGGAGGGATAAATAGCCCTCAGACTCCTCCTACAAATTCAGGCTAGCCTGCGGCCAGCCTTCCACTTGTAGTCAGAGTCTTCACTTAGGAATGTGATAGGAATGTGATACCCTAACTACCAAGGCCTGAGGTGTGCCTTAGCCTGCTGGTCAGTATGCCTAAAAGTGGGCAAAAAGACCCGGACTAGGTATGTTAAGAGAAAGAAGGGCAGGTAACAAACCGCCTGGTAGATCAATGCACGCCCGGGTGGCGTCAATGAATGGAACCGGAACGTACCCGTTGCGACAGCAGAAACCAGTGACCTAAGAATTGATGACTAGAAGGGCCCCAACAGTTGGACCTAGCAAACCTGCCCAGAAACCAACCGACTGTTCCATAAATGACTGGATAAGCCTACAACCAGAAAAACACAGACATGGGAATGAACCGCTTGTGACGAGAGGACACGTGGGAGGAACGGAACAAGGGCTGACCCAAGGAGCCCTGGGGAATAATGCAAACGGTTGTACCCAGCCAACAGGACGCAAGACAAGTAGCTCCGTGAACACCTACAACCCCTGGCCTAACTGTGCATACCTGGTAAGGGGACGAGAGAGGGAGAGGTGCCAAAAATAAACGAACTGATAGGAGGGAAGGGGGGTCTACGAGCCGGATACCTGAAAGATGCGTTTGCAGGAGTAGACGGATAAGGCCAACATGCTGTAGTGACATGCAACGATAAACGCACAGAACCAGACCTGGCATGACCCAACCTACCCGAGTGACAGTGAGCCCCCTAGGAACAGGCTGGGAATCGGAAAAAAGATGAAAGGTCTGACGTACCTGCCCAGAAGATCCGGCAACCTACAAACAAGAGAATAGCACCAAAAGATGAAAATGACCCAGACCTATCGTGGGCCGACACAGGGACGTTGGTATCAAGTAAGGACTGCATGGCCCCAAGGTTAAGCCAGCAGTGAAACCAACACAACCGCTGCTAACCTGCCCTGGCAACGGGCAGGCCTGAAGCTTCAAGCCTTGGGGAAATCAGCTGGATGTCCAGTAAACATGAGAGGCCGTGGAGAGCCTGTTTGGCCCGCATCCAACTGCGCTTAAGAATACAGCCCAGAACATGCTCCATGCTGGTACGTGGGAGTAGCTAGGACAGAACAGGAAGCAAACTGAAGCGAACCGCCTACCTTGTAGTGGCTGGAAAAGGAAACCCCTGAGTTGACTCACAGAAATGCAGAGCCAAGTATGATCAACTCCTGATCGGCGGAGTACTATAAATGGTCAGAAACCCCCACGTGGAGTAGAAGGGATAAACTGCATATGTTGCTGCCGAAACGTGCAGCCTGCCCAACCCTAAACACAAAAGGAAAACACAACAGACAACCAGATATGAGACACCACCCCTCTGTACCTGCCTGGGCCAAAGACGTGAGCAGAAATGACCAGACCTCAGCGCGTGCATGAACCTGACGACAGAACCCACCCTGGTGTATGTAGTAAGTGTATGTAGCAAATGAGCCCGAGTGTCCTGCCGCGCAGAGACAGGTAATTAAAATAAAACACTCAGGGCCGGTGTACCCACGGACCGTGGTGGGTAGTAGTTATAGGCGTAAGCATGAACGTGCACGTATGACGTATGATATACAGGCGAGAAGATTGTGGTCAACAATCAATTAAAAACGAAACCTCAGCCCGTATGGATCTGTAGACGTGACAGATCCTGAGATGTGCACCCTGGCTAACTACACCCGGTATGCAAGAACCTGAAAGAAAGGTGTGACGAGACAAAGAAACAAACAACGCTGCAATGGCTGTGCATGTGTGCGGCGATTGCACGGCACCGACAAGCTATGACAGAACATGCTACGACTGGCTGAGACCTGCTATACTGAAACACGCAGGGGTAAAACATGCTAAGACAGAAAACAACCCCCTCTGTACCAACCCCCGTGCGAAGACATGAGCAGTGAAGGTGGGACCACAGCATGTAATGAACCTGATAACGACCCCCCCCCCCCCCCCCGTGTGACGTAAGAGAGCGCAAGGAACCTGTTGCGCAATAACAGATCGTAGAAACTGAATACTCAGGACTTGAGTACCCACAGACCGTGGTGGGTAGTCCTGCAGGTGTAATGAAACAACTGCAATCGTATGACGTGACGTAACAGGCAAGAAGATTGTGGTCAATGATCATAACCAACGAAACTTGAGCCCGTATGGATCTGTAGACGTGACAGAACCCGAGATGTGAACCTAGCCAACTGCACCAGAAATGCAAGAACCTACGAAAAGTAAGATGATATGGAAATGAACGAAGAAGAAAACAGCTACCGGTGTAAGCTGAACCTGCATGGCACCGACGTGCTGACAGAACCACAGAGACAGAAAATCGCTAAGACAGAAAATCGCTAAGACTGGACCCCACTGAGACTGGACCACCACCCCTCAGTGCCTACCCAGGTGTGAGGACATGAGCGGTGATGCTGGGACCGTGGTGTAAAAAAGAACCAGATGATGACCCACACCCATGTGCAGAAGTGAACGAGCCCAAGTAACCTGCAGCGCAAAGACAGGTGGTAGAAACTGAAACTCAGGGCTGACGTACCCACGGACCGTGGTGGGTAGTACAAATGTAATGAAACGAACGTGCATCGTATGATGTAAGGTATACGGGCGAGAAGCTTGTGGTTGACAACCATCAAACGAAACCTTAGCCCGTATGGATCTGCAGATGTGACAGATCCTAAGATGTGCGCCCTAGCCAAATGAAACCAGGTAAGCAAAGAAGCTGAGCGAAAGGAACAATGAGACAGGAAAAAAAAACTAAAGTAAACGGCTACCGGTGTATACGTACCTGCATGGCACCGACACACTGTGACGGAAAACACGTTGTGACAGAAACACGCTAACAACTGAAATGACAGAGCTGTTGTGACGGAAGTATGCCATAACCAAAGCACGCCATGACAAAACACGTGACCTGAACACACTAAGGATATGGACTGTACCTGCAGCCTGCATCCCCCCCGTGACCTGAGAAACCCAGATCTGGACTGCAAAGATAAAAGCAAGGATTCATCCACAACAGGGCCAGACCCATGCATGCAAACTCCCCTGACAGCTCCGACACCCCCTACCCCCACACACATACACACATCCGGCGTAGAAAAGCAGGGAAATGGCATGCGCATACTGCCATGACCTTATAAGCCAACCAGCAGCAGCAAGTGCTGTGTGTGGACCTGGGATCCACAGTAGAACTTCCACCTGGTGCCTAAGGTAAACCCATGCAAGTCAGATCAACCAGAAAAATACTGACAACTAACCATGGGTGCCCCCCTCCCCTTACTCCGATGCCCCAGGAAGGATAACCTGCTGTGCACGGGCAGACCCCCCCCTGCCTGACAGAAAATCGCTACGATCGAAAATCAAAAAACGCTAAGACAGAACATGCTATGACAGACAAAAACGCTATACAGGAAAACTGCTGCGACAAATCGCATGAAAGCAAGAAAAGACTGACAGTGGATCCCAGACCACGTGACTAGAAGAGATGACAGGGGACAAATGAGAAAAGCGCCCACAGTACCGAGCAGCCCATGCAATAAGCAGCACAGTAAAACTGATAAGACCACCTGAGACATCTTTACAAGACATACTGAGCTACAGCGGGTAAACCCCAGACGCCTGCACTGGGCCTCATCCTCATGCCACACACCACTGGTGTGAAAAGGCCTCCTATCCTGGACCCGAATAAAAATGAAAAAGGGGGCTATATCCATGATAAGTTCCTTACAGATGCCGTGCGTGGCCCCGGGAGGAGTAGCGGGGCAACTGAATGCAGGTGAATGCCCCCCCCCCACGCTGCCTGTCTACCCGATGACCACCATGACATCATGAGCCCGGAGGAGTGGGTGGATGCCCTCCTCAAGAAGCCAGTGTGCGCCCGGAAGAGTCGGAGGGGAACGGATGGCCCCCCTCCCTCAGAGCGTGGGAGCCCGGAGGAGTTGGAGGGTGGACGGACGGCCCCCCTCCTCCCAGACCCGGAGGAGTGGGAGAGTGAAACGGACGGGGCCCCCCCTCCCACGTGAGACCGGGCGGAGGAGCGGGCGGCCCTACAGATGATGCCGGCGTTAGTCCGGAAGTAGAGGTGAGTGAAGGGGCAGGCATGCACACCGGGAAGCGCGCTCCCCCCCACCCCCCGCTACCCGTCGAGCGGGACATGACAGAGACCAGCGTGAGTATGGGGAGAAGAGAAACCCCCGGCGTGTGCCCTGTGTGTGGAGGGACGGCCCCCGACGGTGTCAGATGGAGCACACTGAAGGGAGGGTGGAGGCGGATGGATGGATGAAATGTCCGTCCCCCCCACCCTAACACAAGAGAAACGGGCGGCCCCCATGACGCCGGATTGAGCCCTGGAACGAATGGAGGATGGGCGGGTCACAAAATGGTGAGCCCGGGAGAGGAACCTTCACAACTGCCATCGCTGACCGACGCTCTGCAGGGACACCGGAAGTGACGTTGACGGCAACCCAGAAACACAGCCGACGCAGGAGAGGAGAGAGGAGGAGGGATAAATAGCCCTCAGACTCCTCCTACAAATTCAGGCTAGCCTGCGGCCAGCCTTCCACTTGTCTTCTTTCGTTTGCAAGTAGGAGTCGTTTGTAAGTTGGATGTTTGAAAGTAGGGACCTGCCGTATATACTCTGCAGAAATAGGCCCCTTAGTTGTTGGTGTTGGCACAACACTGTAAGCACTCAGTTACTCTTGGTTGGTGCTGGAACGCCCTGCTGTCAACTATTATATCAGGAATTTTAATTACATATAATTGTTGAACAGTGGTAGTAAAAATTGGGGCTTTGATGGTGGTGCTGGTGCCACAACACTGTAAGCCCTGACAGTTACTCTTGGTGGGTGCAGCAATGGGCCCTGCTGTGAATTATTAGATCAAGAATTGTAATTACATGCCCCTTTTGAACAGGGGCTGAAAAATTGGGCCTTTCGTGGTGGTGGTGGTGGTGGCGTTGCCACAAGACTGTAAGCCCTCAGAGTTACTCTTGGTGGGTGCAGCAATGGACCCTGCTGTGAATTATTAGATCAAGAATTGTAATTGCATGCCCCTGTTGAACAGGGGCTGAAAAATTGGGCCTTAGGCACTGGTGGCACAACACTACAACCCCTCACAGATACTGTACTTGGAGCACAGCAATGAGCCCTGTTGCAAAGTATTGCTTCAAAAATTGTAATGACACGCCCCTGTTAAACAGGGGCTGAAAAATTGGGCCTTAGGCACTGGTGCCACAACACTCCAACCCCTCACAGATACTGTACTTGGAGCACAGCAATGAGCCCTATGGCAAATTATTGCTAAAAAAATTGTAATTACACGCCCCTGTAAAACAGGGGCTGAAAAATTGGGCCTTAGCCACTGGTGGCGGCACCCATAAACAAAAATGATCTTCCAAGCTATCATCATCAATCGTATCATTGAGGACTCGGAGGAGGAGGATAGCCAGTCAACATAACAGCACAGGCACTCAGCATCAGCATCAGTCTTGAAGGGATGTGACATGTTAAAATCAATTAGTCTGTTATATCAGCATCAGGTGTGTGGTAGCTGGTGGTGATCCAAGACTGGTTCATCTTGATGAAAGTCAGTCGATCAACCGAGTCGGTGGACAGGCGCACCCTGTGATCCGTGACAAATCCTCCAGCAGCACTGAATGTGCGTTCCGAAAGAACGCTGGATGCAGGACAGGCCAGTAGCTCAATTGCATACTGTGCAAGCTCTGGCCAGTGATCCATCCTCAAGACCCAGTAAGCCAGAGGATTTTCGGTGGGGAAGGTGTCCAAGTCTGACCTTGCCCCTAGATATTCCTGCACCATGTTTATCAGACGCTGGCGATGGTTGCTGGAACCGATCATACTTTGGGGCTGCGGACTAAAGAATTGTCTGAACGCATCGGTCAGACGGCCACCTTCCCCACCGCTCCTTCTTTGACTGGCCGAAGCCTCAGCAACTCGTTGTCCAGGACCAGGAGTTTGTAACCTCCCAGTCTCTGGGAACGCGTTGCACAGACCTTTCTGCAAGGCCTCCCGGAGTTGTCTCATCCTCTGCTCCCTCTGCGACGGTAACATAAGGTCCGCAACCTTACCCTTGTACCGTGGATCAAGGAGAGTGGCCAGCCAGTAATGGTCCCTCTCCTTGATCCGAAGAATACGAGGATCCTTCCGCAGACTTTGCAGGATCAGGGAGGCCATGCAGCGTAGGTTTGCTGAGGCATTCGCTCCGGAGTCCTCTGGGTCACTAAGGACGACATGATCCGCAGCCACCTCCTCCCAGCCACGTACAAGTCCACTGGTTTCTTGGGACTGTAAATCATCCCTAAAAGACTGCTGCTGATGATGCTGAGTGCCAGCCTCCACCTCCATGCTGACACAATCCTCCTCCTCCTCCTCCTCCTCCTCCTCCTCTTCCTGTGCGATGGGTGGGACAGAAGGAACACTGTCTGGGTAAAGGGGGCCTTGAGAGGCAAGGAAGTCCTCCTCTTCCTGCCTCTGTTCTGCCTCAAGTGCCCTGTCCATTATTCCACGCAGCGTGTGCTCCAACAGGTGGACAAGAGGTACAGTGTCACTGATGCATGCACTGTCACTGCTCACCATCCTCGTGGCCTCCTCAAATGGTGCCAGGACAGTGCATGCATCCCTGATCATGCCCCACTGGCGTGGAGAAAAAAAACCAAGCTCCCCTGACCCTGTCCTGGTGCCGTAGTCGCACAGGTACTCATTGATGGCCCTCTGCTGCGTGTGCAGCCGCTGCAGCATGGCCAACGTTGAGTTCCACCTGGTGGGCATGTCACATATAAGGCGGTTCTTGGGCAGGTTCAACTCCTTTTGCAGCTCAGCCAGGCGAGCACTGGCATTATAAGATCTGCGGAAATGCACACAGACTTTCCTGGCCTGCCTCAGGACATCCTGTAAGCCCGGGTACCTGCCCAAGAACCGCTGCACCACCAGGTTAAGGACGTGAGCCACACAGGGCACATGGGTCAGTTGTCCCTGTCGGAGGGCGGAGAGGAGGTTGGTGCCATTGTCGCAAACCACCATTCCTGGCTTAAGCTGGCGTGGCGTCAACCACCTCTCGGCCTGGCCCTGCAGAGCAGACAGGACCTCTGCCCCAGTGTGGCTTCTGTCCCCCAAACACACCAGCGCAAGCACGGCATGGCATCTTTTTGCCTGCGTACTTGCGTAGCCCCGTGAACGGCTACGGAGCACCGCTGGTTCATAGGACAAACCACAGGAAGAGGCCATGGAGGAAGAAGAAGAGGAGGGGGTGGAGGAGAGAGGTGTGTCACAACCAGTAGTAGCATTTTGGAGGCGTGGCGGTGGGACAACCTCCAACACTACTGCACCTTGTCCTGCATCCTTCCCAGCTGCCAAAAGAGTGACCCAATGGGCCGTGAAAGAAAGGTAACGTCCCTGTCCATGCCTGCTGGACCATGAGTCAGCGGTAATATGCACCTTACCGCTGACCGCCCTGTCCAGCGAGGCCAAGACATTGCCTTCCACATGCCGGTAGAGAGCCGGAATAGCCTTCCGTGAGAAAAAGTGGCGTTTGGGAACCTGCCACTGAGGAACCGCACATTGCACAAACTCACGGAAGGGGGCCGAGTCTACCAACTGAAAAGGCAGCAGTTGAAGCGCTAGCAATTTAGCCAAGCTAGCATTCAACCGCTGGGCATGTGGATGGCTGGGAGTGAACTTCTTTCGACGGTCCAGCAGCTGGGGCAGGGAAATTTGCCTGCTAGAATCGGACGTCGGTGTACTGCTAGCAGAGTGGCCGCAAGTACTTGGCTGTGACACACCTAATTCTACACCTTCATTCCTCTCAGTGCATGTTTCAGAGAGGACTGAAGTTATAGTGGGGTTGGAGATCCCAGCTGATGCGGTGCAAGGAGAGGTCCGCTTTGTTCTTTGGTGTGGGTCTTTGAGGTAGGCTTGCCAACGAGCTGCATGGCAGGTCAACATATGTCTGGTCAGGCATGTGGTACCCAAGCGGCTGATGTTTTGGCCACGCGATATACGCTTGAGACATATGTTGCAAACAGCAGCTGTGCGATCTGATGCACTAGCCTCAAAAAAGGCCCACACCAAAGAACTTTTTGAATGACGGGCAGAGGCAGCGCCCTGCACAGGCGGAGCTCTGCGGTGTGATTCCGTCGGTGTACTGCCCTTACGCTGGCCACCAAAGGGCATCCTGCCTCGTTGGAGATGTGCCTCCTCCTCATCCTCCTCCTCCTCCTCTCTCCTATTAGGCACCCACGTGGAGTCAGTGACCTCATCATCACCTCCCTCCTCATCACTGGAGCCAATCTGGCAGTATGCTGCAGCTGCTGGAACATGACTGCCAGATTGGTGTCCTTCTTGAGCATCCCCTCTGTCTGCTCTCACGCTACTGCCTTCCTCTAGCTGGGTTTCATCATCAGACCCTTCGAAACGCTGGGCATCCTCCTGGAGCATGTACCCAACACTGTGCTGAAACAGTTCGGGGGACTCCTCAGGAGGAGGACATGGTGGGTCTAGGGAAGGAGTGACTGATGATGAGTCTGACATTGATACCAGGGAAGAGGACGCTTTGGCAGCTGCTTTTCCAGTACCCTGAGCCTGGGTGAGAGAGGATGAGGAGGAGGAGGAGGGCTTGGTCATCCACTCTACCAAGTCTTCGGCATGATGTGGCTCAACATGTCCAGCTGCCGAAAAGAAGGACAAGCGTGTCCCATGGCCATGTGCTGATGACAATGCACCGCGTCCACGACCAGCACTGTTGCCCCCAGACACAGAGCCTGCTTGCCCTCTTTTATTGCCTCCTGACTGTCTGCCTCTCCTTGTTTGCCTTCCAGACATTCTAATAGATGGCCTGCAGGGAGATGGGAAAAGAGCAATAAGGGCTACCTTCAGGTGTCCTTCTCTGTCCCTTGAAACAAGGACTTTGACAGTGAAAGAAACTGACACTCTCCCTACCTACAGTTTTCTGTCCCTAGAAAAAATGTTTTTTTTAAGCACAATTTAGCACAAGGAGAATTCACTCACTGTCCTTCCAGGTCCCTGGAAACAAGGACTTTCACAGTGAAAGAAACTGACACTCTCCCTACCTACAGTTTTCTGTCCCTAGAAAAAATGTTTTTTTTAAGCACAATTTAGCACAAGGAGAATTCACTCACTGTCCTTCCAGGTCCCTGGAAACAAGGACTTTGACAGTGAAAGAAACTGACACTCTCCCTACCTACAGTTTTCTGTCCCTAGAAAAAATGTTTTTTTTAAGCACAATTTAGCACAAGGAGAATTCACTCACTGTCCTTCCAGGTCCCTGGAAACAAGGACTTTGACAGTGAAAGAAACTGACACTCTCCCTACCTACAGTTTTCTGTCCCTAGAAAAAATGTTTTTTTTAAGCACAATTTAGCACAAGGAGAATTCACTCACTGTCCTTCCAGGTCCCTGGAAACAAGGACTTTGACAGTGAAAGAAACTGACACTCTCCCTACCTACAGTTTTCTGTCCCTAGAAAAAATGTTTTTTTTAAGCACAATTTAGCACAAGGAGAATTCACTCACTGTCCTTCCAGGTCCCTGGAAACAAGGACTTTCACAGTGAAAGAAACTGACACTCTCCCTACCTACAGTTTTCTGTCCCTAGAAAAAATGTTTTTTTTTAAGCACAATTTAGCACAAGGAGAATTCACTCACTGTCCTTCCAGGTCCCTGGAAACAAGGACTTTGACAGTGAAAGAAACTGACACTCTCCCTACCTACAGTTTTCTGTCCCTAGAAAAAATGTTTTTTTTAAGCACAATTTAGCACAAGGAGAATTCACTCACTGTCCTTCCAGGTCCCTGGAAACAAGGACTTTGACAGTGAAAGAAACTGACACTCTCCCTACCTACAGTTTTCTGTCCCTAGAAAAAATGTTTTTTTTAAGCACAATTTAGCACAAGGAGAATTCACTCACTGTCCTTCCAGGTCCCTGGAAACAAGGACTTTCACAGTGAAAGAAACTGACACTCTCCCTACCTACAGTTTTCTGTCCCTAGAAAAAATGTTTTTTTTAAGCACAATTTAGCACAAGGAGAATTCACTCACTGTCCTTCCAGGTCCCTGGAAACAAGGACTTTGACAGTGAAAGAAACTGACACTCTCCCTACCTACAGTTTTCTGTCCCTAGAAAAAATGTTTTTTTTAAGCACAATTTAGCACAAGGAGAATTCACTCACTGTCCTTCCAGGTCCCTGGAAACAAGGACTTTCACACTGAAAGAAACTGACACTCTCCCTACCTACAGTTTTCTGTCCCTAGAAAAAATGGTTTTTTTAAGCACAATTTAGCACAAGGAGAATTCACTCACTGTCCTTCCAGGTCCCTGGAAACAAGGACTTTCACAGTGAAAGAAACTGACACTCTCCCTACCTACAGTTTTCTGTCCCTAGAAAAATTTTTTTTTTTAAGCACAATTTAGCACAAGGAGAATTCACTCACTGTCCTTCCAGGTCCCTGGAAACAAGGACTTTCACAGTGAAAGAAACTGACACTCTCCCTACCTACAGTTTTCTGTCCCTAGAAAAAATGTTTTTTTTAAGCACAATTTAGCACAAGGAGAATTCACTCACTGTCCTTCCAGGTCCCTGGAAACAAGGACTTTCACAGTGAAAGAAACTGACACTCTCCCTACCTACAGTTTTCTGTCCCTAGAAAAAATGTTTTTTTTAAGCACAATTTAGCACAAGGAGAATTCACTCACTGTCCTTCCAGGTCCCTGGAAACAAGGACTTTCACAGTGAAAGAAACTGACACTCTCCCTACCTACAGTTTTCTGTCCCTAGAAAAAATGTTTTTTTTAAGCACAATTTAGCACAAGGAGAATTCACTCACTGTCCTTCCAGGTCCCTGGAAACAAGGACTTTGACAGTGAAAGAAACTGACACTCTCCCTACCTACAGTTTTCTGTCCCTAGAAAAAATGTTTTTTTTAAGCACAATTTAGCACAAGGAGAATTCACTCACTGTCCTTCCAGGTCCCTGGAAACAAGGACTTTGACAGTGAAAGAAACTGACACTCTCCCTACCTACAGTTTTCTGTCCCTAGAAAAAATGTTTTTTTTTAAGCACAATTTAGCACAAGGAGAATTCACTCACTGTCCTTCCAGGTCCCTGGAAACAAGGACTTTGACAGTGAAAGAAACTGACACTCTCCCTACCTACAGTTTTCTGTCCCTAGAAAAAATGTTTTTTTTAAGCACAATTTAGCACAAGGAGAATTCACTCACTGTCCTTCCAGGTCCCTGGAAACAAGGACTTTGACAGTGAAAGAAACTGACACTCTCCCTACCTACAGTTTTCTGTCCCTAGAAAAAATGTTTTTTTTAAGCACAATTTAGCACAAGGAGAATTCACTCACTGTCCTTCCAGGTCCCTGGAAACAAGGACTTTGACAGTGAAAGAAACTGACACTCTCCCTACCTACAGTTTTCTGTCCCTAGAAAAAATGTTTTTTTTAAGCACAATTTAGCACAAGGAGAATTCACTCACTGTCCTTCCAGGTCCCTGGAAACAAGGACTTTGACAGTGAAAGAAACTGACACTCTCCCTACCTACAGTTTTCTGTCCCTAGAAAAAATGTTTTTTTTAAGCACAATTTAGCACAAGGAGAATTCACTCACTGTCCTTCCAGGTCCCTGGAAACAAGGACTTTCACAGTGAAAGAAACTGACACTCTCCCTACCTACAGTTTTCTGTCCCTAGAAAAAATGTTTTTTTTAAGCACAATTTAGCACAAGGAGAATTCACTCACTGTCCTTCCAGGTCCCTGGAAACAAGGACTTTGACAGTGAAAGAAACTGACACTCTCCCTACCTACAGTTTTCTGTCCCTAGAAAAAATGTTTTTTTTAAGCACAATTTAGCACAAGGAGAATTCACTCACTGTCCTTCCAGGTCCCTGGAAACAAGGACTTTGACAGTGAAAGAAACTGACACTCTCCCTACCTACAGTTTTCTGTCCCTAGAAAAAATGTTTTTTTTAAGCACAATTTAGCACAAGGAGAATTCACTCACTGTCCTTCCAGGTCCCTGGAAACAAGGACTTTCACACAGTGAAAGAAACTGACACTCTCCCTACCTACAGTTTTCTGTCCCTAGAAAAAATGTTTTTTTTAAGCACAATTTAGCACAAGGAGAATTCACTCACTGTCCTTCCAGGTCCCTGGAAACAAGGACTTTGACAGTGAAAGAAACTGACACTCTCCCTACCTACAGTTTTCTGTCCCTAGAAAAAATGTTTTTTTTAAGCACAATATAGCACAAGCACAAAACACACTGACACTCTCCCTACCTATCCTTCTCTTTCCCTAAACTAAAGGAATCCAGGTTAAGCAAGAAAGAAATAAAAGTCACTGTCCCTGCCTATGCTGCTCTATCCCTGCTCCGGAACACACTACACTAGGCCGCCGTGCTGGCGGCCTTTTATAGTGTGGGGCGTGTACTAAACACCCTCAGCAATAATTGGCCACAGGCATCCTGCCTGTGGCCAATCATTGCTCTCCTCGCTGCCGGCGCTGTGATTGGCCAAGCATGCGGGGTCACAGTGCATGCTTGGCCAATCACAGCGCCTGGATGACACTGCGATGGCGTAGTGCATTGTGGGCCGTTCGCGTCACTCGAATTTGGCGCGAACGGCCCAAATCGTTCGATCTTCGTCGAACGATCGAACAGCCGATGTTCGAGTCGAACGTATGTTCGACTCGAACACGAAGCTCATCCCTAATAATAACATTCACTAGTGAAACTGTGATAATCAAATTGTACTCCACGTGACATGTGATAAAATTCAAAAACAATAGTCCATAAAGTGAAATAATGTTCCAAAAAATAAAAATATTCCAAAAAGAGATGTGTAGTCTTCTTAATAGAGAATATCTTCCACCCCACCGTGCACGTATCAGCTCCCCTTTGAAAATGCACTCACCAGCTGTAAATGCCTCCCACTCTCGTGTTCGGCTCAAAGGCTTGCTAGTTAACCACTAGAAGGTGAACGACCATCAGCTGAAAGCTTGTGTGTCTACACAGGATGTTCCATACATGTAAAAATAAAAAGGTGCTCCAATAGTGTAAAATAGTAACGACCAAATTTATTCAAATACACAACCACACTTCAAATATTACACTCACATGATATGAAAATAAAACCAGCCTTAAATCAATCACAGCAAGCAGAAAAAAGTGTAAGATGGCACTGCAGTGATTTGCGGTCACGGCGGACCCAAGGTGTACGCTCGGTACAGGTCTCTCACCCCCTCCTGAGCTCCGGGTCACAGCAGCCGTGTAGCGTTCTTAGCCTCAGTGTGTCACGATAATGTCAATGATAATGCAGCCATCGTGACACGCTGAGGCTAAGAACACTACACGGCTGCTGTGACCCGGAGCTCAGGAGGGGGTGAGAGACCTGTACCGAGCGTACACCTTGGGTCCGCCGTGATCGCAAATCACTCTTCAACTTCCTCAACATCCTCAGGTTGGGGTTCTTGGTGAGGTTGGGGTTGTTTAGAAGGTGTGGGGTTCCTGTGCTCCCTGGAGTGTTCTCCTCCCAGTCTTCTCTCCCCTATGAGAATCAAACAAAAGGTATAGTTATCACACATAAATTTTGTCTAAAAACTAAAAACATGATACATTGCTTGGAAGTGGGGTACAAGTGTCTGTTTGGGCGGGATTTCAAGATGAAGACATTCTTTTTAAAAACGATATTCTTTAATATTCACCTTTTGCTGTCAATTTTTATACATGGAGGCACCACAAAAATTCACTGATGCACCTGTGTGGGACACCCAAAAAAGGCGGTTCTGGTGGCCAACACTATAGTGCTCAAAAGTACAGATGTGGAACCAGCTGCTGAGTGTCCTCTCCTTTACACTGATTAAAGTTTGCATTTCATTATCTTTACAAACACATCATCTAGCCAACAATGTTATAACAACTATTGATTAAAAACAGGCAGCGGTGTAAATTATTTTAACGCTGTAAAATCTATAAAAATCGTCCATAGTGGCTGAACGATGTGTCTGTAACGAACGATTACTGTGCCAAACCAAGTTCAAACTATGACATTTTGTAAGGTACAATAGAAACATGCAATAACATGGAGCAACATGCAAGTTGTGAAATACAATAATAGGAAAAAAGGGGAAAAAGTACTTACTTTTTTCAAGCATTCTCTTAATGCTCCTTAACTGCTCCGGCTCCCTCAGTTTGAGGTCAGACCACCTCTTTCTGAGCTGCTCATTTGAGTGTTTCACCCCGAAATTCTTCTTCAGACTCTTCACGGCTTTCTTCATGATTTTGGCCTTCCTTCGATTAGGTTTGCTATACGGCCCATGCTTTGCGTCATAATCCGACTTTAGCAATATGTCCACCATCTCCACCATCTCCGCATAAGACATATTAGATGCCTTGAATCTCCTCCTTGATCGTGACGTTTCCTCAGTCTCCGGGCTTGTCTCCTCCTCGTTATTTGAGGAATTAGCAGATACCTGCTGTGAATCCGCCATATCTGTCTGCGCGCCGAAAGAGAAGGGGCGAGGAAAAGATGTTACTTAGAACGTCATGGGCGGGCGACGTGTGAGTAGTTTTACGTATGCGTGGTGTATATATAGCAAACACACATGTGACTAGACTACGTTCGGTGTGTGGAGAGAGGAGTAAAAGTGACGGACGTGCGAACAAAGGTATGTGATTTTGAGACTTGGGGAAATTGGTGGCCTATACTGTCTAGAGAATGTTGGAGGAGATATATGGTGACTAAGATTTACAGGAGGTTAGACTGTGTGACTGACATAAATTTTTGTTGGTTTATTTGGGCTTGCAGACCCAAAATTAATGTCTTTATCAGTGATAAGGAATTCCTTGCGGAATTTATAGACCGGGTAAGGGAGCTGCCCGCTCTGTGGGAAACAAAAAACCCCATACATCGAAAAAAAGGTGTAAGAAAAGCAGCGCTGGAGACCCTGCTCCCATTTGTGCATACCAAGGTGCCCACAGCAACAGCAAAACAGGTGGACACTAAAATTGGGAGCTTGAGAGGCACATACAGGACTGAACGCTCTAAGGTCCTGGCTTCTCAGAGGTCAGGAGCAGCAGCAGATGATGTGTATGTCCCGAATTTGTGGTACTACAGCAGGATGTCCTTTCTGGATGACCACATTGAGGCAAGGCCATCACTGTCCACTCTTCCCCCCAGACTTCCCTGCAGCCAACCTGAGCCTTCTCTGGAGCAAGAGGAGGCAGCCATCCTGGAAGAAGCTGATTTGGACATCTGGAGCCAGGTATAGTAATTAATGAAAAGGTATTCTGAGAAAATTAAAGCAGGAAAAATAAGCCAATATGAAAATCCTAAAATAATTTGGGATACAAAAGTGAAATCAATATCTCTAGACATTAGTCTGCCATAAATTGGGTGCAAAAAAGGAAATCTGATGTGTTCCTAAAATTATTTGTCTTTTCTCTTGATTTACATTCAAATTGCTACATTCATGATCTCAAATTTGTGTGAAAAGAATAAATCAAAAAATAAAACTATGTCCCTTTTTCATACACAGGATGAAATCAGCCAGGAGGAGGGTCTGGAAACTGTCAGGCAGGAGGAGGCAGGGCCCACTGTGAGCCAGGAGGTGGCAGGGCCCACTGTCAGCCAGGAGGTGGCAGGGCCCACTGTCAGCCAGGAGGTGCCTGGGCCCAGTGGCAGACAGGAGGTGGCTGGGCCCAGTGGCAGACAGGAGGTGGCCGGCACGAGTAGAAGCACAAGATCTCAGGTGCCTCCCATCCGCCTTCCTAAAAGAAGCAGGAGGGACAGGACCACAAGTGAGGCAGCAATGGCCCTTATTAGAGAGGCACATGCCACCCTCCAGGAGCCCACATCCCCTGAAGAGGCCATTGCCGGCCTAGTTGAGGCCAAGTTCAAGGTGATGAGCATGGAGCAACGCCTCCTATGCAAGCCCCTGCTCATCACCTTGCTGAACAAGGGGGTGATGGAGAGAATTACCCCCAATACGGCCATATGTGAGGTGGCCCAGCTTTCACAACCTCATCCTCCTCCTCCTCCTCCTCCACCTTCTTCTTCTGCGCCACCCCCTTCTCCTCCACCTTCTTCTTCTGCGCCACCCCCTTCTCCTCCACCTCCTTCTCCTCCTCCTGACAGGAGTACCCCTCCAGTGGCCCAGCCTCCAGCCACACGCAGAAGGAAGGCTGCAGAGAAGGCTTCAGGGAAGGCTGCAGGGAAGGCTGCCAAGAAGACGAGGAAGTGATGGCTTTGCTTCATTGTGGTCGGACAGAAGGCAGCCTGTTGTAGTACCACAGACTTGGGACATGTATATCACCTGCTGCTGTTCCTGACCTCTGGGAGGCCAGCATCAGATTGTGCTCACAACTGTTGTGCTTCTCAAGCTCCCAATTTTAGTGTCCACACAGGGTTGATGTGTGCTCTGGGGTCCCAGGGATGCACAAATGGCAGCAGGTTCTCCAGCGCTGCCTTCTATTTTTTTTGTTCTATACATGAATAAATGTTTTTTTGGTTTAAGTTCATACTTGACTATGTGTTTTTATAATAATTATTTATTTACCTTTGGAGTAAGCAGATACATTTGAACACAAAAAATAAAAGGGACAGATAACACAACAAAATATCATTAAAGGTGTTCTTTAAAAAAAATAGGGGGGAAACTTGACACAACAAAATGTTAAAAAATAATTTGGAGATCACTATCAAAACATAGATAAATTAAAATTAACATCTGTCTAAAAAATTTAAAACATTAAAATATTCAGAAGATCTTGCACGATATAATACAGCTAAATATTCTTAAGAGCAGAATGAAAAAGGTTTAAAATAGATAGTCAGAACTCTGTGTGAATATCAGCAGAAAAACAAGTTCATTAGTTTTCATTATTGTAACATTCTAAAGAAGATTTAAATGCACAACATTTAAACGATGCAATAATTTACAGCGGGACAAATTTGCTATCTCCATTACGAAGGCTTGTTTTACCAGAAGATGCGCTCCCTTCTCATACTTGATTCTGAGCATGCGCGCTTTTTGAAGAGTCGTAAAAGCATACACACAAACCATTTTCTCGTCGCAAAACAGGCCGACGAGAAACACGACGAGAAAATCTAGAATCCAGATGAGAAAATAGAGAGCAGGTTCTCTATTTTTCTCGTTGAGATTCACGGCAGTTTTCTCGTCGTAAAACCATACACACGAATGGTTTTCTCGACAATAAAGCTCTCTCTGCACTTTTCTTGTCGGTTTTGGACAAGAAACTCGGTCGTGTGTACGTGGCTACACTCCTAAACCTTATGGACAGCCTTCTCAGAAGAGTTGAAACTGTTACAGCTGCAAAGGGTGGGCCAACTCAATATTGAACCCTACGGACTAAGAATGGGATGCCATTAAAGTTCATGTGCGTGTAAAGGCAGGTGTTCCAATACTTTTGGTAATATAGTGTACCTGACCCTGGAAGCGATGAGAAACACATACCTTGACTTTGGGGAGTGCTGAAAAAATAAGAAAGGTAGATTGTCCATAAGTGCATGTTGAAGGCCCATTAAAAATTAATGAAGACCCCACCATAGTACATAGCTCCAAACTGTCCCTGAAAGAAAGATAGCCGCTCCAGATGGGAACCTTGGAAATAATCCACCCACAGAGATCTCAGGTGCAGACAATGCAATCAGCAGAGCAGGAATAGCAAGGATGTATTTCTGGACAGCCGCACTCTTGAAAAATTATAGCCTTTATTAAAATAAGAACAGCACTAAAAGTCACAGCAAGCAAAAACCTTGGACAGCTGACGCGTTTCACACTCTATCTAGTGTTTAGTCATAGCTGTAACTAGCTCCAGTTGTCCAAGGTTTTTGCTTGCTGTGACTTTTAGTGCCGTTCTTATTTTAATAAAGGCTATAATTTTTCAAGAGTGCGGCTGTCCAGAAATACATCCTTGCTATTCCTCCAAACTGTCCCTGATGTCGAGGGACTGTCCCTCTTTTGGAACAAAGTCCCTCTGTCCCTCATTTTGGTGTGATCTATATAGTTGTATATAAAATGCATTACTTATGTATCAAAAAGTGTTTGACAGTGCTAAAATTTTCATACGATTTCTAAATTGCTGCATTTGTGAATTCCAAAAGCCAATATAAAGGAATAGTAGTGGTAAAAAAGCACTTGTGGGTTTAACCAATCATTTTTTGTACTATGCCTACATACTTTTGCTAATAGCTGTCCCTCATTCCCATCTCAGAAAGTTGGGCGGTATGATAGTATTGTACATAGTCAAAAAATGTATTACAGGTGCCCTTGGGTGGTAATGAGTCACCCTCGTTAACTAAAGTGCCACATCCTAATTAATTGATAAAGAGGTGTATAGAAAGAATGGACTTTATAGGCACTGCTATAGAAAAATATAATACATTTTAATGTTACATGTAAAATCCAATGCATACATAAAATACATAAAGACAAAAAAGGGAACCGTGGGTCATAACCACAGGAGAACACTCAAAAGGTAAGTGTCAGGGAAATCTCCCTTCCAGCAGCGCCAGTCTGCGCCCAGTGCGCATGCGCGTGCGCGGGACAACGCTTCGGCGCTCACAGGTGCGCGCAACGGCGCGCGCGCATGTGTGCCGGCGCGCCAATAGAAATCCAGGCGGGCCTATTTAAAGAAGCCCAGATGCGCTGACAGGTTGCTGGTTTGTCAGCTTTCCTGTGTACCAAAGTCTCCTGAAAACTACCTGAAAACCTTGTTGTGACCCGGATTGGCTTGACTCCTCTAATCTCTCTCCTGGACCTGACCCCCGGCTTGTTATACGGACTTCTGCTTCCACCTGTGCTTGACCCTCGGCCTGTGACTTTGATCTTTTGTCTGTCTCCAGCCCTTGACCTTCTGCCTGTACCTTGGATCTTCTACGTTTCTCCAGTCTTGACCTGCCCCTGGCACTTATCTGGACTTTACTTGTCGCTGTGCTAGACCCTTAGCCTGAACCTCTTAACCTCAGCAGCCCCTATCCGGATTCAGTCTCCATCTGCCTCCACTAACCCCAGGCTGCTTGGACTGTACCTGTCAGCCAGTTCCTGCCTGCTGGAAGCCTGCTTGCTCGGTGTTTGACCCTCAGCCTGCTCTCAGTCTACTCAGCGCTACCAGATCATCTAGCAAGACTCCTCCACCTGCTGGTAGCCAGTGCCTCTTCTCTCCATCCTCTCCCTGTCTCACCTCCAGGGGGCGGAGTGCGTCAAGTCGCAAGGGTGACCCGCTCTCGGCATCTCGGTCTCGGTAAGTACTTACCTGACAGTAAGTATCACTTGTTGCGGGGATATACATGCTTAAATTGCCCACGCTGGACAGAAGAAGGAGTGTTTCCCAGGTAAGTATCCACCGGGTTCTTGAAGAATTTAAAAGATGATCAACATGTTTCGCGATTTTGGAAGAATCGCTTCTTCAGAAGCTTCTAAATCTCAATAGAAAACATAGTTTTAATACATAAAGAAACAATACAGATTTATAAAGTACTTATGAATGTCAATGACTGTAGACAATGACTCTCACCAAAGAAAGTGTTATTGCGGAATGTCGGATGCGATTGCTCTAACCCCTTAGCGCCTCAACTGGAAAGTCCGCCCACCAATAGGTGGTGGAATGTCACCACCTGTCCTTGGCTGATGAACCCGATCAAGGAAGGTGAGTATAGCAAGGGATACGGGGATGCACCAGGAAACTAAAATACATTAAACATACATATACGTTTAATGTATTTTAGTTTCCTGGTGCATCCCCGTATCCCTTGCTATACTCACCTTCCTTGATCGGGTTCATCAGCCAGGGGCAGGTGGTGACATTCCGCCACCTCTTGGTGGGCAGACTTTCCAGTTGAGGCGCTGGGGGGTTAGAGCAATCGCATCCGACATTCCACAATAACACTTTCTTTGGTGAGAGTCATTGTCTACAGTCATTGACATTCAGAAGTACTTTATAAATCTGTATTGTTTCTTTATGTATTAAAACTATGTTTTCTATTGAAATTTAGAAGCTCCTAAAGAAGCGATTCTTCCAAAATCGCGAAACATGTTGAGCATCTTTTAAATTCTTCAAGAACCCGGTGGATACTTACCTGGGAAACACTCCTTCTTCTGTCCAGCGTGGGCAATTTCAGCATGTATATCCCCGCAACAAGTGATACTTACCTTTGAGTGTTCTCCTGTGGTTATGATCCACGGTTCCCTTTTTTGTCTTTATGTATTTTATGTATGCATTGGATTTTACATGTAACATTAAAATGTATTATATTTTTCTATAGCAGTGCCTATAAAGTCCATTCTTTCTATACACCTCTTTATCAGTATTGTACATAGGCCATAAAATCTATGTATTGTATATGTTACTATTTTCTATAATGGAGTAGAGTAAGTGTAGATGTTATTAGAAATATATAAGTAAAAATTTAATAATCTAGTAACATTCCCTGGACTTCTGGCATTTATTGCAATTTTTTTTGCATTTCAACTTCTCTCCTGCAAGACCATCGAGTTGATTCGGTGTACCTGCAGACAGGTTTATCAGTTGGCTCACTGCCATCTAGTGGCTGCAGGTTTATTTTCTAGTAAAAAGGAAATATGGCAAGTGCAATGTGAAGGACTTAGCATGAAAACCACAATCTAATACAACATGAACAGATGTTCATGTGTGGTTTGGAAAATTCCACTCTAATATTAATCTCAAGCACAGGCTCAGCAGTTAGGGAACTCCAAACTGCATGGTTGCTGCTATGTTACGCTCATAAAGTATAAATTAATTTGGAAATGTAATGAGATCTTTTTTTTTTTTTTTTTAACATATGTGTGTTTTAGATTCAGTGTGCTTGCTGCATATTGCAAATGAGGTGATGTTTTATACTTGTTTTCCCAGATCACTTGATTTAGCATTTAACTTAAATTCTTCCCAGATGTAATAATACAGCCTCTATGGTTAACATCTTCTTTACTGCTGAACATCACTGTATAAAACATATTAATAAATGCAGTGAAAAGCAATATGTAAAGTACAGCAACCTATAGGAACCAATCTATATGTATCTGCACTGGTCTGACCACCCAGAAATGCTGACTAAATTAGAGGCCTATTTAGATGATGTACAAAACATGGCATCCTACTGTAAGCCATTAGACTTCACTTACAGTTGTGCTCATAAGTTTACATACCCTGGCAGAATTTATGATTTCTCTGCCATTTTTCTGAGAATATGATAACACTAAAAATGCTCTTTCCCTCATGGTTAGTGTTTGGCTGAAACCATTTATTATCAGTTTAACTGTGTTTACTCTTTTTAAATCATAATCACAACAGAAACTACCCAAATGACCCTGATCAAAAGTTTACATACCCTGGTGATTTTGGCCTGATGACATGCACACAAGTCGACACAAAGAGGTTTGAAAGGCTATTAAAGGTAACCATCCTCAGTTGTGATCTGTTTGCTTGTAATTAGTGTGTGTGTATAAAAGGTAAATGAGTTTCTGGGCTCCTGACAGACCCTTGCATCTTTCATCCAGTGCTGCACTGACGTTTCTGGATCTGAGTCATGGGGAAAGCAAAAGAATTGTCAAAGGATCTGCGGGAAAAGGTAGTTGAACTGTATAAAACAGGAAAGGGATATAAAAAGATATCCAAGGAATTGAGAGTGCCGATCAGCAGTGTTCAAACTCTAATCAAGAAGTGGAAAATTAGGAGTTCTGTTGAAACCAAACCACGGTCAGGTAGGCCAACTAAAATTTCAGCCACAACTGCCAGGAAAATTGTTTGGGATGCAAAGAAAACCCACAAATAACTTTAGGCGAAATACAGGACTCTCTGAAAACATGTGGTGTGGCTGTTTCAAGATGGACAATAAGGAGGCACTTGAAGAAAGATGGGCTGCATGGCCGAGTCGCCAGAAGAAAGCCATTACTACGCAAATGCCACAAGTATCCCACTTACAATACGCCAAACAGCACAGAGACAAGCCTCAAACCTTCTGGCACAAAGTCATTTAGAGTGATGAGACAAAAACTTAGCTTTTTGGCCACAACTAGAGTTGAGCGGGTAGCTGGATATTCGGGTCCGGCGGGTTCGGCCGAACTTCGGAAAAAAGTTCGGATTCGGGACCGAACTTTAACCCGAACCCGGACCCGGACCCCATTGAAGTCAATGGGGACCCGGACTTCTGACGACTAAAAAGGCTCTAAAAAAGTAATGGAAAGGGCTAGAGGGCTGCAAATGGCAGCAAAATGTTGTTAAGAACATGGCAAGTGCTCTGCAAACAAATGTGGATAGGAAATAACTTAAAAGAACATAAAAAAAAAAAAAAAATATGCTGGAGGCCCGATTTTCAGCAGAAGAGGTACAGGAAGTAATTAAGAACCTCAGAAACTCAACGGCACGATGCGACACATATGGTGGGAATGCCCCAGAATACGCCCTTTCTGGAATAAATTATTTAATTTAATGGATAAGCTAGTGGGAAAATAAAATACTTTGAAATAAAAATGTAGCGGGGTGCTAAATTTAAGGAAAGTGTTTGAGTGGTAAATAGGCTCAAATACCCTAATTCTGTAGGATTCATGGACCATTTTGTCCTCGGGGGACAGTATTGGTGTGCAGTTCCCTGCGGCCTACAGGTGGCGCCTTTTGTGTCCCCTCTTGGCAGTAGTACAGCGGGGCGGGGAACCTGCTGTGCATGCCAGGAGAGCATATAAAAGGGGCAGACCTTTGGCCTGGGGGCTGATGTCCAGTGGGGTCCGCGCCCAGGTGCCTTCGGCCTGGGTGCATGTGTTCCTGTTCCATCTCGGGCACCTTTAGCCCGGGGTGAGGTACTATCCTGGAGTTCTTGCTGCCCTGGGTATGGAGGCCTAGGGGCGGGAGTAAAGCCTGGAGTCCAGAGCCGCCTCGTGTAGGGGACCCTGTTCCAGGGAAGGGAGGATCATTCTGATGGACCGATGCGGGAGTCACGGTGAAGGAATGGTCTGTTGACTCCCTGGAGAGATGTCTTCCCCTTGATATGGGCTAGGTTCGTAGAAGGAGAAGCTCAAGGTCACCTTGACTGTATCAGAGGCCTTATTCAACCGGCCCGTGGCAGGGGCCTTATACACCCTGGTCTGTGGCTGAGACCAAAGTTCTCCAGGCCCGTGGCAGGGGCCTTATACACCCTAGTCTGTGGCAGAGACCAAAGTTCTCCAGGTCTGTGGCAGGGGCCTTGTACACCCGGTCTGTGGCAGAGACCAACCTCAATGTCTGTGGCAGAGACCGTGCGCCAAAAACTGTTTGAGAAACCTAAGCAGTGAAGTGAATGTGCTACGTTTGTGCCTGGACCTCCTCCACACCTTAAGCTGTCCTGTTTCTTTGCTCTAACCTTTTCTATCTGAGTACAGTTTATTTTGCCATGAGAGAATAAGAGTTGGAGTTTCAGCTGGTGTGGACATTGACTTTACTGGCAATTAAAGGACTTGCCTCTACCTACAGTAGAGGTGAGAATCATCCTCTGGAGGAGTTTTGACTCCGGCTGTGGACACAGCCCGTCAAGTACACCGCTCAACCTCTTTATATAGGAGGATACGGGCTGGTAGTGCGGTGTGCCTTTCTCCCTCCTGCGAAGAGCCAACAACATAAAGGCAGGTAAGGGGGAAAGGATCTGTGCGCTACAAAAAAATAAAATAAAAATTTTAATCTTGGCCTAGCAGGACGAGGTCCATATGGAGTAGGAGGTTGAGGTGGCGGTGGATGTGGCTGTGTAGGTGGAAGCGGCGGTGGAGGAGGACGAGGTAGCCAACACTGGTTCAAAAATACAACAATGGCTGGGTAAGGCCGGTGATGTGTCGAATTCTGTCCCCTGTCGAATAGTGTCCGCCCTGTACTGCGCTTGCTGAGTATGTAGGACAAGGGGATTTCAAAAATCTCCCAAGACTAATGGCGCCTGCGTGTTGAGTTCAGGTGAAGGCCACACCATCCGTGGTTCAAGCCGAGCCAAGCAAGGCCGCGATCGAAGCGAGCCCGTGAGGGGCCCTGTTACTATGTGCTACCGTATGTCCTCTTGGATGGTGGGGCTTGAACCTGCACTCACAACGCAGGCGCCGTTCATCTTCGGAGATTTTGTGAATCTCCTTGTCCTCTGTACTGCGCAAGCGCTGCGCCTGCGCAGTACGGGCCGGGCACAATCCGATGGCCGGACAGTTTGTCACAACACCGGTATGCATGTCTATTCTGCACAAGGTACGGACAAGTCCTGGGGGATCCATGCCTGGTTCATTTTAATGAACGTGAGCTTGTCCACATTGGCTCTGGACAGGCGGCTGCGCTTGTCTGTGATAACGCCCCCTGCCGTGCTAAATACACGTTCAGATAATACACTGCCTGCAGGGCAGGCCAGCACCTCCAAGGCATAAATGGCAAGCTCAGGCCATGTGCCCAATTTGGAGACCCAGAAGTTAAAGGGGGCAGACCCGTCATCCAGTACGTGTAGGCCTGTGGACACATACTGCTCAACCATGTTGGTGAAATGCTGCCTCCTGCTAAGACGTTCCATCTCAGCTGGTGGTGCTGGTTGTTGTGGCGTGCTGACAAAGCTTTTCCACATTTCGGCCATGCTAACCCTGCCTTCTGAGGTGCTGCCGGTGCCCCGGCTGCGTTGGCGACCTCTTCCTCCTCCTCTGCCTTCGCCTTGTGCTTCCACCGTAGGCCCGCTGTCAGGTGGGAATGCCACCAGCAGCGCGTCTACCAGCGTGCGCTTGTACTCGCGCATCTTACGATCCCGCTCCAGTGAGGGAATTAAGGACGGTACGTTGTCCTTGTAACGGGGATCCAGCAGGGTGGCCACCCAGTAATCAGCACCAGTTAAAATGTGGGCAACTCGGCTGTCGTTGCGGAAACACTGCAGCATGTAATCGCTCATGTGTGCCAGGCTGCCCAGAGGCAAAGAAAAGCTGTCCTCTGTGAGAGGTGTATCGTCTGTGTCCTCTGTATCCCCCCAGCCACGCACCAGTAATGGCCACGAGCTGGTCTGAGTGCCACCCTGCTGTGAACATGGCTCCTCCTCCTCCTCCTCCTCCTCCTCCATCTCCTCCTCCACCTCGTCATCCTCCAGAACTGTGCCCTTTCTGCCGGACAATTGTGTACCTGGCGTTTGTTGGTGCAGGAGCCCACCCTCGTAGCCACTTGTGAAAGACTGCCCTGAAAGCCTTTGAAATGATCCCGCTTCCTCCTCCTCCTCCTCATCCTCCTGTGCCACATCCTCTTCCATCATCGCACGAAGCGTTTTTTCAAGGAGGCATAGAACTGGGATAGTAACGCTGAGAACGGCGTCATTGGCACTGGCCATGTTGGTGGAGTACTCGAAACAGTGCAACAAGGCACACAGGTCTCGCATGGAGGCCCAGTTATTGGTGGTGAAGTGGTGCTGTTCCGCAGAGCGACTCACGCGTGATTGCTGCAGCTGAAACTCCACTATTGCCTGCTGCTGCTCGCACAGTCTGGCCAGCATGTGCAAGGTGGAGTTCCACCTTGTGGGCACGTCACATATGAGGCGGTGAGCGGGAAGGCCGAAGTTACGCTGACAGGCGAGCAGCAGCAGGGTGAGAACGCCGAAAGTGCGCACAGACAGCCCGCACTTTCTGCAGCAGCTCTGGCATATTGGGGTAATTTTTAAGGAACCTCTGGACCACCAAGTTCAGCACATGCGCCAGGCAAGGGATGTGCGTCAAACGGGCTAGACCCAGAGCTGCTACGAGATTTCGCCCATTATCGCACACCACCAGGCCGGGCTTGAGGCTCACTGACAGCAACCACTCATCGGTCTGTTGTTCCATGTCCCTCCACAACTCCTGCGCGGTGTGGGGATTTTCCCCCAAACAGGAAAGTTTTAAAACTGCCTGCTGTCGTTTACCCCTGGCTGTGCTGAAGTTGGTGGTGAAGGTGTTACGCTGAATGGATGAGGAGGCGGTAGAGGATGAGGAAGCGGAGAAGGAGGAGTTAGCAACAGGAGGCAAACTGAAGCGCCCTGCAATCCTCGGTGGTGGAAGGACATGCGCCAAACCGCTATCTGCCTCAGGCATAGCCGCCACTGCATTTACCCAGTGTGCTGTTAGAGAGATATAACGTCCCTGACCGTGCTTACTGGTCCACGCATCCGTAGTTAGGTGGACCTTGCCACAGATGGCGTTGCGCAGTGCACACCTGATTTTGTCCCCCACCTGGTTGTGCAGGGAAGGGATGGCTCGCCTGGAAAAGTAGTGGCGGCTGGGCACGACGTACTGCGGGACAGCCAATGCCATCAGGCTTTTAAAACTCTGCGTCTCCACCAGACGGAATGACAGCATTTCAAAGGCCAGGAATTTTGAAATGCTGGCATTCAGGGCCAGGGATCGCGGGTGGCTAGGGGGGTACTTCCTCTTCCGCTCCAATGTTTGGGAGATAGAGAGCTGAACACTTCCATGGGACATTGTGGAGATGGTTGGTGACCCAGGTGGTAGTGTTGCTGGCAGATCCTCTGTTTGCGGGGTGGCAGGTGCCACTGTCACTACAGAGGTGGATGAAGAGGCCGAGACTGCAGCAGAAGAGGAAGCAGGAGGAGCCAGAGACCTTTCTTGGTTTTTGAGGTGTCTACTCCACTGCAGCTCGTGCTTTGCACTTAGATGCCTGGTCATGCAGCTTGTGCTCAGGTTGAGAACGTTTATGCCTCGCTTCAGGCTCTGATTGCACAGCGTGCAAACCACTCGTGTCTTGTCATCAACACACTGTGTGAAGAACTGCCACGCTAGGGAAGTCCTTGGACCTGGCTTTGGTGTGCTCGGTCCCTTGCTGCGTTGGGCAGTAGCAGATGTACTGTCTAGGGGACGAATGCTCCGTTTTTGCACCCTGCTCCCTCTTCTGCTGTGCTGGTGGCTCTGTGCGACCACCGCCTCTTCCTCCGAAAAACACTGGTCACCTGCATAACGTTGATTCCATGTGGGGTCGAGGACCTCATCGTCCTCCACATCATCTTCCACCCAGTCTTCACCCCTGCCCTTCATGTCTGTCTGCACAATTGCGAAAGCAGCAGCAGTTGGCACCTGTGTTTCGTCATCATCCGAGACGTGCTGCGATGGTCCTCCCATGTACCCATCATGAAACATAAGTGGTTGGGCATCGGTGCACTCAATCTCTTCCACTTCTGGGGCAGGGCTAGGTGGATGGCCCTGGGAAACCCTGCTAACAGAGTCATCGAAAAGGAGAAGAGACTGCTGCATGATTTGGGGCTCAGACTGCTTGGCTGATTTGCAAGGGGGTGAGGTGAAAGACTGATGGACATGGGCTTCAGGTGCCAACTCTGATCTTTCATCAGAAGAGTGGGTGGGAGACAATGTGAAGGAACCCGAGGCACTGTCAGCAACCCAATCTACTATCGCCTGTACTTGTCCTGGCCTAAACATTGGTACAGCCTCATTAGGCGCGACAAAATACCGCCGCAGGCTCGGTCGCCTACTCGCACCTGAGGAAGGTGTTTCACTTGTGCGTGTAGCTGGCACAGATCCACCACGTCCTCTCCCTGCAACAGGAGCTCCACCAGCAGCACCACGACCGGGGCCACCACGTCCCTTTGACCTTCCCCTCATATTTTCCAAATTTAGGATCTTGCCCTAAATGGCGTTTTTTGGAAGACCACAACACACCCACAGTATTTAACCGCTGAAACGCACAGCTACAGAACTGCAGAAAATGCTATTCAAAAAAAAAAAGGTTGTTTTTTTTTAGTATAGCACAGTACAAGGAAAATATATAGAAATTGTTTATTTCACACACCTCCAGATGTGTATTTCACACTGCAAAATATTTTCTGTGGCCCTAAATGGCGTTTTTTGCCAGACCACAACACACCCACAGCACGTAACCGCTGAATCGCACAGCTACAGAAAATGCTATTAAAAAAAAAAGGTTGTTTTTTTTAGTATAGCACTGTACAAGAAGAATATATAGAAATTGTATATTTTACACACCTCCAAGATGTGTATTTCACACTGCAAAATATTTTCTGTGGCCCTAAATGGCGTTTTTTGGAAGAGCACAACACAACCACAGTATTTAACCACTGAATCGCACAGCTATAGAAGTGCAGAGAATGCTATTCAAAAAAAATGTTGTTTTTTTTAGTATAGCACTGTACAATATATAGAAATTGTTTATTTTACACACCTCCACATGTGTATTTCACACTGCAATTTATTTTCTGTGGCCCTAAATGGCGTTTTTTTGAAGAGCACAACAACCCCAACAGTATATAACCGCTGAATCGCACAGCTGCAGAGGCCAGAGAATGCTTTTTAAAAATAATGTTGTTTTTTCACACACCTCCAGATGTGTATTTCACACTGCAAAATATTTTCTGTGGCCCTAAATGGCGTTTTTTGGAAGAGCACAACACAACCACAGTATTTAACCACTGAATCGCACAGCTATAGAAGTGCAGAGAATGCTATTCAAAAAAAATGTTGTTTTTTTTAGTATAGCACTGTACAATATATAGAAATTGTTTATTTTACACACCTCCACATGTGTATTTCACACTGCAATTTATTTTCTGTGGCCCTAAATGGCGTTTTTTTGAAGAGCACAACAACCCCAACAGTATATAACCGCTGAATCGCACAGCTGCAGAGGCCAGAGAATGCTTTTTAAAAATAATGTTGTTTTTTCACACACCTCCAGATGTGTATTTCACACTGCAAAATATTTTCTGTGGCCCTAAATGGCGTTTTTTGGAAGAGCACAACACAACCACAGTATTTAACCACTGAATCGCACAGCTACAGAAGTGCAGAGAATGCTATTCAAAAAAAAATGTTTTTTTTTTTTAGTATAGCACTGTACAATATATAGAAATTGTTTATTTTACACACCTCCACATGTGTATTTCACACTGCAAAATATTTTCTGTGGCCCTAAATGGCGTTTTTTGGAAGAGCACAACACAACCACAGTATTTAACCACTGAATCGCACAGCTATAGAAGTGCAGAGAATGCTATTCAAAAAAAATGTTGTTTTTTTTAGTATAGCACTGTACAATATATAGAAATTGTTTATTTTACACACCTCCACATGTGTATTTCACACTGCAATTTATTTTCTGTGGCCCTAAATGGCGTTTTTTGGAAGAGCACAACACAACCACAGTATTTAACCACTGAATCGCACAGCTATAGAAGTGCAGAGAATGCTATTCAAAAAAAATGTTTTTTTTTTTAGTATAGCACTGTACAATATATAGAAATTGTTTATTTCACACACCTCCAGATGTGTATTTCACACTGCAAAATATTTTCTGTGGCCCTAAATGGCGTTTTTTGCAAGAGCACAACAACCCCAACAGTATATAACCGCTGAATCGCACAGCTGCAGAGGCCAGAGAATGCTTTTTAAAAATAATGTTGTTTTTTCACACACCTCCAGATGTGTATTTCACACTGCAAAATATTTTCTGTGGCCCTAAATGGCGTTTTTTGGAAGAGCACAACACAACCACAGTATTTAACCACTGAATCGCACAGCTATAGACGTGCAGAGAATGCTATTCAAAAAAATGTTTTTTTTTTTAGTATAGCACTGTACAATATATAGAAATTGTTTATTTTACACACCTCCACATGTGTATTTCACACTGCAATTTATTTTCTGTGGCCCTAAATGGCGTTTTTTGGAAGAGCACAACACAACCACAGTATTTAACCACTGAATCGCACAGCTATAGAAGTGCAGAGAATGCTATTCAAAAAAAAATGTTTTTTTTTTTAGTATAGCACTGTACAATATATAGAAATTGTTTATTTCACACACCTCCAGATGTGTATTTCACACTGCAAAATATTTTCTGTGGCCCTAAATGGCGTTTTTTGCAAGAGCACAACAACCCCAACAGTATATAACCGCTGAATCGCACAGCTGCAGAGGCCAGAGAATGCTTTTTAAAAATAATGTTGTTTTTTCACACACCTCCAGATGTGTATTTCACACTGCAAAATATTTTCTGTGGCCCTAAATGGCGTTTTTTGGAAGAGCACAACACAACCACAGTATTTAACCACTGAATCGCACAGCTATAGAAATGCAGAGAATGCTATTCAAAAAAAATGTTGTTTTTTTTAGTATAGCACTGTACAATATATAGAAATTGTTTATTTCACACACCTCCAGATGTGTATTTCACACTGCAAAATATTTTCTGTGGCCCTAAATGGCGTTTTTTGGAAGAGCACAACACAACCACAGTATTTAACCACTGAATCGCACAGCTATAGAAGTGCAGAGAATGCTATTAAAAAAAAATGTTGTTTTTTTTAGTATAGCACTGTACAATATATAGAAATTGTTTATTTTACACACCTCCACATGTGTATTTCACACTGCAAAATATTTTCTGTGGCCCTAAATGGCGTTTTTTGGAAGAGCACAACACAACCACAGTATTTAACCACTGAATCGCACAGCTATAGAAGTGCAGAGAATGCTATTCAAAAAAAATGTTTTTTTTTTTAGTATAGCACTGTACAATATATAGAAATTGTTTATTTTACACACCTCCACATGTGTATTTCACACTGCAATTTATTTTCTGTGGCCCTAAATGGCGTTTTTTTGAAGAGCACAACAACCCCAACAGTATATAACCGCTGAATCGCACAGCTGCAGAGGCCAGAGAATGCTTTTTAAAAATAATGTTGTTTTTTCACACACCTCCAGATGTGTATTTCACACTGCAAAATATTTTCTGTGGCCCTAAATGGCGTTTTTTGGAAGAGCACAACACACCCACAGTATATAACCGCTGAATCGCACAGCTGCAGAGAATGCTATTCAAAAAAAGTTTTTTGTTTTTTTTAGTATAGCATAGTACAAGAAAAATATATAGAAATTGGTTATTTCACACAACTAGAGATATACACTGCAAAATATTTTTTTTGCCCAAAAATAGGTCTTTTTTGCGCACAACAAAGTGCCTTTTTTTTTTTTGCAACAGCACAATAAAGTGCCTTTTTTTTTTTTTTGGGGCCCAAAAATGGGTCTTTTTAGCAAAAGCACAATAAAGTGCCTTTTTTTTTTTTTTTTTTTTTCTGCCCGAAATGGGTCTTTTAGCAAGAGCACAATACAGCCACTAAATGGAAAAGGTGTATCACTCAACGTAATGCAGTGCTGGTGCACTGAGCTTGCAACACAAACAGATAAACCTATGCAGATCGCTGAGCTATTATATCTCTCAATCTGGACTCCTATTCTAAATCTCTCTCCCTGAAAGCACAAACAGGATCCTGCCCCTACACTACACTACACTACACTGTCTCTCTATCTTTTCTATCAGTAGATTGCAGAATCAGGACTAACTCCTATCATATAATTCTCTCCCTCACAGCAACAGCAGCCAGGATCCTTTCCCTACACTGTCTAAAAGCAGAGTGACGATCTGTGCTGTGTGCCTCTTGCTTATATAGAAGCTGGTCACATGCTGGGTCACATGTTGCACTGACCAATCACAGCCATGCCATTAGTAGGCATGGCTATGATGGCTTCTAAGGGCACACCAGCTAATCAAATGGTGATTGGCTGGCCCCTGAAGCATTTCTAACTGCGCCATTAAATTCCCGAATCCGGACCCGAACCCGGACTTTAGCGCAAAATCCGGGTCCGGGTCCGGGGTCGGGAAAAAGCCAAAATTCGGTACGGACCCGAACTTTACAGTTCGGGTCCGCTCAACACTAGCCACAACCATAAACACTACATTTGGAGAGGAGTCAACAAGGCCTATGATGAAAGGTACACCATTCCTACTGTGAAACACGGAGGTGGATAACTGATGTTTTGGGAATGTGGGAGCTACAAAGGCACAGGAAATTTGGTCAAAATTGTTGGCAAGATGAATGGAGTATGTTATCAAAAAATACAGGAGGAACATTTGCATTCATCAGCCAGAAAGCTGCGCATAGGACGTTCTTGGACATTCCAACATGACAACGATCCAAAACACAAGGCCAAGTCGACCTGTCATTGGCTACAGCAGAATAAAGTGAAGGTTCTGGAGTGGCCATCTCAGTCTCCTGACCTCAATATCATTGAGCCACTCTGGGGAGATCTCAAATGTGCAGTTCATGAAAAACAGCCCAAGAATTTACAGGAACGGGAGGCTTTTTGCCAAGAGGAATGGGCAGCTTTACCATCTGAGAAGATAAAGAGCCTCATCCACAAATACCACAAAAGACTTCAAGCTGTCATTGATGTTAACCACTTCCCTACCCAGCCATAGACAAATGACGTCCACAGATGGGATCTCCCATCCTGGGTGGACGTCATATGACGTCCTTGGCTTTGTAGGGGGATATCTGAATGATGCCTGCAGCTAGAGGCATCATTCAGATATCCTTTTAAAGTGCCGGCGATTCTGTGCACTATAAGAACGATCATAGCGGCGGTTCCGCCGCTTGATCGTTCTTATAGGCGGCGGGAGGGGACACCCCCCCTCCCGCCGCCATCCGGTGCTTCTCCGGGCTCCCCCGTGCGATCGGGGACCCGGAGCAAATCTTCCGGCATCGTTGGTGGAGTCACGTGATGAGCATAGAGATGACTGGTGACCAGATGGTCACCAGTCATCTCTATGATCGTCGGAGGCCCGGGCGCGATGTGATGACGTCACGCCCGGGTCCTCAAATGTAAACAAAGCCGCCATTGCGGCTGTAAGTATGAAATCAGTGAAACATTTTTCACTGATCTCATGCTTTCCAGCCTGGAGGAGAGATGTGGGGTCTTATTGACCCTGCATCTCTCAATAAAGAGAACCTGTCACACACATTCCTATTACAAGGGATGTTTACATTCCTTGTAATAGGAATAAAAGTGATCAAAAAAAAAAGTAAAATCATTGTAAAAAAATAAATAAATAAGTAAAATAAATAAATAAATAATAATAAAAAAAATTAAAACGCCCCTGTCCCCGGTAGCTCGCAATCAGAAGCGAATGCACACGTAAGTCGCCCACATATGTAAACGCCGTTCAAACCACGCATGTGAGGTATCGCCGCGTGCGTTAGAGCGCGTGCAACAATTCTAGCACTAGACCTCCTCTGTAATTCTAACCTGGTAACCTGTAAAAAAAATTAAAGCGTCGCCTATGGAGATTTTTAAGTACCGAAGTTTGGCGCCATTCCATGAGTGTGCGCAATTTTAAAGCGTGACATGTTAGGTATCTATTTACTCGGCGTAACATTATCTTTCATATGTTCCCAAAAAATTGGGCTAACTTTACTGTTTTGTTATTTTTTAATTCATGAAACCATTTTTTTTTTTAAAAAAGGCGTTTGAAAAATTATTGCGCAAATATTGTGCAAGAAAAAATGTTGCAATGACCGTCATTTTATTCCCTAGGGTGTCTGCTAAAAAAACATATATAATGTTTGGGGGTTCTGAGTAATTTTCTAGCAAAAGAATGATGATTTGTACATGTAGAAGAGAAGTGCCAAAATAGGCCCGGTATTGAATAGGTACAAAAAGCCCTGTATTGAAGTGGTTAAAGAGGGCAATACACGGTATTAAGAACTGGGGTATGTAAACTTTTGATCTGGGTCATTTTGCTAGTTTCTGTTGTGATTATGATTTAAAAAGAGTAAACACAGTTGATTGATAATAAATGGCTTCAGCCAAACACTAACCATGAATGAAAGAAAAGTTTTTGTGTTTTTGTGAAAAACCACATGATTTGGTAAATGTTGGCTGAAAATGTTCTGCCGTGTGTATGCATACCAAGTTCACGGCCAACGCCCCTTCGGACCAAAATCCACGGAAAAGTCAGATGGAAGTCCGATCGTGTGTATGAGGCTTTAGACCTGTTCAGCAGCACTGGGGGGGGGGGGGAGTAATTGTACCAAAGATGCAGCTGTACTTTAAGAAAAGTAGACAACGCAACCCTAACCCATGAATAAATTGAAACTCAAACCTATGTTCTCACACAGAAAACCTACTTTGAAGTAAGTTCAGAAAGGAAGAAAAACAGGTGTAGCGGGGTGTTCCCCTTTAATGCAGAGAGACTACATTACCCAGAACCCCATTCGGCAATGTTTCCACCCCAGAGACTCATGGGAGGGGTTATATAAGGAGGAGGCGCGGCTGCGCTCGGCCTCTTTGGGACACGAGACTTCAGGGACTGATACTCCTGTGCGGATGTGTCGGAGTGCAAGGCCTGAAGCCTGAGACCTTGCGCAGCACCAAAGAGCCTTCCACCCCACCGCGAGCCTGGGTGGCATCGGACTTCGCTGGTCTACAGCCTTGACCGGATCGGGGACTCGATCGCTGGAGACACTGTGTGTGTGTGACACAGTCGGTGGAAGTTCCCCGGACTGGGACCGCGTCCGGATGGGTGAGAGGGCGCATGCCCAGACCATATACTGTTGTTGCTAATGGGCCTATAGACTGCCGTGGCCCACAAGTTATTTCTGATACTCTCATTAGAGAACCTTATCAGAGCTGAACTCAGAGTTTACATAGCAAAGTGTTTATTTCATCTCTACCTCCTCATTGGATTACAAATGGTATTCTGTTAACGTGCACCACCTTTAAAGACCTGCCGGTGAAGAAAACCATTACCCCCTATAGACTGAGTTGTAGATATCTGAGCTAGGCCTGGCCAGCTAGTTAGTTCATTTGGTTACTGCGTCACAGGACGCCTAGTTAACGGTCGCCCGCGCGGCGCACCTTTACTGTTCATTTTAATGCATAGTGTGTTATTGCTGCAGGGCTCTGCAATTTATTATCTGCGAACTGTTACCACTGTTAACCTTTCTTATCAAAAGCTTAAGTAAATCTTATACCTTTTACTATTATTGTCTTAGTGTCTGGGTTTACTCATACAGTATAAGAATAGATACATTGCTGCCAATACTAACTGTGCCAGTAGGGGGTAGAGTACATTGCCGGGGGTTGGCGGAGCTGTTTTCAGGGCCCAAACTAATCTGCGACCCTCTTAACTGAGGGTATCGCTACATGTGGGGGCTCGTCCGGGATCCTGATACAGCAGGTGAACGCCAGAAGTGCCGGCATGGACCCCATGGATCCACAAGCGATAGAAGAGTGGTGCAAAGCCGTTAGGGCAGAGCCAAACAACTCAATAGTCATCAGCCTCCCAGGGGAGGAATGGAAGACTGAGACGGTAGAGGAGTTGATGAAGTCAGTGTCCCCAGATCACACACCGTGGGTGATAGATATAAAGGTAGACCCGGACACTTCATATCAGTATGCACTGGTGGAATACGGAGACGGGATACCAGAGGCTTGCAAGCACAAGTGTGTAAAGACGCCAGACAATAGAACCTATAGGTTGGCGCCTGCTTTAACTATAAAGAGGGAACCATCACCGATGGGATCACCGCAGGCTGCGGCCCGTACCTCACCAGTAAAAGGAGACGGGGTGACGCCCCCGGTGACAGCCGCACCTGCCACTGCTATATCACCGGAATTGATAAAGGCAATAGGGGATCTGCTAATCAAATGTCAGAAGACAAGTACGGTGCATGTAGAGACTAGCTACCGGAGACTGAAGACATTCTCAGGGAAGCTCCCTGTCCCTGCAGGGGAAGAAGATTTTGATACCTGGGTGGAGCAGGCATTGCAGGCAGTAGAGGCATGGGAGGTGCCTGAAGCGCAGAAGAGGCAACAAGTGATAGAAAGCCTAAAAGGCGCAGCAGCAGAAGCAGTGAAAAGTTTTCAGTTTGGGAATGCAGATTGCACGGCTCAAGACTGTCTAGCCATGTTACAGGAAGAGTTTGGTCAACTGGATAAGGTGACAGAGATGGTATACCAATTTGAACATACTTTCCAACAACCAAGGGAGAAACTGTCAGAATATGTTAGAAGACTAAACAGGTTGCTGTGCAAAATTGTGTTGAAGAAGGGAATGAAGCCCCAAGATACAGATGCGGCAAGAATGAAGCAAGTCTTAAAGGGAGCGTTACGCTCGGATCCAGTCTGGCTGCACCTGAAAACCTCGGGAGGAGGAACGTTGCTGACTTATGCTGACTTGATAAAAATCATCAGAGATGAGGAGGCGCTACAACAGGACCAGCAAATGACTAAGGCAAATGTTGTCCCCGCACAGGTGCTAGTCAATCCAGTGATGACCCCTGAAAGAGACTCAGAGGTAGACACTTTAAAAGCACAAATGTCCAAGGTATTAGAAATGTTGACCTCTCTGATGGCAAAAGATACAGAGGGTCCCAAGAGAGAGGTACCACGGAAGGAACTATTCCCAATTGCTTCGGCACCCGCATCTTTACAAGAATGGGGAGATATAGTCTGCTTTAACTGTGGAGGAATTGGCCATATTGCAGCTACCTGTTCTAGTCCCAAGAAGAAGAAGCTAGACAACCGCAAGCCGGCGGGAAACTCCAGAGGGCCCTGGTGAAGGAGTCAACCGGGTGCCCATCACCTTCAGTGAGCTCCAAGCTGAAAGCGAGGCAGAAGGAAAGAGGAGATAAAACACCTCGGAGGAAACACAACATTCCTCAACAGAGATACACCCCAGAGAAAGGGGGCAAGACCCCTCAGAAGAGACACAGCACTCCCCAGAGGGGGTGCACACCCAAGAAAAATAATAGTATCCCTCAGCGGGTCTGTACACCCATAAAGAGGAGGGAAATTAATGCATACCAGGCTCAAGAAAGATTAAAGTCCAAAGGGAACTGGATGAGAGAGAGTCCGAAGGGAAAGGGCCAGAAGAAGGCGACCCCTGCCAGGCCATATCCGGAGAGGCTAGTAGGCCCATCTCCTATAGTGCCCATTCAAGTGGAGGGAGTCTACACCAGAGCCATCTTGGATACTGGGGCACAAGTGACCCTGTTATACCGAGATTTCTACGAGAAGCACTTGAGTCACCTGCCCATCCAGAAGATAGAGGGACTAGAGATATGTGGGATTGGGACCCAGAATTTCCCCTACGATGGCTATTTGCCTGTCAAGATGATCTTTGACCCATCCGTGGCTGGGAAAGCTGAAGTGTTTGACACTCTGGCGGTTGTGTGACCTCGGCCGTCAGGAGCCAACAAGAGTTCCCTTATAATAGGAACAAACACGGACCTGGTCCGAAGACTTCTGACCCCTCTAGTGAAAGAGAAGGGGTCAGCGGCCACCAATATTCACCCCATGCTGAAGATGGCTTATCAACGGCTGGTCCTAGATCAGAAGACCCCTGGAGAGGGGATAGGGAAGGTGTGGAGACTTGGAAGAGTAGGGATGGTGTTGCAGCCCGGTGAAGTAACCTGTCTCAGAGCCACTGTGAAGCTTACTTGGGAGCAGCCTGGACCCTTTGTCATGTTGGAGTCTGACCCAAGGGAAGAGTCCCCCGGCCTGGAAGTGATACCAGAAGTGATTCCGCTGAGGGCCCTAAAGAAGGCCCATTGTAGAGTTCCAGTGAGTGTTAGGAACAATACAGATGGCCCCATGGAAATCCCAGCCAGGATGCTGCTGGGCCAGGTGAGCCCCGCTGCCCCGGTCAACTTGTCGGAAGTAAAGGGGCGGGCAAAGGAGGAGATGCTTGGGAGAAGCTATCCATGGAAAACCCGAACCTGGCCAGGGCTTGGAAGGAGAGAGCCAAGGCCCAGTTGACCAGATGGGATAAGATCTTCTCCAAAGATGAGTTCGATGTGGGGTCTGCAAGGAGTGCCACCCATCGGATCCGCCTCCAAGAAGAAAAGCCCTTCAGGGAGAGGGTCAGGCGGGTCCCACTAGCGGATCTGGAGGATCTAAGGGAACAACTTGCAGAACTAAAAAGGACTGGTGTGATACGGGAGTCCAGAAACCCTTATGCCTCCCCGATAGTGGTGGTCAGGAAGAAGAATGGATCGTTGAGGCTCTGTATCGACTACAGGACTCTTAACAGGAGAACCATACCCGACCAGTACACCACTCCGAGGATAGAGGATGCCCTACAGAGCTTGTCTGGAGCCAAGTGGTTCAGCGTTATGGATCTCAAGAGTGGGTACTATCAGATCCCTATGCACCCAGAAGACAAGGAGAAGACAGCTTTTATAACCCCAGTGGGATTCTTTTAATTCGACCGGATGCCCCAAGGTCTGTCTGGAGCCCCAGCTACTTTCCAACATCTCATGGAGAAGACTGTAGGAGACATGAACCTCATTGAAGTCCTTGTATACCTGGACGATGTCATTGTCTTTGGAAGAACCCTGGAGGAACACGAGGAGAGGCTGGAAAAATTCTTGAGGAGACTCAGTGAGGAGGGACTCAAGCTTTCGCCTGAGAAGTGTCGGTTCTACCAATCTTCTGTGAATTATCTGGGGCACATAGTGTCTGAAGAAGGGGTGGCCACAGACCCTGAGAAATTGGAGGCAGTTACCTCCTGGCCACGACCCACCACAGTAACAGAACTCAGGTCCTTCTTAGGGTTCTGCTCCTATTACAGGAGGTTTGTGGAAGGATTCGCCCGAATTGCTAGACCATTGAATGAACTGCTCAAGACTGAGGGAGAAGAGGACGACTCAGGACCCAGGAAGCTGGGAGAGTCAGTTAAAGATCAGTGGAACCAGAAATGTGAAGAGGCCTTCCAGGCATTGAAGAAGAGCCTAACCACTGCTCCAGTCTTGGCCTACGCAGACCCAACCAAACCCTATGAACTACACGTAGATGCTAGTCATGACGGTCTGGGAGGAGTGCTTTATCAAGAACACGAAGGGCAACTACGGCCTGTTGCCTACGTGATCAGGAGCCTGACCCCCTCTGAGAAAAACTACCCCACTCACAAGCCGGAGTTCCTGGCCCTTAAGTGGGCGGTAGTAGACAAGCTCAAAGACTACCTGTATGGGGCGGAGTTCACTGTGAAGACCGACAACAACCCCCTGACCTACCTATTCACTACAGCAAAGCTGGACGCCACTGGACACAGGTGGCTGGCCGCATTGTCTGGATTCAATTTCAGCCTAAAGTACAGGCCAGGGATTGGGAATCGAGATGCAGACGCTCTGTCCAGGAGATCTCATGCTCCCAACAGTGACATGGAAGACTGGACTCAAGTGGCACCTGATGGGGTGTGGGCCCTTTGTCAAGGGGCTGAATTACAAGCCAGAGGGGGCTCAAGGGCGGAAGAGATAGGAGTTACCATGGTAGGAGTCCCCAAACAATACTGTGGAGTAACTCAGCTGGGGGAAGACCATCTGCCAAAGTTGTCCAAGAAGGAACTAAGGTGTGACCAATTAGAAGATCCCATGGGGAAATTGGTTCTGGAAGCCCTGGAGAATCAGGATCCAAACAAACTCCTGAGTCTCTCCTCAAAGGAAGCCCGCCTGTTGAGGAAAGAGTGGGACAGGTTACAGGTACATCAGGGAGTGGTCTACCGAAGGGGCCCCTCTGATGACCTGGAAGATAAATGGCAATTGTTTCTTCCAGAAAAACATCGAGAGACTGTTCTGATTGCCCTAAATGACAATCACGGCCATCTAGGGGCGGAAAGGACCTTTCAACTTGTCAGAAGTCGGTTCTATTGGCCCTGCATGAGGGCAGAATTAGAAGAGTACTGCCACTCATGTGCACGTTGTATCCAGAGGAAGACTTTACCTCATCAAGCTGCCCCAATGGGCCATCTACAAAGTCAAGGCCCAATGGATCTGCCTCGAACCTGACCTGAGTGGACTGGGAAATGTTCTGGTGATAACCGATCATTTCACCCGGTATGCCCAAGCTTTTCCAACCAAAGACCAGAAGGCTTCCACTGTAGCCAAGATACTTATGGAGAAGTATTTTGTCCATTATGGGCTGCCCCAGCGACTTCATTCAGATCAAGGAAGGGACTTTGAAAGTCGGCTAATCCGGAAACTCTTAGATTCGTTGGGAATCAAGAAGACTCGAACTACACCTTACCACCCACAGGGAGATGCTCAGCCGGAAAGGTTTAACCAAACCTTGCTCAACATGTTGGGAACTCTGGAAAGTGAGAAGAAGCAACATTGGAGCAAACATATAGCAGCCATAGTACATGCTTACAACTGCACCACCAGTGATGCTACAGGTTACTCCCCATATCGACTCATGTTTGGGAGAGAAGCGAGACTACCTGTGGACTTGGTCTTTGGCACCTCTCTGGACCATTCCTCAGCCACATCCCACAAAGGATATGTGGACAGGCTCAGACACAGCCTGAAAGTGGCCTATGAACAAGCTCAAGCGGCCTCAGATCAAAGAGGAGCTCGAAACAAAAGAAACTTCGACTTGAAGGTCCGGGTACAAGACCTACAGCCCGGGGATAGAGTACTGTTACGCAATCTGGGGGTCCCTGGGAAACACAAACTCGCAGACAGATGGAGATCTGAACCCTATGTCATCTGTAGGAAGTTGCCGGGCTTACCTGTCTACAAGTTGAAGCCAGAAGGAAAGGTAGGCCCACTGAAGACGTGGCATCGGAACCACCTGCTCCCACTTGCTGAGGCAGTCAGGATACCTCCTGTGAGAGATTCCCCTGAACCGGTCTCTATTCTGGATGCTCCCAGGCCAAACATTCGGTTGCAGACCTCCCGAGCTGAAGATGGAGAGGCCTCTCAACTTAGTGAAGATGAAGAAAGAGAACTTGATTGGCTGTGGCCTTCCCCAACTCCAGGAACTTCTACTATAGATCTTCCACCCACTGAAGACACTCCAGATGGGACACTGAACCCAGAAGCCACAGAGTTCATCCCATCTAGTCCTTCATCAGATTACTGGGAAGATGCCCATGATAGTTACTCAGAGAAAGAGGAGCCTGTGGCACCAGAGCCAGAAATCCCAAGAGAGCAAAGGGCTCAAAGAGTCATCCGGCCTCCTAAGAAGCTGACCTACCCACAAATGGGGAATAGCTCAGAAGACTCTGTAGTTACTGCTAGGAGAAGTGCTGAAAATCCGGATCCCTCCACTGTCCATTTGGTGGAGGGCAACCCCAACTCACTCTCTGGCACAGTTAGGCAGGCCACCCATGATAATGTAACCTGCGGGCGAGGGAGTTCTACCACTCAGTTTTGGTGGGAATCCCCTATGCCAACTTCATTCGCAGAATTGTCTAGAGTTGTACATAGTCTTTGTTAAGGTTTTTTTTTTATTTTATTTTTTTTATTCTTTATTTCCATGTTTTTCTTACAGGCATCATCAAAAACATAAAAGATAGCATTATATTAATGATATTAATAAAACATATATGATTAATTGCCTGCATTTTTATTTTTCCCATCCCTCCCCTGCACCCATCCCCATTAACCCCAGAGAAAAAAAAAAAAAAGGGGGAAAAGGGGAGACCCACATCTCCCCACCTCTGCCTGCCGGTTTCAATAGACGGTAAGGTGTCTCTGCCAATAAACTTCCAAGTCTAAATCCCACTTTTAATCTTCTCTATCTTCTCCAAATAGTTTTTTCCCTTCTTCCGATTTTACGAATTCTTCCCATGGTGCCCATATTTCCTTATTTTGTTCCTGTCTTTCCATATCTCTGGGCCATAAATTTTCCATTATCCAAATTCTTCAAATTTTTTCAGCCACATAGAGATAGGAGGTGTTCGTGTTTCTTTCCAACACAAAGATATGCAGCTTTTCGCTGCATTCACCATATGACATATTATTGAATTTTTATATCTTTTTATCGGAATTTGGGAATTTTGTAGCAGGTTTATCTTTGGGGACCAAAGAGTTCAAGTGGGGGGAGTGTGTAGCGGGGTGTTCCCCTTTAATGCAGAGAGACTACATTACCCATAACCCCATTCGGCAATGTTTCCACCCCAGAGACTCATGGGAGGGGTTATATAAGGAGGAGGCGCGGCTGCGCTCGGCCTCTTTGGGACACGAGACTTCAGGGACTGATCCTCCTGTGCGGATGTGTCGGAGTGCAAGGCCTGAAGCCTGAGACCTTGAGCAGCACCAAAGAGCCTTCCACCCCACCGCGAGCCTGGGTGGCATCGGACTTCACTGGTCTACAGCCTTGACCGGATCGGGGACCCGATCGCTGGAGACACTGTGTGTGTGTGACACAGTCGGTGGAAGTTCCCCGGACTGGGACCGCGTCCGGATGGGTGAGAGGGCGTATGCCCAGACCATATACTGTTGTTGCTAATGGGCCTATAGACTGCCGTGGCCCACAAGTTATTTCTGATACTCTCATTAGAGAACCTTATCAGAGCTGAACTCGGAGTTTACATAGCAAAGTGTTTATTTCATCTCTACCTCCTCATTGGATTACAAATGGTATTCTGTTAATGTGCACCACCTTTAAAGACCTGCCGGTGAAGAAAACCATCATCCCCTATAGACTGAGTTGTAGATATCTGAGCTAGGCCTGGTCAGCTAGTTAGTTCATTTGGTTACTGCGTCACAGGACGCCTAGTTAACGGTCGCCCGCGCGGCGCACCTTTACTGTTCATTTTAATGCATAGTGTGTTATTGCTGCAGGGCTCTGCAATTTATTATCTGTGAACTGTTACCACTGTTAACCTTTCTTATCAAAAGCTTAAGTAAATCTTATGCCTTTTACTATTATTGTCTTAGTGTCTGGGTTTACTCATACAGTATAAGAATAGATACATTGCTGCCAATACTAACTGTGCCAGTAGGGGGTCGAGTACATTGCCGGGGGTTGGCGGAGCTGTTTTCAGGGCCCAAACTAATCTGCGGCCCTCTTAACTGAGGGTATCGCTACACAGGTATAAAGGGTATCATAAAAAAATGTAAGTGACATTACACAAATAACAAAAATATCAAATATATAAAAATGAAATAAATGCAAAAAAAACTACCTTAAATACGTCCAACAAAACCCACCCTCTTAAAGAGGACAAAAATGTGTCCTCTAAATAAACAGAAAAAGAGTAGATCTATTTTTTTAAGGCACATTTCACAGCCCAGTGAGTGAAATAAAGAGTTTATGCTTCAGCAAAATTGTGGTGATAAGGAAAAAGGTAATTGTGCGCAAAATTTCTTTTTGCCGTAATCACTCCGCTCATCTCTATTCATCACTTTAAGCTAATACATTATACCCCAAAAGTAAATATTCATACATATCATAAACCACACCAGCATAACAAGTGATTCAACATATAAACGATCATAACACTGTCAAGATATTAAATACAAACAAAAAAGTAATGATGTCATCACAAAGAAAATATCTGACTAGAGTAAATAGTGTGAATAGTAATATAAGCAAAAAGGCCTGCTGTAAATAAATGAAAAAAATATATAAGTAGAGAGTATATAGTATAATTAAAATATCAGTGAACCATAAAGATGAGTTGGTTTGACTCCGGGCTAGTTGTTACCAATATATTAGAGCAGTGGTCTCCAAACTGTAAACCTCTATAGTGGTGCAGCGCAACTCCTTAATAAACCTAAAGTGCAAGTGCTATGTTATCTCAAATTAATTGTTATAACTCTGTACATATATCCGCTAAGATGACCAATCAGTAAAGAATGACCATCAATTTCTGGAAAAAAAAAACGATAAATATGCAAAAACTGTAACAATATTCACACAAAAAGATTGATTATAAATCGATCCAAAAATACGTCCTTATAATATTGCCGTTTTCAGCCGGCGATTCCTTACACCATAAGAATGTTCATAGTGGCTGTTCCGCCTCTTGATCTTTCTTACGGGCGGCGAAAGGGGACATCTCCCCTCCCGCCGCCCTCCGGTGCTTCTACCGACTCACCTGTACGATCGGCGAGTCGGAGAACGGATCCGCCGGCCCCGGTTCTTGACCATAGAGATTTTAGGTGGACCAGATGGTCGCCGGAGTCTCTATGATCGTCGGAGGCCGGGCGCGATGTTATGACGTCACGCCCGGCCTCTGCATTAAAAAAAACAGCGCCGCCTTGGCTAGGAAGCGGTGATCTTTTTTTCTTTTTTTTTTCTTTTAGGCTTCCCAGCCTAGTGGTGAGATGTGGGGTCTTATTGACCCCATATCTCACTGTAAAGAGGTCCTGACATGTCATATTCCTATTACAAGGAATGTTTACGTTCCCTGTAATAGGAATAAAAGTGATCAAAATTTTGTATTTATTTTTAAAAGTGTCAAAATAAAAAAAATTAAGAAAAATTAACAATAAAAAAAAAATATGTTTTAATGTCCCCCTGTCCCCGTGTGCTCGCACGCAGATACGAATGCATACATAAGTCCCGCCCACATATGAAAACGGTGTTCAAACCACACATGTGAGGTGTTGCCGCGAACGTTAGAGCGAGAGCAATAATTCTAGCCCTAGACCTCCTCTGTAACTCACAACATGTAACCAGAAAAAAAATTGAAAGCGTCGCCTATGGGGATTTTTAAGATCCGAAGTTTGGCGCCATTCCACAAGCGTGTGCAATTTTGAAGCGTGACATGTTAGGTATATATTTACTCTGCATAACTTCATCTTTCACATTATGCAAAAAATCTTTTTTCCCAAAAAAACGCGTTTGAAAAATTGCTGCGCAAATACCGTGCGAGATAAAAAGTTACAAGGACCGCCATTGTATTCTATAGGGTCTCTGCCAAAAAAAACATATATAATGTTTGGGGGTTCTGTATAATTTTCTAGCAAAAAAATTATGAATTTTACACGTAGGAGCGAAGTGTCAGAATTGGTCTTGTTGTCAAGTGGGGACCAAGCCTATTTCTGACATTTGTTGTTTACAAGTTAAAATCAGTATTTTGTGCTTGAAATTACTTAGAACCCCCAAACATTATATATATATTTTTTAGCAAAGACTTTTTAGCAAAGTATTTGCACAGCGGTCTTTTAAACGCAATTTTTTGAGAAAAAAATACACTTCACTGAATTAAAAAAAACTAAAAACAGTAAAGTTAGCCCAATTTTTTTGTATTTTGTGACCACGGTTTATCATGGCTGCTAAGCCCTGACACCGTGGTCAGAGTACGTGCCTCCGTCATCCGCTGCTATCTGCAGCTCTCCTGTGTCTCCCTCTGTCCTTCTCCCCCCTCCCCTCCCTTGCTGTCTGCTCTCATTAGTGCCGCTCTGCTCCTCTCCCCGCTGCTACAAAACGATGTTATGTTTATACTATCTCCATTGTTAGATAATAATGTGTCCTAGTGTCTGTGCTTTATAAAAAAAAGTAGAATTCTATGTGATTTCACAGCGCCTCCCAGCGCTCACGTGACTCTTCACCTTCCCCCTCCTCCCTGGCTAACATCCGGGGGAGTTCTCGGCTCTGCTCGCTGGATCTGTCAGACGGGGAGAGGAAAGAGCCGAGGAGTCAAGTGAGTGCCAGGAGGTGCTTTGAAATCAGGTAGAGATCTGCTTTTTTTTATAAAGCACAGATACTAGGACACATGTTCTTATTTAACAATGGGGATGGTATAAACATAACATAGTGGCTTAACAACCACTTTAATTGAACAAGCTGACGTTAGAAGCCGATTGGCTACCATGCACAGCTGCACCAGATTTTTGCACTCTCCAGTTAGGAAATAAACCCCCAAATCTTTAACTATGAAGAGGGTCAAGACACCATTAGACACAGATAAACTACAAAGCTACTTGTTTTTTACAGCAGGTAAAACTGTGAACTACTTGAATATCAGCACTTGTAATATACAAAAATCAAATAATGGCATTACAAGGAACTAACGTTTCTGCATATTATCAACTTTTTTGTTTAAAGCGGTTTTAAACCCTTACATATACCCACTGAAGTGACCAGCCTCAGGTGATATACAGAGCTAAAACAGATCCTCCTACATAAGTTGTACCTGTTTATCTGCTTCGGTCTCTCCTCCACAACTGTTCAAAGTCCTGAATTTTTACAGCATTTCTGAGCTGATCTGATGGTTTACATTGCACAGCATACAGCTGAGTGTAATCTGAGACTTGAGTGGAGAGAATGGACAAAACCACTTTTACACAGTCCCATAGAGAAACATGCACAGCTAAAGCTGTCCATCATCTGCTGTGTGCTGGGGGGGGGGTTGTTTTTTTTTTTTTTTTGGGGGGGGGTAGTTTTGTTTGTTTGGTATTTTTTTTTATCTGATTATGGTGTCAGCATAAACTGTCATAAGTGACTTATGCAGATAGCAAAGCAATGTTAAGGGAGACAGAAATTACAATATTTGGATGGAGACAAATACACACTATAGAGGGATATGCTTTGTTCATTTTTTCATCTCAGAGGTTTACAACCACTTTAAAATGAGGCGACATGCCTGTTCCAGCATTGATCTTCCCATATAACTGCATAACACAATAAAAATTAAGCTTCTCTGTTCACTTCAGGCATGATCAATTTAATGAGCTGGGTTTAATTATTGCTAATTCTATGTGACAGAGACACTCTCAGATAAGGAAAGGGGTCTCTGCATCTGCTAATTCTGCTGTAAATCTTAGGTAGTCTGCAGCATGAATACCTTAGCTATTATCTCTGAATATATCTTTATTTAATATGAGATTTAGCTTTCTACTTAAATATAGTTACATCAAAACAGCAGTAATTTATCTATTATTTTTTTGGGGTGTTTTTGTTGTATTCCATGGATTTTATTTAATAAACCAGCATCTTTTGCAGAGTGCGGCCGTCCAGAAAATCTTTTTTCCCTATCACCTAGATTTAGCTTTCTACTTAAATATAGTTACATCAAAACAGCAGTAATTTATCTTTAAAGGATTACATGCAGCAAGAACATAGCAGAGCATTGCATATAACTCTGTGCATTGCAAAAATAGCAGAATGTATAATTGTTCCTTTTTAAGATGTCTATTTTTATAATTCGAGCTAATAGTAATAAACTGGATGATAACATTTGTGTAGGGAAAGTTTGGGGACTATAGGTTATGTAGCGCTACCCCCAGTTAAGAGAGCCGCTGATATTGATTTGGGCCCTGCAGTGCACCGCTGTCAACCCCCGGCAATCGGCTCTAACCTCCCGTGGCACAGCTGGTGATAGAGAGAGATAGGACTGCGTGATCGCAACTGTTGGTGACGCAGTCCTATAACAAACATACACAGAATATACTTTAAAACTCCTATTAAAGTAAGCGGAACTGACACCAAATGTACTTTACCCAGATATTTTACTGAGGCTAATGGGCAAGTAATAAACAACAGTATAACAAGTTGCAGATCCCTGCAATAAACAGTAATAAAGATAAACAGAGTAATCAGAATAATAAAGTATTGCTATGCAACTCTAGCGCTGCCCTTTTACAGCTACTCCCCCTCATGGGTAGACTAACACCCAGCAATGTCTACCTATGCAGTCAGGCCTGACTGATCTAAATGGAAGTTCAGTGAAACAATATTCGCTAGCAATCTCTCGGTGGTGCACTTGAAGAACAACTTTGTAATCCCAACGAATAGTAAAGATAAAGTATCTGTCTTTAAACAGCTCTCACCACCTGGACAAGTCCAAGTCCCTTTCCTCCATCGATTCGTCTAGGAACAGGAATCCACCGACATCCAAGTCTTCAATCATTCTGGTGTACTGCAGCAAGGAGGATTAGATGTCTCTAAGGCTCTGCTAGGCTGGCAGAGGGCTCTTTGGAAAGGAGCACACGGCCCGGGCTTCAGGCCTTGTGCACACAGCAGTTCAGCACAGACATCCTCTTGCTAGGAGAGGGGGGTCCAAAGAGAGCGACCAAAACTCCGCCTCCCCTTTATAAAGTCTGCCCCAGCAGTCTCTGTTCTGGAGCAATGCACCCTGGGTGCTGCAAGATGTACTGGGAGATGTAGTCTCTTTCTCTCCTCTGCTTTCACTTCCAGTAATGTCTCTTTACTTCCTCCCGACTCACCTCTCACCTGGAACTTCTTATCTCTCTGCATTAAAGGGGAACACCCCGCTACACACTCCCCCCACTTGAACTCTTTGGTCCCCAAAGATAAACTTCAACAAATACTGTTTACCATTTTGGACAATGTCGAGCATGATGTTGGCATAGGGAATTCCCACCAAAACTTTGGGATGGAACTCTCTTGCCCACAGGTCACACTACCATGAGTGGCCTGCCTAACTGTGCCAGAGAGTGAGCTGGGGTTGCCCTCCACCAAATGGACGGTGGAAGGATCAGGTTGTTCAACACTTCTCCTAGCCGTTACAACAGAGTCCTCTGAGCTCGTCCCCATTTGGGGGTAAGTTAGTTTCTTGGGAGGCCTGATGACTCTGCGAGCCCTCTGCTCTCTTGGTGCTTCTGACTCTGGCACCACAGGCTCTTCTTCAGGAGTAAGTTCAGGTAACATTGCTGGTTCTGGAACCTCTGATTCAGAAGTCGACTGACGTATGGAATCTCTAGAGTCCTCCTCTGCGCAAGTGTCAGGAACATCTTCCCAGTAATCAGCTGAGGGACTGAAGGGTATGAATTCAGTAGCCTCCGGATTCAGCGTTGCATCTGGGGTATCCCCTCCATTTGGGAGATCTATGGCGGACGTTCCCAGAGTCGAGGGAGGCCACAGCCAGTCCAGTTCTCCACCTTCTTCTGTACTCAATTGGGAGGCCTCCCCATCTTTGGCTCGAGAGGTCTGGGACCTAGTGTTCGGCCTAGGAATATCCAGGATAGAGGCCGGTTCAGGGGAGTCTCTCACGGGAGGTATTCTGACTGCCTCAGCAAGTGGGAGCAGGTGGTTCCGATGCCACATCTTCAGTGGACCCACCTTTCCTTCTGGCTTTAGTTTGTAGACAGGCAAACCGGGCAACTTCCTACAGACAACATAGGGCTCAGATCTCCACCTGTCGGCAAGCTTGTGTTTTCCAGGGACCCCCAGATTGCGTAGCAGTACTCGGTCCCCGGGCTGCAGATCTTGCACTCGAACCTTCAGATCAAAATTTCTCTTGTTGCGGGCCCCCCTTTGATCCGAAGCCGCCTGGGCTTGTTCATAGGCCACCTGCAAGCTACGTCTAAGTCTGTCCACGTATCCCTTGTGGGATGCAGCTGAGGTATTGTCTATAGAAGTGCCAAAGGCCAGGTCCACAGGTAGCCTTGCTTCTCTCCCAAACATAAGTCGATAAGGGGAGTAGCCAGTGGCGTCACTTGTGGTACAGTTATAGGCATGTACTAGGGCTGATATGTGCTGACTCCAGTGTTGCTTCTTCTCTGTTTCTAAGGTTCCCAACATGTTGAGCAGGGTCCGGTTAAATCTCTCCGGCTGAGCATCTCCTTGTGGGTGGTAAGGCGTGGTTCTGGTCTTCTTTATTCCTAATGAATCCAAAAGTCTTCGGATCAACCGACTCTCAAAGTCCCTTCCTTGATCTGAGTGGAGTCTCTGTGGTAGTCCGTAATGGACAAAATACTTCTCCATAAGTATCTTGGCCACGGTGGATGCCTTCTGGTCTTTGGTTGGGAAAGCTTGAGCATAGCGGGTGAAATGGTCGGTTATTACCAGAACATTCCCCAATCCACTCAGGTCGGGTTCGAGGCAGAGAAAGTCAATGCATACCAGATCCATTGGGCCTTGACTCTGTAAGTGGCCCATTGGGGCAGCTTGATGGGGTAGGGTCTTTCTCTGAATGCATCGTGCACAGGAATGGCAATACTCCTCTACTTCTGCCCTCATGCAGGGCCAATAGAACCGATTTCTGACAAGCTGGAAGGTCCTTTCTGCCCCTAGGTGACCATGATGGTCATGCAGGGCAATTAGTACAGTCTCTCGGTGCTTCTCTGGAAGAAATAACTGCCACTTATCTTCTGAGTCATCAGAGGGGCCCCTTCGGTAGACCACTCCCTGATGTACCTGTAGCCTGTCCAATTCCTTCCTCAACAGGCGAGCCTCCTTTGAGGGGTGATGTAGGAATTTGTTGGGATCCTGATTCTCCAGGGCTTCGAGGACCAATCTCCCCATGGGGTCTTCCAATTGGTCACACCTCAACTCCTTCTTGGACAGTCTCGGTAGGTTGTCTTCCTCCAGTTGAGTTACCCCACAATAGTGTTTGGGGACTCCTACCATGGTAACCCCTATTTCTTCTGCTCTGGAGCCTCCTCTGGCTTGGAATTCAGCCCCTTGACAAAGGGCCCGCACCCCGTCCGGTGCCACTTGGGTCCAATCTTCCCAGTCATTTGTCGTGGCATGAGACCTCCGGGACAGGGCATCTGCATCCCTATTTCCGGCTCCTGGTCTGTACTTCAGACTGAAGTTGAATCCAGACAATGCGGCCAACCACCTGTGTCCGGTGGCATCTAGTTTCGCGGTGGTGAAGAGGTAGGTCAGGGGGTTGTTGTCTGTCTTCACAGTAAACTCTGCCCCATACAAGTAGTCTTTTAGCTTGTCTACTACCGCCCATTTGAGGGCCAGGAATTCCAGCTTATGAGTGGGGTAATTCTTTTCTGAGGGGGTCAGGCTCCTGCTCACATAGGCCACTGGTCGCAGTTGTCCTTCATGTTCTTGGTAGAGTACACCACCTAGACCCTCATGGCTGGCATCCACATGTAATTCATAAGGTCTGGTAGGGTCGGCGTAGGCCAGGACTGGGGCAGTGGTTAAGCTCCTCTTCAGAGCATGAAAGGCCTCTTCACACCTTGGGTTCCACTGATCTTGAACTGACTCACCAGGCCTCCTGGGCCCTGAGTCATCCTCTTCCCCTTCTGCCTTTAGCAATTCATTCAACGGGCGGGCAATCCGAGCAAATCCCTCCACAAACCTCCTATAATAGGAGCAGAACCCCAGGAAGGATCTGAGCTCTGTTACTGTGGTGGGTCGTGGCCAGGAAGTGACTGCTTCCAACTTCTCAGGATCTGTGGCCACCCCTTCTTCAGACACTATGTGCCCCAGATAGTTCACAGAAGACTGGTAGAACCGACACTTCTCGGGGGAAAGCTTAAGTCCCTCTTCGCTGAGTCTTCTCAATACTTTCTCCAACCTGGCTTCATGTTCTTCCAAGGTTCTTCCAAAGACAATGACATCGTCCAAGTACACAAGGACTTCTATAAGATTCATGTCTCCAACAGTCTTCTCCATAAGGCGTTGAAAGGTAGCAGGAGCTCCAGACAGACCCTGAGGCATCCTATTGAATTCGAAGAATCCCACCGGGGTTATGAAGGCTGTCTTCTCCCTGTCTTCTGGGTGCATAGGGATTTGATAGTACCCACTCTTGAGGTCCATCACACTGAACCATTTGGCTCCAGACAAACTTTGTAGGGCATCTTCTATCCTTGGCGTGGTGTATTGGTCAGGGATGGTTCTCCTGTTGAGAGTCCTGTAATCGATACAAAGCCTGAACGACCCATTCTTCTTTCTGACCACCACGATTGGGGAGGCATAGGGACTTCTAGACTCCCGGATCACACCAGTCTTCTTTAGTTCTACAAGTTGTTCCCTCAGATCCTCCAGATCTGCCAGGGGGACCCGCCTGACCCTCTCTCGGAAGGGCTTATCTTCTTGGAGGCGGATCCGATGGGTGGCACTTCTTGCACACCCCACATCGAATTCATCTTCGGAAAAGATCTTCTCCCACCTGGTCAGCTGGGCCTTGGCTCTTTCTTTCCAAGCCCTGGGTAGGTTCGGGTTTTCCACGGACAGTTTCTCCCAAACATCTCCTCCGTCACCCGTCCCCTTGACTTCGGACCAAGTGACCGGGGCAGCAGGGCTCACCTGACCAAGCAACACTCTGGCAGGGATCTCCATGGGTCCTCCCGTAGTGTTCCTAACACTCACCGGAACTCTGCCATGGGCCTTCTTCAGGGCCTTGAACGGAATCACTTCTGGTATCACTTCCAGGCCTGAGGACTCTTCCCTTGGGTCTGATTCCAGCATGACAAAGGGGCCAGGTTGTTCCCACGAAAGCTTCACAGTGGCCCTAAGACAGGTTACTTCTCCGGGCTGTAGCACTACTCCTTCTCTGCCAAGTCTCCACACCTTCCCTATCCCCTCTCCCGTGGTCTTCTGCTCTAAGACCAGTCGTTGGTAGGCCGTCTTTAGCATGGGATGGATTTTGGTGGCTGAATGGTTTCTCTCTTTCACTAGAGGGGTCAGGAGTCTCCTGACTAGATCCGTGTTTGTCCCAATGATCAGAGAAATCTTGCTGGCTCCAGGCGGCCGGGGACACACAACTGCCAGGGTGTCAAACACTTCAGCCTTCCCAGCCACGGATGGGTCGAAAGTCATCTTTATGGGCAGGTACCCATCATAAGGGAAACTCTGGGTTCCAAGTCCCCATATCTCCAGCTCTTCTATCTTCTGGATAGGCAGATGACTCAAGTGCCTATCATAGAAGTCCCGGTATAGTAAAGTCACCTGTGCTCCGGTGTCCAAAAGAGCTTTAGTATAGACTCCTTCCACTTGAATGGGCACAGTAGGAGACGGGCCCACCAGTTCCTTTGGGTATGGCCGGACTGGGGTCACCTCTTTTTTTTGGCTTTCGACCCTTGCTCTGCTCCTTTTGGACTTTAATTTTTCCTGAGCCTGGCATGCATTGACTTTCTCCCTCTCAATGGGGGCACAAACCCGCTGAGGGATGTTATTGTTCCTTTTAGGTGGATGTTCCTTCTTTGGGGTGCTGTACTTCCACTGAGGGGTCTTGCCCCCTCCCTCTGGGGTACATCTTGGTGGGGGTGTACTATACCTCCTCCTAGGAGTTTTGTCTCCTCCATTCTTGGCCTTTTTTTTTAGTTTGGAGCGCACTGAAGATGATGGGCACCCGGTTGACTCCTTCACCGGGGCCCTTTGGAGTTTCCCGCCGGCTTGCAATTATCTGTTCTCTTCTTCTTTGGGCTGGAGCATACGTTAGCAAAGTGGCCACTCCCTCCGCAGTTATAGCAAATCACCTCTTCTCGGTCCTGTAGGGAGGCCGGTGCTGAGGTGTTCGGGAACAACTCCTTTCTTGGGCTTGGTTTCTCTCGTCTTCTCTGATCTTTCTCCATCAAAGAGGTCAGCATCTCCAACACTTGGGCCATTTGCGATTTCAGAGTGTCAACCTCCGCATCTCTTTCTGGGCTCTTGACCGAATGGACCAACACTGGTACAGGTGTGACATTCGCCTTGGCCACCTGCTGATCTTCCTGCAGCGCCTCTTCGTCCCTAATAATTTTTATTAGATCAGAGTAGGTTAGTGACATTCCTCCTCCTGAGGTTTTCAGGTGCAGCCAGACCGGGTCCGAGCGCCGCGCTCCCCTCATGATCTGCTTCATGCGTGCTTCATCTGCATCTTTGGGCAGCATTCCCTTCTTCAGTACAATCTTGCATAACTGCCTGTTCAGCCTTCTAACATATTCTGACAGTTTCTCATTCGGCTGCTGGAGAGTGTGTTCAATTTGATAAATCATCTCTGACACCTTCTCCAGCTGACCAAACTCTTCCTGCAGCATGGCCAGGCAATCTTGAGCTGTACAGTTTTCATTTCCAAACCGGAAGCTCTTCACCGCTTCTGCCGCGGCACCTTTCAGACTTTCTAAGACTCGCTGTCTCTTCTGTGCCTCAGGCACCTCCCATGCTTCTACTGCCTGCAATGCCTGTTCCACCCAAGTGTCAAAATCTTCCTCCCCCGCAGGGACGGGGAGCTTCCCTGAGAAGGTGCTAAGCTTCCGGTAACCAGCCTCCACATGCACCGTACTGCTTTTCTGGCACTTAATTACAAGGTCTCCTAGAGCATTCAACAATTCAGGCCCTATAGCGGCCAGCGGTGATCCCGGGCTTAATAGTTCCTTAAGCTTTTCTGCTTTAGGGGATAGTGGTGGAGATAATTGTGGGAGTGATGGCTTTGGTGTCTGAAACCATTCTTCCTTCACTGGCAGCGTATGTATCAAGTGATAGATCTGATTATCTATGGCTTGTATACTCTGACTTTTAAAATGCTCTGGGATTTCGTTTTTCCATTCTACCAGTGCGTATGTAAACGAGATCACTGGATCTGGCCTAAAATCCATCACCCATGCTTTGTGGCTCGGAGACAGTAACAATACGAGCTGTTTTATCTCCTCTTCCTTCCATCTTTCCCCCGGGAGTACAATGACTACCGCCGCGGTTGGATCGGCGCCAATCGCTGCGCACCACTGTGACATTGCCAGCGGGTCCATGCTGGTACTTCTGACCGGCTTGATTGCAGCGTGCAACGTACAAGGATCCCGGACTCGAGCCCCCACGTATAGCGCTACCCCCAGTTAAGAGAGCCGCTGATATTGATTTGGGCCCTGCAGTGCACCGCTGTCAACCCCCGGCAATCGGCTCTAACCTCCCGTGGCACAGCTGGTGATAGAGAGAGATAGGACCGCGTGATCGCAACTGTTGGTGACGCAGTCCTATAACAAACATACACAGAATATACTTTAAAACGCCTATTAAAGTAAGCGGAACTGACACCAAATGTACTTTACCCAGATATTTTACTGAGGCTAATGGGCAAGTAATAAACAACAGTATAACAAGTTGCAGATCCCTGCAATATACAGTAATAAAGATAAACAGAGTAATCAGAATAATAAAGTATTGCTATGCAACTCTAGCGCTGCCCTTTTACAGCTACTCCCCCTCATGGGTAGACTAACACCCAGCAATGTCTACCTATGCAGTCAGGCCTGACTGATCTAAATGGAAGTTCAGTGAAACAATATTCGCTAGCAATCTCTCGGTGGTGCACTTGAAGAACAACTTTGTAATCCCAACGAATAGTAAAGATAAAGTATCTGTCTTTAAACAGCTCTCACCACCTGGACAAGTCCAAGTCCCTTTCCTCCATCGATTCGTCTAGGAACAGGAATCCACCGACATCCAAGTCTTCAATCATTCTGGTGTACTGCAGCAAGGAGGATTAGATGTCTCTAAGGCTCTGCTAGGCTGGCAGAGGGCTCTTTGGAAAGGAGCACACGGCCCGGGCTTCAGGCCTTGTGCACACAGCAGTTCAGCACAGACATCCTCTTGCTAGGAGAGGGGGGTCCAAAGAGAGCGACCAAAACTCCGCCTCCCCTTTATAAAGTCTGCCCCAGCAGTCTCTGTTCTGGAGCAATGCACCCTGGGTGCTGCAAGATGTACTGGGAGATGTAGTCTCTTTCTCTCCTCTGCTTTCACTTCCAGTAATGTCTCTTTACTTCCTCCCGACTCACCTCTCACCTGGAACTTCTTATCTCTCTGCATTAAAGGGGAACACCCCGCTACAGTTATATATAGCATATGATGTCATATTAGAAATCTTACAAAACAATTTATAAGCAGCGCTAGAGTAGATAAGGTCAAAAACCTTATCTACTCTTATCTACTCTAGCGCTGCTTACAAATTGTTTTGTATTGTTTAATAACTGGTATCGCAGTTAAGTAAAGCCGCGTACACACGATCGGTTTTACAGATGAAAACAGTCCGATGGATTTTTTTTCATCGGACAAACCGATCGTGTATGGGCCCCATCGGTCTTTTTTCCATCGGTGTCAAAAAATAGAACATGTTTTAAATTTTTCCGATGGATAAAAAACCGATAGCAAATTCCGATCGTCTATGGGCAAGTCCATCGGTTAAAAAACCCACGCATGCTCAGAATCAAGTCGACGCATGCCCAGAAGCATTGAACTTAATTTTTCTCGGCTCATCAGAGTGTTTTACATCACCGCGTTTGGAACAGTCGGTTTTTTTGTCTGATGGTGCGTAGGCAAGACTGATGGAAGTCAGCTTCATCGGAAAAATCCATTGGTTTAAAAACCATAGGAAAGCCGATCGTGTGTACAGGGCTATAGTGTCCGCTGCTATCTTCATAACATATAACCGAGCACTGATTTTTTTAAATTACTTGAGGACCTATGGCAGTTATCCAACAGCAAATCCAAATTAAAGTGATAGTAAATTCAAAATTTAAAAAAAAAAAAATATTTTTGTTAAAAATAACAAACATGTTACACTTACCTGCCCCGTGGTTTTGCACAGAGCAGCCCAGATCCTCCTCTTCTCGGGTGACTCTTTGGCGCTCCTGGCCCCTCCCTCCTGTTGGATGCCCCCACAGCAAGCGGCTTGTTATGGGGGCACCTGAGCTGAGCCGCAGCTCCATGTGTCCATTCATGCATTGGAACTGCGGCCTGGCCCCACCCCCTCTCTCTCCTCATTGGCTCACTGACTTTGATTGACAGCAGCGGAAGCCAATGGCGCTTGACTGCTGTCTCAGCCAATGAGGAGGGAGAGTCTCGGACAGCCGAGTCTCCTTTACAACATCGCTGGATCAAGATGGGGCTCAGGTAAGTATTAGGGCAGTTGAGGGGGGCTGCTGCACACAGAAGGCTTTTTATCTTAACGCATAAAATGCATTAAGATAAAAAAAACTTCTGCCTTTACAATCACTTTAAGAATAGGTATGAGCTTGGGTTCAGTCCAAAACTACAGTATGTTTGGGTGAACCCACAAAGAAGTTGTCAGTGCTGGCCCAATCACCCAATCAGCTGCAACAGGGTAATTTCCCACCCTGCAGCTCCAAGTACAAAAAGGAGCAAGGCTTTTTCTGACATCATTGACCTAATTTGGCCACAATTGTAAAATGGGGAGGACCCAACTGTGGAATTGGCTAGAAGCGATGGTTCATTTCTTGTGGGTTGCTTATTCTACTTAGGTTTTATTGTGCTTTGTTTAGTCTACCCTGTCAATATATGAAGCACTAAAGACGTATCCAAATGGTGCTGGGACTTAAACATTTTAATTTGAGAGTAATAAAAAGAATATACTCACTTGACAAGCTCACCGGCTCCAGCTAGGTTGCTCCCATCAAGCAAGGATCCCCTCCATGGGTACTAAGTAAGTCACTCGGAGCATAGGAATAAAACAGAAGTGCCAAACCAATAAGATGGAATACAAAATATTCTAACCTTTTTATTGCCACCATGCTTCCACACCCTTGTATGTGCTACACCCAACTTTCACCCATGCATGCCCCTGCTATGTTTGGCAGATGCCACTGGATAGAAGGGGCGTGATTAGTGAACACCCTTGGCAAGTGCTGCCGGGTAGAGGGGAGGGAATGTCAATTCGCTGATCTCCCTTTTCTGCTAATGACTCAGAAGCAATGTGTAACAGATCATTTCTGAGTTCTGGTGTTACTGTCCCCAGAGTATGGCTAGGGAAGAAGCTAATGGAGTGCACTCTGCACTCCAGTAGGTTCATTGGTGGGCAGTTGAGATGTGCCTCACCATTTCTCATGAGATCTCTCTCTCTTCAATGTGACCTGATGTCTCATTAAAGAGAGCCTTTCACCAGAAAAATTCATCACATAGTAGACTCCTTGTAATCTACTCCATTCCCCGCCCATTTGCTTATGTGGCCATGTAAGTGAATGGACTTGGTGATATCAGTGGTTGGTAAGATGCTTCCTTAACAACCATTGACAACTGGAAACTCTCACGTTCGTCCACTATGAACGCCTTAAATGTCCACTGTTCGAACTAACCTCCAAAAAGCCAATGTTCAGTCTGAGCTTACCTTTGGACTGAAAACTGAGCTCATCTCTATTCCTAAGATGGGAGCTAAGTTACACTGGACTTAGGGACAGGGACATAACTTCAGGGGTCGCAGGGGTTGCAATTGCAACCTGGCTCCATGCTCCAGGGGGCCAATGCATCTCCCCATTACACCTGGATAAGAGGGGCAATGGGGGCAACATATAGAGGAATTGATATCCTCCATCCTCCTTCTGCAGCCGCTGAAAGCATGCTAGTCCTTCTCTCCCTCTTGCAGGCATTCAGCGGCTGCAGGGGGGAGATGGAGGACAATGGTTCCTCCATGTGTTGTCCCCGATGCCCCTCCTATCTTACTGCCCCAGGGCCCCTGTGTGCTCCCCTGCCCCCCCCCCTTCAGCATTTCCAGCTTCCAGCCCCCCCTCTCGTGCCAGCTACTGTGGGGTATGCTTTTAGGTTGGGGGGAGGGGCCTGTAAATATGTCATTTATCAGCCCCTTCTTTTTATGAATGGACACAGTGAATGCTTGCTTGAGTTTGTGAATGAACTGGAAGCTCTGTACAGAACTATTCCTGTACACTCATTCTGTGCAGCTATGTCCTCAACCTCCTTTCTCTGTCTCAAAGGTGAAACATTAGAGGTCTGTTTAGACCCCTGATACTACAACAAAGCACCCGAATGACAAGCTCTTAAAAAAATGTTAAAACATAATAAAAAATTTAATTAAACGGTAAAAAATAATTAAAGAACAAAGCAATAAATATAAAAAACTACTGACACCAGTGGCGGAACTACTTGGATCACAAAGGTCACACTTGCGACCAGGCCCTGGCATTCCACCACTGTGGGAGAGCCAAAAACCGCAAGAAGGGGGCCCGCTGCAGAACATCTGATAGGGTCCTTCTGCAGGATCATAATAAAGGGCCCCACAGTGAGATTAAAGAGCCCTGGGATCAGTGGGAGGGGGCCCAGGTTCGAAGAGAAGGACACCAGCTAAGGGTCAGGGGGGCCTTTCATTGTTTCTTCTACCTGGGCCCTGAAGGTTCTAGTTACGCCTCTGGTTAGGGACAACATTGCACAGAGGAGCCTAGACAAAGTAGTGTGGCTTCCACATATATTTGCAAATGTATGCAACAAAAACCTATGTTTTTACCAAGAATTGTTGGAAAATGTGTAGAATTGGAACCTCATCCCTATCTGCCACTATGGCTGTAACAATTCATGGATATGGCTGCCAGTGTAGGCATGTGTCACTAGCTATACAACTGCTGATAGTATGCGTATTATGTCATTTGTTTAACTGGATAGCCTTAGAAGCCAATGCAATTCTGCTTTTTGTTTTGTGCTTGTCTCCAATATTGTGGTCTGGAGAGCTTGTTAGCAACTGTTCGGTGTCTCTATGGACTTTTCACTTGTTTAGTTTCCATGAATGGTTTTGCAATTTTAGTTTCCACTTCTTGCTGATGTTACAGTAAGTATCATTAACCAGTGGCGTCACAGTTTAGGTGGCTTAGAACCCCATTAATCCATGTGTCTTCTGGAACAGGTTAGCATTAACATCTTCTGTCTTGGCAAACCTGCAGAACATTTTGCCTAGAGTTATTTTCTTTTTTATTAAATTGGGCGTCTTCTATACTGTTATTGAAAAATGCCCAAAAGGTGATGGTTGAAAATAAGTGTTTAAACTTTCAGGAGGGTCAACAGTGATTTATGTAATTAATGTTGCAGCCCTTGTTAAATTTTTATACATTAATAACCTCCTTTTAACTACTTTCTGTGAGCTATAATTTAAGAAAATTAACATGCAGTAAAAAAATGTGTAACTACGTGAACATAATTGCAACTTCATGATTTTTTCTATTACTTTTCCATATTATCTTGTAAGAATACTGGTTCTGTGTCTCATAGGGCTCCTACAACGTTTTTTATCAGGGATATACCCTAACAGTAAAAAAAAAGTCTGCTATGATTTGGCACTTGTCAGCTAATATAGGACAGTCTTGGTTTGAAGCCTAAGTACAAGTTGTTGGAGTTGCCCAGTTTGGCAACAACATCCCTCATAGTACATAGAAAGAAAAAGAACACATAAATTGGGATTTTAGGGTGCCCTCATATACTGTATACACTATATTTTCAAAAGTATTGGGACACCTGCCTTTACATGAACTTTAATGACATCCCAGTCTTAGTTCTGTAAGGTTCAATATTGAGTTGGCCCACCTATTGCAGCTATAACAGCTTCAACTCTTCTGGGAAGGCTGTCCACAAGGTTTAGGAGTGTGTCTATGGGAATGTTTGACCATTCTTCCAGAAGAACATTTGTGAGGTCAGGCACTGATGTTGGACGAGAAGGCCTGACTTTCAGTCTCCACTCGAATTCCTCCCAAAGGTGTTCTATCGGGTTTAGGTCAGGAATCTGTGTGACCAGTCAAGTTCCTCCATCCCAAACTCACTCATCCATATCTTTATGAACCTTTCTTTGTGTACTGGTGCGCAGTCATATTGGAACAGGAAGGGGCCATCCCCGAACTGTTTCTGCAAAGATGGGAGCATGAAATTGTCCAAAATATCTTGGTAAGCTGACGCCTTAAGAGTTTCCTTCCCTGGAGCTAAGGGGCCAAGCCCAACCCCTGAAAAACAACCCCACGCCATAACCCCCATCCACCAAATTATTTGGACCAGTGCACAAAGCAATGATTTGGACCAGTGCCTGAGAGTCCAGACCTCAACATGATAGAACACCTTTGGGATGAATTAGAGCGCAGACTGTGAGCCAGGCCTTCTCATCCAACATCAGTGCCTGACCTCACAAATGCGCTTCTGGAAGAATGGACAAACATTCCATAGACACACTCCTAAACCTTGTGGACAGCCTTCCCAGAAAAGTTGAAGCTGTTATAGCTGCAAAGAGGGGGCCAACTCAACATTGAACCCTAAGGACTAAGACTGAGATGCCATTAAAGTTCATGTGCGTGTAAAGGCAGGTGTCCTAATACTTTTGACAATGTAGTGTATATAAGACATCCACTATCTATAAAGTGGAGGTCCACACAAAAATGGAACCTCCGCTTTTCGGAACCCTCCCCCCCCCCTCCGGTGTCACATTTGGCACCTTTCAGGGGGGACGGGGTGCAGATACCTGTATAATACAGGTATTTGCACCCACTTCCCCCCCGTCCCCCCCGCTGTCTTCTGGGAGACACATGGGTCCCAGAAGACAGCAGGGAACATTTTGATTGCGCAAATGAGCAGTAGGGATAGGGAGCAGTAGGGATACAGGCTGTGAAGCCGCAAAGCTTCACTTCCTGATTCCCTTACCGAAGATGGCAGCAGCAGCATCCGAGGACCGAGCGACGGGTTGGCCTCGGGTGCCGACATCGTGGATGCCCTGGACAGGTAAGTGTCCTTATTTTAAAAGTCAACAGATGCAGTATTTGTAGCTGCTGACTTTTAAAAAAAACCCTAGTACACACGGCCGAGATTCTCGTCAGGAAAAAACCCGTCGTTTTTCCTGATGAAATTCTTTACAAGAATCTTGTGCCGGCTGAGTGTACACACACTCCGTTCTTTTGAATGGAACGAGCGCGGTGACGTCATCGACTACGACGAGCATGCGCTCGTCACATTCGATGCTGTCGCTGCCATCTTGCTGCACCCTACCTATGCCTAGGAAGCTACCGCGCATGCGTCAAAGTAATTTTGAGCATGCGCGGGCTTACCGGAGGACAGGTAAGCTTGTTGCCGCACACACACACACAGTTTTCTCGTCGGAAAACAGGCCGACGAGAATCCCGACAAGAAAATAGAGAGCAGATTCTCTATTTTTGTCGTCGAGATTCCCGGCAGTTTTCTCGACGAGAAAACATACAAACGACCGGTTTTCTCGGCAAGACAGCTCTCCCAGCAGTTTTCTTGTTGTTTCTTGCCGAGAAAACCAGCCGTGTGTACGAGGCCTTAGATTTTTTTATAATTTTATTTATATTGACCTAAAAAGATTGATCCATAAAATGCATAACATTCTGACCATAAATGGCCCAACTAATACCAAAAAAATAAAAATAAAAAACGATTTCACTATTTGCCATTGTCCCCACCCTCCAGCATTTTACAAATTTTCTCTGTTTTAGGGATAGACGATTTCCCAAAGTCTTGCATAATGATACATTTGAGGGGGCCCAACGTCAAATATACACAATGTGTTTCGTGGGTTCAATGGTCCCACTTCTTCAGGTTCTGTGATACAATTGGTGAAATTTCTAAAGTATCCCATGCGAATAAAAGAAAAGAAAACAATGAAAAAGATAAGGATTTGGGATTTTTGAGGTGCAGAATTAACACAACAGATATATCAAAATATTATTTATTTATAAAAGCAAAAAAATTACAAAATTAAAATCCATCCAAAAATTATACAATACAGTTTCAGAATGTGCAACTGAAAAATGTCTCTACATGTTTCACTGCAATTAGTAGCTTGTTTAGGAGAATTACATTTATCAGGCACTATCTACTGAAATTAGAAAGAAAACAATGCATACAATTACAATATATTATACAAAAATACACAAATAATAAACAAAAATACACAAATACAATATTTGGTCCCAAATTTGGCTAAGGCCACAATGACAGACTAAATTAGGAGCAAAGGTTACCTGTATAAAGATGGACTGATCAAAGATAGAATATATAAGCTTTTGTTGAGGCCGAGTAGTCAGAAGGAACCCCACAAATGGATCATCTAGTGTAACCATAGAGGGTGGTATGTAGTGGAAAACATACTAGAGTACTAGGAAGTTCGGAACTGGTAGGTGGTACGCCTAAGTGGGGATGGAAGTGGAAATAGACTTATCGACAGGCAATGATCCAAATGTCTCCAAATATAGGATTGATAAAAAAACACAAAATCTACCTGTAATGGATTAGATACTGTAGAATCAATTCAAATGAATGGACATCCACATATCCAAAAAGGGGTGACTGGTATATCCAAAGGTCCCAAGAGGACCCTCAAGACCTAAAAGATAATTATATAGTCACTAATCCAAGTCGAGAAATATTGGAGATGTCCCAAGGAATGAACGGATCAATTACCTGAAACGGCGGTTCCACAATACAATCCTTCCTCCTCTCGTCGTGGCCTTACTCTGAAATCCTCTACCAGTTTCTTTAAATACCTCCCTCCACCCACCCATTGGGCGCCTGGTTTGGGGAGGAGCAGACGCTTCAATTGCGTCTGCCACGTGACAAGGTCGCACCAAAAGTGACAAAAATTCACGTTGTGAAAAAAACGGAAGTGACGCGTCAGGCGGCGCACCGGAAGTGATGCATAGGCATCAGATCCAGTGAGCCAAGGGCGCCGTCAGCAACAAATGCGGAATTGGCAAAAAGGTGCACGAACACACACTTAGCCATTTTAAAAATCAAACTGAATTGGGTCAAAATTGTTATAAGACTTTCCAGGCTAGATGGAAGATTTTTTTCCAACCAGGCAAGAAAACTTAATGGACTAGCCAATTAGTACCTGGCATGGAGGGGAAGGAAGAAAAAACCAAGGCACAGTGGAGACGCTTGGCACCACCCAGTGGAGTCAGAGAAAATTGACAACCCTGCAGATGATGCCCTGGGCGTCCATATGGTCACCTGTTCCTAAGGGGATTCCTAGAATAATATAATATAGAAAAGTAAAAAATATAGAAAGTCTATACAGATCAAGATAATAGAGAATAAAAAAGTTTATGACCCCTAGCCTCATGTTTGAAAAGTAAAATAATTATCTAAATTATTAATATTTTGGTAATCTAAGAACTCCAACTGTCCAAGGCATAATGGGCTCTGCCAAATATAGGTACAAACCAAAAATGGGACATTCTCATAGCCAGGGGCTAAAAAATTGAACCCAAAACAAATTACCGGTAGGATGGTCATAAAATAAACATCTGCAAATATAGCCAATTGAAACCATAAGAAACGGCTTGTAGCTGATGGACTCAGTTAATTCTGGATAAGATGTAGCTGCCAGGGAATGAATCCATCTCGTTTCTCTTTGTAATGCCTCTTACACACGACCGTTTTTTCCGTCAGGATAAACTCCGACGGGTTTTTCCGACGGAATTCCATTCAAGCTTTCTTGCATACACACTGTCACACCAAATTTTGACTGTCAAGAACGCGGTGACATACAACAATACGACAAGCCAAGAAAAATGAAGTTCAATGCTTCCGAGCATGCGTCGACTTGATTCTGAGCATGCATGGTTTTTAGTCTGTCAGAATTGCATCCAGACGAACAAAAATTCAGATAGAATTTTTTTCCGTTCTCTTTCTAAGTCCGTTGGAATTCCCGAAGGAAAAAGTCAGATGGGGCATACACATGGTCAGAATATCCGATGAAAAAATTCCGTCGTACTTATTCCATCAGAAATTCCGAGCGCGTGTATGAGGCATTAGAGACTTTTGTCCACATCACCCCCTCTATCATGAGTGGGTAGATATTCTAATGCAAAGAATTTTATTTTGGACAAATCAAAGGAATGATATAAGCCCATATGCATATGTTGGCTTATAGGGGTTTCCATTTTTTTTCTTTTGAACAAGATAAACATGATCCCTTATTCTGTGGAAAAATGGTCTCTTTGTCTTACCTACATAGAAGGCATTGCATTTGCACTTCATGTAGTAAACAACCCCAATAGATTGACAGTCCGAGAATTTTCTCAGTTGCCCATTCTGAAACTGTATTGTATAATTTTTGGATGGATTTTTATTTTATTTTTTAACTTTTATAAATAAATAATATTTTGATATACCTGTTGTGTTAATTCTGCACCTCAAAAATCCCAAATCCTTATCTTTTTCATTGTTATCAATTAAGGGGATGTGGTGCCAATATAATTTTTAGATGATAAGTAGCAAATTCTTCTCCAAAAGAAAAGAAAAGCCGTGCCAGCTCAACCTAGAAAGAGGTCCACGATGGATAAAGCCAGTACCCCCCCAACAAAGGAAAAACCTGGGGTTCAATAAAGGGGCCTCCGAGTTAGGGCTTGACTGGTTCCCATTAGGAATGGTATGAAGTTTAATGCATTTTCCGTTTTGCAGAAACGCACTATAGTCCATTTACCATGGTTTCCTATGATACACATACACATTTTTGTGTTTTTAAGCCGAAGAGTTTTTGTAAAGGGTCTGGGACTTTTTTCCTGCAGCAGATTGCATTTTGCATATAACAGACATCAATGGAGCCATACTGGAAATGCTTTTTTTATGCATTTTGGTTCTTTTTTTCCCCTACACTGTGTATAGCTGGTTGCTAAGCTGCAGGCCGGGAAGCTGGCCACAGTGTCCTTAACAACCGATGACAGCTGAATGTAAAAAAAAGCATTGCCAGCAAATTTTTTTCTTTAAAAATGGGAAAAAAGCATTGTGGGGTCACCCGGCCCCATCTCAATCCACGTCAATTTATTTTTTTAAATGGCGTTAGGTCCCCCCCAAAATCCATACCAGACCCTTATCCAAGCATGCAGCAAGGCAGGTAAGGAAAGGGAGGGGACGAGTGAGCACCCCCTCTCCTGAACCATACCAGGCTTCATGCCCTCAACATGGGGGGGTGCTTTGGGGTGGGGGGCTCAACCCCAAAGCACCTTGTCTCCATGTTGATAGGACCAAGGGCCTCTTCCCCTGCAACCCTGGGCTGTGGTTGTGGGGGTCTGCGGGCAGAGGGCTCATTGGAATCTGGAAGCCCCCATTGACAAGGGGGCCCCAGATCTTGCCCTCCCCTATGGGAATGAGTATGGGATACATAGTACCCCTACCCATCCTGGTGGTGTTAATGTTAACGTGGATGTAAACCCTCTCCTATACCCAGTGAAGTGAATAGCCTCAGATGATACACAGAGATGAAACAAATCTCCCTACATAAGTTTTACATGTATATCTGCTGTCTTCCCCTTTCTATACTCTTTAGAAAGTGCACATTGTGTTAGAACTAGACATGTGCATTCGTTTTCGTCTGAATGCATTTTCGTCCGAATTACGTGTATTTTCGTTATCGTTTTACCAACAAAAACGAACGCGCAGAATCCGAAATCCGAAAGATCCAACATAAAAAATGCTTTATTTTCATTTTTGTTGCTACAACAGTTCGATATAGATAGGAGATTCGACATGACGCTGAAAATAACAATCTGTGTCTATCGAACCTGTGGTCGAATGTGCCTAACCTTAACTTTATTAGTCCAAGATTATTCTACATAGAGAGGAAAGATTCGACATAGAGAGAAAAGATTTGACATTATAGAGACAGTGTTGGGGTAGACCATTCGACATGAACCACAAAGTTTCGACGAAGCAGCGAAAAACATACAAACGTCAAATCTGTCATTGAAGGCTTATGGTGTCTGTCGAAAGTTCTAAGAAGATTCGACAAGCAGCTAAACTGTACGACGCCGCAATCGTACATTTCCGGTCAAATGCTAGGCCCATAGGCTATAGAAGAATTTGAATGTTGGTTGACTAGTAATAATGATTTATAAATATAATTATTACTAGTGTCATACAACATTAGAATTCTTCTATAGCTTGTAGGCGGAACATTGGACCGGAAACGTAGGATTGCGGCGTTGTACAGTTTAGCTGCTCCGTCGAATCTTCTTAAAACATTTGACAGACACCATAAGCCTACAATGACAGATTCGACCTTAATTAATTTGGATTTTCGGACGAATGCATTTTTTAACTAAACAAAATAAATAAAAACAAATTTCGGGAGTAACTAAATAAATGAATTCGACGAAAACGAAATTCCGAAACAAAATATTTCAGTGTGCACATGTCTAGTTAAAAGTGCTTCTTCCCATTTCAGCAGTGGGAGGGCAGTCTGGGCATACACTGTGTGAGAGCTGATTGGAGGAAAGGCACACACCCCCTCTCCACATAGGCAGAGGAACGACAAAACTTGCAGAGCTGTAGTCTGAATAGACCAGCTTTCTGCTAATCTATCTCTAAGGCCCCTTTCACACTGAGGCATTTTTACCGCATTTTCGCGGTAAAAACAGCGCTGTAAAAATGCCTGAAATAATCCTGCCCCATCATTCTCAATGTGAAAGCCCTGAGGGCTTTCACACTGAGGCGTTTTGCTGGCTGTGCGTTGGATAAAATCCCGCAAACAGCTTTTTTGGAGCATCTTTGGGGCGCATAAAATAGTGCTGTAAAAACGCCTATCCCCATTGAAATGAATGAGTACCGCGGTAAAAACGCGGTAAAAAACACCCAGAAGCTGTGGGAAAGTCACATGACCGCAGTAGAGTGGAGGATTGTGAGATACCAAATAATCCTTTTTTACCACAAAAACGCAGTAAAAACGCACATGCGTTAGCGGTAAAATCACAGTAAAAAAACTCATAATTTTTTTGCGTTTTTCCAACGCCTCAGTGTGAAAGGGGCCTAAGTTCCCTCCCCGACACAAATTTCCAGCTGCTTTAATCTCCTTTGTCAGAGAGCTTGTCAGAAGTTATCATGCTGATAACAGAGGAATGAAGCAGCAGAAAGACATGGGACTTAGAGCTTTGGAGAGAGATAAGTAAGCGCTACAGACATATGTGCATAAGTCAGATTTCATGAATGGGGTTTACATCTACTTTAAATAAAATGTATCACTATTTGTTTATTTACTTGTTCATCACATATTCTTCACATTATCACTTATTTCAAGTTTGATTTATATATGTGTGTTATGTTTTTATCCTTTGATTTCACATACTGTATAATTAATATAGGAACTGTGCAACACCACCCACATTTATCAATACATTTTCCATCCTGCTCCTTTGAATTTTCTCGTCACTGCGGTAAAAAATGAACTTCACTTTGATCCCACTAACAATTAGAGAAGTCAAGGAATGTTCCTAAAACAAAAAAATTTGATCAAAATTTTACTAGGGTATTACTAGCTGTGGTCTCTTCCCTTCCCTGTGATCACAAACTAAAGAAATCATCCTACACACATCTAAGCAAATTACAACATGTCTTTTACTCTACCAAGAATCCCCCGACATCTCTAATAATGCCTTAATGTCCACATGCATAAGCCCTAATGCAGGAAATTTTGCTTTAGCAAGTTATTGATGGGTTTTAATGAATTGGTCCCTCTAGTCATGGTTTACAACAATTAATCACTTTATAACTTGATTACCAATACTCAGGTGTCTTGGATCTTCAGCAAATTACAGGCGAGGGAAAAAATTTAAAAGCAATAAATCTGGACAGGCAGATTCAAAGTCAACATATACTTAAAACTACAGCTAATAAGTAAATACAAAATGAAAAGTTAATAGATTTATAATATATATTTCCTAGTTTTGTTTTTGTTTTTTATAGTGGTAGAGTCAGGTTGTGTGACACATACCCAGAAAAACTGTACATACTCTGATGCAATGGCTGCTTGGCCATTCACCTCTATGCTACAAAGTAATGCAATCTACTGGATGTTTATATTAAAACTGTTAGAAATTGCTGATATTTAACGGTCGTCCTTCTAAAATATGTGCACCTGGTTTTTAGGTTCCTCTGAGGGTGAACTATTACATTTTGGGGTGTACATTTTGTGTACATCTCTGATAAAACAGAGCTAAACAATATATGCACTCACATCTATGACTCAAATTGATTCTAAACGTAACACTTTCATGCCTATTTCTGACATTTGTTGCTTACAAAATAAAATGCATATTTTTTGCTAAAAAATTACTTAGAACCCCCAAACATTATATATATTTTTTTAGCAGAGACCCTAGAGAATATAATGGCGATCGTTGCAATATTTTATGTCACACTTTTGTTTGCGTAGCGGTCTTTTAAACATAATTTTTGGGGAAAATTACACTTTCATGAATTAAAAAAAAACAACTAAACAGGTTAGCTCAATTTTTTTGTATAATGTGAAAAATTATGTTCAGCCGAGTAAATCGATACCTAACATGTCATGCTTTGAAATTGTGCACACTCGTGGAATGGCGACAGACGATAGTACCTAAAGATCTCCATAGGCGACAAAAAATTAACAGTTACCAGGTTAGAGTTACAGAGGAGGTCTTTTGCTAAAATTATTGCTCTCACTCTGACGATCGCAGCGATACCTCACATGTGTGATTTGAACACTGTTTACATATGCGGGCGCAACTTACATGTGCCTTTTCTTTGCTGCGCAAACTCACAGGGACGGGGGCGCAATTTAATTTAATTTATATTTATTTTTTACATTGTCTCTTAACAAAAAAATGTGATCACTTTTATTTCTGTCACAAGGAATGTAAACATCCCTTGTGACAGTAATAGGTGGTGACAGGTACTCTTTATGGAGGGATCGGAGGTCTAAAAGACCCCAACTCCTCCTTTGCACTTCAAAGTATTCAGATCAAAAACGGCGATTCTGAATACTGTCATTTTTTTTAAATCGCCGCCATTGGCAGTCGAGTAAACCAGAAGTGACGTTGTGACTTCCGTGTTTACACATAGGAGACTCGATCTAAGCTGTTTCTGGCTTCCTTCCAGTCTCACTCTAGCCGGCAGAAGTGCCGAATCGTGGCTCGGGTCTCCCGGTGGGACGGGAGGCCCGGGAAGAGCAGCGGAAGGGGGGGACGTCCCCTCCCACTCTGTCGGGATAACAGCCGAGTGGCTTTTAGCCGCATCGGTTGTTATCCCTAAGGAGTCGACCGCCGCTCTAAAAAAACGGTACCGGTATAACCCCTTAATGTCGAGGCCACATATGTGTGAACGGTCGGCGCTAAGGGGTTAATATAAAAAAATAACAAGCACGGTAAACTTAACAGCTCTGTGTAATGGTTTTGCACAGAGCAGCCCCAATCCTTCTCTTCTCGGGTCCCCCGCCAGCTCTCCTAGACCCTTGCCCCTACCGAGTGCCCCCATATCATGGCCTAAATTGATGAAGAAATTTGATTTTTTCTAATTTTTTCATTGGATATGTTTTATTACAGAAAGTAAAAAATATTGTTTTTTTTTTCAAAATTGTCAGTCTTTTTTGTTTATAGCGCAACAAATGAAAAACGCAGAGGTGATCAAATACCACCAAAAGAAAGCTCTATTTATGAGAAAAAAAGGACATACATTTTATTTGGAATAATAAGCCATAAGGGGTTAATAAATTGCTTTACTAAAAAGAAAAAAAAAGTAAATATCCAAGGGGAATCCATAACACTTTGAGTTTAGCAAACTCCTTGAATGTTTTTGAGTGGCAGGCTCTGGGGATAGACTCTTCCAGAGGATCACGTGCCATAAATACTTAAAATTTAAATTGATCCTGACAACTTAAGCTAAATCAAGCATGACTTCTCCCTAGCTCTCAGGATATCATAATTGAGCTCACTTCGGTAATACTTTGCCATCCATCAGCTTTCTTTGCCTTGAAGCCATTTGAAATAGAGCGGTTTAGCATTAGCAGACACCCAGTTGAAAATCATGGAAAGAACATTAATGTAGAAATGGTCTAGGGTGCATATGCTACCCAATTAAAATAAACTATTGCAGGGCAATGGGGCACACACCTCCAGTCCATTGAAATTAAAGTTGTCAGATTGGTCAGGCAGCCCATACAATAAACTCCACACATTACCAAAAATGTTCACGTTGTACATTTATCACAATCCCTCTTATGACTTTAGTCCGCACCAACCCCATTTTACTGTGAGACTTCCCCCCACTGCTAGACTTGTACCGTCCCTCGACCTATTTCAATCCACTTATTCACACCCTGAGGACCCCATACTAATAATTTTACATTCATAGCCAACTTTGAAAAACCTATAAGTGGCTCCTACTCATCCACTCATCCAATACTACAACAAACTCTTTACCATTATGGCCTGAAGATTCACATAGACCTCCGCTTTCTCATCAAGGTTTTGAACTAATTATTTTGTATGGTCCGCACAGGCCCGCTGATAAGGCAGTACAATCTGTCCTGTTGTACTGGGCCCAGGCCCCATAAGCTAAACAGGGGGCCCAGGACTAGTGATGAGCCGAACACCCCCGGGTTCGGTTCGCACCAGAACCCGCGAACGGACCGAACGTTCGTACGAACATTAGAACCCTATTAATTACAATGGATGCGAACGTTCGAATTCTAAAGTGCTAATTATAACGACTATTATGCATGTTATTGTCCTAAAAAGGGTTTGGGAACCCGGGTTCTGCACCAGGGGACATGTATCAATGCAAAAAGACGTTTTAAAAACGGTCGTTTTTCGGGAGCAGTCATTTTAATGATGCATAAAGTGAAAAAAAAAAAGTCAAATATTCCTTTAAATATCGTACCTGGGGGGTGTCTAAAGTATGCCTGTGAAGTGCCACGTGTTTCCCGTGTTTAGAACTGTCCCTGCACAAAATGACACTTCTAAAGGAAAAAAAAAACATTTAAAACTGCTTGCGGCTTTAATGTAATGTCTGGTCCCGGTAATATGGATGAAAATCTTTAAGAAAAATGGCATAGCTACCCCATGATCCCCCCCCCCCCTACCCCAGCCCATTACCAGCCCCTTTGGGTCTTGTATGGATATTAAGGGGAACACCGCACACAAAATAAAAAAGGCCCTATATACTCTGAACAGCCGTATACAGGCGGTGCATACAAGACAGGGACTGTAGGTTTGTTCTTATGTAGAATGTGTTTGTAATTTTGAACAGGTACATTGTTTAAGTGTAGCTCCAGCCCAAAAATCTATTTTTAAACTTTTTGGAAAACATAGGTAAGGGTTATCACCCCTGTAACATTTGTTTTGCTGTCTGTGTCCCTGTTCAGAACATTTCACCTCACTTTCCGTCCCAATGACAACTGTTTTTGAAATGTGGTGTTTTTCTTGAAACAAGGATTGGTGATAAAGCATCAGTACAGAGGAGACACCTTTCTCCCATATTAATTCTTACAGGAGAGAATTTTCCTTCCTAGGGGTAGATTTCCTCTCACTTCCTGTTGTCTTCTTGCGTTTGCAAGTGGGAGTCGTTTGTAAGTTGGATGTTTGAAAGTAGGGACCTGCCGTATATACTCTGCAGAAATAAGCCCCTTAGTTGTTGGTGTTGGCACAACACTGTAAGCACTCACAGTTACTCTTGGTTGGTGCTGGAACGCCCTGCTGTCAACTATTATATCAGGAATTGTAATTACATATAATTGTTGAACAGTGGTAGTAAAAATTGGGCCTTTGATGGTGGTGCTGGTGCCACAACACTGTAAGCCCTGACAGTTACTCTTGGTGGGTGCAGCAATGGGCCCTGCTGTGAATTATTAGATCAAGAATTGTAATTGCATGCCCCTGTTGAACAGGGGCTGAAAAATTGGGCCTTTCGTGGTGGTGGTGGTGTTGCCACAACACTGTAAGCCCTCAGAGTTACTCTTGGTGGGTGCAGGAATGGGCCCTGCTGTGAATTATTAGATCAAGAATTGTAATTACATGCCCCTTTTGAACAGGGGCTGAAAAATTGGGCCTTTCGTGGTGGTGGTGGTGGTGGCGTTGCCACAACACTGTAAGCCCTCAGAGTTACTCTTGGTGGGTGCAGCAATGGGCCCTGCTGTGAATTATTAGATCAAGAATTGTAATTACATGCCCCTGTTGAACAGGGGCTGAAAAATTGGGCCTTAGGCACTGGTGGCACAACACTGCAACCCCTCACAGATACTGTACTTGGAGCACAGCAATGAGCCCTGTTGCAAAGTATTGCTTCAAAAATTGTAATGACACGCCCCTGTTAAACAGGGGCTGAAAAATTGGGCCTTAGGCACTGGTGGCACAACACTCCAACCCCTCACAGATACTGTACTTGGAGCACAGCAATGAGCCCTGTTGCAAAGTATTGCTTCAAAAATTGTAATTACACGCCCCTGTTAAACAGGGGCTGAAAAATTGGGCCTTAGCCACTGGTGGCGGCACCCATAAACAAAAATGATCTTCCAAGCTATCATCATCAATCGTATCATTGAGGACTCGGAGGAGGAGGATAGCCAGTCAACATAACAGCACAGGCACTCAGCATCAGCATCAGTCTTGAAGGGATGTGACATGTTAAAATCAATTAGTCTGTTATATCAGCATCAGGTGTGTGGTAGCTGGTGGTGATCCAAGACTGGTTCATCTTGATGAAAGTCAGTCGATCAACCGAGTCGGTGGACAGGCGCACCCTGTGATCCGTGACAAATCCTCCAGCAGCACTGAATGTGCGTTCCGAAAGAACGCTGGATGCAGGACAGGCCAGTAGCTCAATTGCATACTGTGCAAGCTCTGGCCAGTGATCCATCCTCAAGACCCAGTAAGCCAGAGGATTTTCGGTGGGGAAGGTGTCCAAGTCTGACCTTGCCCCTAGATATTCCTGCACCATGTTTATCAGACGCTGGCGATGGTTGCTGGAACCGATCATACTTTGGGGTTGCGGACTAAAGAATTGTCTGAACGCATCGGTCAGACGGCCACCTTCCCCACCGCTCCTTCTTTGACTGGCCGAAGCCTCAGCAACTCGTTGTCCAGGACCAGGAGTTTGTAACCTCCCAGTCTCTGGGAACGCGTTGCACAGACCTTTCTGCAAGGCCTCCCGGAGTTGTCTCATCCTCTGCTCCCTCTGCGACGGTAACATAAGGTCCGCAACCTTACCCTTGTACCGTGGATCAAGGAGAGTGGCCAGCCAGTAATGGTCCCTCTCCTTGATCCGAAGAATACGAGGATCCTTCCGCAGACTTTGCAGGATCAGGGAGGCCATGCAGCGTAGGTTAGCTGAGGCATTCAGTCCGGAGTCCTCTGGGTCACTAAGGACGACATGATCCGCAGCCACCTCCTCCCAGCCACGTACAAGTCCACTGGTTTCTTGGGACTGTAAATCATCCCTAAAAGACTGCTGCTGATGATGCTGAGTGCCAGCCTCCACCTCCATGCTGACACAATCCTCCTCCTCCTCCTCCTCCTCCTCCTCTTCCTGTGCGATGGGTGGGACAGAAGGAACACTGTCTGGGTAAAGGGGGCCTTGAGAGGCAAGGAAGTCCTCCTCTTCCTGCCTCTGTTCTGCCTCAAGTGCCCTGTCCATTATTCCACGCAGCGTGTGCTCCAACAGGTGGACAAGAGGTACAGTGTCACTGATGCATGCACTGTCACTGCTCACCATCCTCGTGGCCTCCTCAAATGGTGCCAGGACAGTGCATGCATCCCTGATCATGCCCCACTGGCGTGGAGAAAAAAAAAACAAGCTCCCCTGACCCTGTCCTGGTGCCGTAGTCGCACAGGTACTCATTGATGGCCCTCTGCTGCGTGTGCAGCCGCTGCAGCATGGCCAACGTTGAGTTCCACCTGGTGGGCATGTCACATATAAGGCGGTTCTTGGGCAGGTTCAACTCCTTTTGCAGCTCAGCCAGGCGAGCACTGGCATTATAAGATCTGCGGAAATGCACACAGACTTTCCTGGCCTGCCTCAGGACATCCTGTAAGCCCGGGTACCTGCCCAAGAACCGCTGCACCACCAGGTTAAGGACGTGAGCCACACAGGGCACATGGGTCAGTTGTCCCTGTCAGAGGGCGGAGAGGAGGTTGGTGCCATTGTCGCAAACCACCATTCCTGGCTTAAGCTGGCGTGGCGTCAACCACCTCTCGGCCTGGCCCTGCAGAGCAGACAGGACCTCTGCCCCAGTGTGGCTTCTGTCCCCCAAACACACCAGCGCAAGCACGGCATGGCATCTTTTTGCCTGCGTACTTGCGTAGCCCCTTGAACGGCTACAGAGCACCACTGGTTCAGAGGACAAAGCACAGGAAGAGGCCATGGAGGAAGAAGAAGAGGAGGGGGTGGAGGAGAGAGGTGTGTCACAACCAGTAGTAGCATTTTGGAGGCGTGGCGGTGGAACAACCTCCAACACTACTGCACCTTGTCCTGCATCCTTCCCAGCTGCCAAAAGAGTGACCCAATGGGCCGTGAAAGAAAGGTAACGTCCCTGTCCATGCCTGCTGGACCATGAGTCAGCGGTAATATGCACCTTACCGCTGACCGCCCTGTCCAGCGAGGCCAAGACATTGCCTTCCACATGCCGGTAGAGAGCCGGAATAACCTTCCGTGAGAAAAAGTGGCGTTTGGGAACCTGCCACTCAGGAACCGCACATTGCACAAACTCACGGAAGGGGGCCGAGTCTACCAACTGAAAAGGCAGCAGTTGAAGCGCTAGCAATTTAGCCAAGCTAGCATTCAACCGCTGGGTATGTGGATGGCTGGGAGTGAACTTCTTTCGACGGTCCAGCAGCTGGGGCAGGGAAATTTGCCTGCTAGAATCGGACGTCGGTGTACTGCTAGCAGAGTGGCCGCAAGTACTTGGCTGTGACACACCTAATTCTACACCTTCATTCCTCTCAGTGCATGTTTCAGAGAGGACTGAAGTTATAGTGGGGTTGGAGATCCCAGCTGATGCGGTGCAAGGAGAGGTCCGCTTTGTTCTTTGGTGTGGGTCTTTGAGGTAGGCTTGCCAACGAGCTGCATGGCAGGTCAACATATGTCTGGTCAGGCATGTGGTACCCAAGCGGCTGATGTTTTGGCCACGCGATATACGCTTGAGATTGAGGATTAGCACAGTAAAACACACTGACACTCTCCCTACCTATAGTTTTCTGTCCCTATAAAAAAATTTTTTTTAAAGATGGTTGATGATCAATGCTTTAGCACACTATAGCACAAGGAGAATTTCCCTCACTGTCCTTCCCTGTCCCTACAAACAAGGATTAGCACAGTAAAACACACTGACACTCTCCCTACCTATAGTTTTCTGTCCCTATAAAAAATGTTTTTTTAAAGATGGTTGATGATCAATGCTTTAGCACACTATAGCACAAGGAGAATTTCCCTCACTGTCCTTCCCTGTCCCTACAAACAAGGATTAGCACAGTAAAACACACTGACACTCTCCCTGCCTATAGTTTTCTGTCCCTATAAAAAATGTTTTTTTAAAGATGGTTGATGATCAATGCTTTAGCACACTATAGCACAAGGAGAATTTCCCTCACTGTCCTTCCCTGTCCCTACAAACAAGGATTAGCACAGTAAAACACACTGACACTCTCCCTACCTATAGTTTTCTGTCCCTATAAAAAATGTTTTTTTAAAGATGGTTGATGATCAATGCTTTAGCACAGTATAGCACAAGGAGAATTTCCCTCACTGTCCTTCCCTGTCCCTACAAACAAGGATTAGCACAGTAAAACACACTGACACTCTCCCTACCTATAGTTTTCTGTCCCTATAAAATTTTTTTTTTTTAAAGATGGTTGATGATCAATGCTTTAGCACACTATAGCACAAGGAGAATTTCCCTCACTGTCCTTCCCTGTCCCTACAAACAAGGATTAGCACAGTAAAACACACTGACACTCTCCCTACCTATAGTTTTCTGTCCCTATAAAAAATGTTTTTTTAAAGATGGTTGATGATCAATGCTTTAGCACACTATAGCACAAGGAGAATTTCCCTCACTGTCCTTCCCTGTCCCTACAAACAAGGATTAGCACAGTAAAACACACTGACACTCTCCCTACCTATAGTTTTCTGTCCCTATAAAATTATTTTTTTTAAAGATGGTTGATGATCAATGCTTTAGCACACTATAGTACAAGGAGAATTTCCCTCACTGTCCTTCCCTGTCCCTACAAACAAGGATTAGCACAGTAAAACACACTGACACTCTCCCTACCTATAGTTTTCTGTCCCTATAAAAAATGTTTTTTTAAAGATGGTTGATGATCAATGCTTTAGCACAGTATAGCACAAGGAGAATTTCCCTCACTGTCCTTCCCTGTCCCTACAAACAAGGATTAGCACAGTAAAACACACTGACACTCTCCCTACCTATAGTTTTCTGTCCCTATAAATTTTTTTTTTTTAAAGATGGTTGATGATCAATGCTTTAGCACAGTATAGCACAAGGAGAATTTCCCTCACTGTCCTTCCCTGTCCCTACAAACAAGGATTAGCACAGTAAAACACACTGACACTCTCCTACCTATAGTTTTCTGTCCCTATAAAACATTTTTTTTTAAAGATGGTTGATGATCAATGCTTTAGCACAGTATAGCACAAGGAGAATTTCCCTCACTGTCCTTCCCTGTCCCTACAAACAAGGATTAGCACAGTAAAATACACTGACACTCTCCCTACCTATAGTTTTCTGTCCCTATAAAAAATTTTTTTTTAAAGATGGTTGATGATCAATGCTTTAGCACACTATAGCACAAGGAGAATTTCCCTCACTGTCCTTCCCTGTCCCTACAAACAAGGATTAGCACAGTAAAACACACTGACACTCTCCCTACCTATAGTTTTCTGTCCCTATAAAAAATGTTTTTTTAAAGATGGTTGATGATCAATGCTTTAGCACACTATAGCACAAGGAGAATTTCCCTCACTGTCCTTCCCTGTCCCTACAAACAAGGATTAACACAGTAAAACACACTGACACTCTCCCTACCTATAGTTTTCTGTCCCTATAAAAAATGTTTTTTTAAAGATGGTTGATGATCAATGCTTTAGCACACTATAGCACAAGGAGAATTTCCCTCACTGTCCTTCCCTGTCCCTACAAACAAGGATTAGCACAGTAAAACACACTGACACTCTCTCTACCTATAGTTTTCTGTCCCTATAAAAAATGTTTTTTTAAAGATGGTTGATGATCAATGCTTTAGCACAGTATAGCACAAGGAGAATTTCCCTCACTGTCCTTCCCTGTCCCTACAAACAAGGTTTAGCACAGTAAAACACACTGACACTCTCCCTACCTATCCTTCTCTTTCCCTAAACTAAAGGAATCCAGGTTAAGCAAGAAAAAAATAAATGTCACTGTCCCTGCCTATGCTTCTCTTTCCCTGCTCCGGAACACACTACACTAGGCCGCCGTGCTGGCGGCCTTTTATAGTGTGGGGCGTGTACTAAACACCCTCAGCAATAATTGGCCACAGGCATCCTGCCTGTGGCAAATCATTGCTCTCCTCGCTGCCGGCGCTGTGATTGGCCAAGCATGCGGGGTCACAGTGCATGCTTGGCCAATCACAGCGCCTGGATGACACTGCGATGGCGTAGTGCATTGTGGGCCGTTCGCGTCACTCGAATTAGGCGCGAACGGCCCAAATCGTTCGATCTTCGTCGAATGATCGAACAGCCGATGTTCGAGTCGAACGTATGTTCGACTCGAACACCGAGCTCATCCCTACCCAGGACAGCTTTATTGTTCATTTCTGCCTAAATGAATACACTTATTTTACTAGCCCCCACCCCCACTCCTACATGCTTACCAAAGCTCAAATTACATTGCATCAGGTCAACAGAAGGGCCCAGGGGGTGGGAACAGAAGAGGGACTTTTTCATTTTATTGGGCATAGGCGGATAAAGTCAGTGCCTCTGGGGGGTATAAGTGGGGTTGAGGACCCAAAACCGCTGTTAGAAATCATGGGGCCCCGTACAGCCTTCCTGATGGGCCCCATGATTTCTAACAGCGGCCCTGGGTCGGCATGTCACTTTATAGTTAAGGTTAAATTCTCCTACCACATGAAACGAGACTACATCCACCTTTATTGGATTATGCATGGTCAACTTGATCTCATTTATTGTATTACCCTGTTGTCTGATTTTCAATGTACGATTACTGTTCATGCAGATTCTAAGCTTTAGGCCCCTTTCACACTGAGGCATATTTCAGGCGTTTTAGCGCTAAAAATAGCGCATAAATAACGCCTGAAATAATCCTGCCCCAGCATTCTCAATGTGAAAACCCGAGGGCTTTCACACTGAGGCGATGTGCTGGTGGGAGGAAAAAAAATCTCCTGCAAGCCGCATCTTTGGTGCGGTGAAGGAGCGGTGTGAAATCAATGGGACACCGCGGTAATACTGCCCGCAAACCTCGGCTGTAGCCACGGTTTGCGACCGGTACTAACCCTTTTTCGGCCGCTAGCGGGGGTTAAAACCGCACCACTAGCGGCCGAATATCGCAGTAAATAGGATGGTATAGCGGCGCTAAAAATCGCGCCGCTATACCGCCACCGCACCTGCCTGCCCCAGTGTGAAAGGGGCCTTACTTTTACCCAAATGAAATTCATTATGAAAAAAAAAAAAGGTAAAAAAAATAACTCCACACATAACTGCTACTGCGGTGTTTTTTGGCACTCTAGGTATCCATCTGGAATTAAATAAGACAACAAAATCTAACTAGAAATAATACCGTTTTGGATCTATTATTTGGCTTCATAGCAGAATTATTCAAATTTGCTCACATTATATATAAAACTAAACCTTTTTCTTTTATTTTTGGATAGAGTGGTAAGGGGTTGCTGTATGTGTCCCCACTAAGTATATTCATCATCTGTATTCATTGTAGTGACCGTTGTCAAAGGGTCTAAAAAAGGAAAAACCTAAAATTTTGAGTTGTTTCCAAAATAGGAATTGAGGGGAATTGTTCTGGTGACAGTTGCCTAAATGTGAAATAGGGAGAAAATACTGCGCTAAACCAAACATGCAGAGAACAATAGCTGCTAACACTCAAACAAACAAAGTCTAAAGTAGGGTGTAAAAATTTGTGTAGCGCTGGATGGTGAGACCATGTGAATGCTACAGTCTGTGCGCTAGGAAAAACACAGTGATGAAAACTAAAATAATGTGAAAAAAGATGGTAAATAACTAAATCACAATAAAATAAATGAAGATACAGTGGGTATTAAACCACTAAACACAAACATAATATATGAGGATGGGTGGAAAAATGGGTGAAAATGGATACACTCTAATGCAAGGATGAATATGAGTCGGCTTCTAGATGAAATTGACGGCATATAATCAAAGTGAGCTATTCAAATGCCTTTGGTGACTTCAAAGGATTCTCAAATGGAAAAAGTTGGGTACTCTTACCAGATATGGTGGACACACATACCATACGGCAGTGGGTCAAACGGGCTCTGAACCTTTGGTTCCTTACTCTCCAATGCTGTGTGGATAGGGAGGCCAAGTAGAACCAGGTGCTAGATCCCTGGACTCCGTACCATACGACAAGACAGCGATGACAAGCCGATAGTAGGGCGTCGATCCAAGAGATAATAGTAAGGATGGGTATTCACATCAAAGGCCCCAAAAATAGAAAAATGGCTCCATATGGTGCAGGTCAACCAAGTAAGGTTTATTTAGGATGAATATCGTACATCAAAGTGTAAAGCCCTGTACACACGATCGGATTTCCTATGGATTCAAACCCGATGGATTTTTCCATCGGAAATCCGATGAAGCTGACTTCCATCAGTCTTGCCTACACACCATCAGTCAAAAAAACTATCGTCCCAAGCGCTGTGACGTACGACGGCACTGTAAAGGGGAAGTTCAAATCCAATGGCGCCACCCTTTGGGCTGCTTTTGCTGATTTTGTGTTACCGCGTGTTATTAAAAGTTTGGAGAGAGACGATTTGCGCTTTTCAGTCTCCGTGCTTTTCAGTCCGTTACAGCATGACGAATGTGCTATCTCCATTACAAACGCTATTTTTACCAGAACGAGCGCTCCCGTCTCATAATTCAGTCTGAGCATGCGTGGGTTTTTTATCCGATGGAGTTCCACACAGACGATCGGATTTTGCTATCGTTTTTTTCCCATCGGCAAAATTTAAAACATGTTCTATTTTTTCACACCGATGGAAAAAAGACCGATGGGGCCCATACACGATCGGTTCGTCCGATGAAAACAGTCCATCGGACTGTTTTCATCGGTGAAACCGATCGTGTGTACACGGCTTAAGAGTAATTCTGATTAAAAGTGATCACGAGATATAAAATATATAAAAAGCAATGTGGGAAGCAAAAATAGCAGGCCCTAGACAAGCTTGTCATCCCTAGACAAGCCATTTTATGTTATGTCAATGAATCTAAATACTAATCGTATTTCATATAATGCCGGTTACCAGAAGACTCAGAAATATATATTTTTCTCACCATCATACAAACTAATACACTTTATGAAAAAAGAATACAGCTGTATATTATCTTAAAGAGATAAACTCAAAACACATGTGAGACACCTGGTGGTTGAAGGTGATATTACTTGAAAATCATTGGATTCCCAGGAACGGTTAATTATTAAGTCTTGCCAACCAATGAAGAAGGAACACATACCTTTTGGACAGAGTTTATTATAATTTTTATGATCTCATTGTCTGAGATAGTATTTAGGACAAGAAAAATTAGATGAGAGGGACTCACACACACTCAGGGACACACCCTGAGGACACACACTCAGGGACACACCCTGAGGGGGGGGACACTGGGAGATGCATATACTCCCAGACAGACTGATACATGCATGAATACATATTTTGACATTCATAAAGATTCCTGAACCCTGATCCTTGGAACTCCGGAGGTCGCAAGAAGTAAATCCTCTTTAAGAGTATCCATTTTTGAAAGCTACGGCAGCCATCTTAACTCTGGTAACCAGCCATTAGGAACAGTAGCCATTTTGGAATAGGTAATTATGCCATGTTGATTTTATCTTGTATTCATTTGTGTTCTCTAAAATATTGAATTATTGAATGTTATACAATTGATAATCGTTCTCCCGAATCAATAACCGCCTTGTAGATTTTTCTCTAAGGATTCAATTTTTCATTATATTTTTCTTTTAGCATAGTTGTCACTTTTATTGACAAAACAAATGTCTAATTTATTTCACATTGTTAACCACTTACTCACTTGCAGTATAGTAACGGTTGGACGTCTGAAATACAGACGTTCTGTTTAATTGTAATTTTTACAAGGTTATTGATTCTACCGAGAAGTTATCATGGTGGTATTACGTCAAAAGTACTACACGCCCATTTTGCGGGTGTTTTTATTGATTTTCAAGACGTTCATGTAACGCAATCAATATTTTAATTTCATGTAATTTTTTATTTTTTTTTGTCAACCAATAAATGTAACTATTTCGTATGATCACACATCTCTGTGAATATGTTTCATATGTATAGACTTTGTCATATAGATACATTTTGTATCTTAAAAATATCCTCGTTAAAAATTACTCAATAAATACTGTGCGGGAAAACTGTCCTTAAGGCTGGGTTCACACTGATACGACACGACATTCATCCGACTTTCATCCTACTTTGCTCTGCGACATCAGTCCTACATTGATCCTACATTGGTCCGACATCCATCCGACATTCATGAACAGGATACTACTTTGATCCGACTTTGTGCTAGTCTGACTTGTCCTTTGACCAATCAAAACAATCCCAGGGTGAGATAAATTCCTTTTACTGCTGCTGTAATCACCATGTCGGATGTCAAATGTCGGATGGTTAGGACAAGGATCCTACTTTGATCTGACTTCAGTGATATTCAATGGGCTGAAGTCAGGTCAAAGTCGGACCAAAGTAGTACAGGGAGCATTTTCAAAGTCGGACCGACATGTGTCGGACCAGTTAAGACGGCTCTCATAGGGAGACATTGATTTTCACACGTCATGCGACATGAGCTCCTAATGTCGGAGCGTTTGTCGGACCAGTGTGAACCAGGCCTTAAAAGCACAACAGTGTTTATTGTTTGTGGATTCACACCACATTTTCTTTTGTTTTAGAGTGGACTCATATTAATCCTTGCATTAGAGTGTATTCATTTTCACCCATTTTTCCACCCATTCTCATATATTATGTTTGTGTTTTAGTGGTTTAATACCCACTGTATCTCCAATAATTTTTTTGTGATTTAGTGATTTACCATAATTTTTCACATTATTTTAGTTTTCATCACTGTGTTTTTCCTAGCGCACAGACTGTGCCATTCGCATGGTCTCACCATCCAGCGCTACACTCATTTTTACACCCGACAGTTGCCTACAGCCTAGTACACACGATCAGAAAATCGTACGAAAAATACCGCTTTCGAAGCAACCGTATGATAATCTGACCGTTAGCTTTTGAGAACCGATCGCGACAGGTCATCTGAAAATATACATTGGGACAAACATGAACATTTTTCTCGTACGATACCAGTTTGAGTGATTTTCGTTTAATCGATTTACGATTTTCGTTTAAACAGTACAGTATTCGCCTGAAAATACTATACAATACATTACACCACTTCCGAAGTTGTATTCTGTCATACGAGAATTTTCTGAAGTTGAGAAATCTCTTAATTTTTTTTTATATGGAGACAAGCATGCATAAAAAAAAAAAAAACTGATGCTCATTCATCCGATATTCTCATTGTGTGTACGAGGCTTAAGACGGGATTTATATTACTTCGGGAGATTTATTTTTATTTTCTATTGCATCTCTGGAACAAGAAGTAGATGTATATCTCCCCAGTGGGCCATACATAGGACAGTGAAGGGAACTTTTGTAATTTTAGGACTGGAAGTGGAGGGACATTTTCTCAATAGGATATATACTATATTGTCAAAAGTATCAGGCCTCCTGCCTTTACATGCACATGAACATTAATGGCATCCCAGTCACACGATCGGAAATTCCGACAACAAAACTGTTGATTTTTTTCCGACAAAAAATGATGGCTCAAACTTGTGTCACACAAATGTTGTCGGAAATTCCGACCGCCAAGAACACAGTGACGTACAACGAGCCGAGAAAAATTAAGTTCAATGATTCCAAGCATGCGTCAAATTGATTCCGAGCATGCGTAGGATTTTTGTGCATCGGAATTGCATACACACTATCGGAATATCCGAAAATAACTTTTGTTGTCGGAAAATTTGAGAGCCAGCGCTCAAATTTTTGTTGTCAGAAATTCCGACAGAAAATGTCCAATGGAGCCTACACATGGTCGGAATTTCCGACCAAAAGCTCACATCGAAGATTTTTTGTCGGAATTTCCGATCGTGTGTACGCGGCATTTGACTGTAGGGTTCAATATTGAGTTGGTCCACCCTTTGCAGCTATAACAGCTTTAGTTCTTCTAAGAAGGCTGTTCACAAGGTTTAGGAGTATATCTATGGGAATGTTTGACCATTCTTCCAGAAGTGTATTTGTGAGTTACAGCCCCAGCAATACTCCTGTGTAACATATTTGGATTTTACTAAAGTAATCCTCACAAATAATGCTCAAGTGGTTTTTGTAAATTCAGTTTGCCAGTTCGTCAGGGGACGTAACGCGTAGGGCCAGATGTACTACCGAAAGTGACGCTGGAAGTATCCACAACGCGCGGTTTGCACTATTTTACCTGGTTTTTCTTCGTTTACATGTAAGAGTCCATTTGGCTATTGAATAAACTCTTATTATTTAACGGTTTTACACTATGAGAGGTTCTTTGTTTATCCTTTGATTTACACATCGGGAGGCTTATCGGGATCTGGAAATTTGGAGATCCGCATCACTACCAGAGAGTCCCAACCGCACCATTAGAAGCACGGATACGTGTGGAGACGGACAGTAGCCGCTGCCCTGGATATCTAGGAGATCTTGAAGGCTCAGTGTATTCTGGCGTGAGGTAAGCGCTCTGGGAGCATTTATTATTATGAAGATCACTCACAGAAGATTTGTTTGATATATGAGTTAGAAGATTTGTGACACCCATTTCACATCATTTAGAAGAACTTTTTCATGCTTCACTGTTTCTTTTGGATCAAGAACTATTTTGCTTCACTGTTCTTTTGGGAACCAGAATTAGTGTGGACTATTGCACTTATGTTATTCACATTGTATCAGTCTTACTCATAGAGTCAGACGCTCAGTTTTATTTATTTTAGGTAGTCGCGCTGATCATTATTTGTTTATATCCAGTTTTTGTGCACAGATTTAGCAGCGATTTCCATTCATTTATTCATTTATCTCACTTTATATTCAAACGCCCTATTCACGTGGTAGCGCAAAAGACTCATCCTTATTCATTTGTTGCTATCTAGTTGGGCATCTCATAATTCCTATTCCCCAACCAAGTTATTACCCCCCAATAAAACATAAAAACCAAGCTCAAAGACTGTTCCTTGTCTCTGGATGAAAGCTGGAAAATTGTACTTGCCTAGCTGTGAAGGAGTGGGGAATCCAGTCATCTGCAGCCCCTAAGGGGGTAGTGCTACACACACCTCATTTATTATGGGAAAGAATTTAAAGTATACCCTACCACATTCAAAGTGACTTAAGGGTGATCTTTGTCTAGGGCTTCAATGAAGTGTACACAAGCTGAGCACTTGTCCAAGGAGCCGTCTAAATATGCACAGAACATGGAAGCTTTCTACAAGTCATAAAACTTTTACTGCTATTCCCTTCATTTTCCAAACAGGATACATGCTGTGAAATATAATAAGGTGTCTGTAGTTCTTAAGTGTATATTAAGTACCTCGGAAGGCGTTAGTCTGGGCTTTTTAAAGTGGTTTCATAGGTTTGAACTTTGTGCTTGCTTAAAAAGTTACTTTCAGAGTTGCTAAATTCTGTCCGACAACCTAAATATGTGCCGCTCATTATACGGTATCACTTGATCAATGCACATAGTAGCTTCACCTGTCATAGGTGCTTTCACACTGCCAGCGCCCGTAAAACCCTGGTAAAGCGCCGCAACAGGTGCTACTTGGCGCCGATAGGCCTTTAAAAGTGCAGTGCTGTTTGAACTGCAGCTCTGTGCCTAGTAACCTGTATCCTGCCAGCTGATCACCTGTACCGACCCGGCTCTGTTAACTTACCCGTTATCTCTAGCTGCGACCTCGGCTTGCCTTGACCCTGCTTATACCTCCTGCTTGTTTACCTGTTGCCAACCTCTGCCTATTTATCTGACCCTGCTTCAACCTGCTGCAATAACCTGCCTAATTACCTAGTCTGACCCCACTTGTCTGACCCTTCTACTGCCTGCTGCCTTGCTCTGTGTATTTCCTGTGTTTGACCCGGGCTTGTCTCACCCTGCTCCAGCTTGCTGCTGATCCTGCATCTACCAGCTCATCAAGTCGCAGACCTGCACCTGCCTCTGCTGTCATCTGCAGTTCCAGTCATTCCTGGAGGGTCATCGTCCTACCACTGTGCCAGCTACTACAACTTCCACAGGCACTCCTACCTCACTGCGCTTAGGAGACCACTGTTCCCACTCCAGTGGCTCCTGAGCCAGGGCTGTAAAAGAGGTCTCCTCCTACAAGTCAGACTCTACTACGAGGTACGTAACACTGTCAGTACCAGGCAGTGGCGTCTCCAGCTTTCACATTTAGGGGGGGCACATGGGGGGACAAGGACAAAAGTAGGGGGGCCAACCATAAAACGTGTGTGTGTATATATACATATATACACACACACACATATATACACATACATATATACAGTATATATACACACACACACACATGTGTATTAAAAAATAAATTAAATCAAGAATAGAATGCACTCCAGAGGTCTTGTTACAAATTCACCTTTGTTTTATTTGTGCAACATACAATACACTTGAGCGTCAACATTTCAGTCCAACTGCGGACTTTTATCAATGTGCAAAAAGTCCCTTTAATGTGACCCATAGCCATAGACAAAAATTTGCATTATGAAGGGCCAACTATAATGGGCTAGCTTGTCCTGTAAGAAAAGCTGATTTAGCCCTACTTCCATGAAAAACTACTAAGAAGGGTTGGCCCTTCATCATGCTAATTTAAGTCTATAGTTGAAGTGTACATAATAATTTAAAATCCCCTACAAAAAAACACTATTAAACCGCATAATGGTAAACATTGCAAAATGAACTGCAATACCTATGTTGAAGCATAGGCAATAATAATAATTTTTCCAGGTATGTACCAAAACATATTCAAGCTATAGTTATATAAATGAACAACAATAATTGTAACTATTTTTGTTAAAGGGACATTATAGTCACCAGAACAACTTGAGCTTTAATTGTTCCTAAACCCACAACAGTAAAATCAGTCTGTATATGCAGTAAAGCATGCTTGTTATACTCACTTTGAAACCTAAGGGGCTAAACCTCTGCATTGTGTGAAAAGGCTGTTTGATCCTGTCTTCTCTGATCCTCTCCTTCTTCCACAGTCCCCTCCTGATAGTACAGTCTTGGTGCAAGCTGTACATGCTCAGTTTGGTGTGTATTGCTAGAGAGGTTTTTTTTTTCTTGGGAGGGTGCATGTGATCAGCACTGTCCAGACAGAGGGTCAGGGATCCTGCAGCCTCATAGGACAGACAGAGGAGAATGAAATTAACCTGTTGGTATTCCTGACCCTATAGTGTCCCTTTAACTATAAATATCTAACTTTCAAATAGCAATTCTTAAATAAGGAAACAAGTGCACGTAAAATAAAGTGCAACGTCACAACAAATATGCAGTGTTATGCTTTTAAAGTGCACAGCATAAAGAAAAAAATTGAACTTAAATTTTGTCTTTCACGCTAATATAGGCTTAAACGTGAATTTTTATGGATTGATGCAAACCTGCTAACTACAAGTCCCATATTTATTTGGGATGCAAGTCTGGCCTCAATTGACAATGTGGCAAGATCTGAAAGCCTTTCCTCAGTCATTGTTGTGCGTAGGAATGATTTTATTAACTTTAGTGCAGAAAAGCTTCTTTCACATGAGGCACTACTGACTGGCAAAACACAAGCTATTTTACATAGCCGATAAAGTTCAAGAAATGGAATAGAGTAAGGCTCCAGAAAGTTAGTGAACTCAAGAATTGTGTCCACCTTAATGGCATCTGAAGATTTTTTCCTCTGTAGGGTTAGCATTGCCTGTTTCAGCTCAATCTCCAAGTTTTCTTTGTTGCAGGAGTAGAATTTGGCCATTGGTAGCAATTTTTCAAAATTAAGAAATGAATCTGATCGAGGATTCAGAGACTGTACGCCTTCCATGATTTCCAGAGAATCTTTTAAAAATCGAGATTTTAGCTCTGAAATTATTCTGTCAAGAACAACATACATGAACATTTGAATGAAGTCATCTTTTTTGAGCAGTTGTTGTCGATGCCCTACAGTTTCCAAAATGACGCTATTTCTTAAGTTGAGAGGAGGCCGGCGATCTCGCTTCTTGGAAGGCGGTTCGGTAGAATCATCATTTGGTGCTGATATTCCACACTTGATGCTCAGTTGGATTGCTTCTGCCCAGACACTTTCTATTGTTCCAGAATTAGCTTCAGGTCTCCTCTCTGGATTGCGCACTTCTTCAAGCTCTTGTAAAATTGTTTGCACAAGAAGGACAGCTGATGCCAAGTCAATATCTTTGGCTTGTAACATGTTAGAGAGCGTCTGGGTCCTTTTTAGTATGTTCTCAAAAAACACAAGTGCCAGAATGAAGCCAAAATCAATGAACCGATGAATTGATTTTGCCTCAACTGCTCTCTCAGTATGGTTCCCTTCTGCCAAAATATTGAGAGTTTCCAACAGAGGGCCAAGCGTTTTAAGAACAGCATTGCAGGCTGCATGTTGGCATGTCCACCTTGTGTCACTTAATTGTTTAAGCTGGATAGCTGGTTTGCTTGACATTTCTTGTTGCACATTAGCAAACACAGAGTGAACAACAGATGTACTGCAAAACACATATAGCTTTTCGAGTTTTACAAAAAATTCATTTGCTGCCTGTACATTCTTCACAGTGTCCACGATGACCAGGTTGAGGCGGTGACTCATGCAATGAATGTAAAGTGCACAAGGCACCTCCTTTTTAATGCGTGCTTGCATGCCATTAAGCCGGCCACTCATTACAGAGGCTCCATCATAGCCTTGTCCAACACAATAATTTTTATCAATGCCTAGAGATGCTAGGACCTGGAATATGTATCCTGTTAGAGATTCAGCATCAAGGCTATCTGCGCGGTAGAATTGTAAGAACCGTTCATGGATCATCTTATCGTGAAAAAATCGGACTACGACAGACAGTTGTTCTGATTTACTCAGATCCTTTGTTTCATCTGCAATGATGGAAAAGGGACTTCCTTTAATGCTCTGTGCGATGCCTTCTCTAACAAGAGCAGCCATAATTGATAAAAGTTCATTTTGTATAGATGGATGTAGATATCTTGCATTCCTTGGTCCTGTAATTTTGTTTCTTACAACGCTGTCTTTTTCTGCAATTAAATAGAGAATTTCACGCACATTACCATGGTTGACATAATCTGAGCTGTACCGATGCTCTCGCTGGGCAATTTTAGTCTTGGCTGTTAGCAACAAAACTTGGGCAATTGTCTTTAAGTAATGTCTATTCTCATTGACCTCTCGTGTATGAGCTTTAGTTAGATCCTTCATGATTGATGTATCCTGGCTTACACTATTTTTGAAATCCTCCCATCTGACATGGCAATCCTTGTGTGAAGCAGACTTCTCATGCTGTAGTATTCCTTTACCAGTTTCAAGTGCATTTTTCCAGTTTTTGTACCCTATGTTGATAAACGGTACTTTTTTAGCATGCCCATGGAGATATTTTGGTGTTGAAAAAAAACGGCACGGAAAACAGTATGCAGCATCCTGGGACACAGAATATTCCAACCAGTCAAACGATCCAAACCACTGTGGGCGGAATGACCTGAAGCGTCCTCCCATTTGTTTCTGTGGGTATTTTTTTAATGCAGGCTGTCTTGGCCCTTCACTAGCACACTGGCTGATATCATGTGGTCCTTGTACCTTTGTTTTTTCAATGCTAGCAGATGTTTGTGCACTCTGTGGCTGTTCAGCTTCACTGAATTGCTCTTCATAAGCACTGTGTTGAATATTGCTTAGTGAGGAGGTGCTTGCGTCTTCAACCTGCAATGAAGGTTCATCATTATCCGATATTAATTCAGCAGTGTCATATTCAACGTCATCCTTCTGAAGCTCTTCACACTCCTCAATGGAAGAAGACGGGCCAGGCTGACTTTTTACTTTTTGCTGCTCTTTTGAAATATCAGCCTTCTGGGCCTTAACATTTACCACAGAATAAAATGAACGGATGTCCATTTTTTGAGTTATAATAGAAAATTTTATCTGGGGGAAAAAAAATACATGATGTTCTTCTGAAACACTTACCATAAATGAATACCATTTGTTTTATTAAATGTCTTATTGATAAATGTAGTTGCCCATCCAACCAGCAACTAGCAATCAACTAAAATAACTAAAGTGGAGTTCCACCCAAAAGTGTAACTTCTGCTTACCGTATTTAATTCCCCCCCCCCCCCTCCGGTGCCACATTTGACACCTTTTAAGGGGGAGCAGGTACCTGTTTTAAATTGACAGGTACCCTGTCCCCACTTCTGGCGGACACGGTCGCGGCGATGTGCTTCACCTTGGCCGGCCTTCTCCTCCCCCCACCACTGGGCCAATACAGAAAGCGCAGTAGGGAGCTGGCCATGAAGCTGCAAGGCTACACTGTTGGAATCCCTTACCCACAATGGCGGCGGCAGCACCCGGGGTTGCCGACATCACTGGATTCCAGGGCAGGTAAGTGTCCTAATAATAAAAGTCAGCAGCTGCAGTATGTGTAGCTGCTGACTTTAAAAAAAAATTCTGGGCGTCAGAACTCCACTTAAATAAGAAACTGCATTATCACACACACCTTACTAAAATGTGCATTGTTAAATCGTCATCAAATATTCCTGACAATGCACACGAAACGCACAAATATGAAATATTCCTGACAATGTACACGAAACGCACAAATATGAAATATTCCTGACAATGTACATGAAAGCACAAATACGAAATATTCCAGAAAAATTCAATGCACACGAAACGCATTGGCATGAAATATTCCTGACAATGTACATGAAACGCACAAATATGAAATATTCCAGACAAATTCAATGCACACGAAACGCACAAATATGAAATATTCCTGACAATGTACATGAAACGCACAAATATGAAATATTCCTGACAATGTACATGAAAAGCACAAATATAAAATATTCCAGAAAAATTCAATGCACACGAAACGCATTAGCATGAAATATTCCTGACAATGTACATGAAACGCACAAATATGAAATATTCCAGACAAATTCAATGCACACGAAACGCACAAATATGAAATATTCCTGACAATGTACACGAAACACACAAATATGAAATATTCCTGACAATGTACATGAAAAGCACAAATATAAAATATTCCAGAAAAATTCAATGCACACGAAACACATTAACATGAAATATTCCTGACAATGTACATGAAACGCACAAATATGAAATATTCCAGACAAATTCAATGCACACGAAACGCACAAATACGAAATATTCCTGACAATGTACATGAAAAGCACAAATATAAAATATTCCAGAAAAATTCAATGCACACGAAACGCATTAGCATGAAATATTCCTGACAATGTACATGAAACGCACAAATATGAAATATTCCAGACAAATTCAATGCACACGAAACGCACAAATATGAAATATTCCTGACAATGTACATGAAACGCACAAATATGAAATATTCCTGACAATGTACATGAAAAGCACAAATATAAAATATTCCAGAAAAATTCAATGCACACGAAACGCATTAGCATGAAATATTCCTGACAATGTACATGAAACGCACAAATATGAAATATTCCAGACAAATTCAATGCACACGAAACGCACAAATATGAAATATTCCTGACAATGTACACGAAACGCACAAATATGAAATATTCCTGACAATGTACATGAAAAGCACAAATATGAAATATTCCTGACAATGTACATGAAACGCACAAATATGAAATATTCCTGACAATGTACATGAAACGCACAAATATGAAATATTCCAGACAATGTACATGAAAAGCACAAATATAAAATATTCCAGAAAAATTCAATGCACACGAAACGCATTAACATGAAATATTCCTGACAATGTACATGAAACGCACAAATATGAAATATTCCAGACAAATTCAATGCACACGAAACGCACAAATATGAAATATTCCTGACAATGTACACGAAACGCACAAATATGAAATATTCCTGACAATGTACATGAAAAGCACAAATATAAAATATTCCAGAAAAATTCAATGCACACGAAACGCATTAACATGAAATATTCCTGACAATGTACATGAAACGCACAAATATGAAATATTCCAGACAAATTCAATGCACACGAAACGCACAAATATGAAATATTCCTGACAATGTACACGAAACGCACAAATATGAAATATTCCTGACAATGTACATGAAACGCACAAATATGAAATATTCCTGACAATGTACATGAAAAGCACAAATATAAAATATTCCAGAAAAATTCAATGCACACGAAACGCATTAACATGAAATATTCCTGACAATGTACATGAAACGCACAAATATGAAATATTCCAGACAAATTCAATGCACACGAAACGCACAAATATGAAATATTCCTGACAATGCACACGAAACGCACAAATATGAAATATTCCTGACAATGTACACGAAACGCACAAATATGAAATATTCCTGACAATGTACATGAAAAGCACAAATATAAAATATTCCAGAAAAATTCAATGCACACGAAACGCATTAACATGAAATATTCCTGACAATGTACATGAAACGCACAAATATGAAATATTCCAGACAAATTCAATGCACACGAAACGCACAAATATGAAATATTCCTGACAATGTACACGAAACGCACAAATATGAAATATTCCTGACAATGTACATGAAACGCACAAATATGAAATATTCCTGACAATGTACACGAAATGCACAAATATGAAATATTCCTGACAATGTACATGAAACGCACAAATATGAAATATTCCTGACAATGTACATGAAAAGCACAAATATAAAATATTCCAGAAAAATTCAATGCACACGAAACGCATTAACATGAAATATTCCTGACAATGTACATGAAACGCACAAATATGAAATATTCCAGACAAATTCAATGCACACGAAACGCACAAATATGAAATATTCCTGACAATGCACACGAAACGCACAAATATGAAATATTCCTGACAATGTACATGAAACGCACAAATATGAAATATTCCTGACAATGTACATGAAAAGCACAAATATAAAATATTCCAGAAAAATTCAATGCACACGAAACGCATTAACATGAAATATTCCTGACAATGTACATGAAACGCACAAATATGAAATATTCCAGACAAATTCAATGCACACGAAACGCACAAATATGAAATATTCCTGACAATGTACACGAAACGCACAAATATGAAATATTCCTGACAATGTACATGAAACGCACAAATATGAAATATTCCTGACAATGTACATGAAACGCACAAATATGAAATATTCCTGACAATGTACATGAAACGCACAAATATGAAATATTCCTGACAATGTACATGAAACGCACAAATATGAAATATTCCTGACAATGTACATGAAACGCACAAATATGAAATATTCCTGACAATGTACATGAAAAGCACAAATATAAAATATTCCAGAAAAATTCAATGCACACGAAACACATTAACATGAAATATTCCTGACAATGTACACAAAACGCACAAATATGAAATTTGAATTCTTAATTCACGGTTCATCTACGCTGTCAGCAAATTTTAACTCATTCATGGTAAAATACCAATTTATTGTTTAATCCTTATCAACTGTCATTGCATGCATGCATTTTGTAAACTGAAAAAAATATTTCTTAGGCCCGGTTTACACTGGTGCGTTGCGAGAACACTGCGAATCCACTGCGGGTTCCCGCATCGCACCCGACACGCACGGAAGTTCACATTTAAGGCTAGGTTCACACTGCTGCGATGTCAGAGTTCGAATGTGATCCGCACCGCACTGCAAGTGCACATCACAGGACCCTTTTTTTTGTCCGCAGCAGAATCGGATCGCATGGGTGTTCACACCCATGCGATCCGATTCCTTTTTCGAGTTTGCAGATCGCACTGCGATATGCAAACTGATTTGGGGGTGTCATTAACTTTTAATTGACACTCCCAGCAGTTCGCATAGGGCAGTGTGAACTGCCGCCGGAAAACCTGCGATGCCTAAACCCGCAGTGGATTTGCAGCGTTCCCACATCGCAGCAGTGTGAACCCAGCCTAAATCTGAAATAAATAGCTGGTGGTTCTGGTGCCGGACAACAGTAACTTCAAAGATACATAAGATAGAGCTCTCATGGAGGTAACAGAAAAAATACTTAACTAATATTAGAAAAGCATGATGAAAAGATGAAGTAATATTGACTAAATAGTATATAGGAGGCTTTGTTTTTTCTTTTTGCAAAATCCAAACCAATGTGTTTTAGAGGTTAACATATATATCATTGACCCCCAATATATATATATATATATTGGGGGTCAATGATATATATTTTAACCTCTAAAACACATTGGTTTGGATTTTGAAAAAAGAAAAAACAAAGCCTCCTATATACTATTTAGTCAATATTACTTCATCTTTTCATCATGCTTTTCTAATATTAGTTAAGTATTTTTTTCTGTTACCTCCATGAGAGCTCTGTCTTATGTATCTTTGAAGTTACTGTTGTCCGGCACCAGAACCACCAGCTATTTATTTCAGATTTAAATTATAAATGGTAATGCAATTGCAAGCAAATTTTTACTGTTTTTTTAAAAAAAGTGACCTACCTTTCCTGTGGCAGCACTGGTGGCAGATGCACTGTGACTGGACTGGAGTTGGCGGGCAAAATATGATAATTTATTTATCATAAATAACCGACGATGGGAGTTGGCACGCGATAGGCTGGCTGCGCTGCTCTTCTCAGTGACTCACTGACTCCACCCCCCGGGAGCAGGGAGCTTGAGCACGATGTAGGAGGCGCCGCGGACTACAATTCCCATAATCAATAGCGGCGGCCGTGACCGTCAGACGCGATGTCACCTGACAGGCTGACGTCTGTTACAAGTCAGATTCAGTCATTCAGCGCCGCGGACGGAAACTCAGATAGCCGCGGCGCTGTTAATACTAACAACTTAACTTGGGGGGGCACATGGGGGGGCACACAGTAAAATTGGGGGGGACGTGGCCCCCTCAGGTCCCACCCTGGTGACGCCCATGGTACCAGGATTTGGGCTGTCCCTTTAAAACTGAGCAAAGCTTGTTACTGCTAAAATTACAAACACCTGTGTCCTGGACCTGTTCCTTGAACTTTATGAAACACATCTGTTTATTGTTCATTGTCCCATACCTCATTGTTTCTGATTTTAACTTCATATTGACACATGATGATTTAGATTTCTTATGTACTACTGTGTTTCTGATATTTTATAAATCTGTTTAGTTTGATACAGTGGCGTTGCATCCATAAAGGGCGCAGGAGCGCCGCCCCCCCCCCCCCCTCTCCTGGCACCGCTCTATCACCATAGATAGATTCATGCATTGCATGAATCTATCTATGGTCGCTGCTGACACCCCCTATTCAGGTCCCCAGCCCATTTTCTGGCGCAGGGTACCTGAATTACAGTGGCAGGGTGTTTTTTGGAAGCACCTGATTAGAGCCATAGGCTCTAATAGGTGGCCAAAACAGTGATCAGCGGGCGTCATGTTGTGCGTTCACTGATCACTCAGCTGTGTGTTAGCAAAGCGAAGGAATTTGCTTTGCTAACACTGAACTGCTTCTCAGCCAGTCAGGTTGCTGGGTCTGTTACCGGTCACCTGATTGGCCTAAACGTCAGGTGCTTTGATTGGACGCCTGAGAGAGGACCGAATAAGATATGGAGGACGTGCAGGAGACTGCCGCTGACCCGCTGCGAGACAGGTAAGTGGCGGGTGGCATCTGATGGGCACTGTAGCAGCAATTGATGGGCACACTGGCAGCATTTGATGGGGCACAATAGCGCAATTGATCGGCACACTGGCAGCATCTGATGGGGCACAGTATCGGCAATTGATCGGCACACTGGCAGCATCTGATGGAGCACAGTATCGGCAATTGATCGACACACTGGCAGCATTTGATGGGGCACAGTAGCGGCAATTGATCGGCACACTGGCAGCATTTGATGGGGCACACTGGCAGCATTTGATGGGGCACACTGGTGGCAATTGATGGGCACAGTGGCGACAATTGATGGGCACACTGGCAGCATCTGATGGGGCACAGTAGTGGCAATTGATGGGCACACTGGCAGCATTTGATGGGGCACAGTATCGGCAATTGATCGGCACACTGGCAGCATTTGATGGGGCACAGTAGCTGCAATTGATCGGCACACTGGCAGCATTTGATGGGGCACACTGGCGGCAATTGATGGGAACAGTGTCAGCAATTGAAGGGTACAGTGGCTGCGTTTGATGGCACAGTGGCGGCAATTTATGGGTACAGTGGTTGCGTTTGATGTCACAGTAGCTGTGTTTGGCACAGTAGCTGCGTTTGATGGGCACAGTAGCTGCAATCAATGTTTTTTTTTCAGTTTGCCCCCCAAAAGTTTTGAGCACCAGCTGCCACTGGTTTGATATGACATATTACGAGCTTTAACAAGCTTTAACGTACTTCCTGTACCGTTATTATTCTGATCACCTTACAGAGACCTCCATCACTGTGTTCTAGATGTTTGATTATATGTATATTCACATATTTATCTCTTTATGTATATGTGTGTTTATGTATGTACCGTATATACTCGAGTATAAGCTGAGATTTTCAGCCCTTTTTTTTGGGCTGAAAGTCCCCCCCCCCTCGGCTTATACTCGAGTCAGCGAAATTGAATATTGTAAAATGTACCTGAAGGCTGCGGCGTCCATCGTTTAAAACCCACAGGCTCTTCCTGGTCCCTTCCGTGATAGGTGGAATTGTGTCTGCCGAGAATCGCCTACCGCGAACGTTCTCTCATCCTCAGTTTCCCAGCAGACATCCGTGATTGGCGGAAACTGAACACAGTGTCTGCTGGGATGGGTGAAGATGAGAGAACGTCGTGATAGGTGATTCTCAGCAGGCAGTTCCGCCTATCACGGAAGAGACCAGGAAGAGAGCGCGAGTTTTAAACAATGGACGCCGCAGCCTTCAGGTACAATTTTACAATGTTCAATTACAATTCTAGGGAAACAGTGAGGGTGGGGGTGGGCACAGTGAGGGTGGGCACAGGTGAGGGTGGACACAGGTGAGGATGGGCACAGGTGAGGATGGGAACAGTGAGGATGGGAACAGTATGGTGGCAATGGGCTTAGTGAAGTTGCAATGGGTGAGCATTGTTGACCCTTGGCTTATACTCGAGTCAGTAAGTTTTCCCAGGTTTTTGTGGTAACATTAGGTACCTCGGCTTATACTCGGGTCGGCTTATACTCGAGTATATACGGTATATACATATTTGTGTGTCTTCCTGTGCTAAGACCTGTCTTGCAGTGACAGATGTCTCCCTTGGCCTGATTTGGACTCTCTTGTTCATGGTTCATATGCAGCTAGTGATTTTCCGATGTCTAAGGAGAATATGTGTTTTTTTTTTGCCTGCCTCTCCCAGTCCGCCGGGTCCTCTTTCCTTTGGACATTGGATAATGGGGCTACTGTTCCCTCAATCTATCCCTCTTTCTTTCTTGTACTCTGCTCCTCCCCCTCTTCCCCCTATTCTTTTTTCTTCCCCATCACCCCTCTTTTACCCTTTCCTTATATTCTGTAATGGATGCCTCTGAGGTACCCCCTCCCTGACATGTGCCTTGATAACTTTTCTGTTTGTTTTGTATGTTTCCATGCACACTGCACTGTTAGCAGGGTGACCAGGTGTCCCTGGTTTCCGGGGAAAGTCTCCGGACTGAGGACAATGTCCCTGGACCATGTCTGTCCCCAGTTTTGTCCCTGGATTGGATCCATTCATCCAGTAAATCTATCCTAACTCCTGGGGTTGGAGCTAGTGACAGACCAAGTTCCAGCACTGCGCTACACCCAATAGGCTAGGGGGTCTCTTAGATCTCTGAAAGTCTCTAAGGAAGGTGGTGGGGGGCACTGATATAAGGGGACTGTGAGCACTGATTGCTGATCTAATGGTTGGTACTTGGTAACCAACCATTAGATCAGCAGCACCCCCCTTAGAGACCCCCATTAGCTCACAGTCCCCTTTTATCAGTGCCCTCCCCCTTCCTTATCAGTAATGCCTGTCAGTGTTGCCCATCAGTGCCCATCATTGTAACATATCAGTGCTGCCTATCAGTGCCCATCATTGCTGCCTATCAGTGCCCATCCCTGCCACCTATCAGAGCCTATTATTGCCACATATCAGTGTCCATCATTGCCACATATCAGTGCCACCTATCAGTGCCCATCATTGCTACATATCAGTGCCACCTATCAGTACCCATCATTGCCACCTATCAGTGCCCATCATTGCCACATATCAGTGCCACCTATCAGTGCCCATTAGGGATGGGCCCGGTGTTTGATTCGAACCCATGTTCGAATCGAACATCGGCCGTTCGTCCGCTCGTCGAGTCCAGAACTCTGCGGGTCGTTCGCATCAAATTCGTGTGATGCGAACGGCCCACAATGCACTGCGCCAGTCGCTGTGCATTGCTGGCTGATGATTGGCCAAGTATGCACTGTGACCCCGCATGCTTGGCCAATCATAGCGCCAGCAGCGAGGAGAGCAATAATTGGCCACAGGCAGGATGCCTGTGGCCAATTATAGCTCAGGGGGTTTAGTACACGCCCCACACTATGTAAGGCCGCCGCGCCGGCGGCCTTGTGTAGTGTGTTCCGGCGTTCAGGGAAAGAGGATTGATAGGCAGGGACAGTGTGAACTTCTTATTCATTTCCGTGTGGGGAAAGTGCAGGGAAAGAGGATTGATAGGCACGGACGGTGTGAACTTCTTATCATTAATTTCCGTGTGGGGAAAGTGCAGGGAAAGAGGATTGATAGGCAGGGACAGTGTGTTCTTCTCAGGCATTTGCGTGTGGGGAAAGTGCTGTTCTCTATAAATCCAGCCATCTGCAGGAGTTAGTGTGTGTGCTGTGTGAATCCAGCACAGCACAGTATAAACCTGCACCTGTATCTACCATTTAGTGCAGTTCTCCATTAATCCAGCCATCTGCAGGAGTAAAGCCTCGTACACACGACCGAGTTTCTCGGCAAGAACCAGCAAGAAACTTGCTGGCAGAGCTTTCTTGCCGAGTAAATCGGTCGTGTGTACGCGGCTATCAGGTTTCTCGTCAAGAAAACTGACAAGAATCTCGACGAGAAAAATAGAGATCCTGCTCTCTATTTTCTCGTCGAGATTCTCGTCAGCATGTTTCTCAACGAGAAAAGTGTGTGTGTGTACACTTACCTGTCGCCGTGGAAACCCGCGCATGCTTGAAACCCGCGCACGCTCGTCGTAGTCGATTACGTCACCGCGTTCGCTCCATTCAAAGAACCGCGGGTTCTTTGAATCGAGCGTGTGTACACTCGGCCGGGACAAGTTTCTTGTCCAAGAATCTCGTCAAGAAAAATGACGTGTTTATTCTTGACGAGATTCTCGGCCGTGTGTACGAGGCCTCAGTGTGTGTGCTGTGTGAGTCCAGCACAGCACAGTATAAACCTGCACCTGTATCTACCATTTAGTGCAGTTCTCCATTAATCCAGCCATCTGCAGGAGTTAGTGTGTGTGTGTTGAGAGCAGCCCGTAGCAAAATAAAACAAAAAAATAAGCGCAGGGCGGCATGAACAGGGACACAGGGTAGCCAGGCGAGCAAGGGTTAACTTTGCTGCTGGGCAACTAGAGGCTGCAGTGGATTGGGCAGATAAGTGTGGGGGGAGGAGGCACGAAAGAAGCTGGAATCAGGAAGTCAGGGGGACAGGATATCCGGCCAGCACACACAAGGAGAAAATTGTTCCCGCCCGCCCGCCCTACATGTTTTTGAGTTGTTTATGTTTGTTTGGTTATTTCTTGTGTTTGATTTGTATAAGGTGTGTGCGGTTGGGTCTTTGGAGGCATTTTTAAAATAACCTGCTGTAATTAGATGATTGGGACACATCTAAGTTATGGGTCCCCGGTGGAATGCCAGTTATGGTGGATTAACTGGTAGTTACAATGGTGTATCTGCTGAATGTGGTTCATCCCCGAGTCGGTGCATTGCGACAGGGACCGTTGGAAATAGTTAAAACAGATACAAGGAAATATTTTGTGATAATTAACGCCTCCAAGGATCGGCAACCAAAAAGGTTATGTTTGGGTTTGTAATATTATTTACATAATGGTATATTTTAATAATATTATTTACATAATGGTTAATTTTAATAAAGGGGCCGTAAACGGCCATTTTACTCCCAACCTTGGTGACAGTATATTATTGGTAATTATAGTGGGACAATTAAGATGGGGACACTGTTAGTTGGAGACAAAAGAGTCGGATACATCTGGGTTACCTTTTCATGTGAGTCCAGCACAGCACAGTATACAACCTGCACCTGTATCTGCCCTGGTGTCATCTAATCCAGCCGACTGCAGGAGTTAGTGTGCGTGTGTTGTGTGAGTCCAGCACAGCACAGTATACAACCTGCACCTGTATCTGCCCTGGTGTCATCCAATCCAGCCATCTGCAGGAGTTAGTGTGTGTGTTGTGTGAGTCCAGCACAGCACAGTATACAACCTGCACCTGTCTCTGCCCTGGTGTCATCTAATCCAGCCATCTGCAGGAGTTAGTGTGTGTGTGTTGTGTGAGTCCAGCACAGCACAGTATACAACCTGCACCTGTATCTGCCCTGGTGTCATCTAATCCAGCCATCTGCAGGAGTTAGTGTGTGTGTTGTGTGACTCCAGCACAATATACACTACCCAATTGCTGTTTTTCACATCTCCCTGCAGGCCATTACAATGTCTGGAAGGCCAACAAGGAGAGGCAGACAGTCACAAGCCAAGAAAAGAGTGCAAGCAGGCTCTGTGTCTAGAGACAACAGTGCTGGTCGTGGACGTGGTGCATCGTCATCAGCACGTGGCCATGGGACACGCTTGTCCTTATTTTCGGCAGCTGGACATGGTGAGCCGCATCATGCCGAAGGCTTGGTAGAGTGGATGACCAAGCCCTCCTCATCCTCTCTCACCCAGGCTCAGGGTACTGGCAAAGCAGCTGCCAACGCGTACTCTTCCCTCGTCTCAATGTCATCAGTCACCCCTTCCCTAGACCCACCATGTCCTCCTGAGGAGTCCCCGAACTGTTCGAGCACAGTGTTGGGTACATGCCCCAGGAGGATGCCCAGCATTTTGAAGGCTCTGATGATGATACCCAGCTAGAGGAAGGCAGTAGCTTGAGCGCAGAGAGAGGTGATGCTCAAGGACAGCAATCTGGCAGTCATGTTCCACCTGCTGCAGCATACTTCCAGGTTTGCTCCAGTGGTGAAGAGGGAGGGGATGATGAGGTCACTGACTCCACATGGGTGCCTGATCGGAGAGAGGAGGAGGAAGAGGAGGCGGAACATCTCCAACGAGCCAGAATGCCCTCCGGGGGCCAGCTTGAGGGCAGCACACCAACTGAATCACACCGCAGCGCTCCGCCTGTGCAGGGCGCTGCCTCTGCGCGTTATTACAAAAGTTCTTTGGTGTGGGCCTTTTTTGAGTCGAGTGCATCAGATCGCACCGCTTCTATTTGCAACATATGTCTCAAGCGTATCTCGCGTGGCCAAAACATCATCAGCTTGGGCACCACAAGCATGACCAGACATATGTTGACCTGCCATGCAGCTCGTTGGCAAGTGTACCTTAAAGACCCACACCAAAGAACAAAGCGGACCTCTCCTTGCTCCTCATCAGCTGGGATCTCCAACCCCACTATACCTTCAGTCCTCTCTGAAAGCTGCACTGAGAGGAATGAAGGTGTAGAATTAGGTGTGTCACAGCCAAGTACTTGCGGGCACTCTGCTAGCAGTACACCGACGTCCGATTCTAGCAGGCAAATTTCCCTGCCCCAGCTGCTGGACCGTCGAAAGAAGTTCACTCCCAGCCATCCACATGCCCAGCGGTTGAATGCTAGCTTGACTAAATTGCTAGCACTTCAATTGCTGCCTTTTCAGTTGGTAGACTCGGCCCCCTTCCATGAGTTTGTGCAATGTGCGGTTCCTCAGTGGCAGGTTCCCAAACGCCACTTTTTCTCACGGAAGGCGATTCCGGCTCTCTACCGGCATGTGGAAGGCAATGTCTTGGCCTCGCTGGACAGGGCGGTCAGTGGTAAGGTGCATATTACCGCTGACTCATGGTCCAGCAGGCATGGACAGGGACGTTACCTATCTTTCACGGCCCATTGGGTCACTCTTTTGGCAGCTGGGAAGGATGCAGGACAAGGTGCAGTAGTGTTGGAGGTTGTTCCGCCACCACGCCTCCAAAATGCTACTACTGGTTGTGACACACCTCTCTCCTCCACCCCCTCCCCTTCTTCTTCCTCCATGGCCTCTTAGAGTGCTCTGTCCTCGGAACCAGCGGTGCTCCGTAGGCGTTCAAGGGGCTACGCAAGTACGCAGGCAAAAAGATGCCATGCCTTGCTTGCGCTGGTATGTTTGGGGGACAGGAGCCACACTGGGGCAGAGGTTCTGTCAGCTCTGCAGGGGCAGGCCGAGAGGTGGTTGATGCCACGCCAGCTTAAGCCAGGAATGGTGGTTTGTGACAATGGCACCAACCTCCTCTATGCCCTGCGACAGGGACAACTGACCTATGTGCCCTGTATGGCTTACGTCCTTAACCTGGTGGTGCAGCGGTTCTTGGGCAGGTACCCGGGCTCACAGGATGTCCTGAGGCAGGCCAGGAAAGTCTGTGTGCATTTCCGCAGATCATATAATGCCAGTGCTCGGCTGGCTGAGCTGCAAAAGGAGTTGAACCTGCCCAAGAACCGCCTTATATGTGACATGCCCACCAGGTGGAACTCAATGTTGGCCATTCTGCAGCGACTGCACACGCAGCTGAGGGCCATCAATGAGTACCTGTGCGACTACGGCACCAGGACAGGGTCAGGGGAGCTCAGATTTTTTTCACCACGCCAGTGGAGCATGATCAGGGATTCATGCTCTGTCCTGTCACCATTTGAGGAGGCCACGAGGATGGTGAGAAGTGACAGTGCATGCATCAGTGACACTATACCTCTTGTCCACCTGTTGGAGCATACGCTGCGTGGAATAATGGACAGGGCACTTGAGGCAGAACAGAGGCAGGAAGAGGAGGACTTCCTTGCCTTTTTATCTCCTCTCTACTGATGCTTTATCACCAATCCTTGTTTCAATAAAAACCCCACTTTTCCAAAAATATTTGTCATTGGGACGGAAAGTGAGGTGAAATGTTCTGAACAGGGGCACAGACAGCAAAACAAATGTTACAGGGGTGATAACCCTTCCCTATGTTTTCCAAAAAGCTTAAAAATATATTTTTGGGCTGGAGCTACACTTAAACAATGTACCTGTTCAAAATTACAAACAGATTCTACTTAACCACTTGTCCCCCGCCCACTGGCAATTGACGGCGGGCGGAGGATACTCTCGTTCTGGGAGGACGTCATATGACGTCCTCCCTTTAAAACGAGCTAGGAGGCGCGCGCTCGCCGCCAGCGGCGCGCGCGCGCCTGCCGCGTTCACAAGGCCCCGGTGCGCGTGCCCGGTGGCCGCGATTGCCGCCGGGCACCCGCAATTGCCCGGGAAACGAGCAGGAAAGTGGATCTCTGTGTGTAAACACAGAGATCCACGTCCTGTGAGGGAGAGGGGACCGATGGTGTGTCCCTTGTACATAGGGACAACCATCAGTCACCTCCCCCAGTCAGTCACCTCCCCCCACAGTAAGAACACATTGAGGGAACATATTTAACCCCTTCCCGCCCCTAGTGGTTAACCCCTTCCCTGCCAATCACATTTATACAGTAATCAATGCATTTTTATAGCAGGGATCGCTGTATAAACGTGAATGGTCCCAAAAATGTGTCAAAAGTGTCCGATGTGTCCGCCGCAATATCGCAGTCACAATAAAAAATCGCAGATCGCCGCCATTACTAATAAAAAAAAAAAAAAAAAAAATGCTATAAATCTATCCCCTATTTTGTACACGCTATAACTTTTGCGCAAACCAATCAATACGCGCTTATTGCGATTTTTTTTTTTACCAAAAATATGTAGAAGAATAAACTGAGCCTAAACTGAGGAAAATGTTATTTAAAAATAAATAAATGGGTATTTATTATAGCAAAAAGTAAAAAATAGTGTTTTTTTTCCAAACTGGACGCTCTTCTTTTGTTTATAGCGCAAAAAATAAAAACCGCAGAGGTGATCAAATACCACCAAAAGAAAGCTCTATTTGTGGGAAAAAAAGGACACAAATTTTGTTTGGGAGCCACGTCGCACGACCGCGCAATTGTCATTCAAAATGTGACAGCGCTGAGAGCTGAAAAATGGCTTGGGCAGGAAGGGGGTTTTCGTGCACAGTAGAGAAGTGGTTAAGAACAAACCTACAGTCCCTCTCTTGTTTGCACCACCTGTATACTACTGTTCAGAGTATATAGGGCCTTTTTTTTAATTTTGGGTGCGGGTTTCCCCTTAATATCCATACAAGACCCAAAGGGGCTGGTAATGGGCTAGGGTAGGGGGGGGGGGGGGTGATGGGTTAGCCATGCCATTTTTCTCAAAGATTTTCACCATGTTGCCAGGACAAGACATGACATTAAAGCCGCAAGCAGTTTTAAATGGCTTTTTTTCCTTTAGAAATTTCATTTTGTGCAGGGACAGTTCTAAACACGGGAAACACGTGGCACTTCACAGGCATACTTTAGACACCCAGGCCAGGTACCATATTTAAAGGAATATTTCACTTTTTTTTTTTCACTTTATGCATCATTAAAATGACTCCTCCAGAAAAAACGTCTGTTATTAAAACTTCTTATTGCATTGATACCTGCCCTGGGGCAGGATCTGGGTCCCCAAACCTTTTTTATGACAATAACATGCATATTGACCGTTATAATTAGCACTTTAGATTTCGAACGTTCGCGTCCATTGTAACTAATAGGGTTCGAACGTTCGCGCAAACTTTCGGTCCGTTCGTAGTTTCTGGTGCGAACCGATACCGGGGGTGTTTGGCTCATCCCTAGTGCCCATCAGTGCCATCTATCAGTGCCCATCATTTCCACATATCAGTGCCGCCTATCAGTGCATATTCATACCCCTTGAAACTTTCCACATTTTGTCATGTTACAACCAAAAACGTAAATGTATTTTATTGAGATTTTTTGTGATAGACCAACACAAAGTGGAACATAATTGTGAAATGAAAGAAAAATGATATTTTTTTTTTATAAATAAATATCTTAAAAGTGTGGCATGCATTTGAATTCAGCCCCATTTATTCTGATACCCCTAACTAAAATCTGGATGAATCAATTGCCTGCAGAAGTCACCTATCTAGTAAATAGAGTCCACCTGTGTGTAATTTAATCTCAGTATAAATACAGTTGTTCTGTGAGGCCCTCAGAGCTTTGTTAGAGAACCTTAGTTAACAAACAGAATCATGAAGGCCAATGAACACACCAGACAGCTCAGGGATAAAGTTGTGGAGAAGTTTAAAGCAGGGTTAGGTTATAAAAAAATATCCCAAGCTTTAAACATCTCACGGAGCTCTGTTCAATCCATCATCCGAAAATGGAAAGTGTATGGCACAACTGCAAACCTACCAAGACATGGCCGCCCACCTAACCTGACAGGCCTGGCAAGGAGACCATTCATCAGAGAAGCAGCCAAGAGGCCCATGGTAACTCTGAAAGAGCTGCAGAGATCCACAGCTCAGGTGGGAGAATCTGTTCACAGGACAACTATTAGTCGTGCACTCCACAAATCTGACTTTTATGGAAGAGTGGCAGGAAGAAAGCCATTGTTGAAAGAAAGCCATAAGAACTCACGTTGGAAGTTTGTGACAAGCCATGTGGGGGACACAGCAAACATGTGAAAGAAGGTGCTTTGGTCAGATGAGACCAAAATTGAACTTTTTGGCCTAAAAGCAAAACGCTATGTGTGGCAGAAAACTAACACTGCACATCATCCTGAATACACCATACCCACTGTGAAACATGGTGGTGGCAGCATCATGTTGTGGGGATGCTTTTCTTCAGCAGGAACAGGGAAGCTGGTCAGAGTTGATGAAAAAATGGATGGAGCCAAATACAGGGCAATCTTAGAAGAAAACTTATGCAGCGTACACACGATCGGAAATTCCGTCAAGAAAAGTTCGATGTGAGCTTTTGGTCGGAAATTCCAACCGTGTGTAGGCTCCAATGGAATTTTTCTGTCGGAATTTCCGACAGCAAAAATTTGAGAGCTGGTTCTCAAATTTTCCGACGGGAAAAGTTCTTGTCGGAAATTCCGATCGTCTGTATGCAATTCCGACGCACAAAAAAACATGCATGCTCTGAATTAATTCGAAATCATTGAACTTAATTTTTCTCGGCTCGTCGTAGTGTTGTCACCGCGTTCTTGACGGTTGGAATTTCAGACAAGATTTGTGTGACCGTGTGTATGCAACACAAATTTGAGCCAAAATTCAGTCGGAAAAAAAATCCACGGTTTTCTTGTCGGAATTTCCGATCTTGTGTACGCGGCATTAGAGTCTGTAAAAGACTTGAGACTGGTGCGGAGGCCCACCTTTATAGATGTGCTCATTGACTCCAGGGGCTGCCCTGAGAGTGGTCTTTACAAGGCGTGATCCCCTACTAATATGGGTTTCTGTATTCTCTGCTCTTTGGCTTCTATCTTTTTTTTTCCCCTCCCTGCTCTCTTCTTTTCTCCTTTTTTTTTTTTTGTTTGTTTTTCTTACCTACCAAGCCCATTGCCTTGGCCACCCCTTTTTTTTTTTGCTTTTTTTCAGAGAATCTTGGTTAATTTGTCCCTTTTCACATATCCCGACTTTTTATGGCCTAAGCTTTTTCATGATATTTCTCATCAATTTGTTTCCTTATACTATGATATCATATCATTGTGAATGATTATATTCATATTCCGTATCCATGGTTAGTTGGCTATGTCATTGTACTAATCTTTTTGTTGTTTTTGACTTCCTGTTAAATCTCAATAAATATATATTAGTCTAAAAACAAAAAAGAACCATTCTCAACACATCACCAGTGCTTGGGATAGCTAATTCTACCTTGTGTGCTTTTGCTTGACCCAGCCTATATCTGCTCTGTGTATACCATGTATGACCTGGCTTGTTCTGACCCTTTTTGCTGCAAATTTTGTACCAATTGGACTTAGATCTACAAGTGGACCTAGCTTGTGTAGACTACGCTTCTGCTTGACCTTTCTGTGTTATCAACCTCACCATTATATATTGGCGGTCTTGACCTTCCTCCTGCTAAACACAGTCTTGAGTCTTAGTGCTGCTCGACTTACATCTGCAGCGGTGCCCCACAAGTACCAACATGTACTGTAAGCGGAGCCTGACATTTGGTACCCGGAGTGAAGAGATTGTACACAGAGATCAATGAATGCAACAAAGTGCATTAATACAAAGTTCTAAGTTGCTAACAGGATTTGTGTAACACGGCCGAGCCTGATACAGCAGTACTTCACTAAAGGTCTTGCAACACAGTCTCAGTATTATAGAAGATACTATAAACAGCTTATGATGCCCGCAACATCTGACAAAGGGGCTGGCTGGTAGGTGGTCTGGCAACAGAGCACTTGGAGATGGGAAGAGCTCCTGGTTGGTGACACCAGCATGCATTCCCTGTTCTCTCCATCCTTCACTGGAAACTCTCCCGATGCTAAGCATACTGTCCCAAACCATCGAGTTCATGTCCCTGACCTAGCCACTTCGCAAATGTGTGACTACTGCAGAGGAAAAATGCTCTTTATTTGCACTGCCAACATTAAAGATGGCCACCAAGGTCATTCAGGAGTCCGGACAGCAACGTCCAATCAATGTCCTGATGACACCTACAGAGGCATCAGATAAACAAGAGTTACCCCAGTCCTCTGCCGTCTCTGCATGGTGGTGGTGGCTTATAAAAAACATTATTAACCCTTCTGTAGGCATCTGCCTACATGCCAGATAGGTAACAACTAGGAGATAAGTTTAAAAAAAATTTGTAAATTTTTTAATGTCAAAATTTGTTATCTGTACCCTCATTTGGGAAATCACTGATCTCTCGCTGGAACATCACCCTGCCGGCTCCATCTCAGCTCCCTCTCTAAAGGTAGATAAAGTCACTCCTTGGTGATCCATCTCCTAAACAATTCTAGGGCTTGCATCATGACTCAGTGGAAATCCACCTCTCCTCCCACAGTGGGGCATTGGATCAGCTCTGTGAACGACACTTTAAGGACGGTGGAGCTTACCCTATCCCCCAGAAACAGGAAGAGACTTGTTAGCATCTGACCCAGGTTAGGCAGCATGATTACACTACAGGGACACCTTCTCATCCCCCCCTTTTTTTTTCTATCTTTCCTCTTTCCTTCTTCCTCTGGCCCATTCCTCACTTCATGTTTTCTCTTCTTTTCCATGTCTGCCACCATCGAAAGTTGACGTATACTTCCTGTTTTCATCCCGTCTTCGACATACGCTCTTTTCCCAGATGGCTGTTTGCCAGACCTCCTTCGCATTCAGATGAATACATTAGGACCTTCCTGCGGGTGTATACTCTTTGAACCAGTGACAAACCAGAAGCCCGGACCGAATTGTTGTCTCAGGAACAGTGGCGTGCAGGAGCGCCGCCCCCTCTCTCTCCTGCGCCCGTCACTCACAACAATACATAGGTTCATGCATTGCATGAACCTATGTATTGTCACCGCCGCTGCTGCCCACTATTCAGATGGCCGGCCTCCTGGTAAGCTATTTGAATAACAGCGGCTGGTTGGTTTTTGGAAGTGTCTATCAGAGCCTGAGGGCTGTAATCGGCTTCCAAATAGTTACCCTGGGGACGCACGTGGGGTGCGTTCCTTGGTTAACACTGACAGGCGTCTCAGCCAATCAGGTTCACCGGGTCTCGTTACCGGTAACCTGATTGGCTGAAGCGACATCGAGGGCGGGAGAAGACATCGAGGGCGGAAGAAGGACGGCGCTGAACCGAGGAAGATAAGTGCAGGGCTGGGGACAAACTGGCTGCATTTGAGGACAAACTGGCTGCATTTGGGGACAAACTGGCTGCATTTGGGGACAAACTGGCTGTATTTGGGGGAAACTGGCTGCATTTGGAGACAAACTGGCTGCATTTGGGGACAAACTGGCTGTATTTGGGGGAAACTGGCTGCATTTGGGAACAAACTGGTGGCTGCATTTGGGGACAAACTGGCTGTATTTGGGGACAAACTGGCTGTATTTGGGGGAAACTGACTGCATTTGGGGACAAACTGGCTGTATTTGGGGGGAACTGGCTGCATTTGGGGACAAACTGGCTGCATTTGGGGACAAACTGGCTGCATTTGGGGACAAACTGGTTGTATATGGGGACAAACTGGCTTTATATGGGGACAAACTGGTTGTATATGGGACAAACTGGCTGTATTTGGGGACAAACTGGCTGCATTTGGGGACAAACTGGCTTTATATGGGGACAAACTGGCTGTATTTGGGGACAAACTGGCTGCATTTGGGGACAAACTGGCTGTATATGGGGACAAACTGGCTGCATTGGGGACAAACTGGCTGTATATGGGGACAAACTGGCTGTATTTGGGGGAAACTGGCTGCATTTGGGAACAAACTGGCTGCATTTGGGGACAAACTGGCTGTATTTGGGGACAAACTGCCTGTATCTGGAGGAAACTGGCTGCATTTGGGGACAAACTGGCTGCATTTGGGGACAAACTGGCTGTATTTGGGGGAAACTGGCTGCATTTGGGGACAAACTGGCTGCATTTGGGACAAACTGGCTGTATATGGGGACAAACTGGCTGCATTTGGGGACAAACTGGCTGTATATGGGGACAAACTGGCTGCATTTGGGGACAAACTGGCTGTATATGGGGACAAACTGGCTGCATTTGGGGACAAACTGGCTGCATATGGGGACAAACTGGCTGCATTTGGGGACAAACTGGCTGCATATGGGGACAAACTGGCTGTATATGGGGACAAACTGGCTGTATATGGGGACAAACTGGCTGCATTTGGGGACAAACTGGCTGTATTTGGGGGGAAACTGGCTGCATTTGAGGGGGCAAACTGGTGGCGTTTGGGCACAGTGGCTGCGTTTAATGGGCACATAGTGGCATCAATTAATGTTTTTTTTTTTTTTTCAATTTGTTTGCGTCCCCCCAAAAATTTTGAGCACCAGCCGCCACTGCTCAGGAACCCTGCATCTGTTGTATCTCCAACCCTGTTTTTACCGTTGATGCCTTAACCCACGAGTGTAACTTTCTTGGCTTGTTTACTCGCTGACTATGCATATTGTCGCCATAAATAAAAAGTTTTTAAAAAAATAGTTTTTTGTGACCTTTATAATTCCCACTTATATGATTTTGAATAGAACAGTTAAGTAATTTTCCTTTGGGTATATTTAAGGCTGATTTTTTTAAGGCCATTTATTTAATAATGATTAGGAACACTGGATAGTGGATACTGAACTATGGCAGATTAAGATGGATTGGAGTGAAATGTATATATTTACAAGCTCAGCAAAAAAAGAAAAGGGATTCAGATGGCTGAGATGAATCGACTGCATTAATTCACATCTGTCCCTGTGAAAAGAACATTTCTTTGGACATATAGACTATCTACAAGATGTTTCTGCTGATATAGATATATCCAGCTTAAAGTAAACCTTTGTCTTTGATAGGAAAAGTATCAGACATGCTGAACAGTAGACCCTGCAAAATGCTTGCTCTTAAGGCCGGGATCGCACTAATGCGAATTGGACGTAGGATCCCTGCATCCAATTTGCAATAGCAGGAGATTGTGACCGGTTCTCTATGGATCTGGTTCACATATCTCCGATATGGCTCCGGTGCAAATTTGCACAGGAGCCCTGTGCGTCTTTTGTTCCGTTTCAGGTCCGAATTCAGCCCAAAATTCGAGCTGAAATCGGACCTGAAGCGGTGAACCAGAACGCATAGGACCCCTGCTGTGAGCCGCATCGGCATGCAGTGTGAACCCAGCCTAAACGTTGGTGTCTATTTATAAAATATTCACTGTGCAAATGCCTCAGCATTCACACAGTGGTCACATATAATCCCCGTAATGTGTTGACTATGTGTATTTCCTATGACCATTAGCTCCATCTATTGGCAGTAATGTGGTATTTTCCTGATTGCAGTATTTTAGGAAAATACTACATTTTGGGCGATAGATAGAGCTGACAATCATAGAAACTACAAATTTTAGACACATTATGGGGATTACTCACAACTGTTTTACGAATGCTGAGGTATTTTCACAGCAATTTTTTTTAAATAGACCCCTTTAGGGTGTTTCCCTGCCATCCCATTTTGCCAGAAAAGTCTTTTGCTATAATAAAGAAAATAAAGCATTATGGCCAGAATTGATAATCATAGGAAATACACATATGAGACACATTACAGGGATTACTCATGACTGCTTTGTGAATTCTGAGGTGTTTGCACAGCACCTTTTTTTTTTAAATAGACCCCTTTGTGTGTTCCCCTGCCAATGCTACCACATTTTGCCAGCCAAGTCCCAAGAAAAGTCTTGTTACATCAGGTTTGGGACACACATGGATAATCCCCTACCACCTAAAAGGCAATGTTCAATGCTTAGGCTCCATGTACACAGAAGCTCAAAAACGGTCGGTCGTTTTGAACGCCAGATTTCTGGCAAAAAAAGCTGCTTTAAAATATAGCTTTTATCAGCGTTTTTTACTAGCGTTTATTAGCGTTTTTCAGTGTAGCGTTTTTTAGCTTATTTTTTTTGGATCAAAAAACGCTAAAAAACGCTGGCGACCAGCGCTTTAAGCATTTTTGAGCGTTTTTTAGGGTTTTGCGTTTTTTCCCGCCGAAAAACTGCACTTTGAACGCAAATTTCTTGCGTTCAGAAAAAAACCCATTAACTCCACTGCTTATTAACGCTAAAAAACGCTATGTGTACATGAACACATAGGCTAACATAGAGTGCAGTTAATGGATTTTTTTTTTAAAAACGCCAAAACGCCAATAAACTGCAGTTTATCAGCTTCAGTGTACATGGAGCCTTAAAGTGAAATTCCAGCTTAACCCTAACTACTCTTAAAAATGTCTCCTCCTAACATCTATACTTACTAACCTGTGTAAGAAACATGTACAGTACTGTGCAAAAGTTTTAGGGAGGTGTGAAAAAATGTGGAACCCTTTGGCTTCAAAACAGCATCAATTATTCTAGCTTCACACAGACCTTGTACACACAGTTTGCCAAGAAACTGGCAAGGTAGGTTGTTCCAAACATCTTGGATGACTAACCACAGATATTCAGTGGATGTAAGCTGCCTCAAATCCTTCTGTTTCTTCTTGTGATCCCAAACAGACTTGATGCTGAGATCAGGGCTCTGAGGGGGCAAACCATAATTTCCAGGACTCCTTGTTCTTCTTTACTCTGAAGATAGTTCTTAATGACATTGGATGTATGTTTGGGGTAATTGTCCTGCTGCAAAATAAATTTGGGTCCAATCACACGCCTCCCTGATGGTATGGCATGATGGGTAAATATCTGCCTGCATTTCTCAGCACTGAGGGTACCATTGATCCTGACTAAATCCCAACTCCATTTGCAGAAATTCAGCCCCATACTTGCAAGGAACCTCCACCATGCTTCACTGTTGTCTGCAGATACTGATTATTGTACCGCTCTCCAGCCCTTCCCCAACAAACTGCATCCTGCTACAGCCAAATATTTCAAAATCTTGACTCATGAGTCCAGAGCACCTGCTGCCATTTTTCTGCACCCCAGTTTCTATTTCTATGTTTTCATGCATAGTTGAGTCGCATAGCCTTGAGTCAGAGATATGACTTTTTTGCTGCAATTCTTCCATGAGGATCACTTCTGGCCAGACTTCTCCAGACAGTAGATGGGTGTACGTGGGTCCCACTGGTTTCTGCCAGTTGTGTGCTGATGGCACTGCTGGACATCTTCCGATGTTGAAGAGAAGTAAACATGACCTGTCTTTCATCTGCTGCATTAAGTTTCCTTGGCCGACCACTGGCCTATGGTCCTCAACGTTCCCTGATCAATGGTGTCTTCAATGCTGAGAAATACAGGCAGATACATATTCATCATTCCAAACCATCAGCGAGCAGTGTGATTGGCCCCAAATTTATTCTGCAGCAGGACAATAACCCCAAACATACAACCGGTTACATTAAGAACTATCTTCAGCTTAAAGAAGAACAAGGAGTCCTGGAAGTAATGGTTTGGCCCCCACAGAGCCCTGACCTCAACATCATCGAGTCTGTCTGGGATTACATTAAGAGACACAAGGAATTGAGGAAGCCAACATCCACAGAAGATTTGTGGTTAGTTTTCCAAGATGTTTGAAACAACCTGCCGAGTTCCTTCAAAAAACTGTGTGCACAAGCACTGTGTGTACCTAAAAGAATTCATGCTAGTTTGAAGCCAAAGGGTAGTCGCCCTAAATATAGATTTTGTTTAGATTTTTTTTCTGTTCACTCACTGTGCATTTTGTAAATTTAGAAAAATCATTAATTAAAAAATAAATTGTTCGAAAGCATTCTTATTTTACAGCATTTCTGTAACCTGCCTAAGACTTTTGCACAATAGTATATACACTTACCTATTTTCAGGCTGCTCCGGGTCGGCCACATAATCCTGCTCCTCTGTGTCAGCCAGCGTGTCTGTGTGGGAGAGGAGGGAGCACCGACAATGGATGGGTCATTAACCCCTTGAGGCCAACCTCACACAAATATGCGGCCCCACTAGACTGTTTTTTTCACTGGGGCCGCATATTTGCCTACCTCCCTTTGTGGTGGAAGAGTGCCAACACAGAGACCGGGGTCTAACCGAGAGCTCCGGGTCCCACACCAACGATTGGGACCCCACACATCCGATTCTGGGTCACCTGTTTGCTGTGATAGCCTCTTATTGGCTACTATATTGATCAGCCACTGTGAAGCCCACCCCCATGTAATATTTTCCTCAAAATTCTACAAACAATACCCCATAATGAAGACGTGAAAGAAGTTGGTTTGAAATATTTGCAAATTTATAAAATAAAAAAAAGGATAGAAAAAATAAAAAAATTAAATCCCATGTATATAAGTATTCACAGGCTTGTCCACGACACTCAGAATTGAGCTTAGGTGCATCCTGTTTCCACTGATCTTTCTTGAGATGTTTCTACAACTTGATTGGAGTCCACCTGTGGTAAATTCAGTTGATTGGACATGATTTGGAAAGGCACACACCTGTCTATATAAGGTCCCACAGTTAACAGTACATGTCAGAGCACAAACCAAGCCATGAAGTCCAAAGAATTGTCTTTAGACCTCCAAGACAGGATTGTATTGAGGCACAGATCTGGGGAAGGGTACAGAAAGATTTATGCAGCATTGAGGGTCCCAATCAGCACAGTGGCCTCCATCCTTTGTAAATGGAAGAAGTTTGGAACCACCAGGACTAGAGCAGGCCGCCCGGCCAAACTGAGCAATCAGGGAAGAAGGGCCCTAGTCAGGGGAGGTGACCAAGACCCTGATGGTCACCTTGACAGAGCTCCAGCGTTTCTCTGTTGAGAGAGGAGAACCTTCCAGAAGAACAACCATCTCTGCAGCACTCCACCAGTCAGGCTTGTATGGTAGAGTGGCCAGACGGAAGCCACTCCTCAGTAAAAGGCACCTAAAAGACTCTCAGACCATGAGAAACAAAATTCTCTGGTCTGATGAAACAAAGATTGAACGCTTTGGCCTGAAAGCGTCATGTCTGGAGGAAACCAGGCACTGCTCATCACTTGGCCAATACCATTCCTACAGTGAAGCATGGTGGTGGCAGCATCATGCTGTGGGGGAGACTAGTCAGGATTCAGGGAAAGCCGAATGCAGCAATGTACAGAGACATCCTTGATGAAAACTAGGGATGGGCTGAACGACCCCCAGTTCTATTCGCACCAGAGCTTGCGAACATTGCGAAAGTTCGGAACCGAATAACAAACCCTATTGAAGTCTATAGTACCCGAACATGAAAAATCCAAAGTGCCCAATTTGAAGGCTTATATGCAAGTAAATTGGCATACAATGGTTATGGGGGTCTGGGTACTGCCCTGGAGGACATGTATCAATAAAAATTTTTTTTTGTAAAAAACATAATTTTTAACCACTTAAGCCCCGGACCATTTTGCTGGTCAAAGACCAGGCCACTTTTTGCGATTCGGCACTGCATCGCTTTAACTGACAATTGCGCAGTCGTGTGACGTGCCTCCCAAACAAAATTTACGTCCTTTTTTTCCCACAAAGAGAGCTTTCTTTTGGTGGTATTTGATCACCTCTGCGGTTTTTATTTTTTGCGCTATAAACAAGAATAGAGCGACAATTTTGAAAAAATGCAATATTTTTTACTTTTTGCTATAATAAATATCCCCCAAAAATATATAAATTTTTTTTTTTTTCCTCAGTTTAGGCCGATACGTATTCTTCAACATATTTTTGGTAAAAAAAATTGCAATAAGCGTTTATTGAGAGAAAATGTATGTTCCCGCGCTTAGGACCTCTAATCAATAATGAGCTGCAGCCCCCCTAATAGGATCCTAAAAAGGATCTAAATAAATAAGATAACAAATTGTGTGGTAGGGTGTGGCGTGGTGCTGCTCGTTCCTTACGTGCACTCTAAGAGGGGTAAGGGGATAGGCTATAAACTGCTGAGCAAACAAAAATATATATATATAAAATATTTTTGGTAAAAAAATTGCAATAAGCGTTTATTGATCGGTTTGCGCAAAAGTTATAGCGTCTACAAAATAGGGGATAGTTTTATGGCATTTTTATTAATATCTTTTTTTTTTTTTACTAGTAATGGCGGCGATCAGCGATTTTTATCATGACTGCGACATTATGGCGGACACATCGGACACTTTTGACACATTTTTGGGACCATTGTCATTTTTACAGCGATCAGTGCTATAAAAATGCACTGATTACTGTGAAAATTACACTGGCAGTGAAGGGGTTAACCACTAGGTGGCGCTGAAGGGGTTAAGTCAGTACTAGGGAGTGATTCTTACTGTAAGGGGGCGTGGCTACACATGACACGTCACTGATGACCGTTCCCAATCACGGGGGAACAGCCATCAGTGACATGTCACTAGGCAGAATAGGGGAATGCCTTGTTTACAAAGGCATCCCCCTGTTCTGCCTTTGCTGACCGCAATCGTGGGCCACCCGGAAACATTGAGTTCCCGGGACCCGTGAACACGCTTACGAGGCACGCGGCGCGCGCCCTCTGGGCGGCAAATTTAAAGGGACGTACAGGTACGGCCATGCCATTCTGTCGATGTACATCTGCGTGGAGCGGTCGGCATGTGGTTAAATGAGCAGTGATTTATTGATGCTTAAAGTGAAAACATAAATATGAAAAATTAATTTCAATATAGTGCCTGGGGGGGTCCCCCTAGTCCACCTGTAAAGTGGCACATCTGTACCGTGTATAGAAGCTGCTGCAGAAAGAATTGCATTTATAAAGCCAAATAAATGACATTTTCCCTGCAAGCTTTCTTTATTTTGTAAGCAACGGCTTGCGGAGCCAGTCTGTATGATGAGGCTACAATGTAGTGCACTGGGAACAAGATTAGAGATTTTTTGGATAAATTCTGGTGTCTCTTCCAAAGACTTTGGATAGAAGTAATAAGTGTGAAAAAATTGGTCTTTGGGTGACGGTGGTGCCTTCACACCGTAACCGTATAGAGGCACTCTTGATAAAAGCAAGAATTGGCCTTGCTGTCAAAAATGTAAATGATATGCACCTGTCAAACAGGTCTGGAAAAATTGGTCTTTGAGTGTCATTGGCGCCTTCACACCGTAACCCTATAGAGGTGCTCTTGATGAAAGCAAGAATTGGCCTTGCTGTCAAAAATTGCAATGATATGCACTTGTCAAATAGGTGTGGAAAAATTTGTCTTTGGCTGTGTTTGGCACCTTCACACCGTAACCCTATTGAGGTGTTCTTGATGAAAGCAAGAATTGGCCTTGCTGTCAAAAATTGCAATGATATGCACTTGTCAAACAGGTGTGGAAAAATTGGTCTTTGGGTGTGGTTGGCAGTGGCACCTTCACACCGTAACCCTACAGAGGTGCTCTTGATGAAAGCAAGAATTGGCCTTACTGTCAAAAATTAAAATTATATGCACCTGTCAAACAAGTGCGGAAAAATTGGTCTTTCTTTGGGTGTTAATTGTGCCCATGAAACCTACACCAAAAGAATTCTTCCAGATGAAATCAACACCCACAATGCTAGGCAGCCTAGAAGTCCTGCAGAGATTCCACATCCCAAAAACACTTAACCAGTGACATCGGCATCAGTGGCTTCATAGCTGCTGGCAATCCAGGACTGATTAATTTTGATACATGTCAGACGGTACACCGAGTCTGTGGACAGCCACGTTCTATTATCAGTAACAAAACCTCCAGCAGCACTAAATGCTCATTCAGAAAGAACGCTGGATGCAGGGCAGCCCAGCAGCTCAATTGCATACTGGGCAAGTTCTGGCCAGTGGTCTATTCTCATGACCCAGTAAGCCAGTGGATTGTCGACTGGAACGTTCTTCATCTCTATTTTCGCTCCTAGATAATTGTCCACCGTGTGATGCAGACACTGCCAATGGGATGTGAAAGCTGACAGCCCTGGGTGGCAAGGACTAAAAAAATTGTGAAATGCTTCACTTAGGTGGCCATCTTCTCCACCGCTCCTCTCTTGACCAACAGAAGCCTCAACACTATGTTTTCCATGACACTGTAACCTACCAGAGTCAGGAAAAGCTTTGGATAAAATGCTCTTTCAAGTGTCCTTAAGCCCAGGTTCACACTGGAGCTGCGGGAGTGAAGCCGTGCGAGTTCAGCTGAACTCGCACGATTTCACTCCTGCCTGTCAGTCCCGATTTCGGCCGCGATTACAAAGACATCTGTACAGGTTTACGAAATCGCAAAAAGTAGTACAGAAACTACTTTTTCAAATCGGTGCAGCGCCGCAGATGCGGCGTCACACCGATTAGGATGGTGCCATTGCCCGCAATTTGCGGCAAATATCGCCGATTTGACATGCGATTTGACATGTCAAATCACACCAGTGTGAACCAGGGCTAAGAGATTTTATCTTTTGTACTCTCTGTCTAGACAGGATGAGTTCTGAGACTTTTCCATTGTAACGGTGGTCAAGGAGGGTTGCAAACCAATAGTGATCCTTCTCCTTTACGGCATGTATTCTTAGGTCCTTTCGCAGGCTTTGAAGCATGAAGGAGCCCATGCACCGCAAATTTGTGGAGGCATGAGAAGCAGACTCATCAGGGTCACTGAGGATTATAGCATCTGTAACTGCCTCCTCCCAGCCACGTACTACTCCAAAGGGTTCTGCGGATGGAAAACCATTGCTTAAGCCTCGTACACACGACCAGTTTCCTCGGCAAGAAAACTGCTGGGAAAGCTTTTTGCAGAGAAAACCGTTCGTGTGTATGGTTTCTCGGCAGGAAAACTGCCGGGAATCTCGACGAGAAAAATAGAGAACCTGCTCACTATTTTGCTCGCTGGGATTCTCGGCAGAGTGTTTGCTGCCGAGAAACCCGGTCGTCTGTATGCTTACCTGTCCAGGGAAACCCGCGCATGCTCGATGAGACTTTGACGCATGCGCGGTAGCATACAAGGGTAGTGTAGGGTGTAGCAAGATGGCAGCGACGGTATAGAATGTGACAAGCGCCGGCTCGTCGTAGTCGATGACATCACCGCGTTCTTGCCATTCAAAAGAATGGCGGTTCTTTTGAATGGCTGCGTTTGTACAATGGGCTTGGCAAGACAAGCTTGCCAGGAATCCCGTCGAGAAAACCAATGTTTTTTTTTCGACGGGATTCCCGCCCATGTGTACAGGGCTTTACTGTTTGATGTATTTCTTCTGCTTTAATGCCTTCAAAACTGCCGGAAGTCCTCCTCTTTCTCCTGCTGCTCTTCCTCAAGTGCCCTGTACATAATGCCACACAGATTCTGCTCCAGCAAGAACACAACAGGGATTGTGCCATTGATGCATGCATTGTCACGGCTCACCATCCTTGTGGCCTCCTCAAATGGTCAGAGTACAGTGCATGCATCCTTTATGAGCAGCCATTAGTGTGGGGAAAAAAGCCATACTCACACAGGTACTCATTGACAGCCCTCTGCTGCATGTGCACCCGCTGCAGCATTGCCAATGTCAAGTTCCAGCTGTTGGGCATGTCACAAATCAGGTGGTTTACGGGCAGGTGGAATTCCCGCTGAATTTCAGCCAACCGAGCACTGGCTGTGTATGATCGTCTGAAATGGCTACAAACTCTTCTTGCCTGCTTCAGCAGATCTTCCAACCCTGGGTACCTATTTAGGAAACGCTGCACCACCAAATTGAGGACATGTTCCAGGCATGGCACATCTGTCAACTTTCCCTGTCTAAGGGCAGACGGGAGGTTTGTGCCATTATCACACACCACCATTCCTGGCTCCAACTGGTGTGGCATGAACCACCTCTGGGCCTGTCCCTGCAGAGCTGCAAGAATCTCTGCTCCGGTGTGGTTCCTGTCCCCTAGACACACCAGCTGAAGCACTGCATGGCACCTTTTAGCCTGACACATTGAATAGCCCCTTGAATGCTCAGGGGGTACTTGTGGTTCATAGGACAATTCAGCAGAGGAGGGCATGGAGGCGGAGAAGGAGGAGGATTGGGTAGAGCTGACAAATTTGGCATCATCACCACTATCTGTATGGAGACGTTAGGGCACGACAAGTTGCAGCACTGAGCCCTGCGTTGCATCCTTCTGAGTTGCAAGCAGAGTTACCCAGTGTGCTGTGAATGAAATATATCGTCCCTGACCATGCTTGCTGGACCACCTGTCAGCAAGGTGGCTGACTGCCATGCCCAATGATGCCACAACATTGCCTTCCACATGATGGTACAGAGCTGGAATGGCCTTACATGAAAAAAAATAGCTACTTGGAACCTGCCATTGTGGTACAGCACATTCTGCAGAGAGAAAAAGATCCAATAGGTGGACTTTTTAAGGCACTTAATTATAGTAATATTCAGTATAGAGAGTATTAAAGTAGAAAAAATATTTTATTCATAATAAACATTATTAAATTATAAAAATTTACACTGTTAAGCGTGCACTAATGCACAGAAAAGTACTGCCTTAAACGGCATGTGACACACTGAAATATACTGCATTAAGCGTGCACTAACGCACAGAAATGTACTGCATTAAATGGCACGTAACGCACTGAAAATAGGATTTTTATAACAGCTTACCTGTAAAATCCTTTTCTTGGAGTACATCACGGGACACAGAGCGACATAGTCATTACTAATGGGTTATATAGTTACCGTCAGGTGCTGGCACTGGCAACTTCCAAAACCGGAAGTACCCTCCCCTATATAAGCCCCTCCCATCCGGGAGCACCTCAGTTTTGTAGCAAAGCAATAAGTGTCCCCAAAGAGGGGCGGGAGCTCTGTGTCCCGTGATGTACTCCAAGAAAAGGATTTTACAGGTAAGCTGTTATAAAAATCCTATTTTCTTTTTCGTACATCACGGGACACAGAGCGACATAGTCATTACTAATGGGATGTCCTAAAGCAATGCCAAATGAGGGGGGGGGATACACCATATATAAGCTGAGCGCTATCAGACATGAGGATCTTTTGCGGCCTGCAACACACTGCGCCCAAAGGCGACATCCTCCTGACTTCTAACGTCCACCTGGTAGAACCTAGTAAACGTGTGTACCGAAGACCATGTTGCGGCCTTACAGATTTGAGCCAGGGAGGCCTGGTGATGCACTGCCCATGAAGTTCCAACTGCTCTCGTGGAGTGCGCCCTAACTTTGAATGGAGGCGGTCTACTTCTCAAGCTATAGGCTTGTATTATGACCTGTCGAATCCACTTGGCTAAAGTAGATTTTGACGCTGCCTGACCCTTTCTGGGGCCTTCCGGCAGAATAAACAAAGTATCCGTTCTGCGAATCTGAGCAGTGGCTTTTAGATAAGCTTTAACTGCTCTTACTACATCCAAAAAATGCAATAACTTTTCCTCTACCGAAGTAGGCTTGGGGAAAAAAGAAGGAAGAACCACATCTTGGTTCAAATGAAAACTCGATACCACCTTAGGAAGAAAGGCTGGATGAGGACGTAACACTACTCTGTCCTTATGGATAACCAGATATGGCTCCTTACAGGACATAGCTGCTAATTCCGATACTCTTTTAGCCGAACAAATGGCTACTAGAAAAATCAATTTCCTGGTGAGAAGCACTAAGGAAATATGCTGTAATGGTTCAAATGGTTGTTTCTGTAGAACCGACAGAACCAAGTTTAGATCCCATGGACATATGGGAATATTAACCGGAGGACTAATACGCATCACTCCTTGTATAAAGGCTTTGACTAGTGAATGCGAAGCCAAGGGCCTTTGAAATAATATTGACAAGGCCGAAATCTGACCCTTGATAGTACTCAAGGCAAGCTTCCTATCTACAGCCCATTGTAGGAAGTCCAGAATCCTACCTATTACGTATTTACGTGGATGCCATTTCTTGGCTTCACACCAGGCGATGTACGCCTTCCAGATTCTATAGTAGATCTGCCTGGATACCGGCTTCCTGGCATTGATCATGGTAGATACCACAGCATTAGAGAGCCCTCTCTTTTTTAGAATGTGGGCTTCAATAGCCAGGCCGTCAAACCTAGGGCTGGTAAGGAAGGGTGGTATATCGGTCCCTGCGAAAGCAGGTCCGGACGATGTGGGAGGGTCCAAGGACTCCCCACAGACATTTTTACAATCTCCGCGTACCATGCTCTTCGGGGCCACGCTGGAGCCACCAGAATCACTAGTTTCTTTTCTACCCTGATTCTGCGGAGTAATCGAGGTAACAATTGTGGCGGTGGGAATGCATATATCAGCTTGAACTGATCCCAAGGGAACACTAGGGCATCCGAGCCGCACGCTAGGGGATCCCTTGCCCAAGAGACAAACCTGTCCACTTTTGTGTTGAATCTGGATGCTAGCAGATCTACATCCGGTGTTCCCCACCGCTGACATATTGTCCGGAAAACCTCGGGATGAAGGGACCATTCCCCTGGGCATAATTGTTGGCGACTTAGAAAGTCCGCCTTCCAATTCTCCACCCCTGGAATGAATACCGCAGATATGGCTGGGACATATCTTTCTGCCCATCTCAGGATGTAATTTACTTCCCTTTGGGCTGCACGACTCCTGGTGCCCCCCTGACGATTGATATATGCCACTGCTGTGGCATTGTCTGACTGAACTCTGACAGGGGACCCTTGGAGTTTGGATGTCCATGCTACTAGGGCATACCGGGCTGCTCGTATCTCTAAGAGATTGATGGGCAGGGCCTTTTCCGCATCCGACCATCTGCCCTGGAGAGACCATTGCTCCAGTACTGCTCCCCAGCCTATAAGGCTGGCATCTGTAGTGACCACCTTCCAGGAAATCGGACTGAAGGATTTCCCTCTTTCCAGATTCTGGGGAACCAACCACCAGCGGAGGCTCCTGCGAACGGAAGGGGACAAGGACATTGGTAAGTCCAGAGCCTGAACTTTTTTGTTCCAGGCTGACAGTATGGCCCTTTGCAACTTCCTTGAATGGAATTGACCGTAGGGTACTGCTTCGAATGATGCCACCATTTTTCCCAGCAGCCTCATGCACAGGCGTATGGATGGCTGTCTTTTTGAACCCACTAAGTGGATCAAATCTCTCAAAGACGACCCCTTTTCTTGAGGCAAGAAAATCTTTCTCTGGTCTGAATCCAGCCTTAGCCCCAAGTATTCCAGACTTTTGACTGGTTTTAGGGCTGACTTGTCTCGGTTGATAATCCAACCGTGATATTCCAGATACTTGATTGTCTCGTGAACAACCACTTCTAGTTTTTCCACTGAGTGGTCTATCAGCAACAAGTCGTCTAGATATGCCATTATCGTTACACCTCGTGTTCTTAGATTGGCCAATAATGGGGCCAGAATTTTTGTGAACACTCTTGGTGCTGTGGCCAGACCGAAGGGTAAGGCTCTGAACTGAAAATGGCGCCCTTCTACCGCAAAGCGTAGAAATTTTTGGTGGGCTGGAAAGATGGGGATGTGCAAATAAGCATCTTTGATGTCGATCGAGGCTAACCATTCCTCCCCTTGTAGGGCAGTGGCTACCGATCGGATCGACTCCATCCGGAAAGTCCTGATATGTAGGAATTTGTTTAGCCCTTTTAGATTTAATATGGGCCTCACGTCCCCGTTTGGCTTCGGAACTGTAAAGAGCTTTGAGTAAAACCCGAACCCTCATTCTTCCAGGGGCACCTCTATAATTACTGCTTGAAGCAATAATTGTTCCAGTGCCAACAGGAGGGATCCTCTCTTCTGGGGATCCCTTGGCACGTTTGACCTTATAAAGCGGGAAGGAGGGGAGTTTTTTTAACTCCAATTTGTATCCCAGATTTACTGCGGAGAGCACCCATCTGTCTCGGATCGTGTCCCGCCAGGTTTCTGTGAACAACTGAAGTCTTCCCCCCACCCGATTGGGTGGGGGCAACCCTTCATGCATTTGACTTTGGGGGAGGTTTTGTACCTCTCCTGCTCCAGGGCTTCTTGTTACCCTGCAACTGTCCCTGATTTTTACCTCCGGGATTTGACCGGGGAGGCCGTCGGAACTGTTTCACAGCCGATGTCCTAGGGACTGGAGAAGCCGGCCTCTTAAAGGAGGGACCTCTAACTCTATTTTTAACCGGCAAAAGTGTACTTTTACCGCTGGAAATTCTCTGGATATACTTGTCCAGGTCTTCCCCGAATAAGCGCTCCCCATGAAATGGGAAGCTGACCAGCAATTTTTTACAGGGAGCTTCAGCAGACCAGTTTTTGAGCCATAGAAGCCTGCGCATATGTACTACAGACAGCGTAAGGCGGGAGGCCTGATGGATTGAATCCTTTATAGCGTCCACCGCAAAGCATAAGGCTCTAGGTAGATCAGCTAGGGCAAGAGCCTGCTGATCCGGCAAGTCTCTTAAGACCTGTTTCAACTGATCCTTCACTGCTTGGCAGACCCCTATAGCTGCCACTGCTGGTTGTGTCACCAATCCTGCTGTAGAAAAAGCAGATTTCAATACTGACTCCAATTTTTTATCTATTGGGTCCTTGAACATTTGGACATTTTCCACCGGACATGTCAGTGATTTATTCACACAAGAGATGGCTGCGTCCACTGTAGGGACCTTCCATTTTCTGATGAACTTATCCTCCATGGGATAGACCACCGGAAATCTCTTGGGGGGAGTAAATATTTTGTCAGGATGCTCCCAATCCTGGTAAATGAGCCCCTCCAGTAAAGGATGGATCGGAAAGGAACAAACAGTCTGGGGAGCTTTTAGCGACCCCAACGAGGAGACAGAAGTGGAGGATGGCTCCGCAAGTGGCATTTTAAATGCTGATCGGACCATATTAGTCAGGGACTGAACCCATAACCTCTCAGCATGTGATGCTGAGAACGGCTCTTCCACTGTTGATTCCTCTACAACCGAATCAACCTCATCCTGATCCCCCTCAGGTAGGTCGACCTCTGTATGGGACTGTTGCTCTGTTAACAGGCACTCTGAGGGAGGAGACGGAGATCGAGCGCTTTTCTCCTGTGACAGGGAAGCAGCGATTAATGCTGACAATCTCTCTTCCAGTCCTCCCAGAGCTGAGGAAAAAACCTCCTCTGTTACATACACAGGAGCAGGTGAACTGAGGACAGCCACAGTACCAGGTACTCCTGGGGGTGCCCTACGGTCACTAACCTCTGATTCTTCAGGGGAGACTGGTGCAGCCAAAGCATGCCCAAGATCCTCAGAGCCCGATGGAGACCCCCTATTCCTCCTGGAATTTCTAGTTCCGGAGTTTTTAGACGGCATATTCCTAAGCCACAAAGCTGAGGTATTCCAGCCGAAATACACCAGTTACTGATAATAGTCTAGCATAAATGCTGCTATAATAAACAGTTGGTGTCTACTAATGTGCCTTTCTAGGGGATGCCTGTATCAACCGCTTGCTGTATGCCTTTAAATGTTGCCAGCTCTGTCTCTGTACTTCATAGCCAGCTTACTACAATATTGTGGCTTTTTAAAACCTGCTGGGACGCCCGCACATGCGCAGAAGCGCTGCGGCGCGCACAGAGCGTCATCCCCCAGGCTCCGCCCCCTTTCCCGGCTCACCTCTATATATAGAGGCGCGTGCACGCGCACGCGCGCGGCCACGTGCGCCCTCGGCGCTAATTTCAAACATGGAAACCAGGGACAGGAGCCAGGGCCCCTCTTTGCCGCAGGCCGGGGGATGGACGAGCACTGCAACATGGCAGAGGAAGCAGTTTCCTATAGGAGAACTCACCAACTGCCTGGACTTTGCTCTCTGAGAAGAAACTAGTCCACATGACAAGAAAACATTCCACAGCGGCCTCTAGTGGACAAACACAGGTACCGCAGTCTAATATACTAAATATATATAAAAAAAACATATTTTTTTTTTTCTTGACCACCATTAAAAATTATTACATTTTTTTAGTAGTTACAGGCATGCACAGAATCTTGCGGGAATACCATTAGGTAACAGACAGAAAGACAAATTAGGCTTGGGGGTCCCCCAATAGAACCAAGTTCCTGGGGGCCCCCACTTACCTGTTCCTCGCCGCAGGACTTTGTTTGGTCCACAAAAGCCCAAACTTCACCTATCACGGCAGGCATTGTAATCAAACCTTCAGGGACCGGGTTCCCAAGGATTCCACTCCCCTGGACCTGTATAGCACCCTGCACAGAAAACATCTTGGTCGTGGGTATGACCAGAGCTCTGGATCCCAGGGTCCAGCTCTCCTAAGAGAAGCATTACAGGCAGAACCTTGCTCTTCTCTTTGCAAGGCCCGGGTACCGACCGTTTAGCTATGAAGCTTTTTTGGTCGGATCCGGAATAGCTTACTGAGGCCCAAAAGAACCTGTACGCAAGCTCAGTGAAAAACACATGTTTCTTCTTGGCCAACACCTTAGACACTGGCAAAAAACTGAGGTGCTCCCGGATGGGAGGGGCTTATATAGGGGAGGGTACTTCCGGTTTTGGAAGTTGCCAGTGCCAGCACCTGACGGTAACTATATAACCCATTAGTAATGACTATGTCGCTCTGTGTCCCGTGATGTACGAGAAAGAAATATATGTTGTTAAACTTGCAGTAACGCATTGAACTGGTCTGCGGTAAACGGCACGTAACACAATGAAATATACGGCATTAAACTTGCAGGAACACACTGAACTGTACTGCGTTAAACAGAAGATGCTTGGCCCTAACCGTTCACCCATCCCTAATGAACACCTGCTTCAGAGTGCTCTGGACCTCAGACTGGGGCGAATGTTCATCTTCCAACAGGACAACGTCCCTAAGCACACAGCCAAGATAACAAAGGAGTGGCTACGGGACAACTCTGTGAATGTCCTTGAGTGGCCCAGCCAAAGACCAGACTTGAACCTGATTGAACCTCTCTGGAGAGATCTGAAAATGGCTGTACACCGACACTCCCCATCCAACCTGATGGAGCTTGAGAAGTCCTGCAAAGAAGAATGGGAGAAACTGCCCAAAAATAGGTGTGTCAAGTTTGTAGCATAATACTAAAATAGACTTGGGGCTGTAATTGGTGCCAAAGGTGCTTCAACAAAGTATTGAGCAAAGGCTGTGATATTTATGTACATTGAATTTTTTTTTGTTTTTTATTTTTAATACATTTTCAAAGATTTCAAACAAACTACTTTCACGTTGTTATTATGGCATATTATTTGTAGAATGTTGAGGAAAATAATGAATTTAAAGCGGAGTTCCACCCAAAAAATGCAACTTCCGCTTTAACCACTCCTCGCCCAATTACATGCCACATTTGGCATGTAATTTTTTTGGGGGGGAGTGGGGGCTTCGTTAGGAGTCGGACTTCCTGTCCCACTTCCTCCTTCCACCCTGGGACAGCTTAAGTGACTCGTCATATCGCCTTAGGCAGCCCCTCCCTGTAGGCGAACACCTGGGACACATGACAGGTCCCAGGCGATCACCTGTCCACTCCTAGGACGCTGCGCGACTCGCTCATGCGCAGTGAGTGCCCGGCCGTAAAGCCGAAAGCTGTCACGGCCGGGTGCCCACAGTTTGAATGCAGGCGCCGGCGGAGAGGGGGTGAGAGTAGCGACGCTGGACAGTGGAGCAGGTAAGTGTCTGTTTATTAAAAGCCAGCAGCTACACTTTTTGTAGCTGCTGACTTTTAATAAACATAAAAAAGGCTGGAACTCCCCTTTAATCCATTTTGGAATGCGGCTGTAACATAACAAAATGTGAAAAAGCGCTGTGAATACTTTCCGTATACATTGTATGTCATATTCAGGTGACTAGAGTACTGTGAGAGTAAGACACTTTAACCCTGTAATATTCTCAGTGTGGCCATAATGCTTCTGTAGCACACAGACTCTTTTCTCCTACCTTAGGCTCACTTGTAGGAAAAGGGCACACCGTACTATATGCCCGTACTCTCCTGTTTGAGGAGGTTAAGCTGTGTTTTGTATTTGGGTCCCACAGCTAGGTTCTCCATCAGTTGGTTCTCATCTCCCAGGGTATAGGGACAAGTCTCTGTTTTCCCCCAAGTAATTCCAATGTACACACCACTCTAAACTCCAACGTTGAGTTTATTTTTCTCAATGTTCAGCAGATAGGAAAGGGTGGATAAAAGGCAGGACAGCAAGATTTTGGGAGGTAGGTCCAGGCGCAAGTAGAAATTACAATCGCTACTCTATCCCAGAGTAGGTTCAGCTCACCCGGATAGTCTTCTGTAAAGTGGATCCTAGCAGCCGAAGTGATGCTCGGACACTTAATCAAGTTATTTTCCTAGATACGATCGGGAGACTCTCTGCCACAGAATCTATCAGGTCCCGAACTTCTCAGCTTAGCAATATAAGGACAGGTGCCAGCAGCAGCACATTACTAGGCCCTTGGTGGATAGATGAATCCCTCCAGAAAGTTACCGGGCCCCTTCCTTCACCGTGAACTCTCACCGGTCCATCAGAAAGGTCCTCCCCCGGCCTCCTCTTCTTAGAAGCGGGCTCCCTCGCGAGGGATACCCTGGGATTCCTCTTCCCAGAAGTGGGCTCCAGCTAAAGGTGCTGGGCCCAGTGTTGAAGCTGCAGCCCCAGGGCTAAAGGTGCCTGGGACTGATGCGCACATGGCCCCATTGCCTGGAGGGCCGGGCGCCACGCACCTGGACTCCGACTCTCCTCACGAACTCCAGAGAGCGACCTCTCCCAGGTGGCGTCTGCCCCTTATGTATCCTCTCCCAGCATGCACAGCAGGCCAACCACGTCCACTGTACCGCTGCCGAGAGAGGACACCCCAAGGCACAGCACTAGTTCTGATAGTTCAACCCTGACCCGTCATGGCAGTGCCACCTACAGGCCACAGGGAACTGCACACCAGTATACCACCTGGAGAAATAAAATAGCACAACCTACAAATGAGAACGGTCTGAGCCCAACTACTATCTCAGACCAGCCCCTAAATTTGGGTATATAGCACCCCTAAATGGGGTGGGCACTACACTTCCAATTTGGAGAATTGGTTGAGAACATTGGGCAGTCTCTGAGCACCAAAGTGACAATCGTTATCAAACAATTTACAACCTGCTGGAAAATCTCTCTGCAAAAACTTTTCCATGTTAAGGAGTGGAGGAAAAGATCAAAGTATCACAAGTGCCCTATTGTCTACATTGTCGACTTGTGTAAAGCTGGGCAATTATTGTCCTACCTTAGGAATGTATCTGCTCAATGGAAAAGCATGACTTGAAATATGTTTAAAATGTTGGAAACTGCCTTACATAATATTTAACTGTTGTTAATAGTAAAATAATACATAACCAAACCTGTTCATGTCTCTCCTAAGCTGATGGGTTATGTTACATGAAACAGAGATGAGGAATGCCTGGAGTTTTTTTTATTACCCAGCACTGTTATCTGACACTCCAAACCATACAATATTCCTCTTCTCCCTAATGATACAACTTGAGCTCCTTTTTTTTATTTCACACTTTTCTTGTCAAAAAGTTTGGAAATGGTAGATACACAGCCTGGAACTGGAAAGAACAGGAGTTCAATGGTAGAACTTTGTGACATATGTGGAATTACAAAATGTATACCATATGTTATATCATGTTTTCTTTTTTTTTTTCTTTTATACAGATATTGATGACCCAAAAAGAGGAATTATAATAAACTTTTCCAGCACACTAGGGGGAATATGTATGGCTTGGTTTACTAAAATAAAATGTACGAAGGCATGAAGATATTATTCTGAACATTGTCATGCTTGTTTTGTAGGTTGAGGAATGTTCTTGCACCCAACAAATGTGATCTTCTAAAGATCACCTGAACTATGTAACTTGTGCCAAAAAAACAAGTGGAAGGAAATGGACTATAAGAGAGAAGAGCCGGCAACTCCAAAATCCTTGTTACAAAAATATAATGGCTACATATGAGCATTACAAAAAAAAAAAAAAACTGACGCGTTTCGGTGTGAGCCTGCAAGCAGTAAACTGTCCACACTGTAAGCAAGGCATTTTAAACGTGTGCACTATGAAAAAATGGATTTTGTTTCATTTCGTATTCATTTGATAACCACTTGACCTCCGGAAGATTTACCCCCCTTCCTGACCAGGCCATCTTTTTTGCGATACGGCACTGCGTTAATTTAACCTCTCTAGCGGTAATCCCGAGTTTAGCTCAGGGTGAATCTTCATTACCAAAAGCAGTAACCCCCGAGCCACACTCGGGCTGCATCGCAGGATCCAGACAAAGTTACTTACCTTGTTGTCCCCAAGTACCTGCAATGTTCTCCCGCTGTGTGTGAGGGCTGTGTACTCGATCTATCACTGTGTCGGGCTCCATTCCCTGTGAGCGTCGCGACGCATGGGGGCGGAGCCGGGCGCCATATTCAAAAAGTGCAAAAAGCATAATAAATACAGTACACTGTAATCGTACAGATTACATTACTGTATCAAATAATTTCACCTCTCTTTTGTCCCCAATGCTTTGTCCAGTGTCCTGCATGTGGTTTTATATTACGGTATATACCGTATTTATCGGCATATAACACGCACAGGCGTATAACACGCACCCTAACTTTAAGAGGGAAGTTTCAGGAAAAAAACTTTCCAGAGCCCCCTGCGTATAACACGCAGGCACCGTTTACCCTCTATTTTCAGGGTAAAAAAGTGAGTGTTATACGCCAATAAATACAGTATATTTTTCTTTCTGCCTGGAAACATGAGATTGTCCATGGCAACCAAAAAGTGTCCCTTTACGTCCAAAGCAGTTTTAGACCAGCTAGAAAAAAACAATAATAAATTAGAATCACCTGCAGAATTGAGCGATAGCGATTTGTGGGGAAATTCGTCATCAAACACTGAAAGTAATGACAGCGACAATTCTGCAAATGAGCAAATTTCAGTGTTTTTTATTTGATTACATTATTGAATAAATTGTATTATTATTATATTAATATTTGCTATAATTATTTATAGTTATTTATTATATTATAATTTATGATTTTGTGTTTCAAACGTTATCATACCCGGGATGTCTACTAGACTCTTGTTTAAACAGATTTAAGTGTTTTATTCCTAAGAATTACAGGCCTACAATATAAAACGTCAAATTTCCATGCAAAACATTGTACCACTTTCAGCATCAAAAATCAGACATAAACATACCGCCAGGGAGGTTAACTGACAATTGCGCAGTCATGCAACCTTGTACACAAATAACATTTTATTTTATTTTTTTCCCACAAATATAATTTTCATTTGGTGATATTTGATCACCTGAACAGCTGCGCTAAATATTAGTGACCGATATTGGGATCCATCAATTTGAACAAATTACATAAAATTGAATCATAAACCATCAGTGACAATGATAATAAATCAAAAAATAACCACATTCAGGTGACGATATAATCAATAATATAGTCCCAGCTATATATTAAAAAGTTTTCCGTGATGAAAATTCCATGAAGGAGGGGTGAAACAAGATTGATAGAAAATCTTGGTGCAAATGTCCAAACAACACCCGTGATCCACCACCATATAAATGTGCCGCTTACCAAAGGCAAGGGGATTATGAGCCCATCAGAAGTCCAAACTCTTCAACAGAAATCGTGTCCAGAACTATATTGGGAAAAGCATCTCAGTTCCCAGATGACCCCAAAAAAGTAAAAACACTAGATAGTGTATTACCATAAAAATTATTTAATAAAAAAGCATAGATTGGACTTACAGAAAAACGATCATTGTCACTGATGGTTTATGATTCAATTTTATGTAATTTGTTGAAATTGATGGATCCCAATATCGGTCACTAATATTTAGCGCAGCTGTTCACTGTTTCTATCTGTTTATTATTTGTGTTATCACACAAAAACAGCTGCTGCTGTGTTCATCCCCCCCTCCCTTTTTTTCTACAGTTAGCGCAGTTTCCTCCTTTTTTCCGATATTTGATCACAACTACATTTTTTATTCTTGGTGCTATAAACTAAAAAATTGCAAAAAATTGAATAAAAATAAAAATATATATATATATTTTTTACGTTCTGCTATAAAATATATCCAATACAAAAATTGAAAAAAAAAATCGAATTTCTTCATAAATTTAGGCCAATATGTATTCTGTTACATTTTTTTGGTAAAAAATAAAGAAAAAATCCCAATAAGCATATATTTGTAGCGGCCTCACCCTCTCTCTCTTCTTTAGCGGTTACTTTGGCTTCAGTCTAGGGGTACCTTGAAGGGGAGAGCGAGGTGCGCCATGGCCCATGTCCTCTAGATTACAGCATGTAGAGGTGAAGGCCAGCATAAAATTACATTCGGGCTGTGTATACGCTCAGAGCCAAGTCTGTTCTACTGATAACCCCCCTTTGCTCCCAGTAATTGGAGTACCACACACTGAAAAAGGTCCAACACGTATTTATTCCATAACGGCAAACAAATAGTCCTTTGCGAGCAGACAGTTTGAGACCCATAGAACAGTCCAGTATTGGTGGAGAGTAGGTCAAGGCACAATCCTCAAAGAAACTAAACCGTTGAGGTTTCACCAACGGTTGCTAAGCACAGTGGCTGTTAAATTGACTTTTTAGTTGCAGAGTCTCTTCCAACGACTCTAGTAAACAGGAACTGGAGTTACCTTCGCTACGTTGCAGCCCCTGTCAGGGGGAAGACATCCCTCCAAGGGAGTTACTAGAGGCCCCGCCGTCACCAGATTAATGCTGTACTGGACTATTCGGAAGGGTTACACTCCCCGGCCTCCTCGTCTCAGATACGGGTCCCAACACCTTAGGGCCCCTCGGACTCCTCCACCCTCGCGGAACCCAGTCGAAGTCCTGGGCTTCAGGCCTCGGCCGTAGTACCTCACCCCAGGCTTAAGGTGCCTGGGATGGACTCCATCCCTCGCTCCGGCCAGGTCAAGGGCACCTGGGCCCGGAACTCTGGAACGCCAGCACCCAGGCCGAAGGTGTCTGGGTGCAGCCGCGTCCTCCAACTCTGAACCCCGAGGTCAGGGCGTTCGCCCCTTTTATCTCCTCTCCCTTTGCGTCACAGCGGGTTCCCCGCCCTGCTGCACCAGCGCCAGGAAAGGACAAAAAGGGAACAGTCTTGCGGTGCAGGTTTAACTCCGACCCAGGGCGACAACGCCACCTGCAGGCCACAGGGAACCTTGCACCACCAGAGTCCTCCAAGAACCACAAAAGGAATTCTCAGATTCCCTAACAATTAGTACATCTGGGTTAAAAAACCCAGATGCTCCCACCAAATTTAAATACCCGCTACACTTTGATTGGTTTGCGCAAAAGCTGTAGCCTCTACAAACTATGGTATATACTGTATACTGGATTTTTATTTGATTTTTTATACTAGTAATGACGGCGATCAGCGACTTATAGTGGGACTCAATATTGAGGCTGACATTTGAACACTAACTGACACTTCTGACACTTTTTTGGAAACAGTGACACTAATACAGAGATCAGTGCTAAAAATATGCATTGTCACTGTACTAATAATTGTGGCTGGGAAGGGGTTAAACATCAAGGGCGATGAAAGGGTTAAATGTGTGCCTAGCCAGTGTTTGTGAGGTGCTTTTACTAGGGGAGGAAAGTCCAGAACTTCCCTACTGACAGGACAGAGCTCTGCCTTGTTTGCATAGCCCTGTCCTGTGTGTGTTCCAGATGATTGGCAGTCATATATATTGGCTGGCACCTGCTGATCGGCATCTGCTGTGTAAAATCACAGCAGAGCCGGGTCACCAGCAGCGTGTGCGCACCCGGGAAGTGCCAGATCATGTACTGGGTAAGTGATATGTCGCAGCAGTGCCGCCTTGCCGCAGTAGATCCAAGTTATACGGTCGGCAAGTGGTAAAGTAAATCATTTTGATTCGTCGTTATCGTTATGTTAAAATAATTCATTTTTGGATTTTTTTTTGTATATTTGTTGTTCAGAATCGATTTTCAGAAGTTATTTTGGAAGATTGGCTATATTTGTTGTAATGTGTTAATTCATTGTTTTGGGAGATTCCTTATGTTCTCTGAATCATCACTGTTAGTCCTACCCACAAAGAGAAATGGAATGAGCTGACTGGAAGATATCGACCGGAGTTGCATGCAATCGAAAGTAATAAATGGAACAAAATATATTTTGGATTTATTTATTATGTTATGATTCGGCTGGGCTTGGCTCCTTAGTTCCAGTGAAGGGAATTTTTAAGGTGTTCATTCAGAAAAGGAAGGAGCCGGTGACATGTGACATATTTACCGGCTCCTTCCTCTGATCTCCATCCTGAAAGATATGGGATGGGGGGGCGAAGGAGGACAGGGGGGGACAGGAGGAGCGCACGGAAGGGGACCGGGGGAGGACAGGGGGGATCAGAGGATGACAGGGGGGACCGGAGGATGACAGGGGGGCCGGAGGAGCACACAGAGGGGGTGTGGAGGAGGATGGGGGGGCGGAGGAGTGCACGGAAGGGGACCGGGGGAGGACAGGGGGGATCAGAGAATGACAGGGGGGGCCGGAGGAGCACACAGAGGGGGGCCGGAGGAGCACACGGAGGGCGTTCGGAGGAGGATGGGGGGGCGGAAGAGTGCACGGAGGGGGAGCGGAGGAGGACAGGGGGGGTCGTTGGAGCGCACAGAAGGGGACCGGAGGAGGACAGGGGGAATTGGAGGAAGACAGGGGGAATTGGAGGAAGACAGGGGGATCAGAGGACGACAGGGGGGGGCCGGAGGAGCACACGGAGGGGGTGCTGAGGAGGATGGGGGGGACCGGAGGAGGACAGGGGGGACCTGAGGAGGACAGGGGGGGATTGGAGGACGACAGGGGGGGGGGACCGGAGGAGCACACGGGGGGGTGATGAGGAGGATGGGGTGGACTGGAGGAGGATGAGGGGGAACCGGAGGAGGACAGGGGGGATCAGAGGAGAAGGGGGGGACTGTAGGAGCACAGAGGAGGATACAGGGGGGAGTCGGAGGAGGATACAAGGGACACACAGGGATGATCGGCAATGTAGCGGGGGAATTTATAATCATGATCTCCATGTGTGGCTTTCTGAAAGCGGCGAAGGGGAGAGGAGGAGAAGCACACAGGGAGATCAGTGATTATAACTTCCCCCGCCGCTGCACCGATTGTTTCTGAGCGTCCAGTATCAGACTAGGCATCGGGAGAATTTGCATGAGTACAAATACTCCTGCAAATACTCGGTATCGGGACCATTACTGATATTAGTATCGGTAACGGGACAACCCTAGTTATGTTGTTACGTTATTTTGGATGCTTCACACATTAACAAAAGGCCCTTTCGCATCCTGTCACCTGAAGGAAATAAATTAATTTATTGGTATATTTATCATTTATTTTGGATTCTTTGAAATTCTTTGAAATTCGTTACTATTGTGATTCGGAGATTCCCATACATCAAAATCTCTGAATAACGAAAATTGTGTCTGAATTTCGATTCTTAAAAAAAAATCACTCATGTCTAGGCATTTTGCCTTGTCTTGCGGTGGGGGACGTGGGTGGGACTGCGCTGGAATAGCCGCCCAACGCGGTCCCACTGCACCTGGTGTGAATGGATTCTAAAACGTCTGTTGGATTGGGAATTAAAATTATATTTCATATTTAAAAAAACGAAAACATCATGTCTCTTTGTCTTGTAATACTTTTTTTTTGTTAAATTGTAATAATGAAAATATGTGCAACATCACTATACGTTTACTTTACGCAAGCTGTTCTCAGACCCAGCAGGCTAATATCAACTAGCCTGAGAGATATAGACTTGGGATTAAGTCTGCCTGCGCGTGGAGCCAGGTGGTCTTCCCCTCCCGTAGTCCGAGAAGCAGAAACAATGAAGGAGACGGGAGAAACAGCAAACGGATTATTATCTCACAACATTAACCATTACTGAGGGAAACACAAAACCATGACACATACTAACAAATAGCTCAATCTGTATTTGCCGGAAGGAATTGGACACAAATCAGAATTATTTTACAGGCCGTTTTCTCTGAGCCGTTTGCGGAATTCCCATGTGCAGCCATAATATTTGTCAGAGATTAATGCAATTCATTTGGGACCGGCTCACCAGAGACACATCTGGAGCCCCACAAAGTTCAGCTGTTCCACACATGACCAAAAGAGTTTTTTTTTTTTCCACCACTTCTAAAGAGTGTTGAGAACTTCTCTCCGGTCCAGAGGGCCTCTATCTCCCCCCTGGCAAATGTTTTATATTATATATGTCATCCACCTACCAAATAGCCTCATTTATTTTACAGATGGGGTTATTGTTTTGTTATTCTTCTAATGGTTTATAGTCCACAGACGGACCAAACAATTGCTTAATATCTAAATACTGTATATACTCGAGTATAAGCCGAGTTTTTCAGCACATTTTTTGTGTGCTGAAAATGCCCCCCTCGGCTTATACTCGAGTCACCTTTTTGCGCCTGATCTCCCGGACTTTGGGGACCCGGTACTGGCCGGTCGTAGGTCCCCTGGACCCCAACCTTGGCACACATGTAGCCCCATTCTTCCTCTACAAGTGTGAAAAGTTTGTTGTCCGGGGGACCTACGGCCGGGGAGCACCAATTTTTCAAAGTTGGGCACCCCTTCCATAGACTCCCATGTTAAACGATAATTTCTCCAGTAAATTTGGGGACCCGGTACCGGCCGGCCATAGGTCCCCTGGACCTACGGCCGGGGGGCACAGATTTTTTAAAACCGGGCACTCCTTCCATAGACTCTCATGTTAAACGTAAGTCTAGTCATAGACACAGTGAGGCATGGGCACAGTGAGGCATGCACATGGACACAGTGAGGCATGCAGATGGACACCCTAGGCTTATACTCGAGTCAATACGTTTTCCCAGTTTTTTGTGGTAAAATTAGGTGCCTCGGCTTATATTCGGGACAGCTTATACTCGAGTATATACGGTAGTTTTTTTTTTGGAGTTTTCAGGAAACCCAAAATATTCTAACAGCTTTTTATTATCCAGCTAATTTACTTTTTTCAATTATCATTAGCTGGAAATAAATAAAAGATAGTTCTGCGTTTTATAATATTTATGGTCAGAGCCCTATGACCGGGAGAGATGTGAACCACATAAACACATCACAAGACCAGTGGCGGAATTTTCAGGGTCGCAGCAGTCGCAGTTGCGACTGGGCCCTGTAATTCCGCCAGGTCCGGAGGGCCCGCAGCCCGCCCGTGTACTCCGCCGCGCCGCCAGGGGCGGGGCAACGGGTCAATTGCCCCCCGAGAAAATCGTGAGCAGGCTGTACTGACGCTGACCCCATCAGCCGTTGATGACAGGCTCTGTGAAGGGACACATGCAGAGCCGCAGCTGCGGGGGATTCTACCCCTCCTTCTCCTCCTTGAGCCAAGCAGCTGGCAATGCCTGCTCCTATTGGCTACATTCAGGGCCAATGGCAAGGAAACTAAGAAGAGAGGCTCATGGGAAATGTAGTTCAGGATACCAGCAGGCCTGGGACGATTCCCTGAGAGAGAGTGCACTGCAGCCCCCAACATGCCGAGCGGGGGGAGGAGGGGGAAGAGGGGATTGAGGACTTTAAAAGAAGAGGGACCATGAGCCTGTCGGGTGGAGGAAGCCAGTGATTCTACTATATATCCCCAAAGGTAAGAACTTACTTCCAGATGGGGGGGCAGGGATGCAGGCTTCCATAGAGGTACAGCTGTACAGGACCTTATCACTGGCTGCTCCTACCATCCTCTCCACCACCACCACCTGTGCCTCTTACTGATCCCATCCCCCCACCACTGATCTCATCCCTATCCCCCCCCCCCATTACTTCTACAACAGAGGTGATGGGGGGGGGGGGGATAGGGATGAGATCAGTGGTGGGGGGGATAGGATCTGTAAGAGGCACAGGTGGTGGTGGAAATTTTTTAAAAATATGTGGTGTTGGGGTGTGTGGCACTGCCTCCCACCTGAATGGTGGTGTGGGTAGAGAAATTCTTAAGTGCTAATTAAGTGAGATTCACCTCCACAAGGGTGGTTGTATCCAAATTGATAGTGAACCTTCCAAAGTGATAATGGCATCTTCAATTGTTGTGTCAAGTGAAACCCGTTGCTACATGCCACCTATGAAGAGCGAATCAATGATCGAGTCGCTCTTCCTGGGGGTAAGTCAACAAGGGATGTGTAGCAAAACTTGGTTGCTAAGAGTTTAGGAATTAACCTGAAAAGTGATCCAAACTCGTGTCACCCTTCAACGGGTGGTATTAACCCTTACTGGTTAAATTAGAAACACTCAAGTGCACTAAATGCTAAATCAGGTGTTCAAACAACATATTCTAAACTTCACAGCAATAAGCATCAGGATAAAAAAACAGCATAGTTGCCCTATATTCAAACACCTGTGGGCAGTGCTTTGTGAAGAAAATAAATAAATAATAATAATAATAATTTATTTTTTTTCACAAAGTACTGCCCACAGGTGTTGGGCACTTAAGTGTTTCTAATTTAACCAGTACCCCTCAAGTACCACTGCTGCCACCCCCCCCCCCCCCCTCAAGTTGAAATTTAGAAAAAAAATTACTTTGTCGTACAGTGTAAAAAAATTAAGTCTCAAAATCAGGCTTTTCGGGGGAGGGGGGGGGGCCTTCATGATTTCTTGCACCGGGGCCCTGAAGTCTCTAGTTACGCCACTGCACAAGACTAGCAACATAAAGTAGACCTGAAGTGTGCCCTGGTCTGCTGGACGGTAAGCCAAGAGAAGGTGGCATACCCAAGATAAGTGAGTGGATGGTTTTGTAGAGAAAGTGTTTTAACCGCTTGCCGACCGCTGCACGACGATATACGTTGGCAGAATGGCCCTGTACGTCGCATTTAATTTGCGGCATAGTGGGCGCCCGCCGCGTGCTCTGTGACCGTGCCCGCAGGTCCTGCGGACTCAAGGTCCGCCGGGTGCCCGCGATCATGTCACGGAGCTGCAGAACGGGGAGATGCCCGTGTAAACAAAGCATTTGCCTGTTCTGCCTAGTGACATGACAGAGATCTACTGATCCCTGTCATCGGGAGCAGTGATCTCTGTCATGCTGTAGTGAGCCCATCCCACCCACAGTTAGAATCACTCCCTAGGACACACTTAACCCCTTGATTGTGTTTAACCCCTTCCCTGCCAGTGTAATTTACACAGTAATCAGTGCATTTTTATAGCAATCAATAAACGCTTATTGCAATTTTTTTTTTACCAAAAATATGTAGAAGAATACTTTTGGGGGATATTTATTATAGCAAAAAGTTAAAAATATTGCTTTTTTCTCAAAATTGTCGCTCTATTTTTGTTTATAGCGCAAAAAATTAAAACCGCAGAGGTGATCCAATACCAACAAAAGAAAGCTCTATTTGTGGGGGAAAAAGGACGTCAATTTTGTTTGGGTGTAACGTCGCACGACCGCACAATTGTCAGTTAATGCGACGCAGTGTCGAATCGCAAAAAGTGCTCTGGTCAGGAATGGGGTAAATTCTTCCGGGGCTGAAGTAGTTATGAGAAGTGCCCTAAGAAGGGGAATGGGTGGGTGGGTCACAGCGCACTGGAACCAACAAAGCCTGGTGTGGGTGGTCTGCTTAAATACCCCCCCGGGCTCCTCCCATAAATTTAGGCCACCATAATGGCCTTCCTATATATCTGTCCCCTGATTTTTACTTTACAACCAAAATTTATCAGCAGGAATTCAATTGGTCCAAGCAAATAAACACTTTTTTTTTTTTGTATAATCTTCTTTATTTTGGTTTTCAATACAAAGAAAAAGCACATAGAAAACAACATAATTTCTGTGGAATCATGAAAAATGCCCATTGCAACGGGTGAGAGATTCATGGTCAAATCGCAAGTAAACATAATATGCAGCATTTTACGTGCCAGAAATATACATAAAAAGAGGGGGAAAAAAAATAACTCCAAGGAGTAACACATGTGTATGCCCATTGGCACTCATAAATTCAACAGCAGGAAAAATAACCTTTAGGTAGAACAAAATGAGTATTACAAACTATGCATTATCTGTTTGACCTCTACATGACTATGATATAGCCTGTGCAAACCTCATATTATAACTTAACACTATACCCCCCACACATAACCTATTAAATAACCAAACAACACCTGTTTTGGAGTAAATTGGCCGCACCGGCCATTTTATTAAACATTTCAAACCATAACCTTTATTAACAACAAAACAATATTCATCCCAGATACATCTTAACCAATGTTGAGGATCCTTGGAGGCACTAACCAAATTTATTACTGTATCAGCGTGTCCACACAAGGTCCCCAGTCGCGGCCGCACTGACTCAGGGACGACACCACTCTACACCTTACACGCTGATACCCATCTCCCGATGCCAGTTAAACCTCGGTTAACTGGCATCAACCGAGGCTATCATACCAAGATGCTTCCCCACTTCTGCCATGTTGTTCTTACTTCCTAATGCCGCCAAAGATCCCCAACCGCCACCCCATAATCACAATCAGCATAAACATCACCCATAACCAAAACAAAAATCAAAGGGCGGGAGGGTGGGAGCTGCTTCTACTTCCTGGTGGCAAGAGACTGAGCCTCGGACCTTGGCCCCTCCTACCACCCCGGGAATAACTTCCAAATCCACCCCCTGCCCCCTAGCTAGCCAGTACACTCCCCTTCTTCTTCTTAACTCATTGGCTGCTGGTTTACCCTGCTACCCTGTCATGTCAGCCCTGCGCCTAGCCTGCGTCCCACTCTGGGCTTCTCTCTACCGCTCTATCTGCAGGTTGGGCTGTGTAGCTTGAAAGCACTGCTGAGAGCCTGAGCCAGCCCCTCCCGCCCCCTCCAAAGTTCGGTGCTCCAGTGAGAACTGGAGGGGCAGGGCAGAGAGACACAGTGACTGGCAGTCAACACTTTTTGCTCAGAGAAGATCGAGAACTGAGCAATCAGCAATTATGTGATCGCTCAGTTCTTGGTCTTAGAGCCGGAGGGGGACAGTTGCAGCATTGGACTGATGCCGCATCCACATAGGCATATCTCCCAACTTTTTGAGATGGGAATGAGGGACACCTGATAGCAAAAGTATGTAGGCATAGGACACACCCCCTGCCACGCCCCCTGAAAGGAGAATTACACACAAAAATGATTAGTTAAACCCACAAGGTTTTTTTTTTTACCACTATTATTCCTTTATATTGGCTTTTGAAATTTATAAATGCAGCATTTTAGAAATTGGATGAAAGGTTTAGCACTGGGAAACACTTTTTGAAAGATAAAAAGTGCATTTTATATACAACTATATAGATCAGACCAAAATGAGGGACAAATGAGGAAGAAAGAGGGACAGAGGGACTTTATTTCAAATCAGGGACAGTCCCTCGATATCAGGGACAGTTGAGAGCTATGACATAGGTATATTTATATTTGTTTTTGTGTAATCTCATACTTCTCCTTTAACCGCTACCTGTATGCCCCTCATTGTTAAAACTATTAGGCGTCATGTACTCTGGACATTAAAATAAGGTTACAAAAACGGCAGTAGCTTTGCAGTGAGTCTTTCAACATTTTTTTAAAGTTTTCGCAATAGCACTTATTATTTTTTTTTGCGTTTTTCCGCGTTAGCGTTTTTTTATTTTTTAAGAAACAGTTTTTTTTTTCAATGGATCAAAATTGTTAAAAAACGCTGGTGAGCCATGTTTATCAACGTTTATCAGCGTTTATGCACGTCAAACATTTTTAAGCCTTGCTGCTGCACCATGGATGAAGGCTCTGGGGGGGGGGGGTTCGACCCCCCCCCCAACCTCACCTTATCTACACCCCTGGCTGCTATTGTTTGTTTATGTGTATAGCACAGTATTTTTATATTAATTCCTTATTTGCCTTTAGTAAATCAACCCCTTTGACTTTATTGAAATATAAAAAAAAATATTGATCAAAAAAATAAATGGGTCACTGTGGGTCCCTATGGCTGCTGTGGTGGCGCAGTGGGGATTGCCACACATTTACTAGTGTGATCAGGATTTGCCCGATAAGAAGAGGCCTAACACTTAAACCAATGAATGCAGACTGGGGTTGATTGTCACATTGGGGTTGATTTACTAAAGGCAAATAGAATGTTCACTTCGCAAAGTACAGTTGCACTCTACAAGTGCAGTTGCTCCAGAGCTTAGTAAATGACGTAAAGCTTAACTTTGCAAAGAGTACCCAATCACATGCAAGCAAAATAAAAGAAACATAATTTTTGCTTGCACATGATTGGATGATGGAAGTCATCAGAGCCTCTGCTTATTTACTAAGCTCCAGAGCAACTGCACTTGCAGAGTGTGCAGTCTATTTGCCTTTTGTAAATCCACCCCATAGGATAACCTTGTTATGTCATTATGGGTTCTAATAACAGGTTAAACATAATATGATATTTAACTGTATTGCAATGCTTGTAGTAATAAAAAAGCTAAGTGCTTAATTACAGGTCTGGTGGCGGGTGCTGCTGAGATTCCCTGTAAGCACTTGTAACAACAACACAAAGTTACATATAATGAACTGTTTTGAAAAGATGGTTTCCCCAAGTGGTGTTTAGAAATGGTCTACCCTATAATTTGTGGCTGTCGTTCAAGAGCAAGAGGCGATTGAATAGGAGAATTATTTTAACAATGTCGAGATCATATAGATTATTGCAATGTATTTCAACAGGAATGAGGTTCAGGTTTGCTATCATGGGTTCAAATCAAACCCAATCCTGTGGGTTGGAGATTCACAATCTTGTATGTGCAGATTCACCCTGGAGAATGTTTGTTTTTTAAACCATATTCCACTGCATAGCCTATAAACTATGACCAGCAGGCTTAGAAGGGCCAATAAGGTTTAGCTAATGAGGAATTCCACTCAAAAGGCATCCATGGTGCAGCAGCAAGGCTTAAAAATGTTTGCTCCCCCCCTTCCGGTGCCACATTTGGCACCTTTCGGGGGGGGAAGGGTACCTGTTTTTGACAGGTACCTGTCCTCACTTCTGGGAGACCTGGATGCGGCGAGGTCCCCCGGAAGTTCGGCCCCCCTCCTCCTTCCTCCGCCGCCGGGCCAGTTAGAAAACGCAGCACGCTTCACGCATGCGCAGTAAGGAAATGGCTGTGAAGTCGAAAGGCTTTACTTAGTAAGGTTGTGCGTGTCTACAATTCTCCCTATCCCTGTACATTGTGTCTCATTAAGATGCTCATCTATTATATTATTATTTATTTAAGGTACCCATATAGCGCCGTCAATTTACACAGGACTCCACACACTCACATCGGTCCCTACCCTCAAGGAGCCCACAATCCAAGGTCCCCAACTCACATTCATATACAGGGGCCAATTTTGGACAGAAGCCAATTAACCTACCAGCATGTCTTTGGAGTGTGGGAGGAAACCGGAGTACCCTGAGGAAACCCACGCAGGCACAGGGAGAAGATGCAAACTCCAGGCAGGTAGTGTCGTGGTTGGGATTCGAACCAACGACACTTTTTACTGCTAGGCGTGAGTGCTACCCACTACACCACTGTGCCGCACTTGCCAGTTTCCCTTACCACAAATGTCAATGGCAGCACCCGAGAGCCGATCGGCAAATCAGCTGGGGTGCCGACATTGCGGGATCCCTGGACAGGTATGTGTCCTACTATAAAAAGTCAGCAGCTGCAGTATTTGCAACGGCTGACTTTTAGTTTTTGGAGGGGGAGGGGGCAGGAGCTCCGCTTTAAAGCAGGCCCCTCACTGTAAAATGTGATCACAGAGCAACCATTGGGTGAATAAATTGGAAGCTTCTGTAGGTAAAGCTGACAAACTGCATAGGGGGAGATAAGGGTTAGTTAGAAAATTGTTACTAAAGGCTTTTTTTATTTTTATTAAAATAATAAAAATGTTATACTCACCTGCTCTGTGCAATGGTATTGTACAAAGCTGCCCCGAACCTCCTGTTCTGGGCCACCGGCGATCCTGCCTTCTCCTCTTCCCCATAGTGCCCCCATAGCAAGCTGTTTGCTATGGGGGCACACATGCATGCTCGCTCCCGTGCTGTGTGTATCTATGGAGGCACACTCCATAGATACAAACAGCGTTGCTTGGCCCCGTCCTGCTTCCTCATAGAATTTGATTGAAAGCAGCAGGAGCCAATGGCTCCCACTGCTGCCTAAGTCCCTCTGTGAAGTGGAAGAGAGAAGAGATCCAGCCATGCACATCGCTGGATTGAGGACTCAGATAAGTATTTAGGGAGGTGGGGCAGAACAGAAAGCTGTAAAACATTTTTTACCTTAATGCAGGTATTGTAGTAAAAATATTTTTTTCTTTGGAACCAATTTAATTCTGATTGCTAGCTCTTTGGGAAATCAAACCCCAAAATTTGAGATTTTTTTTTTTCCTCTTTCACTCTTGACAGCACAAAAAGAAAGGGTGAATCTCCCTAATGGGGAAACAGGCAGCAATACAAACCCAACAGGTGTTCTAATCCCTCGCGACTCTATCCAAAACTAAAAGAAAATGTTTTGACTTTAGTTATGCAGTGGAACCTTGGATTGTGAGCATAATCCGTTCCAGGAGAATGCTTGTAATCCAAAGCACTCGTATATCAAAGCGAGTTTCCCCATAGAAGTCAATGGAAACAAAGATAATTCATTCCACATTGACTTCTATTGCATGCAGTACCGTATGTGGCCAGAGGTGGGGGGGCGCTGGAGAGACCCGGAAATACTTGGAAACCGCTCAGATGCACTCGGAAAAACCCTCGGAAAGGCTCGGAAACACTCGGGAACGGAGTAATTCCGAGTGTTTCTGAGTATTTCCGAGCAGCTCCGAACGGCTCTGAGTGTCACCAGCGCCCCCGCACCTCTGGCCAAATATGGTACTGCACACCCCAGAGGCATGAATCCTGCTTGTTTTGCGAGACAACACTCGCAAATCGATTCAGGATTTTAAAAAAAAAATAGCTCGTATTGCGAAACGCTCGTTACCACGTTACTCGCAATACGAGGTTCCACTGTACTTTAAATGGTCATTATGCAAAGGGGTAGAGAGCTGGGAAGTATTACTTACTCTGACTCCCTGTTTCAGCAGACTCCAGTGCTTTCCTCTTCTCCCTGAAGCTATGGTCTGTTGACCCTGCATTATACGTAGAGGAGGCAGGAGTGTGACCAAGGTTGAGAGCGCATTAGAGTTTTCAAGGGACTGAAACTATGGTCTGTAGGAAGTCTCTTGGCATCATCAAGTACAATGCAGGGCATAGAGGAGACAGGGGTGAGACCACAACCACAAGTGCCTTAGAGAGGAGGTTTCACGGGACCAGTTGCAGCGTCTGAATAATGCTGGTGGAGCCAGGAATAAGGTCAGTATTATACCTCATTCATATAACTCTAGCTTTGACTCCTTGAAGTGCGGTGGGGGGGGGGGGGGGGGGGGGAATTGCAAGAGTATTTTTTTTTTTGTAACCGCAGTTAGGTTTTTATCTGTGTGACAGCTGAGGAATTCCAAAGGGGAAATATTGCTTAAGACTTGGTTCACACTATTGTGAATTGGATGTGGGTTTCCCAATTTGCATAGCAGGAGATTGTGACCGTCTCTCTATGGCGGTTCACACATCTCCAGAGCAGCTCCAGAGTGAATTGCACAGGAGTCCTGTGCATCTTTTGGTACGTTTCAGGTCTGAATTCAGCCAAAAATTTGGGCTGAAATCGGACCTGAACCGGTGAATGAGCCGCACCGTGCTCTAGCGTGAACCCAAACTTTATGCCGCGTACACATGACCGTTTTTAATGTCATTGAAAAAAACAACGTTTTTCTCGACGTCATTCTTCTCAAGCCTGCCTTGTCTACACACGATCATGAAAAAAAATGCTCGAGCAAAGCGCGGTGACGTACGAAATGGGCTGCTTTTGCCTCTCTCGTGTTAGTAAAGTTTGGAGTGAGACGATTCGCGCTTTTCAGCCTTGTGCTCTTCAGTCCGTTACAACGTGACGAATGTGTTATCTCCATTCTGAACGCTAGTTTTACCAGAATGAGCGCTCCCGTCTCATCACTTGCTTCTGAGCATGCGCGTTTTTTTCACCTCGTTAAAGCCTACACACGGCCGTTTTTCATGACGAGAAAAACGACGACGTGAAAAACGACGAGAAAAATTAGAGCATGTTCCAAATTTTTAATGCCCATTTTTCACGTCGTGAAAAATGCTCTGGAGCCCACACACGATAGTTTTTAATGACCAAATAAAAAAATGGCATTTTTCTCGTCATGAAAAACGGTCGTGTGTACGCGGCATAAGGTGCTAGTATAGTGCCTGGGGGCTCTTTCCATTGCAACACAGCTCAGGTCCTTCTAGCAGAATACATCAGTTCCTTATATACAAAATAGTGCAGCGCTCTAAATCTAAATGATTCTAGAGTTGCTACTTTATGCCCCTGTTGAAGACTGCTGCAGTTGAAACGCGTAGGGCTTGCTCATGCTGCACCCCACATTGCTTTTATTGTTTCATTTTGTGATCACCCTTTTATTTGTCTAATGTCTGTAAGACAAATTTTATTCAATAAACCCACCCATTGGTTTTATTGACCTGCACCATCTGGAGTTTTTTCTTTTCTCCTACCCCTTTGTCCATCTTGGATTAATTTGGAGCCTGTATGATCGGAGGAGTCTCCATCGTGTGAGCTGGTCATCCACCACCCCGTTGGAGTCGGTCTGAGGTATACAGGATATCCAGTTTCATCATTTCTGGTCACGGTGACCACCAAGCTCGATTGACCCACTGTCATAGGACAGGTGGGTCCACCGTCTCTGGTAAGAGTATCCAACGGTACCATCTGTGCCTTTTATTGTGAATTCCCACCATCAACATTGGGGTCCTTGGGGTCCCTCTGTCAGTTTATACTGTGGCGGTGTTGTCCATGAAAAGACATCCACCCTAATTATACACATGCTGTTTTGGACTTTTTCCTTTGTTCATTCATCACTATTATATTTAACCCCTAGGGGGTACGCTCTTCAGTTCATATGGAGGTTAGCTCAAATGTGAGATCATCCATTGGAATGAAAAAAGGGGGCACAATATGGGGCCACTTTCTTGAGATTGTGGCCTCCCCATCCCAGGATTTAATAAAAATTATTAAGCAGCATTAGGTGTTAGTCAGTCAGGTTACTGCCTCTTTAAGAGGCTAGAGGGAGTTTTCAGGAGTAGCCAATGAGGTTTCAGGGAATACTCTGGAAGCAAGGGGTTGGGCTATTTAAGGGTAAGCAGGTGTGGGGCTCATCCTCTTGCCTGCAGGACAACTGAAGAAGATTGGAGCTGACAGCTGAAGAAGATTGGAGCTCTGCAGTTCGCCTACCTTTAATGATGGAAGCCCTGGTGAAGCAGTTACTTGAGAAGGCTGGCAGCACAGGCGGGGAAGCATGGCTATGTCAGTGCCTGGCTCTAGCTCCGGAGGAAGAGGTACGGCTGGAGGTCACTGAAGGAGGCGGCTTAGAAGTGGGCGGTGAGCATTCTCATGCTAATGACGCAGGGCGGGGAGTGCCTGTGCCCGCCCTGCGGGAGAGAGCGAGGAGGAGCGCAGCTCCTGAACGTTGCGGTCGGGCTGTGGAATCAGCTGAAGAGTTTAGTTTGCCACACGGACGGTCTGATACAGATGGTGGCGTGACAACACGAGGCCGCCGCGGCAGCAAGAAGAGGCGGACCTGCTCACAGTCCCCAGCGGGAAGAGGAGCAAGAAGGCGGGGCCAGCCCCAGCAGCCCGCAAATGACTCTAGGGGGAGTCAGCCTGCGCTGCAGTCTCCCCAGCAGCTTACAAGTAACTCTCAGCAAGGCACAGAGGTGCCTCAACAGTTATCAGTTGGGCAAGCTCTACAAGTCCCAGACCCCAGAGCACTGCTGGAGCAGGAGGTTCAACACCCTGTATCACAGCCTCCAGCAGTGGGTGAGTTAAATCAATTAACCATGTTAACTGGCTTAGTAGGTTCTCTGTCCTCTTTGGTTCATTCCTTAACTAAAATGTCAGTTCCTGCTGTTTCTCCTTCTGCTCTGGTCTCTATGCCAGTTAACCCTCTTGTTGCCTCTGCTTCTCCTGTACTGTCTGCTCCTCATAGTAATTTATTAACTGTTAATGATCTGTTACCTCCTGAGTCATTACACACAGCTAGTGTTAATGTTCCTGAGACATTGATGAAAGATGTCATGCCCTGTGAAATATCCCCTTTGGGATACCATTTGAATGCCGCAATTAAGGATAAAATCTGGAAAGGGGATTATGTAGACATTCTTTCTCTCCTGCCATTTCATAATAATTCCATGGTCAATAGGAGGGGTGATGAGAGAGGGGAGGATGAGCGGCGTAAGTTGATCCCCAGGTCTTTTAACAATTGGCTGCAGGCCTTTTGTATCTACTCTGGTATTATGGCAGAGAAGTACCCAGAACGGTGTGGGGGTCTTTTCCAGCACTTGGATCATATATTAGAGGCATATAAGAATTTTGGGGGCCTGGGTTGGTTTTATTATGACGAGTCCTTCCGTCAAAAATTGTCCATACACCCGTCCCTTAGGTGGGGAATGAAAGATGTGGGTCTGTGGCTCAACTTAATATTACCGCAGAAACCGGTTGCACCTAGACAATCCACGGTTACCCCTACAGCAGCAGTTTTTAGAAAAGGCTGCTGTTTCGCATTTAATGATAGTCAATGCCGATGGAACACGTCGTGCAAGTACCGACACGAATGTTCTGTCTGCGCTGGGGCGCATCCAGCAACCAAATGTTTTAAGCGTCACGCAAACGTAGGTCCGAGTTCGGCGCAGCATATTTTTCCCAAGAGCCTGCACTCCAGTGAGGCTGGAAAAAATGCGCCCGTGGCTGGACAACTACCCAAACAGGGAGAAGGCTCGTTTGCTCTTTGAGGGCTTTGCTCAGGGTTTTCCGCTACCTTCTTTTTTGGGGGAAGGGTGTAAAATGGTGGGGAATTTGAAGTCGGTAGATCATTTTCCTCAGGTAGTAAGAGATAAATTGTGTAAGGAACTTGTGGCTGGCAGGATTGCAGGACCTTTTGAGAAACCCCCTTTTTGTAATTTTCGTCTCTCCCCGTTGGGGGTGGGGCCCAAGCGTGAGCCTAATGAATTTAGGCTCATACACCATTTATCGTATCCAAAAGGTGATTCATTGAATGATGATATAAATAGTGATGCATGTTCAGTTTCTTATGCCACTTTTGAGGAGGCCATCAGTAAGATTAGGTCGTTTGGCCCTGGTGCATTGTTAGCAAAGGCCGACATAAAATCGGCATTTCGGCTCCTGCCGGTTTCCCCATCAGCTTTTAATTCTTTAGGTTTTTCTTTTGAAGGTCAGTACTTTTTTGACATGTGTCTGCCAATGGGATGTTCGCTGTCTTGCGCTTATTTTGAGACGTTTTCTACATTCCTCCATTGGGTTCTTTGTGTTCAGTCCAGTTCAGATAGCATAGTTCATATTTAGACGACTTTTTATTTGTCGGTCCATCACGTTCTGGGATCTGTTCTGATTTGTTGCTATCATTTCAAGCGCTAGCTTTGGATTTTGGTGTCCCTCTGGCGGAAGAGAAAACTTGTCTCCCTAGCACAACTTTGGAATTTTTAGGTATTGAAATAGATACTTGTAAGTTAGAATTTCGTTTGCCAGTAGCAAAATTGGAGAAATTGAAATGGTTGATTGCGAGGGTGTTGCAAAAGAAAAAGATACAGTTGAAGGAGATGCAAACACTTTTGGGTATCCTGGCCTTTGCATGTCAAATCATGCCAGTTGGCAGGATTTTTTCACGTCGTCTTTACATGGCAATATCAGGTCTGAAATCGCCTCGGGCGCACATCAGACTGACGAGTCCGCTTAGAGAAGATTTTAAGGTTTGGTCTGGTTTTCTTGACTGCTATAATGGAAAGTCCTTTTTTCAATCTGATTTTGTGGTAGCACGAGATTTCTGTCTATTCACGGATGCTGCTGGCTCTAGAGGCTTTGGCGCTATATGGAAGACGCACTGGTGCTGTGCGGCTTGGCCGGAGTCTTGGGTAAGGTCAGGGGCCACCAAGAATGTGGTTCTCCTAGAGTTGTTCCCGATTTTGGTGGCTTTGGAGTTGTGGGGTTCAGAATTTGCGAACAGGCGCATATTGGTGGAATCCGATAACAAAGGAGTGCTGTATGCGGTTAACTGTCTTTCGTCCAGTTCTTGGTTAGTGATAAAAGTACTGCGTCAGGTGGTTTTTAGGTGCCTCAAATTCAACATCTGGTTGAAAGTTAAGTATACTCCTGGTATCTTGAATAACATCGCCGATTCTCTGTCTCGCTTCCAGATGGACCGTTTTCGGATTCTGCTTCCAGAAGCGGACACAGAGGGCACCCCATGCCCAGACCATTTGTGGGTGATGATTTGATGACAGTGACGGACGCTATTAGAGGTTCCTTAGCTCCCAAGACCTGGTCCAGTTACACCGCTGCATGGAGCAGTTGGTTGTCCTTTGCTAGCACTGCAGGTTTTAATTTCAATAGGCCTTCTGAGGGCAATGTTCTGGCATTTTTGTCTATGTTAATGCGGCAGCATTTTTCCAGTAGTCATGTGACGAAGACGCTAGCCGGCATTTCATTTTTCTTCAGATTGTTGGGTTTAAGGGCCTGTACTTCATATTTTTCTGTGAAACAGGCACTGAAGGGGTACAAGAGAGTGACGTATGTCTCGGATGATAGGAGGCCGATCTCTCTGGACATCCTCAGGGGCCTTTGCGAAAGTTTGGTAGTAGTTTGTTTTTCCCCGTATGAAGCTTTGCTATTTAAGACAGCCTTTGTGCTGGCCTTTTTTGGTGCTTTCCGCATCTCGGAGTTGGTGCCGGCAAATAAGCAGGGTAATTCAGGGATTCTTTTTGATCAGGTGTTGATGGATCAGTCGGGTGTTCACATTTGGCTACAACATTCAAAAACTGATCAATGTGGAAAAGGCCGTTGGGTCAATCTACGGGAGCACGATGAGGCATTCATGTGCCCGGTAGCCACGGTTAGGCAATTTATAGGGTTTAGGCCTTCCGGAGGGGGGGTTTTTCTAGTTCACGTCAATTTACATCCCCTGACCAAATACCAATTTGATGCTGTTTTAAAGAAATGTTTGGTTAGAATGGGTTTAAATAACTTTAAGTTTTCCTCCCACTCCTTTCGGATAGGCGCAGCCTCTGAGGCGGCCCGGTTAGGGTTCCCGGATTCTGATATTAAAGAAATGGGGAGGTGGAAGTCTCAATGTTTTAAGTTATATGTTCGTACTAATTTATTTGTTTAAATTCTAGGTTCCCAGCTCACAGTTTGGATTCTGGGGCACTCATTTATCTACTGGGCTCACAAACGAGCAGCCCAACGCAGTTATACAACTAATTTATCTCTACATCTCTCTTTTAGGTTATTTTGGAAAGGTATCAGAGGCCTTCAGTGGTCCCAACTGTACTTTCATTTGAACAGGTTATGTCAAGTATGGCCGCCGCCTTCTATTTTGGTTGTGCATTTGGGAGGAAATGATTTGGGTAATGTAAAAACGTTGGATTTATTATACATGATCAAGCGTGACTTGCATAGTTTTATTGTTACTTCCCCAGGTACAACACTAGTTTTTTCCGAGGTAGTTGCTCGTCTTTCCTGGCTCTCCTCTGACCAGAGGAGAGTTATGGAAAAGATGAGAAAAAGAGTCAATAGGGCTCTGGAAAAGTTCATGCCTCAGATTGGTGGATTATCCTATCGGCATGTGGACCTGGAGGGTGGTTATCCGGGTCTATACAGGTCGGATGGTGTTCACTTGGTCAGAAGTGGGTATGGATATCTTTAATTTAGGATTACAGAACAGCATTGAGTTGGCCGCGACGGTTGGGGTGGGACGGTCTTGATGCTCAAGACCGTCGTGTGGGGACTGTTATTGTTATTTGAAGTTTGAGCTACTGCTCGAGTTCTAATAACTGAGCAGGTAGAAATCTGTTATGTGATTATATATCTGAAGTTATGAGTGATAATAAATATGAGTGATAATAAACAGTTATTGGAAATTAATTGTTTAAACCAATAAAGGTGTCGCGGCCAAAATTTTTGCCAAATAATGGTTCTTGAGTGTTTATTTAATGATTTGTATCTTGGGAAGTTTTGGTCCGGGTGGGTGTGGCCTACAATCTCATGAAAAAAGGGGGCACAATATGGGGCCACTTTCTTGAGATTGTGGCCTCCCCATCCCAGGATTTAATAAAAATTATTAAGCAGCATTAGGTGTTAGTCAGTCAGGTTACTGCCTCTTTAAGAGGCTAGAGGGAGTTTTCAGGAGTAGCCAATGAGGTTTCAGGGAATACTCTGGAAGCAAGGGGTTGGGCTATTTAAGGGTAAGCAGGTGTGGGGCTCATCCTCTTGCCTGCAGGACAACTGAAGAAGATTGGAGCTGACAGCTGAAGAAGATTGGAGCTCCCTCCCTCCCGTCCTAGTCGCGTACACCTCTTATGTGGTTGGGTCACCCCGGATTCTGGGGGGGACTGTTATTGTTATTTGAAGTTTGAGCTACTGCTCGAGTTCTAATAACTGAGCAGGTAGGAATCTGTTATGTGATTATATATCTGAAGTTATGAGTGATAATAAATATGAGTGATTAATAAACAGTTATTGGAAATTAATTGTTTAAACCAATAAAGGTGTCGCGGCCAAAATTTTTGCCAAATAATGGTTCTTGAGTGTTTATTTAATGATTTGTATCTTGGGAAGTTTTGGTCCGGGTGGGTGTGGCCTACAATCTCATGGACTGTTCATGAACTTTATGTATTAGTTCACTAACACATAGTGCATATTAGTTACTCACGTTTTTGAGTCGCTTTTAGTAGCAACTCTAGAATCATTTATATTTAGAGCGCTGCACTATTTTGTATATATCCGTTTCATACTTTGTTTGAGTGTTAGCAGCTTTCATTTTTTGGTTTAGCGCAGTCATTTCACTTTTATATTTCTCACATCAGTTCCTTGCCTGCTTATTTATATATTAAAAAAAGCAGAGAACCTAAGGGAAAAGAACACTTGGATTTTCTAAAACAATAAGACTGAAGTGACAGAATTCTAGAGAGGATGCAACAAAAGCCCTGCATGCTTCTGATTGGTGTGGATAAAATATCTGTTTTAGGCCAGGTGCAGACACCTAATTCCTGCAGTCTACAAGTCAATTTATACCATAATGCCTTCACATGGACTTCTCCTCTCTGAGATAATATAAACCAGCTGTCTGCTGATAATAACAGGAATAGAAAATAAAAGTCTGCAGCAATTATGGTTTCCAGACCATTGATTGTATCCTGCTGTGTACAATGTGCACCTATACAGCATCTCAGATGGCTTCACAGCTTCTTTAAAGACCAACAGTTTAAAAGTCATTTAGGAGCCATCAGTCTGACCATATTCTGCACCAAACTGTCATTTACCTTTTTAAGTTTTCAAGGTAGGAATGCTGAAGAGCTTATTCTCACAGGCAGAAAAAAACTTGGCATTTAGATGCGCACAGCATAATGTTTTGTACATATTTAAAGAGGAAGTAAACCCTTATGGGTTTTACTTCCTCTTTGTTCCCTTCAAAGTAAAAGCATAATGGGCTACTATGCATCGCATAGTAGCCCATTATGTGCCACTTACCTGCAGAAGAAGCCCGCAATGTCAGCGATGTCCCCTCTCTCTCATCGCGTCCATCTTCAACCCCTCTTCCTTCCGGGGCCGTGGACTCCGGCTCTGGTATTGGCCGGAGTCGTGTGACGTCACTCCCGCTCATGCGTGCGGGAGCCGGCGGTCACGGTACGGGCACTATAGAAACGGCACGGATTGTGCCCTATCTTTAGTGCACATGCACCGATTATGTCGGCGCCGGCTTCTATGGCGAATATCTCCTAAACCGTAGAGTAGGGTGACCAGACATTCACAGTTTCAGGGGACAGTCCCCGGATTGAGGACACTGTCCCTGGACCAAATCTGTCCCCGGTTTTGTCCCTGGATTGGATTTGAACAGGGGCTGGGGCAATTTCAAAGACAGTCAGTGCAGAATTTAAAAAAAAAGAAAAAAATCTGAATTACACACCCCCGCTCTGCCGCTCCTACTAGCTTAGGGGGGTGTATTTTTTTCCATTATCTGTGCCCCTTTCTGATGATCATGTGCTGGTCGGAGCGGAGTGAATATTTCTTAAGTTTCGGGCGCATGCCCATTCAGCCCCGCTCGCATTTTCTTCTGCCTTGGCTCAAGTCCCGGCCAGCCGCCTGCCTGCTTATCTCCTTGCCTTCCCTGGTGGAGTGATCTTCCTCCTCTCCCCACCCAGTAGTAGCCAGGGCCCGGAGAGTAAGACTTGAAATTCGGGACAGTTGGTAAGTATGGCAGAGAGTCGCTGATTGCTGCCATTACTAGTGATAAAAAAAAATATGTCCCTGGATTTCATTTTAAAAATCTGGTCACCTTACCGTAGAGGCTTAGGAGATATTTCTAGTACCTACCGGTAAGCCTTATTTTAGGCTTACCTGTAGGGAAAAGTGGTTGTACAGGGTGTACAACCACTTTAAGTGCAGCACTAAAGCAATCAATGAGCCCATACACACGGTTGTGTCTACATGTGAAAATGTATGTTGTGTTTAGCCATGCACTTGTAGCGCTGCCGATTTTAACAGGTTTTTCTCCAAACAGTAGAGAGGCAACCATCCACCCAAGCAACAGTCCATTCACTCCGGCTCCAATAAACAGTCTAGGGATTGGTTTTTTTGGGGGATTTATTGCTGGAAATTTTTGTAACAGGAGGAGGGTTGGAGGCATGCTCCAAAAAATCCAGGACATTGCTGAGGATGGGGAATGGCCAGTATCTGAGACCCTATTACATAAGCAGTCTTAGTCCAAGCAACCTCTGGCACTTATATCCCAAAAAACACGGTTACCAGGAATTAAATCAGGGTCATTACTCACAAGCCCCCTGTACAGCTGCTACCTCCCAGCCTCCTCCAGACACAACCCAGTGAGCGAGACAGCCCTTCTCTAGACCAGATCCCTTTGGTAAAGTCCTGCAGTCAGTTCCAGATCATTTCCAGGTCCCAGTTATTCCACAGCTAAGACTTCACAGAACAGCAACACAGTCCACAGGCTGCCTCAGGGGCAATATCCCCCTGAGGCTTGGAACTGTCCTTGCTGGGGAAAGGGCCCTCTCTCCAGGGCTTCATACTACTTATCAGCTTCCCAGCCACCATCTGGGAACACCTCCCCAGGGATTGGCTAGGCCCTGATCAATATTCAGCTTGGTTATTTGAAGTCTCCCTCCCTAACCTCTAGAAACTTCTTCTAGAGGCAGAGGGAAGCAATCGAACTCCCAGACTGTGAAACCCTAAACAGACCAAACCAAACAATCACTGCTACCTTGATTGCAGAAGGAGCCAAAAGCTAAATTTACCTAGCATCTTCTGCTAGAAGGGTGCTACAAAATAAACAAATCAAACACAGATGCATTAAGGGCCACAGAGATCTGTAGATTTTACTTGCATACACATGTGTAAGTGCATGTAAATGAGTTGTACATGATGCCAGAGTTGGGTGCTGGGGTGGCAGTAGGGTGACCACATTTCCAAACTGACATTCAGGGACACACCCCCTCTCTCACCTTCCCCAAAAAAAGATGAGGGGGGGCGGGGGAAAATGTCTCTGGGTTGATGGGGAATTTGGTGGCGGGTTATTTGTCAGGTGAATGTGCCACATGCCACCAGATGCAGTGCCGCTTGCCACCCATAGCCTGCCACCAGATGCAGTGCTGCTGTCCCTCCCTCTGCATGAGCCACGTGCGTAGAAGGAAAGGAGTGGCGTTACTATCTGGAGAGTGAAGATCACACAAGTCCCTGCTGCTTGCCACTGGGTGCCGGAGAAGGAGGAGGTGCAGAGGTGGGTGGGAACAGCAGTGCTGCACTAGGCACAGGTCTCACTGTCTCAGAGTAAATTGTCACTGGTTGCAAGATGCCAGGCAGCGCTGGCCCTAGCAACCAGTTCCGGAAATGTAGTTATTTGTTAGTAGGGGGTTGCTGTGTCTTCTATTTCATTCAGGGACATTGTATTGTCCCGGAATGAAGGTGCCCGGGACCCAGGGCAGACATGTCAATTGCGGGACAGTCCCAGGCAATCCGGGATACGTGGGTACCCTAGGTGGCAGGGTTGTAGTCCTTTTAAGGGGGTGGTTTGAAGACATTGTTGAGTGCTCAAGGGTTCTCACCCAAGCAGAGTGAGCGTTTCTGGGGTAGTTCAGTTGGAGAGGAAAGGACTGATTTTCAGCACTCTCCAAATTGGTAAGTTCTCATTAGGGACCTGGAATTTTGGAGGTTCAAAGAGATTTGAGAGAATAACCTCCAAACCCTGACTACGGAGACTCCTGAAGGGATTAAGCCACATGTAAGGTAGACTTGTAAAGCAGCAGGAAGAAAGCAGCACCTGTCTGTAAAGGAGTGAACTCTCTGGAGATGGAGAATCTGGCTTTGCTGAGCTCCTGTTGTTTGTCTTGTACCTTCAAACAAGTAGGAACCCCAAAAATGCATAGCAGCTAAAAGTAACTGATGACCTTAGCCCAACCACAAAAAGCCCCCAATAATAAGAAAAAAAGCAGCAATGGGGTTGATTGCCTAAAGAGCTACAGTAGTTACCAGAATTATTTCACAGTTGCCTTATTGACCCTAATCTCTCCCTACACAGTTTGACAGCTTTTCTCGTATTTTCCATACAAATTACCAATACACTGAGACTATGGCTGCCTTGTGTTCCTATTTTATAATGAGGGCACTGACTTATTCAAAAGCCCCCTATTGGCCTTTTTAAACCTGCTGGTCATACTTCAAAGGCCATACAGACATTATGGTTTAAATCAAAAGTTTTCCAGGCTTATCTGCACATAAATTTGACAGAACTGCAAATCTCAAACCCATAGGAATCACCTTGAACCCATGGTAGTAGCCAACTCAAACCTCATTCTCTATTCAGAACACCATCTGAGCCAACAGACTAAAATCTACTGGTAGGTGCTTTTGTTTTGCAGTTAAAAATTGCTATAATTGTCAGTGGCGGCTGGAGCTCAAATTTTTTTTGGGGGGGCGCAAACAAACTGAAAAAAAACAAACATCAATTGCCGCCACTGTGCCCATTAAACACAGCCACTGTGCCCATCAAACGCCACCAGTTTTCCCCCTCAAATGCAGCCAGTTTGTCCCCCCAATTGCAGCCAGTTTGTCCCCCCAATTGCAGCCAGTTTGTCCCCCCAAATGCAGCCAGTTTGTCCCCCCAAATGCAGCCAGTTTGTCCCCCCAAATGCAGCCAGTTTGTCCCCCCAAATTGCAGCCAGTTTGTCCCCCTAATTGCAGCCAGTTTGTCCCCCCAATTGCAGCCAGTTTGTCCCCCCAAATGCAGGCAGTTTGTCCCCCCAAATGCAGGCAGTTTGTCCCCCCAATTGCAGGCAGTTTGTCCCCCCAAATACAGCCAGTTTTTGCCCCCAAATGCAGCCAGTTTTTGCCCCCAAATGCAGCCAGTTTTTGCCCCCAAATGCAGACAGTTTGACCCCCCAAATGCAGCCAGTTTGTGCCCCCAAATGCAGCCAGTTTCCCCCCAGCCTGGCACTAAACTTTCTCTGGTCAGCGCCATCCTCCACGCTCCCTCCGCTCCCTTGTGTCTTCTCCCATCCTGTGAAGCCAATCAGGTGACCGGTAAACAGACCCAGTGCACCTGATTGGCTGAGAGGTGGGTCAGTGTTAGGGAAGCGATTCCCTAACACAGCACTGTTTAACCAGGGAACGCACAGCCTGTGCGCCCTCTGGTTAACCATTTGGAAGCCGATTAGAGCCCACAGGCTCTAATCAGGAAGCCTATTAGAGCCTCTCACTCTAATCAGACACTTCCAAAACACACCCACCCCTGTTATTCAGATGGCTGGCGCTCAACAGGGGGCCGGACACCTGAATAGTGGGCGGCAGCGGCGACAATACATTCATGCATTGCATGAATCTATGTATTGTTGATTGATGGGTGCAGGAGAGAGGGGGCGGCGCTCCTGTGCCCATTATGGACGCACCGCCACTGATAATTGTTATATTTTGTAAAGTTAATATACTGTATTGTTACACAGCTAAAGCCCCGTACACACGGTCGGACTTTTGCCCAACAAACTTAGTTTTAAGCAAGTTGGACCAACAATCCGACCGTGTGTACGCTCCATCGGACAAACTTTTTTTGTTTGGTTTTGGATTTCATCGGACAAAAGTTGGGTCTGCAAACGGACAAACTTTTGCCCAACAAAAGTCCGATGGAGCAAAGACCGACCGTGTGTACAGATAACCATCGGACTTTAGTCCGATGGACAAAACAGCTAATGTTAAAATCAACCAACAATAGCAGAAGTTGACCAAAGGGTGGCAGTAAAGATCAGAAAAGAGCAGAAAAAACACGTGATGTTGTAAGAAGTTTTAAGAAAGTTTGCAGAAAAGTCCGAGCGTGTGTATGCTATGGGTGTTCCCAACCAACTCCGTTCGGACAAAAAAACATGGAAAAGTCCGATGGAAGTCCGACCGTGTGTACAAGGCTTTAGCTTTATTTACTTTATTCACTGCCTGTGTGGCTGGCTTTTCGTTCATCAGAAAGTGTTTTTTTGACTCGGACTTGATTTTGGTTCTATATATGATTATGTATTGTTTATTAATACGGTACTTCAGTATTCTGGCTTCCAGTGTGGAATAGGCGCCAACCCTCGATTCACGGGGCATTCACCTATCTGATCAAAATGTTTGGGAATTGCAAATGTTTATCCGAACTCCAATAAAGGTAATGTGAGCCGAATCTTGGAAATTAATTGCCTCCATTTTCTAGACTAATGCCACGTACACACGGCCGAGATTCTCGTCGAAAAAAACATGTCGTTTTTTTCGACGAGATTCTTGGACAAGAAGCTTGTCCCGGCCGAGTGTACACACGCTCGTTTCAAAGAACCCGCGGTTCTTTGAATGGAGCGAACGCGGTGACATCATCGAATACGACGAGCATGCGCTCGTCACATTCGATGCCGTCGCCGCCATCTTTGTTCACCCTACCTATGCCTAGGAAGCTACCGCGCATGCGTCAAAGTCATTTCGAGCATGCGCGGGCTTCCCGGCGAAAAGGTAAGTGTACACACACACAATTTTCTCGTCGAGAAACAGGCTGACGAGAATCTCGACGAGAAAATAGAGAGCAGGTTCTCTATTTTCTCGTCGAGATTCTTGACGCTTTTCTTGACGAGAAACCATACACACGAACGAATTTCTCGGCAAGAAATCTCTGCCAGCAAGTTTCTTGCTGGTTTTTGCCGAGAAACTCGTTCGTGTGTACGAGGCTTCATAGGCAAGGAATTGTCAAACAAAGGGAGTGGTAAATTGAGTGCTGCCAGGGGGACATGTACCGATGGAAACAAAATGTAAAAAAATACCATTCAGTGGGGAGCAGCTATGTTTAACCACTTGCTTACCGAGCACTATTGCCCCCTTCCTGCCCAGGCCAATTTTCAACTTTCAGCACTGTCACACTTTGAATGACAATTGTGCAGTCATGCAACACTGCACCCAATCAAAATTGTTATCATTTTTTTAATACAAATAGAGCTTTCTTTTGGTGGTATTTAATTTTTTTGCTAAAGAAACAAAACAATTTTCATAGTTTGTTATAAAATTTTGCAAATAGGTAATTTTTCTTCTCCACTGACGTGTGCTGATGAGGCTGCACTGATGGGCACTGATAGGCTGCACTGATGGGCATTGATACTGTAGGCACTGATGAGAGGGCACTAAGTGGCACTGAAGCTGCACTGATAGGCACTGATGAGGTGGCACTGGTGGGCAATGATGAGGGGGCACTGGTGGGCAATGATGAGGTGGCAATGATTGAAGCTGCACTGATAGATGTCACTGATGTGCACTGATAGGCTGCACTGATGGGCACTGATAGGCACTGGTAGGTGGCAATGATAGGCAGCACTGATTGGTGACACTGATGATGAGGCACCGATGGGCATTGATGGGCAGCACTGATGGGCACTGATAGGTGGCACTGGTGGACACTTATTGGCAGCACTGGTGGGCACTGATAGGTGGCACTGGTTGGCACTGATTAGCAGCACTGGTGGGACCAATGTTCCTGTAACAGAAGCTGGCTTTCTTCTTTTCTCCTTACGCTGATTGTGAGTAGAAAAAAAGCAGATAACTGGCTTCTGTTTACTTCCGTGATCACCTGTCATTGGCTGACAGCTGATCACATGGTAAAGGGCTGCTGTGATTGGCCCCTTACCCTGTTTTGTGATCAGCCGAGTCTGAAGGACTTGACGATCATAGGGTGCACAGACCATGCCCCACACACTGGAAGCCCACGCTGTAGCCGTCTTTCGGCTATGGCACAGTCAGAAAGTGGTTAAAGGGCAACATTAAATACACAATTAATTGAAATAACATGCTTGTGGATGCCTTACACCTGACTGTGAATTGTGCATTTGTATGAAGTATTACAGCAAAAGTGACATTTAGAAAGAGAAAAAAAAAAAAAAAGGTTACAAAATTATATTTCCTAGCTGGCTTCATTCTGTTTGTAATCAAATCAGCATACCATAACCTTTATTCTAGATGAGGGACTGTATGGGCTACAAGGGGGACCCCAATGCAAAAAAATAAAAGCTGACTCTGCAGCCACTATTGCCTTAGCACTAATGATGCTAGTGGCCTGCACAGCCGGAAGTTGTAATTTATTGGCTGTAGTAAAATTGCTAATAAATTAATAACTTTCTGCTGCTTTCAGCCAAAGATTTAGGTAGGCCAGTTGGTCCATGAACTGTGGGAAGGCAGGTTTCGGTAAAAACCCTGGACTGCTGAGAATTCGTTTCCCATCTCTACACCCTTATATTGTGTTGCCTTCCTCTTTATGCTTTTTATTCTGCTTTTTAACCATGCCTTATTATTTTCTTCACTCAGGCATTATAAGGACAAGAAGGGCTGGTCAACATAAACGTGGAACAGGAAGTTTGTAATTTAGACCACTGCAACTTAAAATGTATGCAAGATGCTTAGGTCTATGCAGAGCTTTCATCTAAATTTCATAAATCTCTGATTTATAGGAAACGCATGGTAAAAGTAAAAAATCCAGAAATATATAATTCTGTGAGACTACACATTTACATTTGCTTTATTCTTAAACTTAAGTTGTTAAGAAGTATTGAAACAAAATTATTTTAAAGCTTAACAAACTGCATCTAAAAGAAAAAAAAAACATTTTTTAATTCTATTTTATATGTGTAGCGGGTGTTTGAATTTAGGGGAGGCATCTGGGTGGTAGTGTAACCCAGATGCACAAATTGCTAGGGGATCCGAGACCTTTTTATGGTTCTTGGATGCAGCCAGTTTGTCCCCCTAATTGCAGCCAGTTTGTCCCCCCAATTGCAGCCAGTTTGTCCCCCCAATTGCAGCCAGTTTGTCCCCCCAAATGCAGGCAGTTTGTCCCCCCAAATGCAGGCAGTTTGTCCCCCCAATTGCAGCCAGTTTGTCCCCCCAATTGCAGCCAGTTTGTCCCCCCAATTGCAGCCAGTTTTTGCCCCCAAATGCAGCCAGTTTTTGCCCCCAAATGCAGCCAGTTTGACCCCCCAAATGCAGCCAGTTTGTGCCCCCAAATGCAGCCAGTTTCCCCCCAGCCTGGCACTAAACTTTCTCTGGTCAGCGCCATCCTCCACGCTCCCTCCGCTCCCTTGTGTCTTCTCCCGTCCTGTGAAGCCAATCAGGTGACCGGTAAACAGACCCAGTGCACCTGATTGGCTGAGAGGTGGGTCAGTGTTAGGGAAGCGATTCCCTAACACAGCACTGTTTAACCAGGGAACGCACAGCCTGTGCGCCCTCTGGTTAACCATTTGGAAGCCGATTAGAGCCCACAGGCTCTAATCAGGAAGCCTATTAGAGCCTCTCACTCTAATCAGACACTTCCAAAACACACCCACCCCTGTTATTCAGATGGCTGGCGCTCAACAGGGGGCCGGACACCTGAATAGTGGGCGGCAGCGGCGACAATACATAGATTCATGCAATGCATGAATCTATGTATTGTTGATTGATGGGTGCAGGAGAGAGGGGGCGGCGCTCCTGTGCCCATTATGGACGCACCGCCACTGATAATTGTTATATTTTGTAAAGTTAATATACTGTATTGTTACACAGCTAAAGCCCCGTACACACGGTCGGACTTTTGCCCAACAAACTTAGTTTTAAGCAAGTTGGACCAACAATCCGACCGTGTGTACGCTCCATCGGACAAACTTTTTTTGTTTGGTTTTGGATTTCATCGGACAAAAGTTGGGTCTGCAAACGGACAAACTTTTGCCCAACAAAAGTCCGATGGAGCAAAGACCGACCGTGTGTACAGATAACCATCGGACTTTAGTCCGATGGACAAAACAGCTAATGTTAAAATCAACCAACAATAGCAGAAGTTGACCAAAGGGTGGCAGTAAAGATCAGAAAAGAGCAGAAAAAACACGTGATGTTGTAAGAAGTTTTAAGAAAGTTTGCAGAAAAGTCCGAGCGTGTGTATGCTATGGGTGTTCCCAACCAACTCCGTTCGGACAAAAAAACATGGAAAAGTCCGATGGAAGTCCGACCGTGTGTACAAGGCTTTAGCTTTATTTACTTTATTCACTGCCTGTGTGGCTGGCTTTTCGTTCATCAGAAAGTGTTTTTTTGACTCGGACTTGATTTTGGTTCTATATATGATTATGTATTGTTTATTAATACGGTACTTCAGTATTCTGGCTTCCAGTGTGGAATAGGCGCCAACCCTTGATTCACGGGGCATTCACCTATCTGATCAAAATGTTTGGGAATTGCAAATGTTTATCCGAACTCCAATAAAGGTAATGTGAGCCGAATCTTGAAAATTAGTTGCCTCCATTTTCTAGACTAATGCCACGTACACACGGCCGAGATTCTCGTCGAAAAAAACATGTCGTTTTTTTCGACGAGATTCTTGGACAAGAAGCTTGTCCCGGCCGAGTGTACACACGCTCGTTTCAAAGAACCCGCGGTTCTTTGAATGGAGCGAACGCGGTGACATCATCGAATACGACGAGCATGCGCTCGTCACATTCGATGCCGTCGCCGCCATCTTTGTTCACCCTACCTATGCCTAGGAAGCTACCGCGCATGCGTCAAAGTCATTTCGAGCATGCGCGGGCTTCCCGGCGAAAAGGTAAGTGTACACACACACAATTTTCTCGTCGAGAAACAGGCTGACGAGAATCTCGACGAGAAAATAGAGAGCAGGCTCTCTATTTTCTCGTCGAGATTCTTGACGCTTTTCTTGACGAGAAACCATACACACGAACGAATTTCTCGGCAAGAAATCTCTGCCAGCAAGTTTCTTGCTGGTTTTTGCAGAGAAACTCGTTCGTGTGTACGAGGCTTCATAGGCAAGGAATTGTCAAACAAAGGGAGTGGTAAATTGAGTGCTGCCAGGGGGACATGTACCGATGGAAACAAAATGTAAAAAAATACCATTCAGTGGGGAGCAGCTATGTTTAACCACTTGCTTACCGAGCACTATTGCCCCCTTCCTGCCCAGGCCAATTTTCAACTTTCAGCACTGTCACACTTTGAATGACAATTGTGCAGTCATGCAACACTGCACCCAATTAAAATTTTTATCATTTTTTTAATACAAATAGAGCTTTCTTTTGGTGGTATTTAATTTTTTTGCTAAAGAAACAAAACACTTTTCATAGTTTGTTATAAAATTTTGCAAATAGGTAATTTTTCTCCTCCACTGACGTGTGCTGATGAGGCTGCACTGATGGGCACTGATAGGCTGCACTGATGGGCATTGATACTGTAGGCACTGATGAGAGGGCACTAAGTGGCACTGAAGCTGCACTGATAGGCACTGATGAGGTGGCACTGGTGGGCAATGATGAGGGGGCACTGGTGGGCAATGATGAGGTGGCAATGATTGAAGCTGCACTGATAGATGTCACTGATGTGCACTGATAGGCTGCACTGATGGGCACTGATAGGCACTGGTAGGTGGCAATGATAGGCAGCACTGATTGGTGACACTGATGATGAGGCACCGATGGGCATTGATGGGCAGCACTGATGGGCCCTGATAGGTGGCACTGGTGGACACTTATTGGCAGCACTGGTGGGCACTGATAGGTGGCACTGGTTGGCACTGATTAGCAGCACTGGTGGGACCGATGTTCCTGTAACAGAAGCTGGCTTTCTTCTTTTCTCCTTACGCTGATTGTGAGTAGAAAAAAAGCAGATAACTGGCTTCTGTTTACTTCCGTGATCACCTGTCATTGGCTGACAGCTGATCACATGGTAAAAGGCTGCTGTGATTGGCCCCTTACCCTGTTTTGTGATCAGCCGAGTCTGAAGGACTTGACAATCATAGGGTGCACAGACCATGCCCCACACACTGGAAGCCCACGCTGTAGCCGTCTTTCGGCTATGGCACAGTCAGAAAGTGGTTAAAGGGCAACATTAAATACACAATTAATTGAAATAACATGCTTGTGGATGCCTTACACCTGACTGTGAATTGTGCATTTGTATGAAGTATTACAGCAAAAGTGACATTTAGAAAGAGAAAAAAAAAAAAAAGGTTACAAAATTATATTTCCTAGCTGGCTTCATTCTGTTTGTAATCAAATCAGCATACCATAACCTTTATTCTAGATGAGGGACTGTATGGGCTACAAGGGGGACCCCAATGCAAAAAAATAAAAGCTGACTCTGCAGCCACTATTGCCTTAGCACTAATGATGCTAGTGGCCTGCACAGCCGGAAGTTGTAATTTATTGGCTGTAGTAAAATTGCTAATAAATTAATAACTTTCTGCTGCTTTCAGCCAAAGATTTAGGTAGGCCAGTTGGTCCATGAACTGTGGGAAGGCAGGTTTCGGTAAAAACCCTGGACTGCTGAGAATTCGTTTCCCATCTCTACACCCTTATATTGTGTTGCCTTCCTCTTTATGCTTTTTATTCTGCTTTTTAACCATGCCTTATTATTTTCTTCACTCAGGCATTATAAGGACAAGAAGGGCTGGTCAACATAAACGTGGAACAGGAAGTTTGTAATTTAGACCACTGCAACTTAAAATGTATGCAAGATGCTTAGGTCTATGCAGAGCTTTCATCTAAATTTCATAAATCTCTGATTTATAGGAAACGCATGGTAAAAGTAAAAAATCCAGAAATATATAATTCTGTGAGACTACACATTTACATTTGCTTTATTCTTAAACTTAAGTTGTTAAGAAGTATTGAAACAAAATTATTTTAAAGCTTAACAAACTGCATCTAAAAGAAAAAAAAAACATTTTTTAATTCTATTTTATATGTGTAGCGGGTGTTTGAATTTAGGGGAGGCATCTGGGTGGTAGTGTAACCCAGATGCACAAATTGCTAGGGGATCCGAGACCTTTTTATGGTTCTTGGAGGACTCTGGTGGTGTGAGGTTCCTTGCGGTCCACGGGTGGCGCTGTTGCCCTGGGCTGGAGCTGAACTCACACCGCAAGACTGTACCTTTTTGTCCTCCCCTGAAACTGGTACAGCAGGGCGGGAAAGGGAGAGGGGATAAAAGGAGCGGACACCCTTACCACAGGGTTCGGAGTTGAGAGTTCGGAGTGGGAGTCAGAGGACTCGGCCGCACCCAGGCACCTTCAGCTCGGGTGCTGGCGTTCCAGTGCTCCAGGCCTAGGTGCCTGAGCTAAGCCTGGGGTGAGGTACTAAGGCGGACGCCTGGGGCTCAGTACCTTCGACTGAGTTCCGCGAGGGTGGAGGAATCCGAGGGGGCCCTAACTCCTTGGGTGCCCGTGTCTGAGTTTGTGAGATCTAGTGTGCGGAACTTCTCTGGAGAGTCCGGCGCAGCATCGCTGGTGACAGAGAGGCCTCCGGTTTCTCCCTTGGACGGATTTCCTTCCCCTGACAGGGGTGGTGCTAGCGAAGATAATTCACGTTCTACTTCACATAGTCAGTGGCAGTGACTATTCGCCACTGGTGATATCACAGTGGTTAGCAGGAGAAGGGAAAGGATTGTGCCTCGATCTATTCCCCATTATTACTCAGTAGAAGAAACTGTTTGTTGTTTGCCAAGAAGAATAAAACTGAGTTGGACCTATTCACTGTGTGGAACTCTGGTTACTAGGAGCAAAGGAGTCAGGGACGAAGTACTGGACTTGACTCTAGGACACCTACACAAAACCCAATCTTCTGGCCTTCACCTCTTAGCTATGGAGGACATGGGCCGTGGTGTATCTCATCCCTCCCCCCAGCACTGAGACCCCTAGACGAAGAAAAAAAAACAGAGTATAAGAAGGAGAGAGAGGGGTGAGGGCGCTACATATGTTAACCTGCATAAAATGACATTACATGAGGGAGGTGTTCTCTATCATGGACAGGGTTCTACATGTGTTCTTTCATATGTGAGTTGTGCAGTGAGGGACATTAAAGGCTGGCCGCTTAGACAGAGGCCAATGGAGAGGTATACACTTTTGGGTATGATAAAAATGTTTCAACAGATTGGCAATAGATGAGCTTCCTATGAAAGGGAGCACCATGAACCCTCAAAACTTTAGAAGGCACCAAGAAACTCCTGTATAAAGTGGAAAATCCATGCTAACCTCTAAATAAATGTACAAATATAAATATATATATATATATATATATATATATATATAAATATATGTGCTGTGAACAAACAATATGAAGGTGTTGCAACTAAAAAAAAATTGAAAATTCAGCTCGTAGACGTGTGTAAAAAAGTTAGATGCGCAACCAAAATGTGTAAAAACAAATATATGTGATACCAACATATATTAAACACAACAGTGCCACATTAGGATTTAGAATTAAAAGTCCATAATAAGTGTCACTCCATATATATCCGTAAACGCTGAGCCCTTCAGCAGAAACACAATTGCTCTATTCACCAAATATTTCCACAGAAACAGCCAAGGAATAGTAAAGACCAGAGGGCCGCTTACCAAGTCTGTTGGATCTCTAATTATGGAGATCATATAGGCACACACAGGAGGGATCACTCAGGCAGGGACGGTATGTTCAGATATTTATCCAGTCTCCGGATCCTCTCCTCCACCGACAGTTCCAAGCGCTGCGGTATGTTTCGTGGGACCCTTATCAGGGTAGGTTCGCTCGTGAGGCGTATTTTTTTAAAGGGAAGAAAGAAGACTTCATGGTGCAGTACTGCTAACATCAAGGTTTCTTTATTCCATTTGATGAGCAACTGACATCCAAATAAAAACGGTTTGTAGTATATTCAACGAGACTCACAGCCGCGGCTCAAGCCAGCCAGCTGGTACGTGGTGACGTCATGTCCTACAACTCTACGTGTTTCTCCGTATTAGGCATCGACTGGGAAAGGAGGCTAGGGCTGGACGTCACACACCACGCTATAAATACGTATCGGCAAGAGAGACACCGGAAGCACAATTGGGAACTAATATCAATGTGTCACCGGTGAATATAGAACAAATGGTTGCCAAATCCTTAAACAGCTGTATACTTAAAACATTTGCATAGTAATAAAGCATACCCAATGTTCATCAACATATCATTGTAAATAATAATTCATATATATAAAATGTGTAAAAAATTAATAAAATTACATTGAATCCTACATACTCAAATGATCTGGTGATCACTGACAGAATCAAATAAATATTCTATCAAAAATAGGAGGATTTTTATAGAGGCACAGCTACCTATGTATCTACATTGAATTTCTGATACTTAAGGTGTGCGTATATATGTGTAAATATCCTACAGCGTACATGCATCAAAAAAATATGTATACTTATAGGCTATGCATACACAGACAAACTCTGCAACAATTGCATATTGTAATTGTTTTTTTAATTGTAATTATATGCAATTGTTGTAGAGTTTGTCTGTGTATGCATAGCCTATATGTATACATATCTTTTTGTATGGATGTACACTTTTTATGTAGGATATTTACACATATACGCACACCTTAAGTATCAGAAATTCAATGTAGATACATAGGTAGCTGTGCCTCTATAAAAATCCTCCTATTTTTCATAGAATATTTATTTGATTCTGTCTATGATCATCAGATCATTTGAGTATGTAGGATTCAATGTCATTTTAGCAATTTTTTAACACATTTTATATATATGAATTTTTATCTACAATGATATGCTGATGAACATTGGGTATGCAGTATACAGTTGATTAAGGAAATGGCAACCATTTGTTCTATACACACCGGTGACACATTGATATCAGTTCCCAATTGTGTTTCCGGTGTCTCTCTTGCCGATACGTATTTATAGCGTGGTGTGTGACGTCCAGCCCTAGCCTCATTTCCCAGTCGATGCCTAATACGGAGAAACGCATCGGGTGGAGCTGTAGGACCTGACTAGTGTTGAGCGGGTAGCTGGATATTCGGGTCCGGCGGGTTCGGCCGAACTTCGGAAAAAAGTTCGGATTCGGGACCGAACTTTAACCCGAACCCGGACCCGGACCCCATTGAAGTCAATGGGGACCCGGACTTCTGACGACTAAAAAGGCTCTAAAAAAGTAATGGAAAGGGCTAGAGGGCTGCAAATGGCAGCAAAATGTTGTTAAGAACATGGCAAGTGCTCTGCAAACAAATGTGGATAGGAAATAACTTAAAAGAACATAAAAAAAATAAAAAAATATGCTGGAGGCCCCCTTTTCAGCAGAAGAGGTACAGGAAGTCATTAAGAACCTCAGAAACTCAACGGCACAATGCCACACATATGGTGGGAATGCCCCAGAATACGCCCTTTCTGGAATAAATTATTTAATTTAATGGATAAGCTAGTGGGAAAATAAAATACTTTGAAATAAAAATGTAGCGGGGTGCTAAATTTAAGGAAAGTGTTTGAGTGGTAAATAGGCTCAAATACCCTAATTCTGTAGGATTCATGGACCATTTTGTCCTCGGGGGACAGTATTGGTGTGCAGTTCCCTGCGGCCTACAGGTGGCGCTTTTTGTGTCCCCTCTTGGCAGTAGTACAGCGGGGCGGGGAACCTGCTGTGCATGCCGGGAGAGCATATAAAAGGGGCAGACCTTTGGCCTGGGGGCTGATGTCCAGTGGGGTCCGCGCCCAGGTGCCTTCGGCCTGGGTGCATGTGTTCCTGTTCCATCTCGGGCACCTTTAGCCCGGGGTGAGGTACTATCCTGGAGTTCTTGCTGCCCTGGGTATGGAGGCCTAGGGGCGGGAGTAAAGCCTGGAGTCCAGAGCCGCCTCGTGTAGGGGACCCTGTTCCAGGGAAGGGAGGATCATTCTGATGGACCGATGCGGGAGTCACGGTGAAGGAATGGTCTGTTGACTCCCTGGAGAGATGTCTTCCCCTTGATATGGGCTAGGTTCGTAGAAGGAGAAGCTCAAGGTCACCTTGACTGTATCAGAGGCCTTATTCAACCGGCCCGTGGCAGGGGCCTTATACACCCTGGTCTGTGGCTGAGACCAAAGTTCTCCAGGCCCGTGGCAGGGGCCTTGTACACCCGGTCTGTGGCAGAGACCAACCTCAATGTCTGTGGCAGAGACCGTGCGCCAAAAACTGTTTGAGAAACCTAAGCAGTGAAGTGAATGTGCTACGTTTGTGCCTGGACCTCCTCCACACCTTAAGCTGTCCTGTTTCTTTGCTCTAACCTTTTCTATCTGAGTACAGTTTATTTTGCCATGAGAGAATAAGAGTTGGAGTTTCAGCTGGTGTGGACATTGACTTTACTGGCAATTAAAGGACTTGCCTCTACCTACAGTAGAGGTGAGAATCATCCTCTGGAGGAGTTTTGACTCCGGCTGTGGACACGGCCCGTCAAGTACACCGCTCAACCTCTTTATATAGGATGATACGGGCTGGTAGTGCGGTGTGCCTTTCTCCCTCCTGCGAAGAGCCAACAACATAAAGGCAGGTAAGGGGGAAAGGATCTGTGCGCTACAAAAAAATAAAATAAAAATTTTAATCTTGGCCTAGCAGGACGAGGTCCATATGGAGTAGGAGGTTGAGGTGGCGGTGGATGTGGCTGTGTAGGTGGAAGCGGCGGTGGAGGAGGACGAGGTAGCCAACACTGGTTCAAAAATACAACAATGGCTGGGTAAGGCCGGTGATGTGTCGAATTCTGTCCCCTGTCGAATAGTGTCCGCCCTGTACTGCACTTGCTGAGTATGTAGGACAAGGGGATTTCAAAAATCTCCCAAGACTAACGGCGCCTGCGTGTTGAGTTCAGGTGAAGGCCACACCATCCGTGGTTCAAGCCGAGCCAAGCAAGGCCGCGATCGAAGCGAGCCCGTGAGGGGCCCTGTTACTATGTGCTACCGTATGTCCTCTTGGATGGTGGGGCTTGAACCTGCACTCACAGCGCAGGCGCCGTTCATCTTCGGAGATTTTGTGAATCTCCTTGTCCTCTGTACTGCGCAAGCGCTGCGCCTGCGCAGTACGGGCCGGGCACAATCCGATGGCCGGACAGTTTTTGTCACAACACCGGTATACATGTCTATTCTGCACAAGGTACGGACAAGTCCTGTGGGATCCATGCCTGGTTCATTTTAATGAACGTGAGCTTGTCCACATTGGCTCTGGACAGGCGGCTGCGCTTGTCTGTGATAACGCCCCCTGTCGTGCTAAATACACGTTCAGATAATACACTGGCTGCAGGGCAGGCCAGCACCTCCAAGGCATAAACGGCAAGCTCAGGCCATGTGCCCAATTTGGAGACCCAGAAGTTAAAGGGGGCAGACCCGTCATCCAGTACGTGTAGGCCTGTGGACACATACTGCTCAACCATGTTGGTGAAATGCTGCCTCCTGCTAAGATGTTCCATCTCAGCTGGTGGTGCTGGTTGTTGTGGCGTGCTGACAAAGCTTTTCCACATTTCGGCCATGCTAACCCTGCCTTCTGAGGTGCTGCCGGTGCCCCGGCTGCGTTGGCGACCTCTTCCTCCTCCTCTGCCTTCGCCTTGTGCTTCCACCGTACGCCCGCTGTCAGGTGGGAATGCCACCAGCAGCGCGTCTACCAGCGTGCGCTTGTACTCGCGCATCTTACGATCCCGCTCCAGTGAGGGAATTAAGGACGGTACGTTGTCCTTGTAACGGGGATCCAGCAGGGTGGCCACCCAGTAATCAGCACCAGTTAAAATGTGGGCAACTCGGCTGTCGTTGCGGAAACACTGCAGCATGTTATCGCTCATGTGTGCCAGGCTGCCCAGAGGCAAAGAAAAGCTGTCCTCTGTGGGAGGTGTATCGTCTGTGTCCTCTGTATCCCCCCAGCCACGCACCAGTAATGGCCACGAGCTGGTCTGAGTGCCACCCTGCTGTGAACATGGCTCCTCCTCCTCCTCCTCCTCCTCCATCTCCTCCTCCACCTCGTCATCCTCCAGAACTGTGCTCTTTCTGCCGGACAATTGTGTACCTGGCGTTTGTTGGTGCAGGAACCCACCCTCGTAGCCACTTGTGAAAGACTGCCCTGAAAGCCTTTGAAATGATCCCGCTTCCTCCTCCTCATCCTCCTGTGCCACATCCTCTTCCATCATCGCACAAAGCGTTTTTTCAAGGAGGCATAGAACTGGGATAGTAACGCTGAGAACGGCGTCATTGGCACTGGCCATGTTGGTGGAGTACTCGAAACAGCGCAACAAGGCACACAGGTCTCGCATGGAGGCCCAGTTATTGGTGGTGAAGTGGTGCTGTTCCGCAGAGCGACTCACGCGTGATTGCTGCAGCTGAAACTCCACTATTGCCTGCTGCTGCTCGCACAGTCTGGCCAGCATGTGCAAGGTGGAGTTCCACCTTGTGGGCACGTCACATATGAGGCGGTGAGCTGGAAGGCCGAAGTTACGCTGCAGCGCTGACAGGCGAGCAGCAGCAGGGTGAGAACGCCGAAAGTGCGCACACACAGCCCGCACTTTCTGCAGCAGCTCTGGCATATTGGGGTAATTTTTAAGGAACCTCTGGACCACCAAGTTCAGCACATGCGCCAGGCAAGGGATGTGCGTCAAACCGGCTAGACCCAGAGCTGCTACGAGATTTCGCCCATTATCGCACACCACCAGGCCGGGCTTGAGGCTCACTGACAGCAACCACTCATCGGTCTGTTGTTCCATGTCCCTCCACAACTCCTGCGCGGTGTGGGGATTTTCCCCCAAATTCCCCCAAGTTTTAAAACTGCCTGCTGTCGTTTACCCCTGGCTGTGCTGAAGTTGGTGGTGAAGGTGTTACACTGAATGGATGAGGAGGCGGTAGAGGATGAGGAAGCGGAGAAGGAGGAGTTAGCAACAGGAGGCAAACTGAAGCGCCCTGCAATCCTCGGTGGTGGAAGGACATGCGCCAAACCGCTATCTGCCTCAGGCCCAGCAGCCACTGCATTTACCCAGTGTGCTGTTAGGGAGATATAACGTCCCTGACCGTGCTTACTGGTCCACGCATCCGTAGTTAGGTGGACCTTGCCACAGATGGCGTTGCGCAGTGCACACCTGATTTTGTCCCCCACCTGGTTGTGCAGGGAAGGGATGGCTCGCCTGGAAAAGTAGTGGCGGCTGGGCACGACGTACTGCGGGACAGCCAATGCCATCAGGCTTTTAAAACTCTGCGTCTCCACCAGACGGAATGACAGCATTTCAAAGGCCAGGAATTTTGAAATGCTGGCATTCAGGGCCAGGGATCGCGGGTGGCTAGGGGGGTACTTCCTCTTCCGCTCCAATGTTTGGGAGATAGAGAGCTGAACGCTTCCATGGGACATTGTGGAGATGGTCGGTGACCCAGGTGGTAGTGTTGCTGGCAGATCCTCTGTTTGCGTGGTGACAGGTGCCACTGTCACTACAGAGGTGGATGAAGAGGCCGAGACTGCAGCAGAAGAGGAAGCAGGAGGAGCCAGAGACCTTTCTTGGTTTCTGAGGTGTCTACTCCACTGCAGCTCGTGCTTTGCACTTAGATGCCTGGTCATGCAGCTTGTGCTCAGGTTGAGAACGTTTATGCCTCGCTTCAGGCTCTGATTGCACAGCGTGCAAACCACTCATGTCTTGTCATCAACACACTGTGTGAAGAACTGCCACGCTAGGGAAGTCCTTGGACCTGGCTTTGGTGTGCTCGGTCCCTTGCTGCGTTGGGCAGTAGCAGATGTACTGTCTAGGGGACGGACGCTCCGCTTTTGCACCCTGCTCCCTCTTCTGCTGTGCTGGTGGCTCTGTGCGACCACCGCCTCTTCCTCCGAACTACACTGGTCACCTGCATAACGTTGATTCCATGTGGGGTCGAGGACCTCATCGTCCTCCACATCATCTTCCACCCAGTCTTCACCCCTGCCCTCCATGTCTGTCTGCACAATTGCGAAAGCAGCAGCAGTTGGCACCTGTGTTTCGTCATCATCCGAGACGTGCTGCGATGGTCCTCCCATGTACCCATCATGAAACATAAGTGGTTGGGCATCGGTGCACTCAATCTCTTCCACTTCTGGGGCAGGGCTAGGTGGATGGCCCTGGGAAACCCTGCTAACAGAGTCATCGAAAAGCAGAAGAGACTGCTGCATGATTTGGGGCTCAGACTGCTTGGCTGATTTGCAAGGGGGTGAGGTGAAAGACTGATGGACATGGGCTTCAGGTGCCAACTCTGATCTTTCATCAGAAGAGTGGGTGGGAGACAATGTGAAGGAACCCGAGGCACTGTCAGCAACCCAATCTACTATCGCCTGTACTTGTCCTGGCCTAAACATTGGTACAGCCTCATTAGGCATGACAAAATACCGCCGCAGGCTCGGTCGCCTACTCGCACCTGAGGAAGGTGTTTCACTTGTGCGTGTAGCTGGCACAGATCCACCACGTCCTCTCCCTGCAACAGGAGCTCCACCAGCAGCACCACGACCGGGGCCACCACGTCCCTTTGACCTTCCCCTCATATTTTCCAAATTTAGGATCTTGCCCTAAATGGCGTTTTTTGGAAGACCACAACACACCCACAGTACGTAATGGCTGAAACGCACAGCTACAGAACTGCAGAAAATGCTATTCAAAAAAAAAAGGTTGTTTTTTTTAGTATAGCACAGTACAAGGAAAATATATATAAATTGTTTTTTTACACACACCTCCAGATGTGTATTTCACACTGCAAAATATTTTCTGTGGCCCTAAATGGCGTTTTTTGCCAGACCACAACACACCCACAGCACGTAACCGCTGAATCGCACAGCTACAGAAAATGCTATTCAAAAAAAAAGGTTGTTTTTTTTAGTATAGCACAGTACAAGGAAAATATATAGAAATTGTTTATTTTACACACCTCCACATGTGTATTTCACACTGCAAAATATTTTCTGTGGCCCTAAATGGCATTTTTTGAAAGAGCACAACACAACCACAGTATTTAACCACTGAATCGCACAGCTATAGAAGTGCAGAGAATGCTATTCAAAAAAAATGTTGTTTTTTTTAGTATAGCACTGTACAATATATTGAAATTGTTTATTTTACACACCTCCACATGTGTATTTCACACTGCAAAATATTTTCTGTGGCCCTAAATGGCGTTTTTTGAAAGAGCACAACACAACCACAGTATTTAACCACTGAATCGCACAGCTATAGAAGTGCAGAGAATGCTATTCAAAAAAAATGTTGTTTTTTTTAGTATAGCACTGTACAATATATAGAAATTGTTTATTTTACACACCTCCACATGTGTATTTCACACTGCAAAATATTGTCTGTGGCCCTAAATGGCGTTTTTTGAAAGAGCACAACACAACCACAGTATTTAACCACTGAATCGCACAGCTATAGAAGTGCAGAGAATGCTATTCAAAAAAAATGTTGTTTTTTTTAGTATAGCACTGTACAATATATAGAAATTGTTTATTTTACACACCTCCACATGTGTATTTCACACTGCAAAATATTTTCTGTGGCCCTAAATGGCGTTTTTTGAAAGAGCACAACACAACCACAGTATTTAACCACTGAATCGCACAGCTATAGAAGTGCAGAGAATGCTATTCAAAAAAAAATGTTGTTTTTTTTAGTATAGCACTGTACAATATATAGAAATTGTTTATTTTACACACCTCCACATGTGTATTTCACACTGCAATTTATTTTCTGTGGCCCTAAATGGCGTTTTTTGAAAGAGCACAACACAACCACAGTATATAACCGCTGAATCGCACAGCTGCAGAGAATGCTATTCAAAAAAAAGTTTTTTGGTTTTTTTTAGTATAGCATAGTACAAGAAAAATATATAGAAATTGGTTATTTCACACAACTAGAGATATACACTGCAAAATATTTTTTTTGCCCAAAAATAGGTCTTTTTTTGCGCACAACAAAGTGCCGTTTTTTTTTTGCAACAGCACAATAAAGTGCCTTTTTTTTTTTTTTGGGGCCCAAAAATGGGTCTTTTTAGCAAAAGCACAATAAAGTGCCTTTTTTTTTTTTTTTTTTTCTGACCAAAATAGGTCTTTTAGCAAGAGCACAATACAGCCACAGTATGGAATAGGTGTATCACTCAACGTAATGCAGTGCTGGTGCACTGAGCTTGCAACACAAACAGATAAACCTATGCAGATCGCTGAGCTATTATATCTCTCAATCTGGACTCCTATCTAAAGCTCTCTCCCTGAAAGCACAAACAGGATCCTGCCCCTACACTACACTACACTGTCTCCCTATCTTTTCTATCAGTAGATTGCAGAATCAGGACTAACTCCTATTCTCTCCCTCACAGCAACAGCAGCCAGGATCCTTTCCCTACACTGTCTAAAAGCAGAGTGACGATCTGTGCTGTGTGCCTCTTTCTTATATAGAAGCTGGTCACATGCTGGGTCACATGTTGCACTGACCAATTACAGCCATGCCATTAGTAGGCATGGCTATGATGGCTTCTAAGGGCACACCAGCTAATCAAATGGTGATTGGCTGGCCCCTGAAGCATTTCTAACTGCGCCATTAAATTCCCGAATCCGAACCCGAACCCGGACTTTAGCGCAAAATCCGGGTCCGGGTCCGGGGTCGGGAAAACGCCAAAATTCGGTACGGACCCGAACTTTACAGTTCGGGTCCGCTCAACACTAGACCTGACGTTACCACATACCAGGTGGCTGGCTTGAGCCGCGGCTGTGAGTCTCATTGAATATACTACAAACCGTTTTTATTTAGATGTCAGTTGCTCATCAAATGAAATAAAGAAACCTTGATGTTAGCAGTACTGCACCATGAAGTCTTCTTTCTTCCCTTTAAAAAAATACGCCTCACGAGCGAACCTACCCTGATAAGGGTCCCACGAAGCATACCGCAGCGATTGGAATTGTCGGTGGAGGAGAGGATCCGGAGACTGGATAAATGTGTGAACATACCGTCCCTGCCTGAGTGATCCCTCCTGTGTGTGCCTATACGATCTCCATAATTAGAGATCCAACAGATCTGGTAAGCGGCCCTCTGGTCTTTACTATTCCTTGGCTGTTTCTATGGAAATATTTAGTGAATAGAGCAATGTAAACATTATGGTTGCACATCTAACTTTTTTACACACCAAGAAACTCCTGTTTAAAATGAATCTTCTAATGTCTGGAAAACTGAACATTTTAATACAACAACGTATCAAACCAATGTACATTTCTACAGATGATTTATAGAAAAAGCAGCAAATTATCTAGTATTAATAATATAAGATGTTCCCAGTATAGCATATGCATGAATGTTGGGTTTTCCAGGCTAAACTGCTAGGCATTTATGTTATTGGACAGTTCTAATGCCGCGTACACATGATCGAGTTTCACGGCGGTGAGAACACCGCCGTGAAACCCGACAGGAAAAACGAGGACCGGCTTGGTCCCCTACACACGGCTGGTTTTCATGACAGGTTTTCTCTTGGTCGAGAAAACCGGCCGTGTGTAGGCTCCCTAGCAGTGTTTCCCTATGGGAAAAGTGCCGCGGAAAAAAATGCCCCAATTCGCGACGAGAAAAATTAGAGCATGTTCTAAATTTTCTCGTCGTGATTCTTGTTGTCGTCGGGAAAAATGCTGGAAAGCCTACACGGCCGTTTTTCTCGTCCAAGAGAAAAAATAAAAATTTTCCCGACGAGAAAAGTGATCGTGTGTACGCGGCATTACATTTGAGGAATTCTGCACTCCTTTACAAAGGATAGCATTGAACCCTCATGTGTGGGACTAGTTCTGGTGACCTGGGGGGGGGGGGGCAAGAAATTCCCTTAATTTGCAGGTATTTCCTCTCACTTCCTGTTTTGGCTGTTTGACAGGAAGTCAATGGGACACAAATGGCAAAAAACAAACAAAAAACATGACAGGGTTTTATCCCTCTCTTATTATATCCTAAAATTAAAAAAATTAAAAAAAGGACTATAGTTCTACTTTAACCACTTAAGGACTGGAAGGATTTACCCCCTTAATGACCAGACCATTTTTTGCGATACGGCACTGTGTCTGTTTAGCTGACAATTGCGCGGTCGTGCGACGCTGCACCCAAACAAAATTTATGTCCTTTTCCCCCCACAAATAGAGCTTTCTTTTGGTGGTATTTGATCACCTCTGCAATTTTTATTTTTTGCACTATAAACAAAAAAAGACCGAAAATTTTGAAAAAAAAAAATATTTTTTAACTTTTTGCTATAATACATATCAATATTTTTTTTTTCAAAAAAGCACATTTCTTCATGAGTTTAGGTCAATATGTATTCTTCTACATATTGTTGGTAAAAAAAAAAAAAAATTGCAATAAGCGTGTATTAATTGGTTTGCGCAAAATAGGGGATAGATATATGGCATTTGTATTATGTTTTTTTTTACTAGTAATGGCGGTGATAAGCGATTTTTATCAGGACCTGCAACATTGCGGCGGACATATCTGACACTTTTGACACTTATTTGGGACCATTGACATTTATACAGCAATCAATGCTATAAAAATGCACTGATTACTGTATAAATTACATTGGCAGGGAAGGGGTTAACATTAGGGGTCGATCAAGGGGTTAAATGTGTTCCCTGGGAGGTGTTTCTAACTGTGGGGGGAGGGGACTGACTGGAGGAGGAGAGAGATCGCTCTTCCTGATCACTAGGAACAGCAGATCTCTCTCTCCTCCCCTGTCAGAACGGAGATCTGTTTGTTTACATTGATAGATCCCCGTCTCTCTGTGGAGCTATCGCGGGTGGCCGGCGGACATTGTGGGTGACTGGCGGATATCGCGGCCGCTGGCCACGCGCATCGGCTCCCCCCGGCCATGCAGCGGGCACGCGCCTGCTATAGCTCTTAAAGGAGCCAACGTACTGGTACGGTAAATCGTGGGAATGAGCCGACCTGCCGCGGAATAATGACGGCTGCTGGTCGGCAAGTGGTTAATTGTAATTTCATTTTTCATCACAAAAAGTTTATTGTGTTTGTTTGATTGACTATTGATGAATTGTATAAGATTTAAAGGGACAGCTCACTTTTTTGCACAATATAAGGTTGGTGAGGTCGCTTAGGGAAGAGCTTAGGTGGCTTTGTATGTTGTGGTTAGTATCTTGAGAACATTATTCATTGGGCATGCCAGTGGAGGGATTGACAGAAAGGGATGGTGGCCACTGGCCACCAACTGATTGGTAAGGTGGATGAGTCTGGCAGCAGCATTTATGATAAACTGAAGGGGAGATGGCTCTAGAACAGTGGTTCTCAACCTGGGGTTGGGACCCCCTCGGGGGTCAAATGACAATTTGCCAGGGGTCACCAAATCCTGGGCTGTTCTTGAAGTCCGCACCACTCTCCCAGCCTTTTTGCTGCCGCCCAGCAGGGCTGTCCCTGGAGCCTGTGGCTGCCCAGCTGGGCTGTCCCTGGAGCCCGCAGACACCCACTTAGCCAAACCCGCAGCGCCCATTCAGTTCACGGCATGGGTGGGGGGCAGAGACTAGAGGTCAGCTAACTGGTGAGGAATGTGAAGTGGGAGGGGCTGGAGGAGACCCCGTCTCCTGATTTTGGCATAGGTGTCACTGCTGCGAGACACCACAGAACCGGAGACACAGTGAAGCCCGAGACACAGTGAGTAAGGCTACCTGTGATTAGAGTTGCCATTAAAAGTCCCCACTACAGTTCTCAGATCAGCAGATGACCTTGGTCAAGAGCACCTAAGTTGGCTGATCAGAACTCCACCCAGCACTGCCACTCTTCCCATCCCCCACCAGCACTGCCACTCATCTCATTCCCCCCACAAAGGAGTAAGAGAAGGAATAAAAATAGGGAATACATGGAAGGGAGAGGAAAAGAGGGGGAGGAACAAAGAAAAAGTGAGAGAAAGAATAAGGGAAAGAGCAAAAAAGATGGCTGGAAAAAAGGATGGGGGGAAAAAAAAACAAGAAATTAGGATAGAGAGAGAGATAAAAGGGAGAGAAAGGAGAACAAAGAGAAAATGTGGTACATCCTAAAATGTACCATAAGGTGTTTTAATACTGTACGAGTGGAAGGGACTCAGGGAGCGCTAAATGTCCGTGGGTTAGGGGTAGACAATTACTTGTCTTGCCTTGGGTGCTGACAACCTACGCTACGAAAATAATTTTGCCGTCAGGGGTCCCCACAACTTGGGAAAATTTATCAAGGGGTCACGGCTCTAGAAAGTTTGAGAACCACTGCTCTAGACGCAGGCCAACGAGGATGGAGTTGCAAATTTGAGGCGAGGGATAACAAGGGAGTGAATCAGAAGCTCCATGGTGTCATTTGTTAAGCTGTTACATGGAACTTGACTCAGCTTAGGAATTTAAGGCCCTCAGAATTCCAGGTCTCTAATAGGGTGCTCATGCTTAGAGAGAGTAAACTATTAAAAAGCATGTTGTGGAAGACACGGTTACAGTAAGATTATTTTTGGAAATACAGACATGCATGCAGCTAGTGAAAATTTATGTTCCCTGGCTGTTCAATGTTACCCCATTTTGTTAGGATCAGAGTCTACCTGGGCACTGTTGACTGAAGCTGTCAGCGAAAACTAAACATATTTCAAAATGGCTGCCAGCCAAAAACACAAAACATGCCAAAAACTAAACATAAAAAGGTCTGCCTAGTATCAAAACAATTGCACCCTCGACACAAACACTATATTTTTTTAAACTGTCCCTCTTAAGCCAAGAGCATAGTGCCAGTTGTAGAGTGTTAATAACACTAAGCAGGCTGTGACTGCAGCTACCCCGGGTTCTTGCTGTATACTGACAAGCAGATTCGAATGAGAAAACATGTAAATGATACTGGATACTTAGGATTGAAATTAGGTATTGGCAACAAAATAGAACTAGATTATGATTTAACCACTTCAATACCGGGCCAATTCTGACACCTCTCACATACATGTAAAAATCGACTTATTTTTGCAAAAAAAATTACTTAGAACCCCCAAATATTATAGATTTGTTTAAAGTGGAAGTAAACCCTCCTATCATTTTCAGGCAAGGAAGCTGCCATCTTGGCCTCTGTTTAATCTTCAACTGCCATGATGCTGCACATGTGATCAGTTATGACACCAGCCATTGGATGGTTTGACAGTTTGGTTGAGAGCACAACCAATGTGACAGTTGGCATTCCCGCATGCCGGGAATGTAACTGCTTTTTGAAACTGTTAAATCGATGGGTTTACTTCCGCTTTAAGCAAAGGCCCTAGGGAATAAAATGGTGGGTATTGCAATTTTTTATGTCACACGGTATTTGTGCAGCAGTTTTTCTAACGCAATTTTTTGGGAAAAAATACACTTTAACCACTTGCCGACCGCCGCACGCCGATGTACGTCGGCAGAATGGCACGGCTGGGCATATTGGCGTACAGGTACGTCCCCTTTAATATGTACAGCCGTGGGTCACGCAAGCGACGGTGCCGGCGCGCTTGCGACCCGCTCGGGTACTCCGTGACCGCGCCTGCGGGACACGCGGACCCGATCGCCGGTGGTGTCCCGCAATCGGGTCACCGAGCTGAAGAACGGGGAGAGGTAAGTGTAAACAAACCTCTCCCCGTGCTTCCTAGTGAGCCTGTCACTGATCGTCTGTTCCCTGTCATAGGAAATGACGATCAGTGACGTCACACGCCAAGCCACGCCCCCACACAGTAAGAATCACACATTAGGTCACACTTAACCCCTTTAGCGCCCCCTACAGGTTAACCCCTAAACTGCCAGTGTCATTTTCACAGTAATCAGTACATATTTATAGCACTGATCTCTGTAAAAATGACAATGGTCCCAAAATAGTGTCAAAAGTGTCCGATATGTCCGCCATAATGTCGCAGTCACGATAAAAATCGCTGATCGCCGCCATTACTAGTAAAAAAATAAAATAATAAAAATGCCATAAAACTATCCCCTATTTTGTAGACGCTATAACTTTTGCGCAAACCAATCAATAAACGCTTATTGCGATTTTTTTTTTTACCAAAAATATGTAGAATAATACGTATCGGCCTAAACTAAGGAAAAAATATTTTTTATATATATTTTTGGGGGATATTTATTGCAAAAAGTAAAAAAAATTGATTTTTTTTCAAAATTGTCGCTTTATTTTTGTTTAGAGGGCAAAACTTAAAAACCGCAGAGGTGATCAAATACCACCAAAAGAAAGCTCTATTTGTGGGAAAAAAAGGACGCCAATTTTGTTTGGGAGCCACGTCGCACGACCGCGCAATTGTCAGTTAAAGTGACGCAGTGCCGAATCGCAAAAAGGGGCCTGGTCCTTTAGCAACAAAATGGTCTGGGGCTTAAGTGGTTAAAGAATTTTAGCGAACACAAACACAATATAATACCAATTTATTTGGGGTGAGATATAAAAGATAATGTTACATCGAGTAAATAGATCACAAACATGTCATGCTTTAAAATTGCGCACATTCTTTGAATGGCAACAAACTATGGTACTTTAATCACTTGCCAACCAGCTGCCGTCATTATACGGTGGCAGGTTGGCTCGTTCCCGCGGATTGCCATACTGGTACGTCGGCTCCCCTCGGTGGGGGACCCGATGCGCGTGGCCGGCGGCCTACCACGATCGCAGGCACGAGAGCCAGAACGGGGATCTGTGTATGTAAGCACACAAAAATCCCATTCTGACAGGGGAGGAGAGACCGATCTGCTTTTCCTATCAGTCCTATCCCCCCACAGTTTGAAACACACATGAGGGAACACATTTAACCCCCTGATCACCACCTAGTGTTAAGCCAGTGACATTTATACAGTAATCAGTGCATTTTTATAGCACTGATTGCTGTATTAATGTCACTGGTCCCAAAAAAGTGTCAAAAGTGTCCGATCTGTCTGCCGCAATGTCGCAGTCCTGCTAAAAATTGGAGATCGCTGCCATTATTAGTAGAAAAAATAATAATAATAAAAATGTTAATACGCTTATTGATTTTTTTTAACCAAAAATATGTAGAAGAATACGTATCGGCCTAAACTGAGGAAGAAATTTGTTTTTGTTTTTTTAAATTGGGATATTTATTACAGCAAAAATAAAAAAATTAAAATAGTTTTTTTTCAAAAATTGTCGCTCTTTTTTTGTTTACCTCTGCGTTTGTTTTTGTTTTTTTGCGCTATAATCAAATACCACCAAAAGAAAGCTCTATTTTTTGGAAAAAGAGGCCGTCAATTTTGTTTCAATACAGCGTCGCACAACCACGCAATTGTCAGTTAAATTAACGCAGTGCCGTATTGCAAAAAATGGCCCAGTCATGAAGGATGGTAAACCTCCTAGGGCTGAATTTTGCTTTTTTTTGTAGCCCTGATAAAGTAGAATTTTTGGGCTCCCGAAATGCGTTAGCTGCCTTTTCACGTTTTTTTATTTTTCGTTGTTTGCGGAATGAATAAAATGCATTTCTGGACTGTTGTTTAGTCTTCTCTTTGGTTGACTCACATATTGGGACAGATTTACTAAAACTTGTACACTCAGAAGCTGGTGCAGCTGTACATGGTAGCCAATCAGCTTCTAACTTCAGCTTGTTCAATTACGCTTTGGCAATAAAAACTGGAAGGTGATTTGCTTCTATGCAGAAGTGAGCCTGAATTTGCACTCTCCAGCTTTAGTAAATAAACCCCATTGTCTTCTCAAATCGTGAACCTGTTCGTTTAGGCTCCATTCACATCTTGGCGTTCCAAATTGCAGGCGGAATCTGCGCGATTCGAAATAGCGGCAAATCGATTGACAATTGTGGCAAAATCAAGCAAACTGAATCACAGGACAGCTGTAACCCAAAAGAAGTTCTGTTTCCGCTATTTTATCGCGATTGTCACCCAACGAATCGCGGCAAAATTGCGCTGCGATCAGCGTGCCATCGGAAGTGACGGGGATCGTATGGGCATCCCTCGATTTGCTATTTAGAATCGCGGGCAGAATCGCATCAATACCGCCTGCGATTTGGAACGCCAAGATGTGAACGGAGCCTTAGAGCAGAGGTCTCTAAACTTTCTAAAGAAAGGGCCAGTTTACTGTCCTTCAGACTCTAGGGGGCTTGTGCACAGTGAGTAAACAGATCTTTGGTATTAGATTGAGAAATGGTTGGTGTGGGAGGAAAAGTGCCCCATTTTTCTTGTCAGTGGAAGGAATTGTGCCTCATCGTTGGTGTCAGTAAAAGAAATAGTGCTCCATTGTTGATGTCAGTGGAAGGAAAAGTGCCCCATCGTTGGTGTCAGTGGAAGGAAAAGTGCCCCATCGTCGGTGTCAGTGGAAGGAATAGTGCCCCATTGTTGGTGTCAGTGGAAGGAATAGTGCCCCATTGTTGGTGTCAGTGGAAGGAATAGTGCCCCATCTTGGTGTCAGTGAAAGAAATAGTGCCCCATCGTTGGTGTCAGTGGAAGGAAAAGTGCCCCATCGTTGGTGTCAGTGGAAGGAAAAGTGCCCCATTGTTGGTGTCAGTGGAAGGAATAGTGCCCCATCGTTGGTGTCAGTGAAAGAAATAGTGCCCCATCGTTGTTGTCAGTGGATGGAATAGTGCCCCATTGTTGGTATTAGTAAAAATGCCTCAAGGGTTGAGTAAAGGCAAGCAAAGGGCCGAATCCGGCCCCAGGGCTGCAGTTTGGAGATCACCGGTAGATGGATCTCTTTTGCAGTGGTGGTGCGTCCCTCTCTACAGCCACCCCCTCTATCACCAAAAGATAGATTCATGCATTGCATGAATCTATCTATGGCCGTCGCTGCCACGCCCTATTCAGGCGCCCGGCCCCTTTTCGGGCTTCGGGCGCCTGAATTACAGCGGCGGGGGCTGTTTTTGAAGCACCTGATTAGAGCCATAGGCTCTAATAGACATCAAAAAAGGTAAACAGCGAGTGCCATCCTTGGCGCTCGCAGTTCACCCAGCTGTGTTAGAAAAGCAAATGAATATTCGCTTTCCTAACACTGAACCGCCTCTCCGCCAATCAGGTGTTCGGATCTGTTACCCGTCACCTGATTGGCTGAAACGACAGGCACTGTAATTGGATGCCTACCAGGCATCCAATCATAGGAGAGGACAGGAGGAGCGGACGGGAGAAAACATTGAGGACATGAAGGAGCATGGAGGACACCGCTCGCTGCCCGCTGCCATCACCCGCTGCCCCACTGAGACAGGGTAAGTGCTGGGCAGATGGCGGATGGGCAGGGGGCACAGTGACAGCATTCGATGGGCACAGTGACAGCATTCGATGGGCACAGTGAGATCATTTGATGGGCACAGTGGGAGCGTTTGATGGGCACAGTGGCGGCGTTTGATGGGCACAGTGGCTGTGTTTGATGGGCACATTGGCAGCGTTTGATGGGCACAGTGGCTGCGTTTGATGGGCACAGTGGCTGCGTTTGATGGGCACAGTGGCTGCGTTTGATGGGCACAGTGGCTGCGTTTGATGGCACAGTGAGGCTGCAATTGATGGGTTTTTTTCCCCAGAATTTTTCAGTTTTTTTGCACCCCCAAAAAATTTTGAGCACCAGCCGCCACTGGTGTAGAGAGCTGCTAGTCTTAAGCCATTGGATATATGAAAAAGTTTTTGACTATTGAGGTATCTATGCCCATTACTTCAGCTGCACCTTTCTTTAGCATATCATCTACTTTGTGGATTTAGATGTCGGCTCTGAGATGAGAAAACATGCAAATCCTGGCGCCTATGCAGTCTTTGGCTGTGTGCACAAAGGTCTGACACAGGTCAATCCCTGCAATTGGGATTGGCTACAAAGTTGCATGGTTGCAGTTTGATAACTGGGGCAGAGGAGACTAATGAAATTCTTCCTATTGCTTGCAGCTGACTGATGACATCATCTCAGCCCAGGCAAAACAATCTCACTAGAGCTCAGGGGCTGCTTTTTAATGATAAAAGATGCATATTATTATTATTTTTTATGATACTGTTGCTGTATGTTGTGACATGCCAGGAATGTATTCCTGCAGACTTGTAATGTTCCTCAAAGGTCCACTTTAAGTAATGTTAATACTTGTTAAGCTAGTCATTTTTTTATTTATTTTTTATTTCATGTTGTCTTTTCCTTTCAAAGGGAAAAAATGATGCATACTGAGCTAATTAGTGTCACAGAATTCAAAACAAAGTACATGGTAAGATACATTATAAGGTTTATTGATACAAACTGTCAGTTAGATGGAGATGTTGCCACTTGAGAGATTCAACCTTTCTGTCTATTGTAGGTTGGAAAGCAAACAATGACGTCTATCGTATTGTTTTTTTCAGGGAATACCATGTCTTTTCTTTTATTCATTTTTTTAAATGAGTTTCTTCATGTTATGTGGATCATCTAGATCTGGATCATCTCCAAACTTTCTAAACAAAGGGCAAGTTTATTGTCCTTCAGACATTAGGGGGGCTTGACTGTGGCCAGTGGGAGTAAACAATGCCCCACCGTTGGTGTCATTGGGAGGAAGAGTGCCCCATCGTTGGTACCATTGTGGGTAATAGTGCCCCATTGTTGGTGTCATTGGGAGGAATAGTGCCCCATTGCTGGTGTCATTGGGAGGAGAAGTGGCCCATTGCTGGTGTCAGTGGAAGGAATGGTGCCCCGAGGGCCGGATAAAGGAAAGCAGAGGGCCGCATTCGGCCCAAGGGCCGTAGTTTGAAGACCACTGATCTAGAGCAGTGGTCTCCAAACTACAGCCGGATGTGGCCCTTTGCTTGCCCATATCTGGCCCTTGGGACACTCTTCCTCCCACTGATGAAACAATGGGGAATTATTCTTCCCACTGACACCAATAATGGAGCATACATTTTTCCTCTGACACCAATGGTGGGAAACTATTCCTCCCAGTGACATCAACAATGGGGCACTATTCCTCCCAGTGACACCAACAATGGGGCACCATTCCTCTTCCACCTAACCACAGGGGTGCTATGTACTTTTTTCACATCCACTCACCACCAAGCCTGAGGCAATATCTGCTCCCACTGTTCACAGTACGGCCCCATTAAAGTCTGAAGGACAGTAAACTGGCTCTTTGTTTACAAAGTTTTGAGCCCCCTGATCTAGAGCAGTCTTTTTCAACCTTCTAGTGCAGAGGAACCCTGGAAATAATGTCCATGTCTCCGGGAACCCCTGCTAAATTATTAGATTTCTATATTTCACGACACAATTACATGGTCAGTAAGATGTAAATATAATAATTCATCAAGAGAATGCAGTGTATCTAGCATACTTGACACCTAGAGCAGAGGGTTTTTTTTTTTTTTTTTAACACCCCCTTGGTCTATAAAAAAATAAATAGTTTCAGTAACAGACATAAAATTTAAAAAATAATAATAATGGCTAGACTAGAAACACCAACAGTGAAAATGTTAGTGCCCCTTACATTGGTGGTTAGTGGAAAAGTGCCTTCTTATATTGGTAGTCAGTGTAGTGCTCCCATACATTGGTTCCCGATGGCAGAAGGACCCCTTTAATAATGTACTCCAGAACATATACTCAAAGAGACGCTGGGAACCTTTAGACTTCCAAATATTGTCAGATGAAGGAGAATTTCAAACAAGCTCAAAAGCTCTGGCCCGGTGGCTCCCACACAGCAAGGCTTCCCTCGATGGGCACCCAACAATAACTCACACCATAGAAATTCAGAAAGGAACACCAGACCAAAATTGGATAAAATAGTCCAAGATGGATGGACACAGATCTTTATTAGAACCAGTACTGAATACTCCTCATGGATTTTGCAGTAGCCAATGATTAGAGTTGGGTGATCGACTCAGCCCAAGCATCAGTTCGGGCCCAACTTTGGCTGTTTGCCCCATTCAGGAAACACCCAAATTTGCAGGGTGTTCAACGGGTGTACGCCCTGCTGAGTGCACAGTGCATTTTGCGCCCTGATTGGGCAAAGCTTTGTCCAATCAGGGCGCAGTATAAGCTTGTTGTTAAGGAGCAGGACCAGGAAGTCGACTGCACCGTCCTTAACAACCGCTTTCAATGGACTTTACCGCCGACAGCTGAGTAAAAAAAAGTCCCCCCCAGTCCATACCAGGCTCTTATCTGAGCATGCAGCCTGGCAGGTCAGGAAAGGGGAGGGGGGGGGCGAGTGTTGATGAGGACAAGGGACTCTGGTGGTTGTGGATGTCTGCAGGCAGGGGGGCTACTGAGTAGAGGGGGCTTTCAGATTTTGGACCCCTTATTGAGGGCATGTGGCCTGTTATGGTTCGGGCGGGGGGGGGGCGCTCACTTGTCCCCCCTCTTTCCTGACCTGCCAGGCTGCTTGCTCAGATAAGGGTCTGGTATGGCTTTCGGGGGGACCCTACACCGTTTTTTCTTTATTATATTTTCGTAGCTGGGTGTCGGCAATTGCAACTGCGAGTCATTTTAAATGTGATTTGACTCGGTTTTTTTCTTTAGAAATGTCATTTTTGCTGCAGCATGTTCTATATATGCTAAAGATGTGCCACTTTACAGGCAGACTAAGGGGACTCCTAAGGGACTATATTTAACCACTTCAATACCATGCACTTACACTCCCTTCCTGCCCAAGCCAATTTTCAGCTTTCTGTGCTGTCACTGTTTAAATGACAATTGAGCGGTCATGCTACACTGTAACCAAACAGAATTTTTATAATTTTGTTCCCACAAATAGAGCTTTCTTTTGGTGGTATTTTCTTACCTCTGCGGTTTTTATTTTTTGCTACACAAATAAAAAAAGACAGAAAATGTTTAAAAAAATAAAAGTTTTTCTTTTTTTTCTGTTATAAAATTTTGTAAATAAGTAAGTTTACTCCTTCACTGATGGGCACTGATAAGGTGGCACTGCCGGGCACTGATAAGGTGGCACCGATGAGGCGGCGCCAATGAGGTGGCACTTATGGGCACTGACGATGGGCACTGATATTCGGCACTGATGGACACTGGTAGGCGGCACTAATGGGTGGCACTGAAAGGCAGCACTGATGGGCATTGATAGGCGGCACTGATGGGCACTCATGGGTGGCACTGATAGGCGACACTGATGGGCACTGAAAGGCTGCAATGATGGGTACTTATGAGGGGCACTGATAGGTGGCACTGATGGGCACTGTTAGGTGGCACTGCTGGGCCCTGATGGGCATTGATACATGGCACTGATGGGCACTGACATATGCCACTGATATGTGGCACTGATGCATATCCCTGGTGGCACTGGTAGGGATTTTGGGTTGGCAGCTGCCTGGGCATTGATTGGCAGCTGCCTTGGCACAGATTGGCATTACCTGGTGGTCTAGGGGGCATACCTGGTGGTCCAGTGTGAATGCCCATCCCTGGTGGTCCTGGGCGGCATACTGGTTGTCCTGGGCGGAGATCCGAAGGGAGGCTGCGCTGATAAACTATCAGCACAGACCCCCCTGTCAAGAGAGCAGCTGATCGGCTCTCCTCTACTCGCGTCTGTCACCGATCGCCACGATGCGCGGCCCCACGTGCGTGCGGCGGCTGTTATCCTGCTGGACGTCATATGACGTCCAGTCAGGATAACAGCACGGACGTCAATCTGCTATTGACCAGGCGGGAAGTGGTTAAAGGACATTTTTGTTTTGATTGTTGCACTTTAAAGCATCAATGAAATCACTGCTCCTGGAAAAAAAGATTGTTTTTAAAAAACAAAATCACATTGATACATGTCCCCCAGGGCAGTACCTGGACTCCCATACCCTTTTATGGCCAATTTCTTGCATATAAGCCTTAAAAATGGGCACTTTTGATTTTTCCTGTTTAGCTCCCATGGACTTCAGTAGGGTTCGGGTTAGAACTTTTCCCCTGTTCGGCAGTTTTGCTGCGAACCGAACATGGGGGTGTTCGGCCTATCTCTACCAATGATTCAGCTCTGATTCACACTGACAGCGGGAATTAAATTGTTTAAGTTCAGCTGAACTCGCACAATTTTATTCCTACGTGTCAGTTCCAACTTCAGGGGCGATTTCAGAGACATCTGTGCGGGTTTCTGCACAGATGTCAATAGAAATCGCACCCCAAAATCACTAAAAGTAGTACAGAAACTACTTTTGGGCATTTGAGGCGCCGCACGGATCCCGACGCTGCCATTGCCAGCAATTACCGCCAATTTGGCATGCGACATGTCAAATCGCATTGCAAAATCGCATCAATGTGAACCAGGGCTAATGGTCAATGGGAAAATTATACTCTCACTATTGAGGGCATGCTGCGTGATATGGAGGAGGAGGAGGAGTGGGGGTCACACACTTGCTACCCCACATTTCCTGTATCCAGGTTGCATGCCTGGATACAAGTCTTGTATAGATTTTGGGGGGATCCCAAACACTTTTTTTTTTTTTAAAAGGTCAGCATACATTGTTGCTGACCTTTGGCAACAATGTATGCTGGCAAGGGGTCCCCCAAAAATCTATACAAGACATGTATCCAGGCATGCAACCTGACTGGTCAGGAAATGGGGGAAGGCAAGTGTGTGCCCCCCTCCTCCTCAACTATACACGTCGTCGATGTACACTGACCACGCATATGCGTGGTTAAGGTACATCGACGATGTGCTAGTGGTCTGGCGTGGCAGCCGTGAACAATGGATATTGTTCCACGAACAACTAAACCAAAATGATCGGAATATCAGGCTCACTTATGTGATTGATGAACAACACATCTCCTTCCTGGACCTGTGGATTTTCATCGAGAACGGTAAACTATGCACACATACCTTTCGGAAAGAAACTGCAGCCAATACTCTATTGAGGGCAGATAGCCACCATCCTCAGCCCCTGATTGATGGAATCCCAATTGGTCAGTTTCTGAGGATCAAGAGGAACTGTAGCAAGAAGGAGGATCTCAGAAGAGAAAATGCTGAACTCTATAGTAGATTCCGTGAAAGAGGGTACTCCCATCGCCAGATACGAAAAGCTAAACGACGGGCAGCTTGCCAAAATAGGGAAAGCCTTCTCCCCTGTGATCCTCCAACTAAAACTGTAATACAGAAATCCGAACCAATAAGAGTGATAACACCCTATGGAGCCCAATGGGGTCCTGTTCGTCAAGTACTTGAAAAACACTGGGGTATCTTGTTAAACTGCCCCAGTCTAAGAGACATAGTCGGAACTGCACCCAAACTAGTAGCAAAGAGAGCAAAGAGCCTGGGAGACATACTTATTCACTCTGAATTTGTTAAAGAACCTAGTCCCAATTGGCTATCAAAATATCCAAGAAGTAAAGGTATGTTTGCCTGCAATAAATGTCAAATATGCCCGTTTGTTGATCGGACTATGTCATTTGCAAGCGTAAGTGGAGAGGAGACTTTCACCATCCGTGATCTGATTAACTGCTCCTCTACGAGGATAGTCTATATGATCACATGCCCATGTCCAAAGGTATATATAGGCAAAACTAAAAGACCCCTAAAGGTTAGGATAGGGGAACATCTACGCGACATTAAGAAGGAGAAGGAAAGGGACCCTGAGAAGGGACAGGAGAAGCCCCTCGCAAAGCATTTCGCCCTATTCCTTGACGGAAAAACAGATGGTTTAAAAGTAAAGGGTATCTACCAACTTAAATTGCCAGCAAGAAGGGGGGACTTTAACCGTATTTTACTTCAGAAGGAAAAATGGTGGATCTTTCGGGTGGGCTCCTTAGCCCCCCACGGCTTGAATACCGAACTGAACCTGCAGGTTTTCCTTGAATCTTGAATAACAGAGTAAACCCCCTACCCTTCCCCTTCCCTTCCCCCTTTCCCTTCCTCCCCCTTTTCCCCTCCCCCTTCCCCCCTTCCCTTCCCTTCTCCCCCTTCCCCCTTTTCCACCCCCCCTCCTCCCCTCCCTCCCTTCTCCTCCCTTCCCTTCCCTTTTCCCCCTTCCCCCCCCCTCCCTGTTTTCCCTTTTCCTTCCCCCCCTTCCTTTTCCTCTCCCTCTTCCCACACCATTCCCCACTCCCCTTCCCTTCCATCCTCCCCCCTCCCTTATCCCTTACCAATCCCTCTGAATTCAAGCCCACCATCTAAAATGCTTTTCCTCCTGGTAAAGTCAGTGTCCGAGACTTTTATAAGTTCATTCATATACATCAATTTTTGAAGTGATTCTTAGAAGCTATCTATTGTTTACTACAGTACTAATTTACTTAAAACCTCATGTGAGGGGGTTAGCTCGGCAGCGGGTGTGTGTGACCCCCGGGATGGGCTCCCCACACAAAAACAGGCCCAGCAAACGGAGGTTGTGGTTTTCAAAATCAAAAAGGTGCGGTTTATTTTCTATTTACAGTGACAAAACACAGCAAAGCAAAATAAACATAAATAAAATAAATCCTGGTCAACTTGACCTCTGAGTAAACATACAGGTTTCCTAACTAACAACTGGGATCAGCCTAGTGCTGTCCTAGTCCCTAAGTCCCTGGTTTTAAATGTCCAAGCAAATAACCACACAGGCTTTGTCTCACCGCACAGGGGTTCACTCTCCCTAGACAGTCCACACAGGTCTGGTTCCAGGCATGAGCAAACACCTAATGAATCTGGGAGTTCTTATAGAGGCCTAAATGAGCTGACAAGCTTCAGCTGGTCTCATCAACTCCCTGTCTGCACGACGCCCCACACTCTCCCTAGAGGTATGAGTCATCCATGAGCCCACTAGCCTCAGCTGGGCTTATACAACTCTCCACCTAGTTGTATAAGTCGGCGTAAAGCCTGAATCTGGGCAAAATATATCTACCCCCCTGGATGCAACCAGGTGACTTTACCTTCCTGCTGTCACATACCCCCCCCTCTTGTTTTAACCTCGGGGTTGGAACACCAGCAATCAGGCATTCATGTACTCGAGACAAAGCATCCACATTCCCCATTTGAACGCCAGGGCGATGCTTTACTGTGAAGTTGAATTCCTGGAGGGCCAGGAACCACCTATTCACTCTTCTATTTGTTTCCTTGTTTTGAGCCATCCACTTTAACGGAGCGTGATCCGTAACCATGTCAAAGTGCCTACCTAGCAGGTAGTACCGAAGGGAATCTAGAGCCCACTTCACCGCTAAACACTCCTTTTCAACGGTGGCGTAATTTACCTCATGGGACTTCAACTTCCTGCTGAGGTAAATGACTGGGTGCTCTTCCCCGTTCCAGACCTGGGACAATACTGCTCCTAACCCCACATCTGACGCATCACTTTGTACGACAAAGTCTTTAGAGAAGTCGGGTGAGTACAACACTGGCTGGCTACATAAGGCTTGTTTCAAGAATTGGAATGCTGCCTCAGCCTCGGGGGTCCATTTAATCATGACCGACCCTTTCCCCTTCGTCAGGTTGGTTAGGGGCACAGCCTTAGAAGCAAAGTGGGGAATGAATCGCCGATAATACCCAGCGATTCCCAGAAAGGCTCGTACCTGCTTCTTGCTGTTGGGACGTGGCCAACTCTGGATGGCCTCGACTTTGTTGAGTTGGGGTTTTATTACTCCCCTCCCAATGGTGTACCCAAGATATTTGGCCTCCTCCTGCCCAATGGTACACTTCTTGGGGTTAGCCGTAAACCCCGCTTCCCGAACAGAGTCCAGGACTGCTTGCACTTTTGGCAGATGTGAGGCCCAATCTGTGCTATGGACAATTACGTCATCCAGGTAAGCCGCAGCATACTTCCGATGGGGCCTCAGCATCTGGTCCATTTTCCGCTGGAATGTGGCCGGCGCATTCTGTAACCCGAACGGCATTCTTTTATATTGGAACGCCCCGTCTGGGGTTACAAATGCGGTTTTCTCTTTGGCCGACTTGGCCAGGGGGATTTGCCAATACCCTTTTGTGAGGTCAAGAGTCGTCATGTATCGGGCTGTTCCCAGCCGGTCGATCAACTCATCTATACGTGGCATGGGGTAGGTGTCAAATTTTGTAACTTTGTTCAACTGACGAAAATCGTTACAAAATCGCCAGCTCCCATCCGGTTTAGGCACCAACACAATGGGACTAGACCAATCACTTTGGGACTCCTCTATCACCCCTAAGTTCAGCATTTTCTGTACTTCCTCCCGTATTGCCTCCCGTCGGGCCTCTGGGATCCGATAGGGTTTTAACTTCACCCTTTCACCGGGCGGGGTAATGATGTCATGCTCTACCCCAGATGTTTGTCCCGGCAGCTCAGAGAATACCTCCTTGTTGCGAAGCACAAACTCCTTAACCTCCTGTTGTTGGGGTTGTGACAAGGTGGCTGCTATTCCAACCTTAGGAATCACGCAACCAGTTTGAGCTGGTGACCAAGTGTCTGCGACTAGGGACTCTCTATCCCTCCAGGCTTTCAACAGATTAACGTGATAGATCTGTTCGGGCTTTCGCCTTCCTGGTTGTCTGACCTTGTAATTCACTTCGCTCACTTTTTCCATTATCTCATAGGGGCCTTGCCATTTGGCAAGGAATTTACTTTCAACCGTAGGGACAAGTACCAGTATCCTATCCCCCGGGGAAAAGGTACGGGTCTTGGCTCCACGGTTGTACACTCTCTGCTGTGCTAACTGCGCTTGGGCCAAATGTTCCTTCACGATGGGCATTACCTGTGCAATTCGGTCTTGCATCAGGGCGACATGCTCAATCACACTCCTGTGGGGAGAACTCTCACTTTCCCAAGTTTCCTTGGCAATATCCAACAGCCCTCTTGGGTGTCTCCCATACAGTAACTCAAAGGGGGAGAATCCCGTAGAGGATTGGGGCACCTCCCTAATAGCAAACATCAGATAAGGAAGTAGACAGTCCCAATCCTTTCCATCTCTATCCACCACTTTCTTCAACATTTGTTTTAGGGTTTTGTTGAATATTTCAACCAGCCCATCGGTTTGGGGGTGATACACAGATGTACGTAATTGCGTCACTTTGAACAATTTACACAGCTCCTTCATAACCCGGGACATAAAGGGTGTACCTTGGTCCGTAAGCAGTTCTTTACAAATACCCACCCGGCTAAACACAAGAGATAGCTCTTTGGCTATGGTTTTGGCCGAGGTATTTCGGAGAGGGATCGCTTCTGGATAACGGGTGGCATAGTCCATTATAACTAATATGTACTGGTGCCCCCTAGCGGACTTGATTATAGGCCCTACCAAATCCATGGCGATCCTCTCAAACGGGACCTCAATGATGGGTAGAGGGACCAGCGGGCTACGGAAATGTGGCATCGGGCCGACCTCTGACACACAGGGCAGGAGGAACAATAATTTTCTATGTCCTTCATCACCCCCGGCCAATAGAATCTCTGTAATACCCTCTCTCGGGTTTTCTCTGTCCCCAGATGACCTCCAAGAATGTGCCCATGGGCCAACTCCAACACCAACTTCCTGTAAGGTTTGGGCACCACAAGCTGCTCAACGGTTTCTTCTGCCCTTTTTGCCACCCGATACAGTAGGTCCTTCTCTACGCTGAAGTATGGGTAAGTGCAGGTATTATCTGGGTTCACTAACTCGCCATCTATTTTCACTACGTTTTCCCGTGCCTTTATTAGGGCGGGGTCTTTCAACTGTTCTGTGGCAAAGTTTTCCCTGTGAACCTCAAGATCAGAAAACTCCACAGACGGTAGGTTTTCGTCTGAGGAGGTGGGCTCCTCTCCAGTTTCTTGAGTCTCCCCAGCCAATACTGATAAGGGAAATTCCGGAGAGTCCTCACCACTCTCAGGGGAGTTCTGGCTATCACATTCCTGGTACATAGGGGCACCAGTGGGGGGCTCAGGATCATCCCACAGTTCCCAGAACTTCGGAAAATCCCTTCCCACAATGGCGTCATGCGGTAACTGAGATACTAAGCCCACTGGATGAGAGAGGGTACCTTTGGGGGTCTCGAAACACACTGTAGTCACTGGATACTCTCGGGTGTCCCCATGCACACAAATAACAGCTACCTTGCTATTCCCAGAGACCTCTGTTTTAACTAATTCAGCCTTTATCAGGGTCACAAGGCTACCTGAATCCAGCAATACCACAACATTTCTACCATTAACACACATTTTGCATAAATGTTTCTCAGTTCCTCGAATGGCAGTGCATGCGACTGTCGCACACAGCGACTGACGTCTGCCCGTCAGAAAGTCACACTGCATGGGTTCCTCCACAACCGGGCAATTGGCTGCAATATGTCCCGCTTGCCGGCAGCGGTAGCAAACGATCCTTCTTGCCGCCTCTTGAGCCGCTGATTTCCCAGGCTGTTCTCGCCAAACTTGGGGTAGAGCTCCCACCCTCTCACTCTCTCCACCCTCACCCCTTGGAATCCTCTTATCCGCCCCTGGGGATGGTCTGGTCTTAGGGTGGAAAGTCCGAGTGTCTCTGGAAGAGGCCGTCAGGTTCTCTGTAGCCAAGTATTTCTCCACACGATCCACAAGACCATCGGCCGTCTCTGAGTCTCCATGGCTTACCCACTTTTGGATGGCAGTAGGAAGAGCTCTCAAAAACCGATCCATTACAACACGTTCCACAATCTTTGGTGCGGACAAAGTCTCTGGCTGTAGCCACTTTCTGCTCAGGTGAATGAGATCATACATTTGAGACCTGGGGGGTTTTCCAAGCTGGAAAGTCCAGTTATGCACACGCTGAGCCCGGACAGCCTGGGTGACACCCAGCCTTGCCAAAATTTCAGCTTTTAGCATCACATAGTCTTTTGCTTGGTTAGGCTCTAGGTCATAGTAAGCTTTCTGCGATTCACCAGTTAACAGAGGAGCCACCAGTCCAGCCCACTGCTCCTCAGGCCACTTTTCTCTTTCAGCGGTCCTTTCAAATGTGGTCAAAAATACCTCTGGATCATCCTCTCCAGTCATTTTTGTCAATAAACGACTTGCCCCAAAGGACGCGGTATTAGTGGGACGGCTTTCCTCACTGGTCTGCGGACGTTGCTGCATTACTGCTTCCATTTGTTGTAGTCTCTGCTCTTGCTTCTGTAACAGGTCTATGAAGCAGGCCTCAGATTGCTGCTGGGCTTGTTGCTGAGCTTCCAGACTCTGTTGGTGAGCTTGCTGCTGGGCTGCAAGGCTCTGTTGATGAGCTTGCTGCTGGGCTGCAAGGCTCCTTTGCAAACCTGCATTTGTCTGCTGTTGATTGGCATTTGCTAGAGCCAGCTGTTTCAGTATCTCCTCCATGCTGGCTTAAAAAAAACTGCCACTGGTTCTCCACCAACTGTGAGGGGGTTAGCTCGGCAGCGGGTGTGTGTGACCCCCGGGATGGGCTCCCCACACAAAAACAGGCCCAGCAAACGGAGGTTGTGGTTTTCAAAATCAAAAAGGTGCGGTTTATTTTCTATTTACAGTGACAAAACACAGCAAAGCAAAAGAAACATAAATAAAATAAATCCTGGTCAACTTGACCTCTGAGTAAACATACAGGTTTCCTAACTAACAACTGGGATCAGCCTAGTGCTGTCCTAGTCCCTAAGTCCCTGGTTTTAAATGTCCAAGCAAATAGCCACACAGGCTTTGTCTCACCGCACAGGGGTTCACTCTCCCTAGACAGTCCACACAGGTCTGGTTCCAGGCATGAGCAAACACCTAATGAATCTGGGAGTTCTTATAGAGGCCTAAATGAGCTGACAAGCTTCAGCTGGTCTCATCAACTCCCTGTCTGCACGACGCCCCACACTCTCCCTAGAGGTATGAGTCATCCATGAGCCCACTAGCCTCAGCTGGGCTTATACAACTCTCCACCTAGTTGTATAAGTCGGCGTAAAGCCTGAATCTGGGCGAAATATATCTACCCCCCTGGATGCAACCAGGTGACTTTACCTTCCTGCTGTCACACTCATGAAAAAGGCATAAAAAGGTACTAAATAACTCTAATAAGGCTTTCCTAGGTCTCTGTCTCGATGGCAATTAATTTTATGCAAAAGCTAGGCTTAACCTGTATGAGCACCTTCGCCTGCTACTAGCGGCACTTTCCTCCTTTCTTAACAAGCAACTTAAGAATGAAATCCTTCTACCCCTATTCTCCTTTTATATTATTATTTATATTACTATGATTATTTTCCAGGTATACTTCTCTTGATATAAGGTCAATCAAGTCCTTTTGCCGTTTCTATACAATCTCAGTGCACTCTGAGACCTTAGTATCAGTAGTTGTACTTATATCTAGTACTCTTACTCCGTATCACTCTGTCCCCTCCTGCCATTCTATTCTATGTAATGTCTAAATATAATTCTATCTCATCTCCACTGCGATAGAACTTGGCCTTAATGAAACGATCTGTCCTTTAATATATAACTGTCTTTTCATATTATGCAGAAAAGACCGTATTTTATTCTTACAAGGTTAAAAAAAAGAGGGAACTATCCAGTAACGGGTTAAATTGTGGGCGGACCTGCTAATACAGGTAGCGTCCATAAGTAGACCCGCAAGCATTAACCACAGATTACGTCCAGACGAAGCTACGCAACATCAAAGCGAAACGCGTTGACGTCACGGAGGTCACGTGACGCCGGCAACGCAACCCCTCAGCCTGACAGTGGAGATTGATGCACGGAGGACACCGGCAGACAGCAGCGCCGGACGCAGTGGTTTTTCGAAGTCCCGGTCGGCGCGTGTGCAGCGTATACAGAGCGAATTCTGGAATCTCCACGCTGCCATAAGAACCGCTACAAACCGGCGTGCAAAGACCGGCGGACAGTGAGACATCCCACCGCAACAAGGAGGATCGGTAGAGCACGGAGCCACAGCTAACTCAAAGGACGCTGAGCAACTGAGAGGGTAAAGTACCAACGGGAGTCCAGTGAACTAAACTGGCCCCGCTCAGTATGTCAGTGGTAACTGAATCTCTTTCCTTCTGAATACACTAAGAAGTTGATGTACACCTGTGGCTACCCTAACTCCTAACCCTAACTCCTACCACTCCGCGCTGTATTGAATTACTGTCAGTCATGCTATTAGGGGTCATGTTCTTTAATTAACCTACGAACCAATGACTTAAACCCCTCATCATCCCCATCCCAACCGACCATTTTTTGGAGGAGATGTGATTAAGTTTACCATCTGGAAAAACCATACAGAAGGTTATCTGAGCATTATACTGTGATTCCTAAAGCGCAACAGGAACACTTGTCCCCTGTCCTTCCTCTTCCTAAATTCTATCCAATACTCCATGGACTTCCTTCCTCCTCCAGGAGGTTGATATTAATGGAACATCGTCATCTTCTCCAGTTGGGCCCAAATTTTATTAGGGTTTATTCACAGTGAAGCTGCACCATGGTATATTCTGTCCATATGACCATAATAGATTTATAAGCTGATCTTTATCAAGTTAGTTTTGCCATCCTGCAGCTCCACTTTGAATTCAATTGCCGGCGTCCGGACCATCTGTGCTGTGTGTCTTTCCCTTATTGTTGATGATGGTACTGTTAGTTCTGTCTGTCCTCCTTGTTTGATTGTAATATTTTCCGAATTGACTCCTCCCTTAGGAGTCAATCGGTAAAATAGTGTAAGAAGTCATATTTTTACTTATCAAAGTATTTAACTGAATATATATGTATAAAATTGCTTTTCTTTTGATACTCAACAATAAATGGTATATATTTTTCTAACCCTATGGCCTAGACTAAATTGTCGTTTAAAAGTAGCCACTTTCTTTTTAATCCCCTTTCTATTACATCTGGGATTAATATTCTTTCCCTATGCAGTCTCCTAGGCTACAGACAAACTATATTCCTAACTCTAGTCATATATCCTTAGTTCATATTTCAATGAACGGCCTTTTGGGTTGAACCACCCTGGTACTCGTTGTTCTTTTTCTTTTTGTATGTTTATCCAGGCATGCAACCTGACTGGTCAGGAAATGTGGGAAGGCAAGTGTGTGCCCCCCTCCTCCTCAACTATACCAGGCCACATACCCTCAACATTGAGAGGGTGTTTTGCATTAAAAAAACAGAAAAAAGCCAACAGCCAGAATGGAAGCAGCAATCGTTTTTTTTTTTCTGTTCCCCATGAAAATGCCCTTTTTTTTTAACAAAAACTTGCAAACTGTTCTTGAAAAAGTCCATAAAAAAACTACAAGATTTGGCTCCTGTAAACTTCAATGGGGTTCAGGCACTATGTTTAGGGTTCAATGTTTTATAGGCAGGGTGGCTATTAAATGTATCTGCCAAGTGATAGTTGTCTTGGCCAATTGATAGGAGGTCAATTGATTTCACCCTAATTCTGGAATTGTTGCACTTCTCTCTTCTGTCACTAGTGGCCGGGTATCTGGTGACATTAGATAAGACAAGGGCATTGCAAGGATAGATTAGTAATGAGTGGGGTGTCTCAGCCAATGGGCAGGGATTTTCTTGGGTCCCTTGGCCTGCTGGGAGAGCCTTTTTATTTGGGTGAGGTCAGGTGATCGGGATTCTGTGCCACCTGGATGGCTGTCTGGGTGGACGTGTTTTGTATTGCCCCGGGCTGCTAGGCCAGAGACCTGAGGCCTATCCCGGGGACATCTGGCTGCTAGGCTGTCCAAGGGCCTATCCAGAAGCTAGAGAGCAGCGTAGGCTTGCAGTCCAACCAGAAGTAACGGTTCTACCGGCCGGAGAACCAGCTGTGGTCAGAGGTAGAGGGGAAGCTGTTGCCACTAAGGGACCATCCACCTTTTTACCAGGGACCACAGTGAGTAGCTGAAGCAAGCCAGTGGAGGTGACACTTGCAGAGCATTATTGTGTGCAAGGCCAGGGACCAAGCAGGCCAGCGGGGTGACTCTTAAGGGGTATCTGTGAGTGCCAAGCTAGGGACCCAACAGGGACGAGGGGGTGACGCTTGAGGAAGATACTGAGTGAGAAGATTGGAAGAGTTTGGTAGTGGATCAACAGGTCTAAGTGATAGACTGGGAGCTCAGTTGAGTGAAGATCTACAATAGGAAATTGTAGAAGAAGTGAAGAAGTTCATTACAACCTTTGTTAGAAACTGTTTCAAGATTGTTGCCAAAGGAGACAGCGTTTTAACTCATGCAGATGTGGTGTCTACCTGGATGCCTTTTCCTGCATGGCTGTCTGCCTATAGAAGTCTCGGAATCTGCTAATTAACATTGCATCTACTTAAGGGTGTCCTGGCCACAACCCTCTCTCCCACAGTTCTGTTCAAGAGTCAATAAATCTCTTTGCATTCAAGAAATGTCTGGCGCCCAATAATCCACTTTGCATTACACCCACCATGCCTTGTAACCAGGGCTTACTGTGGCCAAGTGCAGGGTGTGCCAAGATGGGCATTGGGATGTCCAAGCTGACGGCGACCGCTCCGCCCACTCTGCCCGATCCGCCCACTGAAGCCGGCCGCCCTCCCCGCCCACTGACGCCGGCCGCCCTCCCCGCCCACTGATGCCGGCCACCCTCGCCGCCCACTGAATCCGTTCATCCACTCGCCCGCTCAGCCCACTGAGGCGGCCTGATCCGCCTACTAACTCCGCCCGCCCTCTCCGCCCACTGAGTCCACTCGCCGCCGATCAAGTATTGGGTCAGGCATCGGGAGCATTTGAGGGTTGTATTACATGTGTTTAAATATACCATTCTATTACTCGGAAATGTATGTGTCTGGTTGTTAAAGGAAAATAAAGCACTTGAGTTATGTAGTAGTACTTATGTATGGGGCTTGGACACGGCAGGCTGTGAGTTTCAAGACATGCAGGTGGATTTTTGCCAGTTTAATGAGCAACACTTGCATTAGATATAGAGCGTATAATTAGCATGAAGGAATCTTTATAACGGACCTTGGACTCCTCATTCATCACCCCTGTAGCAAGGCTCTCCTGTATTAATGTTCTCTGTATACACTGCAATCACATTTGCTGACCTGAAACTAATTAAAACTGGAATATTTTGGATTAGTCATGTGCAATACAGCCAGATTTACAAGCGACCTTGTAAGATGGTCTGAGTGACTTAGTCAGTAAAAAATGTCCATTGGTTATTACAGGTTTGCAGCTGTAGCTGTGCTTAGCCTGAAATACATCTCTGCAAAGCCTGCAGCAGCAGTGAGAACTGATGTTTCATATTTCCTGTGGGTGAGATGTACCGATGATTAAGCCCCTGTCTTATGACTTCTCAGTGACTGCTGACAGTATATTAATAGGGCTTCATTAAAGTAAAGCAAAACACATTTTCACTGCCGTCCTACTAAATTTACCGCACACATTATAACAGTTACATGTACAAGGAAACATAAAAATACTGAAATTATTTTGGAATGAAACTGTAATTCCATGAAGTTGTAAACTAGGCTAAATGTTTTAAACTAGTCTACATTTTGGATATTGGTGAACACTTTTTTCCTTTTTAAATGTCAGTGCTGCTGAAGTGGCTCATGACTTCACCGACCGGTCACTTTTTTTGGTGAATGAGTATGGGTACAATGTACGCCATACTTATTCACACGGGGGGACGGAATCTGCCCACAGACCCCCACAACCCCAGCCCAGGGTTGTGAGGAAGAGGCCCTTATCCTTATCAACATGGGGGACACCCCCCATGTTGAGGGCATGTGGCCTGGTATGGTTTAGGAGGGGGGGCTCATCCGCCATCCTTTCCTGGCCTGCTAGGCTGCATGCTAGGATAAGGACCTGGTATGGATTGGGGGGGACCATGGAGGGGGCATATCATTTTTTTTCTTTATATATGCCAGTTTTGCTGCAGCAGGTTCTATACATGGTACAGATGTGCCACTTTACAGACTAAGGGGACCCCCAGGCACTATATTTAAAGGATTTTTTCATTTTTATTGTTTCACTTTAAGCATTATTAACATCACTGCTCTTTTTTTAAAAACATTTTTTGCATTAGTACATGTCCCCCTGGGCAGTACCCGGGCCCCCCATTACCTTTTTATGTCCAATAACTTGCTTATAAGCCTTCAAAATGGGGACTTTTGATTTTTTAAGTTTGGGTCCCATAGACTTTAATAGGGTTCGCAGTTCGGGCCCGAACTTTTTTCATGTTTGGGAGTTCTGGTGCGGGGAGTGTTCGGCCCAACTTTAATACCAACAATGGGGCACTATTCCTCCCACTGACACCTACAATGGGGCACTATTCCTCCCACTGACACCAACAATGGGGCACTATTCCTCCCACTGATACCAACAATGGGGTACTATTTCTCCCACTGATACCAACAATGGGGTACTATTCCTCCCACCAATACCAACAATGAGGCACTATTCCTCCCACCAATACCAACAATGAAGCGCTATTCCTCCCACTAACACCAACAATTGGGCACTATTTCTCCCACTGATACCAACAATGGGATACTATTCCTCCCACTGATACCAACAATGGGGCACTATTCCTCCCACGGATACCAACAATGGGGCATTATTCTTCCCACTGATACCAACAATCAGGCATTTCTATCCCAATAAACTATAGGCACTGTGTCATTTTTACTCTCACTGATCATCTAATTTAGGGCTTTGCTTGCTCCCACTGATGCCAGGAATTTTTTTTTTCTCATACTAGCCACATTTGGCCCCACTAAAGTGAATCAGCTCATTGTTAACCTCAATGGTATATGAATAAAAAAAAAAACGATATATAGTATAAGCTCAAGTCACACATCCATCACCTTCAGGAGCAATAATCACAAATCTCAAAATTTTAAAACGCATAAATATCAACTGCTTCGGTGTATATTTATTCACCTTCATAGATCAGCACACTGTGGAGGATCCAGACGCAGAGTAGCATCATTCATTACCCATGCTCTGTGACCATACATATTTTGATTAAGCTCAAATACTATTTTATATTCTGAAGCACTGTTTCTACAAAAACTCTGGGGATCCTCTCTGATTGCTAATTAGCAATGTACGCAATCAAGAAATTTTAACAGATGTTCCCAATATTGCTTTGTAGGCACAAGTAAAATGGCCACCGCTCTCCGAGGTTATTTCAATCAAACAAGATGGTTGAGTGAATGACAGTTGCCTAGAGGGAAATATGCATGATACTGAGAGTAAAGCCATTTCAACCTAACCGTAAAATATACGGAAATATGGAGGACTGGACTTTTAAACATAAACAGCACTGCATGAGAATTTAAAGTTTTTATCTTCTCTTTGCTAATAGACTGTAGTATGTGTATTTTGTTGAAGGTCTGGTTTATATGTCATGCCGTATGTTTTATAGCATGCGATAACAAGCCCCTCTGTCTTCAATTTTAGTATATAAGACAAAGAATATTCTAAAGTTTTACTAGTGAGAATTTTAATAAAACAGGCTATTTATTTTCAAGAACACAAGTAGACATGGCTATGGAAATTAGAAAATCAATCTGGTATTCTCAGAAGGTCAGGAAAATCAAATACTGTTCAGGTTAATTGCTGTTCACTTTTCCTTTGAGAATGCAAACAGTGATTGGCAGGGGAGGAATAGAAACGTTTTGCCTGAAGGGCAAATACAACCTACTGGCACAGTAGATTCAGCCTACATGTATGTAGGTACTGTAGATGCAGCATGGTGAGGCAGGCAAAAAAAACTCAGCGTCCAGATCCATAAACAGGTAAATATTGTAATAGAAGTCCAGCAATACACAGCAAGCCCAGCGGTAAGGCAACCCAACCGGGAACACTCACTGGGGATAACAGCGAAGAGTCAGCAGATGCAAGTTTCTTGAAAGCCGCCAGTGTCCGTCTCGAGTAGCGGAATGCAGCCTGGCTGGTTCATACCCAAGTGTTCAGGGACACAAAGCGTGTCCCTGAACGTTCCTTTCTACTCTGGAACCTTTCCTTGACATGGGGTATCCTATCCTTACACTGCCCACAAAATTGGGTCAAACCCAGCAGCCAGGTTTTTAACCTCTTTGTGACCGCACAATAGCCGAATGATGGCTACAGCTTGGTCGCACATTACCAGGAGGGTATCATATGATGTCCTTCCGTAATTGTGCTTCTCGTGCACCCCCGCAGGCATCTGTGATCGCTGTGTCATTCAGACACAGGTGATCACAGATTATAGTAAATAGCCAATAACAGCGAGTCTTTACCACATTATCAGCTGTGTCCAATCACAGCTGATCACAGTGTAAACAGGATTTGCCGGAAAAATCCACACAGGGGACATCTACACTGATAATCAGTTTATCAGTGCAGCCCCCACAGTGCCCACCAGTGCTGCCAACCAGTGCCAATCATTGCTGCCAATCAGTGCCCATCAGTGCTGCCTGTCTGTGCCCATCAGTGCTGCCTTCGGTGCCTATCGGTGATGCTTATCATTGCCAGCTATCAGTGCCCATCAGTGCCGCCTATCTGTGCCTCTTATCAGTTCCCATCATTGACAGCTATCAGTGCCCATCAGTGCCACCTATCATTGCAGTCTCATTAGTGCCTTTTGATCAGTGTCCATCAGTGCCGTCTCATCAGTGCCGCCTAATCAGTGCCCATCAGCGCTGCTTAGTCATTGCCCATCAGTGCCACCTCATTGATGCCCATTAGGGCAGCCTATCAGTGCAGCCTCCTCAGGGCACATCAGTGAGGGAGAACAATTACTTATTTACAACATTTTATAGCAGAAACTAAGAAAAACATTTTTTTTTTCTAAATCTTCAGTCGCTTTTAGTTTGTTTTGCAAAAAATTAAAACCCAGTGGCGATTAAATATCCCCAAAAGAAATCTCTATCTGTCTAAAAAAATAATAACATAAATTTGTTTGGGTACAGTGTTGCATGACCGCGCAATTGTCATTCAAAGTGCAACAGCACTGAAAGCCGAAAATTGGCTCTGGCAGGAAGAAGGTAAAAGTGACCATTAGGCAAGTTGGTAAATAGACTCTGCCTGACCCAAGATGGCTGCCAAAGTCACATGGGGTGCCAGCATCCAATAGGATAGCTGCTACAATGTGATTGAGGAAATCATAGAGGCACTAGGTTCCTTTTGCCTTCCTCCTCCAGCTGCATTGCCAATGCAGACAAGCATCACCTTTAGTGGAGAAAACAGACTGCACCTGCCTACATGCAGGCCTTACTGGAATAAAGCATACCAGTGTGAAAGAAGTCCATGTAGGATTTCAGCTCCTCTTTTGGGGCTCTCACACACTGCAAGGAGTACATGGTCCTCCAACTGTGACATCAGCATGCAAGAATTTTCAGATCAACTGGTTGCATATTTCAAGTCATGAGCTCAGCACTGTCTTCTGTTGAAAAGCAAATAAATAACAACTAATAAAAACCTTTTAAAACAGTGTAAGCTGAAAGGCAAAAGCTTTATTGAATTAACACAACACATTCATTCCAACCTGATGGCAAAAATCAGTCACAGATGAACTGTAACCTCCTAACCAGCATTGTATACCTTAACCCTTTTCCACCGAGGGTACGCATATATGCGTTGTGAGGGGGTTAGCTCGGCAGCGGGTGTGTGTGACCCCCGAGATGGGCTCCCCACACAAAAACAGGCCCAGCAAACGGAGGTTGTGGTTTTCAAAATCAAAAAGGTGCGGTTTATTTTCTATTTACAGTGACAAAACACAGCAAAGCAAAAGAAACATAAACAAAATAAATCCTGGTCAACTTGACCTCTGACTAAACATACAGGTTTCCTAACTAACAACTGGGATCAGCCTAGTGCTGTCCTAGTCCCTAAGTCCCTGGTTTTAAATGTCCAAGCAAATAGCCACACAGGCTTTGTCTCACCGCACAGGGGTTCACTCTCCCTAGACAGTCCACACAGGTCTGGTTCCAGGCATGAGCTAACATCTAATGAAGCTGGGAGTTCTTATAGAGGCCTAAATGAGCTGACAAGCTTCAGCTGGTCTCATCAACTCCCTGTCTGCACGACGCCCCACACTCTCCCTAGAGGTATGAGTCATCCATGAGCCCACTAGCCTTATACAACTCTCCACCTAGTTGTATAAGTCGGCGTAAAGCCTGAATCTGGGCGAAATATATCTACCCCCCCTGGATGCAACCAGGTGACTTTACCTTCCTGCTGTCACAGCGTACTCGGCTTTCGGGGGTTATACCGGGATGATGCCTGCAGGCATCATCCCGGTACCGTTGTTTAGAGCCGGCGATTGGCTTTCCAGGTATAACAACCGATGCGGCTAAATGCCGCTTTTACCGGGCCTCCCATCCCACCGGGAGACCCGATCCACGATCCGCCAGCTCGGGCGGCTAGAGACAGACTAAATCGAAGCCACGAATGGCTTTGATTCAGTCTCTTCACTGTAACCACGGAAGCGACGTCATGACGTCACGTCCGGGTTACTCGGCTGCCAGTGGCGCCGAATTTAAAAAAAGTACACAGTATTCAGAATCGCCGTTTTAGGCGATCTGAATACTTTAAAGTGCAAAGGAGGGATTGGGGGTCTTTTAGACCTCCGATCTCTCCATAAAGAGTACCTGTCACCACTTATTACTGTCACAAGGGATGTTTACATTCCTTGTGACAGCAATAAAAGTGATCAAATTTTTTTATTTTTTTTTTAAACACTATTTTTAATTATAAAAATAAATGTAAAAAATCAGAAAAAAAAATTAAAAATTAATGTGCCCCTGTCCCCGCGAGCTCACGCAGCAAAGAAAACGCATACGGAAGTCGCGCCCGCATATGAAAACGGCGTTCAAATCACACATGTGAGGTATCGCCGCGATCGTAAGAGCGAGAGCAATAATTATAGCAATAGACCTCCTCTGTAACTCTAACCTAGTAGCCGTAAAAAAAAATTAAAGCATCGCCTATGGAGATTTTAAGGTACCGTAGTTTGTCACCATTCCACGAGTGCGGGCAATTATAAAGCATGATATGTTTGGTATCTATTTACTCGGCATAACATCATATTTCACATTATACAAAAAAATTGGACTAACTTTGCTTTTTAATTTTTTTAAAATTCATGAAAGTTAATTTTTCCAAAAAAGTTGTGTTTAAAACACAGCTGCACAAATACTGTGTGACATAAAATATTGCAACGATCGCCATTTTATTCTCTAGATTCTCTGCTAAAAAAATATATATAATGTTTGGGGTTTCTAAGTAATTTTCTAGCAAAAAATATGCATTTTAACTTGTAAACACCAAATGTCAGAAATGGGCTTAGTCATAAAAGGGTTAAAGACTAGGGATGAGCTCGGTGTTCGAGTTGAACATAAGTTCGACTCAAACATCGGCTGTTCGACCGTTCGGCGAATATCGAACGATTTGGGCCGCTCGCGCCAAATTCGAGTGACGCGAACGGCCCACAATACACTGCGCCATCGCAGTGCAATCCCGGCTCTGTGATTGGCCAAGCGTGCACTGTGACCCCGCATGCTTGGCCAATCACAGCGCCGGCAGCTAGGAGAGCCATAATTGGCCACAGGCAGGTTGCCTGTAGCCAATTATAGCTCAGGGGGTTTCGCACACGCCCCACACTATAAAAGGCCGCCAGCGCGGCGGCCTTGTGTAGTGTGTTCCGGCGCAGGGAAAGAGTTACATAGGCAGGGACAGTGTCAGTGCTATTTGTACCTCAAACTTGTGTGTAGGGAGAGAGAAGGATAGGCAGGGAGAATGTCAGTGTCATATTCTTTGCTAAACCTTGTGTGCAGGGAGAGAGAAGGATTGGCAGGGGACAGTGTCAGTGCCACATTCTTTGCTAAACCTTGTGTGCAGGGAGAGAGAAGGATTGGCAGGGGACAGTGTCAGTGTCACATTCTTTGCTAAACCTTGTGTGCAGGGAGAGAGAAGGATAGGCAGGGAGAGTGTCAGTGTCATATTCTTTGATAAACCTTGTGTGCAGGGAGAGAGAAGGATAGGCAGGGGACAGTGTCAGTGTCATTGTTGCTAAGCCTCCTGCACATTATACACCTGAAGTTAGCCCGTATTGCTGTGTTTTCCTGGTGTGTTACACCAACAGGCATTTGCAGCACTTACAGCGGGCGGAGTGTGCCTAGTGCACATTATACACCTGAAGTTAGCCCGTATTGCTGTGTTTTCCTGGTGTGTTACACCAACAGGCATTTGCAGCACTTACAGCGGGCGGAGTGTGCCTCCTGCACATTATACACCTGAAGTTAGCCTGTATTGCTGTGTTTTCCTGGTGTTACACCAACAGGCATTTGCAGCACTTACAGCGGGCGGAGTGTGCCTCCTGATCATATTACACCTGAAGTTAGCCCGTATTGCTGTGTTTTCCTGGTGTGTTACACCAACAGGCATTTGCAGCACTTACAGCGGGCGGAGTGTGCCTCCTGCACATTATACACCTGAAGTTAGCCCGTATTGCTGTGTTTTCCTGATGTGTTACACCAACAGGCATTTGCAGCACTTACAGCGGGCGGAGTGTGCCTCCTGCACATTATACACCTGAAGTTAGCCTGTATTGCTGTGTTTTCCTGGTGTTACACCAACAGGCATTTGCAGCACTTACAGCGGGCGGAGTGTGCCTCCTGATCATATTACACCTGAAGTTAGCCCGTATTGCTGTGTTTTCCTGGTGTGTTACACCAACAGGCATTTGCAGCACTTACAGCAGGCGTAGTGTGATTTCTGCAAAATATACTCCTGAAGCTAGGCCTTATTGCTGGTTTTCCCATCTCCCTGCAGGCCATTAGAATGTCTGGAAGGCAAACAAGGAGAGGCAGACAGTCAGGAGCCAATAAAAGAGGGCAAGCAGGCTCTGTGTCTAGAGACAACAGTGCTGGTCGTGGACGCGGTGCATCGCCATCAGCACATGGCCATGGGACACGCTTGTCCTTCTTTTCGGCAGCTGGACGTGTTGAGTCGCATCATGCCGAAGACTTGGTAGAGTGGATGACCAAGCCCTCCTTATCCTCCTCATCCTCTCTCACCCAGGCTCAGGGTACTGGCAAAGCAGCTGCCAAAGCGTCCTCTTCCCTGGTATCAATGTCATCATCAGTCACTCCTTCCCTAGACCAACCATGTCCTCCTGAGGAGTCCCCCGAACTGTTGAGCACAGTGTTGGGTACATGCTCCAGGAGGATGCCCAGCGTTTTGAAGGGTCTGATGATGATACCCAGCTAGAGGAAGGCAGTAGCGTGAGAGCAGAGAGAGGGGATGCTCAAGAAGGACACCAATCTGGCAGTCATGTTCCAGCAGCTGCAGCATACTGCCAGATTGGCTCCAGTGATGAGGAGAGAGGGGATGATGAGGTCACTGACTCCACGTGGGTGCCTAATAGGAGAGAGGAGGAGGAGGATGAGGAGGAGGCACATCTCCAACGAGGCAGGATGCCCTCAGGGGGCCAGCGTAAGGGCAGCACACCGACGGAATCACACCGCAGAGCTCCGCCTGTGCAGGGCGCTGCCTCTGCCCGTTATTCAAAAAGTTCTTTGGTGTGGGCCTTTTTTGAGTCGAGTGCATCAGATCGCACAGCTGCTGTTTGCAACATATGTCTCAAGCGTATATCGCGTGGCCAAAACATCACCCGTTTGGGCACCACATGCTTGACCAGACATATGTTGACCTGCCATGCAGCTCGTTGGCAAGCCTACCTTAAAGACCCACACCAAAGAACAAATCGGACCTCTCCTTGCTCTGCATCAGCTGGGATCTCCAACCCCACTATACCTTCAGTCCTCTCTGAAACCTGCACTGAGAGGAATGAAGGTGTGGAATTAGGTGTATCACAGCCAAATACTTGCGGGCACTCTGCTAGCAGTACACCGACGTCCGATTCTAGCAGGCAAATTTCCCTGCCCCAGCTTCTGGACCGTCGAAAGAAGTTCACTCCCAGCCATCCACATGCCCAGTGGTTGAATGCTAGCTTGGCTAAATTGCTAGCGCTTCAACTGCTGCCTTTTCAGTTGGTAGACTCGGCCCCTTTCCGTGAATTTGTGCAATGTGCGGTTCCTCAGTGGCAGGTTCCCAAACGCCACTTTTTCTCATGGAAGGCGATTCCGGATCTCTACCGGCATGTGGAAGGCAATGTCTTGGCCTCGCTGGACAGGGCGGTCAGCGGTAAGGTGCATATTACCGCTGACTCATGGTCCAGCAGGCATGGCCAGGGACGTTACCTTTCTTTCACGGCCCATTGGGTCACTCTTTTGGCAGCTGGGAAGGATGCAGGACAAGGTGCAGTAGTGTTGGAGGTTGTTCCGCTGCCACGCCTCCAAAATGCTACTACTGGTTGTGACACACCTCTCTCCTCCACCCCCTCCTCTTCTTCTTCCTCCATGGCCTCTTCCTGTGCTTTGTCCTCGGAACCAGCGGTGCTCCGTAAGCGTTCAAGGGGCTACGCAAGTACGCAGGCAAAAAGATGTCATGCCGTGCTTGCGCTGGTGTGTTTGGGGGACAGGAGCCACACTGGGGCAGAGGTTCTGTCTGCTATGCAGGGGCAGGCCGAGAGGTGGTTGACACCACGCCAGCTTAAGCCAAGAATGGTGGTTTGCGACAATGACACCAACCTCCTCTCCGCCCTCCGACAGGGACAACTGACCCATGTGCCCTGTGTGGCTCACGTCCTTAACCTGGTGGTGCAGCGGTTCTTGGGCAGGTACCCGGGCTTACAGGATGTCCTGAGACAGGCCAGGAAAGTCTGTATGCATTTCCGCAGATCTTATAATGCCAGTGCTCGCCTGGCTGAGCTGCAAAAGGAGTTGAACCAGCCAAAGAACCGCCTTATATGTGACATGCCCACCAGGTGGAACTCAACGTTGGCCATGCTGCAGCGGCTGCACACGCAGCAGAGGGCCATCAATGAGTACCTGTGCGACTACGGCACCAGGACAGGGTCAGGGGAGCTTGGGTTTTTTTCACCACGCCAGTGGGGCATGATCAGGGATGCATGCACTGTCCTGGCACCATTTGAGGAGGCCACGAGGATGGTGAGCAGTGACAGTGCATGCATCAGTGACACTGTACCTCTTGTCCACCTGTTGGAACATACGCTGCGTGGAATAATGGACAGGGCACTTGAGGCAGAACAGAGGCGGGAAGAGGAGGACTTCCTTGCCTCTCAAGGCCCCCTTTACCCAGACAGTGTTCCTTCTGTCCCACCCATCGCACAGGAAGAGGAGGAGGAGGAGGATTGTGTCAGCATGGAGGTGGAGCCTGCCACTCAGCATCATCAGCAGCAGTCTTTTAGGGATGATTTACAGTCCCAAGAAACCAGTGGACTTGTACGTGGCTGGGAGGAGGTGGCTGCGGATCATGTCGTCCTTAGTGACCCAGAGGACTCCGGACCGAATGCCTCAGCTAACCTACGCTGCATGGCCTCCCTGATCCTGCAAAGTCTGCGGAAGGATCCTCGTATTCTTCGGATCAAGGAGAGGGACCATTACTGGCTGGCCACTCTCCTTGATCCACAGTACAAGGGTAAGGTTGCGGATCTTATCTTACCGTCGCAGAGGGAGCAGAGGATGAGACAACTCCGGGAGGCCTTGCAGAAAGGTCTGTGCAAAGCGTTCCCAGAGACTGGGAGGTTACAAACTCCTGGTCCTGGACAACGAGTTGCTGAGGCTTCGGTCAGTCAAAGAAGGAGCGGTGGGGAAGGTGGCCATCTGACCGATGCGTTCAGACAATTCTTTAGTCCGCAGCCCCAAGGTATGATCGGTTCCAGCAACCATCGCCAGCGTCTGATATACATGGTGCAGGAATACCTAGGGGCAAGGTCAGACTTGGACACCTTCCCCACCAAAAATCTTCTGGCTTACTGGGTCTTGAGGATGGATCACTGGCCAGAGCTTGCACAGTATGCAATTGAGCTACTGGCCTGTGCTGCATCCAGCGTTCTTTCAGAACGCACATTCAGTGCTGCTGGAGGATTTGTCACGGATCACAGGGTGCGTCTGTCCACCGACTCAGTTGATCGACTGACCTTCATAAAGATGAACCAGTCTTGGATCACCACCAGCTACCAAACACCTGAAGCTGATATAACAGACTAATTTATTTTCAAATGTCACATCCCTTCAAGACTGATGCTGATGCTGAGAGACTGTCCTGTTATGTTGACTGACTATCATCCTCCTCCTCAATGATCCGATTGATGATGATAGCTTGGAAGAACATTTTTGTTTCTGGGTGCCGCCACCAGTGGCTAAGGCCCAATTTTTCAGCCCCTGTTTAACAGGGGCATGTAATTACAATTTTTTATGCAATGCTTTGCAGCAGGGCTCATTCCTGCACTCCAACTAGAGTATCTGGGAGAGGTCGCAGTGTCATGGCACCAGCACCAGTGGCTAAGGCCCAATTTTTCAGCCCCTGTTTAACAGGGGCGTGTTATTACAATTTTTTATGCAATGCTTTGCAGCAGAGCTCATTCCTGCACTCCAACTAGAGTATCTGGGAGAGGTCGCAGTGTCATGGCACCAGCACCAGTGGCTAAGGCCCAATTTTTCAGCCCCTGTTTAACAGGGGCGTGTAATTAAAATTTTTGATGCAATACTTTGCAACAGGGCTCATTGCTGTGCTCCAAGTACAGTATCTGTGAGGGGTTGCAGTGTTGTGGCACCAGTGCCTAAGGCCCAATTTTTCTGCCCCTGTTTAACAGGGGCATGTAATTACAATTCTTGATCTAATAATTCACAGCAGGGCCCATTCCTGCGCCCACCAAGAGTAACTGTGAGGCCTTACAGTGTTGTGTCAACACCACCACCACCACCACCAAAGGCCCAATTTTTCAGCCCCTGTTCAACAGGGGCATGCAATTACAATTCTTGATCTAATAATTCACAGCAGGGCCCATTCATGCGCCCACCAAGAGTAACTGTGAGGGCTCACAGTGTTGTGGCAACACCAACATGTAAGGGGCAAATTTCAGCTGAGTATATACGGCAGGCCCCTACTTTCAAACATCCAACTTACAAAAGACTCCTCCTTGCAAACGGAAGGATACAACAGGAAGTGAGAGGAAATCTACCCCTAGGAAGGCAAATTCTCTCCTGTAAGAGTTAATATGGGGAAAAAAGTGTCTCCTATCCACTTATGCTTTATCACCAATTCTTGTTTCAATAAAAAACCCAAATTTTCAAAAAACATTTGTCATTAGGACGGAAAGTGAGGTGAACTGTTCTGAACAGGTGCACACTGCACAGACAGCAAAACAAATGTTACAGGGGTGATAACCCTTCCCTATGTTTTACAAAAAGCTTAAAAATAGATTTTTGGGCTGGAGCTACACTTAAACAATGTACCTGTTCAAAATTACAAACGATTCTACATAAGAACAAACCTACAGTCCCTGTCTTGTATGCACCGCCTGTATACGGCTGTTCAGAGTATATAGGGCCTTTTTTCCCCTTAATATCCATACAAGACCCAAAGGGGCTGGTAATGGGCTGGGGTAGGGGGAGGGGGGGTGTGATGGGGTAGCTATGCCATTTTTCTTAAAGATTTTCATCCATATTACCGGGACCAGACATTACATTAAAGCCGCAAGCAGTTTTAAATGGCTTTTTTTCCTTTAGCAATGTCATTTTGTGCAGGGACAGTTCTAAACACGGGAAACACGTGGCACTTCACAGGCATACTTTAGACACCCCCCAGGTACGATATTTAAAGGAATATTTGACTTTTTTTTTTCACTTTATGCATCATTAAAATGACTGCTCCCGACAAACGGCCGTTTTTAAAAATTCTTTTTGCATTGATACATGTCCCCTGGTGCAGAACCCGGGTTCCCAAACCCTTTTTAGGACAATAACATGCATAATAGTCGTTATAATTAGCACTTTAGATTTCGAACGTTCGCATCCATTGTAATTAATAGGGTTCTAAAGTTCGTGCAAACTTTCGGTCCGTTCGCGGGTTCTGGTGCGAACCGAACCCGGGGGTATTCGGCTCATCACTATTAAAGACTTGTTGTAACCATTAAAGTGGTTGTAAACCCACTAACTTTTTTTTTTTGCCAACCTGCAAGAGAAAGGCATAATGAGCTAGTATGACTAGCATACTAGCTCATTATGTACCACTTACCTTAGATCGGGGCCCCCGAAGCAGTCCGCGTCCCTCTGTCCAGACGCAGACATCACTGCGGCGATAGCCGGAATGTTACTTCCGGGTATCGCCGCACCAGCCAATCACAGCGCCGCTCCGGCGAAGACGTGACTCCGCGAATGCGCGCGGGAGCCGTCACATTCGGCTACGCCCAGCGATTGCTGGGAAGTAGCCGATTTTGTGAATGGGATTAACCTCATGAATGCGCCGTTGTCTATGGCGCGCATGCGCTGTAGACAGCGGCGCCTGTCTTTTTAGTAAATATCTCCTAAACCGTGTAGGTTTAGGAGATATTTCTTGCACCTACAGGTAAGCCTTAATCTAGGCTTACCTGTAGGCAGGGCCGCTGTTAGGAATCATGGGGCCCTGTACAGCCTACCTGTCGGGCCCTCCCCCTACACACACACACCTGATGGTATTTTATACAATATTTTTGCAAACAAATACATGAAAATCCTTATTAAATGGACACAAATCCCCCTCCTAGTACAAATCTCCCCTGCCTGCACAATTCCCCCAATACCTCCTATTAGCCCCGAATTCCCCCACCGGCTCCTGGTACACAATCACCCCCATCTCCCCTCCCAGCTCAAATCTTCTTTCTTCAATCCCTCTCCTAGGACACATTCCCATAAATCCCTCCTCCTAGCACAACCCCCTCTAAATTACTCATCCCAGCACAAATTATTCCTCCCTACTGAAATCCCCCCCCAGCACAAGCATCCCCTCTCCTGGTTCAACCCTCCTTGTCCCAGCTGTGAGTGGGAGCGGGGCAGGAGAAGGAGCTCAGCAGGGGCAGGCCAGGTTCATTATCCCTCCATGTCTCTCCCCCAGCAGCTAAAAGCTGGCGGGAGGGAGAGCGGGAGAAACCTGGGTGAGAGACACGGAGGACATTGTTCTCCACTGATCCTCCTGCTGTCCGGGCCCCTCTGTGTGCTGGGGCCCCCTACAGAAGGGCTGGTGGTCCCCCCCTATCAGCGGCCCTGCCTGTAGGTGCAAGTTGAAAAAGTGGGTTTACAACCACTTTAATTCAAGACATGCGTCCAACTAACCAAACCCTGCTGAGGGCATCAAAGACCATTTAACTGCTGGAAAGGTTGACCCTGCAATAAAGCTTTGATGATAATACAAAGCCTATACAATAGGAAGGTAGGAACTTATCAGGCGCAATGAGGAAACTTCAAGTCAGTAGGGCCTTCCCTTCCATTCACTTAACTAGTCCCTTCTTCTGTCCCACCACCATTTAGTGAAGTTAGCCAGTACTCCTCTTCTTCACAAGTTTAGAAGGCAGGGGTCAATAGGAAATCTCCCAACTATATTGCTTCCCAGTAGGGATGAGCTTCGTGTTCGAGTCGAACATACGTTCGACTCGAACATCGGCTGTTCGATCGTTCGACGAAGATCGAACGATTTGGGCCGTTCGCGCCAAATTCGAGTGACGCGAACGGCCCACAATGCACTACGCCATCGCAGTGTCATCCAGGCGCTGTGATTGGCCAAGCATGCACTGTGACCCCGCATGCTTGGCCAATCACAGCGCCGGCAGCGAGGAGAGCAATGATTGGCCACAGGCAGGATGCCTGTGGCCAATTATTGCTGAGGGGGTTTAGTACACGCCCCACACTATAAAAGGCCGCCAGCGCGGCGGCCTTGTGTAGTGTGTTCCGGAGCAGGGAAAGAGAAGCATAGGCAGGGACAGTGTCATTATTTTTCCTTTACTAATCCTGGATTCCTTGTGTTTAGGGACAAATAAGGATAGGTAGGGAGAGTGTCAGTGACAGTGTGCTATTCTGTGCTAATCCTTGTTTGTAGGGACAGAGAGGTACAGTGAGGGAAAGTGTCAGTGTGCTATTCTGTTCTAAACCAATCTTGCTGAACCATATTTTCAATCCTTGAGAATAGGGACAGAGAGGTACAGTGAGGGAAAGTGTCAGTGTGCTATTTTGTGCTAAATCTTGTTTGTAGGGAGGGACAGAGTAGGACAGTGAGGGAAAGTGTCAGTGTGCTATTCTGTTCTAAACCAATTTTGCTGTTCCATATTTTCAATCCTTGAGTTTAGGGACAGAGAAGGACACTCGTGGCAATTATCAGTGTGCTATTCTGTGCTAAATCTTCTTTGTAGGGAGGGACAGAGTAGGACAGTGAGGGAAAGTGTCAGTGTGCTATTCTGTTCTAAACCAATTTTGCTGTTCCATATTTTCAATCCTTGAGTTTAGGGACAGAGAAGGACACTCGTGGCAATTATCAGTGTGCTATTCTGTGCTAAATCTTCTTTGTAGGGAGGGACAGAGTAGGCCAGTGAGGGAAAGTGTCAGTGTGCTATTCTGTTCTAAACCAATTTTGCTGTTCCATATTTTCAATCCTTGAGTTTAGGGACAGAGAAGGACACTCGTGGCAATTATCAGTGTGCTATTCTGTGCTAAATCTTGTTTGTAGGGAGGGACAGAGTAGGCCAGTGAGGGAAAGTGTCAGTGTGCTATTCTGTTCTAAACCAATTTTGCTGTTCCATATTTTCAATCCTTGAGTTTAGGGACAGAGAAGGACACTCGTGGCAATTATCAGTGTGCTATTCTGTGCTAAATCTTCTTTGTAGGGAGGGACAGAGTAGGACAGTGAGGGAAAGTGTCAGTGTGCTATTCTGTTCTAAACCAATTTTGCTGTTCCATATTTTCAATCCTTGAGTTTAGGGACAGAGAAGGACACTCGTGGCAATTATCAGTGTGCTATTCTGTGCTAAATCTTCTTTGTAGGGAGGGACAGAGTAGGACAGTGAGGGAAAGTGTCAGTGTGCTATTCTGTTCTAAACCAATTTTGCTGTTCCATATTTTCAATCCTTGAGTTTAGGGACAGAGAAGGACACTCGTGGCAATTATCAGTGTGCTATTCTGTGCTAAATCTTCTTTGTAGGGAGGGACAGAGTAGGCCAGTGAGGGAAAGTGTCAGTGTGCTATTCTGTTCTAAACCAATTTTGCTGTTCCATATTTTCAATCCTTGAGTTTAGGGACAGAGAAGGACACTCGTGGCAATTATCAGTGTGCTATTCTGTGCTAAATCTTCTTTGTAGGGAGGGACAGAGTAGGACAGTGAGGGAAAGTGTCAGTGTGCTATTCTGTTCTAAACCAATTTTGCTGTTCCATATTTTCAATCCTTGAGTTTAGGGACAGAGCAGGACACTCGTGGCAATTATCAGTGTGCTATTCTGTGCTAAATCTTCTTTGTAGGGAGGGACAGAGTAGGACAGTGAGGGAAAGTGTCAGTGTGCTATTCTGTTCTAAACCAATTTTGCTGTTCCATATTTTCAATCCTTGAGTTTAGGGACAGAGAGGTACAGTGAGTGAAACTGACAGTGTGCTATTCTGTTCTAAACCAATTTTGCTGTTCCATATTTCAAATCCTTGAGTTTAGGGACAGAGAAGGATAGGCAGGGGACAGTGTCAGTGTCATTGTTGCTAAGCCTCCTGCACAGTATACACCTGAAGGTAGCCCTTATTGCTATTTTTCCCATCTCCCTGCAGGCCATCCATTAAAATGTCTGGAAGGCAAACAAGGAGAGGCAGACAGTCAGGAGGCAAAAAAAGAGGGCAAGCAGGCTCTGTGTCTGGGGGCAACAGTGCTGGTCGTGGACGCGGTGCATTGTCATCAGCACATGGCCATGGGACACGCTTGTCCTTCTTTTCGGCAGCTGGACATGTTGAGCCACATCATGCCGAAGACTTGGTAGAGTGGATGACCAAGCCCACCTCATCCTCCTCATCCTCTCTCACCCAGGCTCAGGGTACTGGCAAAGCAGCTGCCAAAGCGTCCTCTTCTCTGGTATCATTATCTTCATTAGTCAATCCTTCCCTAGACCCACCATGTCCTCCTCCTGAGGAGTCCCCCGAACTGTTTGAGCACAGTGTTGGGTACATGCTCCAGGAGGATGCCCAGCGTTTCGAAGGATCTGATGATGATACCCAGCTACAGGAAGGCAGCAGCGTGAGAGCAGAGAGAGGGGATGCTCAAGAAGGACACCAATCTGGCAGTCATGCTCCAGCAGCTGCAGCATACTGCCAGATTGGCTCCAGTGATGAGGAGGGAGGGGATGATGAGGTCACTGACTCCACGTGGGTGCCTAATAGGAGAGAGGAGGAGGAGGAGGAGGATGAGGAGGAGGCACAACTCCAACGAGGCAGGGTGCCCTTGACTTGAGTGGCCAGCGTATGGGCAGCACACCGACGGAATCACACCGCAGAGCTCCGCCTGTGCAGGGCGCTGCCTCTGCCCGTCATTCAAAAAGTTCTTTGGTGTGGGCCTTTTTTGAGGCGAATGCATCAGATCGCACAGCTGCTGTTTGCAACATATGTCTCAAGCGTATATCGCGTGGCCAAAACATCAGCCGCTTGGGCACCACATGCTTGATCAGACATATGTTGACCTGCCATGCAGCTCGTTGGCAAGCCTACCTTAAAGACCCACACCAAAGAACAAAGCTGACCTCTTCTTGCACCGCATCAGCTGGGATCTCCAACCCCACTATACCTTCACTCCTCTCTGAAACCTGCTCTGAGAGGAATGAAGGTGTAGAATTAGGTGTGTCACAGGCAAGTACTTGCGGGCACTCTGCTAGCAGTACACCAACGTCCGATTCTAGCAGGCAAATTTCCCTGCCCCAGCTGCTGGACCGTCGAAAGAAGTTCACTCCCAGCCATCCACATGCCCAGCGGTTGAATGCTAGCTTGGCTAAATTGCTAGGGCTTCAACTGCTGCCTTTTCAGTTGGTAGACTCTGCCCCCTTCTGTGAGTTTGTGCAATGTGCGGTTCCTCAGTGGCAGGTTCCCAAACGCCACTTTTTTGCACGGAAGGCGATTCCGGCTCTCTACAGGCATGTGGAAGGCAATGTCTTGGCCTCCCTGGACAGGGCGGACAGCGGTAAGGTGCATATTACCGCTGACTCATGGTCCAGCAGGCATGGACAGGGACGTTACCTTTCTTTCACGGCCCATTGGGTCACTCTTTTGGCAGCTGGGAAGGATGCAGGACAAGGTGCAGTAGTGTTGGAGGTTGTTCCACCGTCACGCCTCCAAAATGCTACTACTGGTTGTGACACACCTCTCTCCTCCACCCCCTCCTCGTCTTCTTCCTCCATGGCCTCTTCCTGTGGTTTGTCCTCGGAAACCAGCGGTGCTCCGTAGGCGTTCAAGGGGCTACGCAAGTACGCAGGCAAAAAGATGCCATGCCGTGCTTGTGCTGGTGTGTTTGGGGGACAGGAGCCACACTGGGGCAGAGGTCCTGTCTGCTCTGCAGGGGCAGGCCGAGAGGTGGTTGACGCCACGCCAGCTTAAGCCAGGAATGGTGGTTTGCGACAATGGCACCAACCTCCTCTCCGCCCTCCGACAGGGACAACTGACCCATGTGCCCTGTATGGCTCACATCCTTAACCTGGTGGTGCAGCGGTTCTTGGGCAGGTACCCAGGCTTACAGGATGTCCTGAGGCAGGCCAGGAAAGTCTGTGTGCATTTCCGCAGATCTTATAATGCCAGTGCTCGCCTGGCTGAGCTGCAAAAGGAGTTGAACCTGCCCAAGAACCGCCTTATATGTGACATGCCCACCAGGTGGAACTCAACGTTGGCCATGCTGCACCGGCTGCACACGCAGCAGAGGGCCATCAATGAGTACCTGTGCGACTACGGCACCAGGACAGGGTCAGGAGAGCTCGGGTTTTTTTCACCACGCCAGTGGGGCATGATCAGGGATGCATGCACTGTCCTGGCACCATTTGAGGAGGCCACGAGGATGGTGAGCAGTGACAGTGCATGCATCAGTGACACTGTACCTCTTGTCCACCTGTTGGAGCACACGCTGCGTGGAATAATGGACAGGGCACTTGAGGCAGAACAGAGGCAGGAAGAGGAGGACTTCCTTGCCTCTCAAGGCCCCCTTTACCCAGACAGTGTTCCTTCTGTCCCACCCATCGCACAGGAAGAGGAGGAGGAGGAGGAGGATTGTGTCAGCATGGAGGTGGAGGCTGGCACTCAGCATCATCAGCAGCAGTCTTTTAGGGATGATTTACAGTCCCAAGAAACCAGTGGACTTGTACGTGGCTGGGAGGAGGTGGCTGCGGATCATGTCGTCCTTAGTGACCCAGAGGACTCCGGACTGAATGCCTCAGCTAACCTACGCTGCATGGCCTCCCTGATCCTGCAAAGTCTGCGGAAGGATCCTCGTATTCTTCGGATCAAGGAGAGGGACCATTACTGGCTGGCCACTCTCCTTGATCCACGGTACAAGGGTAAGGTTGCGGACCTTATCGTACCGTCGCAGAGGGAGCAGAGGATGAGATAACTCCGGGAGGCTTGCAGAAAGGTCTGTGCAACGCGTTCCCAGAGACTGGGAGGTTACAACCTCCTGGTCCTGGACAACGAGTTGCTGAGGCTTCGGGCAGTCACAGAAGGAGCGGTGGGGAAGGTGGCCGTCTGACCGATGCGTTCAGACAATTCTTTAGTCCGCAGCCCCAAAGTATGATCGGTTCCAGCAACCATTGCCAGCGTCTGATATACATGGTCCAGGAATACCTAGGGGCAAGGTCAGACTTGGACACCTTCCCCACCGAAAATCCTCTGGCTTACTGGGTCTTGAGGATGGATCACTGGCCAGAGCTTGCACAGTATGCAACTGAGCTACTGGCCTGTCCTGCATCCAGCGTTCTTTCAGAACGCACATTCAGTGCTGCTGGAGGATTTGTCACGGATCACAGGGCGCGTCTGTCCACCGACTCGGTTGAACGACTGACTTTCATCAAGATGAACCAGTCTTGGATCACCACCAGCTACCACACACCAGATGCTGATATAACAGACTAATTGATTTTAAAATGTCACATCCCTTCAAGACTGATGCTGATGCTGAGTGCCTGTGATGTTATGTTGACTGGCTATCCTCCTCCTCCTCCTCCTCAATGATACGATTAATGATGATAGCTTGGAAGATCATTTTGGTTTATGGGTGACGCCACCAGTGGCTAAGGCCCAATTTTTCAGCCCCTGTTTAACAGGGGTGTGTAATTAAAATTTTTGATGCAATACTTTGCAACAGGCTTCATTGCTGTGCTCCCAGTACAGTATCTGTGAGGGGTTGCAGTGTTGTGCCACCAGTGCCTAAGGCCCAATTTTTCAGCCCCTGTTCAACAGGGGCATGCAATTATAATTATTGATCTAATAATTCACAGCAGGGCCCATTGCTGCGCCCACCAAGAGTAACTGTCAGGCCTTACAGTGTTGTGGCACCAGCACCACCATCACCACCACCACCACCAAAGGCCCAATTTTTCAGCCCCTCTTCAACAGGGGCATGCAATTATAATTATTGATCGAATAATTCACAGCAGGACCCATTGCTGCGCCCACCAAGAGTAACTGTCAGGCCTTACAGTGTTGTGGCACCAGCACCACCATCACCACCACCACCACCACCACCACCAAAGGCCCAATTTTTCAGCCCCTATTCAACAGGGGCATGCAATTATAATTATTGATCTAATAATTCACAGCAGGGCCCATTGCTGCGCCCACCAAGAGTAACTGTCAGGCCTTACAGTGTTGTGGCACCAGCACCACCATCACCACCACCACCACCACCAAAGGCCCAATTTTTCAGCCCCTGTTCAACAGGGGCATGCAATTATAATTATTGTTCGAATAATTCACATCAGGGCCCATTGCTGCGCCCACCAAGAGTAACTGTCAGGCCTTACAGTGTTGTGGCACCAGCACCACCATCAAAGGCCCAATTTTTACTACCACTGATCAACAATTATATGTTATTACAATTCCTGATATAATAGTTGACAGCAGGGCGTTCCAGCACCCACCAAGAATAACTGTGAGTGCTTTCAGTGTTGTGCCAACACCAACACCTAAGGGGCCAATTTCTGCAGAGTATATACGGCAGGTCCCTACTTTCAAACATCCTACTTACAAACTACTACTACTTGCAAACGGAAGAAGACAACAGGAAGTGAGAGGAAATCTACCCCTTGGAAGGAAAATTCTCTCCTGTAAGAATTAATATGGGAGAAAGGTGTCTCCTCTCTACTGATGCTTTATCACCAATCCTTGTTTCAATAAAAACACCACATTTCAAAAACAGTTGTCATTGGGATGCAAAGTGAGGTGAAATGTTCTGAACAGGGGCACAGACAGCAAAAAAAATGTGACAGGGGTGATAACCGTTCCCTATGTTTTCCAAAAAGCTAAAAAAAAGGAATTTGGCATGGAGCTACACTTAAACAATGCAGCTGTTCAAAATTACAAACAGATTCTACATAAGAACAAACCTACAGTCCCTGTCTTGTATGCACCGCCTGTATACGGCTGTTCAGAGTATATAGGGCCTTTTTTATTTTGTGTGCGGGGTTCCCCTTAATATCCATACAAGACCCAAAGGGGCTGGTAATGGGCTGGGGTGGGGGGGGGGGGGGGGGTTGATGGGGTAGCTATGCCATTTTTCATAAAGATTTTCATCCATATTACCGGGAACAGACATTGCATTAAAGCCGCAAGCAGTTTTAAATGGCTTTTTTTCCTTTAGAAATGTTATTTTGTGCAGGGACAGTTCTAAACACGGGAAACACGTGGCACTTCACAGGCATACTTTAGACACCCTCCAGGTACAATATTTAAAGGAATATTTGACTTTTTTTTTTCACTTTATGCATCATTAAAATGACTGCTCCCGGAAAACGTCCGTTTTTAAAACTTATTTTTGCATTGATACATGTCCCCTGGTGCAGAACCCGGGTTCCCAAACTCTGTTTCGGACAATAACATGGATAATAGTCGTTATAATTAGCACTTTAGAATCCGAACGTTCGCATCCATTGTATTTAATAGGGTTCTAATGTTCGTGCGAACTTTCGGTCCGTTCGCGGGTTCTGGTGCGAACCGAACCCGGGAGTGTTCGGCTCATCACTACTTCCCAGAATCATTCATTGCCGACTGCACATCTGCATGCATGGGTGCACTCGGGAGCAACTTTTTTTTTTTTTAGCTTAATGCATAGAATGCATCAAGATACATGCCTTTAGAAACACTTTAACGTTATTTTCCACTGTCAGTTGTATTGTCACTATGAAAAAAATGGGAACTAAAAAAGCTAATTGTGACAGACTCAACCAGGACGGAGGCTTTTGGAGGGGACTGCAGGATAGCCTCTTGCCTACTGACTATGGGCCCTGGCTTCTATGGGAAAACTTCTCCTTGGGAGGTCTATGCCTGGGGGACCCTTGGAGTGGTCTTGTTTCTGATTTAAGTTCATGTCTCCCCAAAACACACAGACTCTGGGAATCTAGGCACGGCATCCCTGTTTAGGGCCTACATGCCCCATTACCAACAATGACTGCTTCACGCTGTGAGACTCATAGCAGATGTTAATATTATCAGCTTAAAGTGGAGTTCCACCCTAAAAAAAAAAAATAGAAAAAAAAAATAGAAAAAAAAATAGAAAAAAATAAATAAATTTACTCACCAGAAATACTGGTTGCTATGCGGAAGTCCCTAATCTGCCTCTTCCATTCCGCGGCTGGTCTTCTTCTGCATCCTCCTCGCGTTGTCTTCTGGTGAATGGGGCGCGTTGCCTTCTGGGAACTGTGTGTATCCCAGAGAGCAAGCAGTCCGTTCAGAAAACAATGCGAGACTCGCGCATGCACAGTACGAAACGGGCAGTGAAGCCGCACAGCTTCACTGCCTGTTTCCCTTACTGAGGATGGCGACGCCTGGAGCTGCTAGAATCGAGGGATCGGCCTCGGGGGGGGTGACATTGCGGGTGAGTAGGACAGGTAAGTGTCCTTATTAAAAGTCCCCTCTTTAAGCCACCTGTCTGGGGTCTCCTGCTATAATGTGTTTATTTTAAGTAGGTCTCTCCCATAGTGTGTCTCTAAGGGTCCTTTCACACGGGGCGGATCCGTGCAGATCCGCCCCGTGAAGCTCCGCTTGCTCAGCGGGGATCGCTCCGTTGATCCCCGCTGAGCCGACGGATGACTGGGCGGTCCCCGCACACTGTGCAGGGACCGCCCTGTCAGAGCGCCGCTCTCCCCTATGGGGAATCGGAAGACGACGGACCGTAGAGTCCGTTGTCATCCGATCCGCTCTGCCGACGGAAGGAAAAATAGGGTTTTCCTCCGTCACACTTTGGCGGAGCGGATGTCAGCGGACATGTCACCGCTGACATCCGTGGCTCCATAGGGGTACATGGAGGATCCGTTTCAGGTCCGCCTAAAAAACTGACAGGCGGACCTGAACGGACCTCCGTGTGAAAGAGCCCTTAGTGTCTTTCACCCACTTGTTAACTGTGCTAATTAACTCACCTATTGTTTCTGTCTGTCTGTTGGCAAACTATTGTGGGATGTTATGTGTTTATACTTATGATAATTTGTAATGTATTTTGTTGTGACCTTGGGGCCGCAATCTGACCTGGAGTGAGATATCTGATGAATCTCATAGTGGCTAGTTGTTTAACCTTTTATGGAATGCCCCACGCAGATAAACTGCGGTGGAGCGGCCCTCCTGTGCGCAATCAGGTACCTGTACGTGATTTCGTGCACTGGGTCTGGGGCTCGCACGCACACCGCGGGCTACCTGCTCCTGCTGTAATTGGACATAGAGGAAGCCAATCGGCGGGTCCGGCTGACGCTTTGTCCACCAGGACCTGCCGATTGTTCTCAGGAGAGGCAGACCACTGTTCTGTGAGAGGGGCAGATGGAGATCTTGTGTTCCTGAGATCTTGTCTTCAGAAGTCACCAAATTAGTAAATAGAGTCCACCTGTGTGTAATTTAAACTCAGTATAATTACAGCTGTTCTGTGAAGCCCTCAGAGGTTTGTTAGAGAACCTCAGTGAACAAACTGCAACATGATGGCCAAGGAACAAGGTTATCAAGTAGTTTAAAGCAGGGTTCGGTTATAAAAAAAAATATCCCAAGCATTTGAACATCTCATGGAGCTCTGTTCAATCCATCAACGGCACAACTGCAGACTTACCAAGACATGGCCGTCCACCTAAACTGACAGGCTGGGCAATGAGAGCATTAATCAGAGAAGCAGCCAAGAGGCCTGTGATAGACTCACCCCGGACAGAGGCTTTTGGAGGGGACTGAATGCTAGCCTCTTGCCTACCGACTATGGGCCCTGGCATTTGAGGGAGCTACAAGCATTTACTAAGATAGTCTGTTATGTAATGCAAAAGGACATTATTAAGGTGGCCATGATGGTCTCTGCCAGTGTGGGACTCATAGCAGATGTATGTGAAAGGAATGCTGATTAATGAGATCTGGAAAGCCCTGGGCCGCTGTTGTCTACTATTCTGGAGGGTCTTTCAACCATTGTTAATTGTGCTCATTAACACACCTTTGTCTCCTACCAAACTATTAGGGGATGTGTTTATACTTATGTGTATTGTAAGTTTTGAGCTAGGAGATGGCAAGGCTGCCCTGAAAGGTCATATCTCTGAGTCACCTAGCCTGGTTAAATGATTAGCTAACTAGCTCATGTTAATTAGGTTTCTGGTTACAGTTTTTATTGTCATACTGCTGTATATATTTGTGTGAGATCTCAAATAAAGAAGTTCTCTTTCTAGTTCACTCCAAGGCTGGTGTTGTCTGGCTCTTGGGGTTTCTATAGCGAGATCCATTGGTCTTGTGTTCTAGGACTTTTATACTGACGGAAGCACTCAAGCGGATTGTGGGACGTTCCATTACATAATAAACTTACAGGCCGGCCAAGTAGAGCATTAATCAGAGAAGCAGCCAAGAGGCCCATGCTAACTCTGAAGGAGCTGCAGAGATCCACAGCTCAGGTGGGAGAATCTGTCCACATGACAACTATTAGTTGTGCCCTCCACAAATCTGGCCTTTATGGAAGAGTGGCAAGAAGTAGACATGTGCAATTCGTTTAGTTACAAATTCGTTATTCGTCAAAATTTGTTATATTCGTTGATTCGTAAACATACGAATAAACGAACGGTTTGATAAAATTACAAACGAACAACGAATTATCGAAAAGAAAGAATATGGGAAACAACGAAAATACGAATTTAGTAAATTTGAAACAGCCAAAAACGAAAAAGTAAAAAATGAAAACATAAAAACAACTAAAATACCGAACAAAGATCAAAAAATACCGAAAATCTAAATGAACGAAAACGCAAAATTATGAATATTCGGAAAACGTAAAACAAAACAATGAAAATAACAAACAAAGATCCATATTAACGAAAATCAAAATGAACGAAAAAAAATTTATGAATCTTCGGAAAACGGAAATCAAAACAACGAAAACTCAAAAAAACGTAAATTCTATTTCGTTAGTTCTGAATTCGTTCTGGACGTTGGCCAATGGCCAATAAGCTTGTCCCTTCCCCTGAAGAGGTTGTCTCTTCCCCCAATGAGCTTGTTTCTTATTCCCTTGTGTGTTTTTCTGTGTTAGACTGCAGTGTATTCCATCCACAGTCCAGATAGGTTGTGGTTGGGTAAGTTGCACTGTTCTGTTGGATTTGTAAGTAAAGTTGTGACTTGTGAGAGAGAAATTCTTTGTTTCTTAACCACTTAAGGACCGCCACACGCCGATGTACGTCAGCAAAATGGCACGGCTGGGCACATGGGCATACAGGTACGTCCCCCTTAACGTGCACAGCTGTGGGTCGCGAGCGCGACCCGGTCCTCTTCTTCGTGACCGTCCCCGCGGGAACAGCGGACCCGATCGCCGCTGGTGTCCCGCGATCGGGTCACAGAGAGGAAGAACGGGGAGAGGTAAGTGTAAACAAACCTCTCCCCGTGCTTCCTAGTGTGACTGACACTGATCGTCTGTTCCCTGTGATGTCACACGCTAAGCCACGCCCCCCACAATAAGAAACACAAATCAGGGCACATTTAACCCCTACAGCGCCCCCTCCTGGTTAACCCCTTCACTGGCAGTGTCATTTTTACAGTAACCAGTGCATTTTTATAGCACTGGTCACTGTAAAAATTACAAAAGTCCCAAAATAGTGTCAAAAGTGTCCGATGTGTCCGCCATAATCTCGCAGTCACGAAAAAAATCGCTGATCGCTGCCATTACTAGTAAAAAATATTTTTTTTATAAAAATGCCATAAAACTACCCCCTATTTTGTAAACACTATACCTTTTGCGCAAACCAATCAATAAACGGCGATTGTGATTTTTTTTACCAAAAGTATGTAGAAGAATACGTATCGGCCTAAACTGAGGAAAAAATGTCTTTTTATATATTTTTGGGGATATTTATTATAGGAAAAAGTAAAAAATATTGAATTTTTTTCTAAATTGTCGCTCTATTTTTGTTTATAGCGCAAAAAATAAAAACCGCAGAGGTGATCAAATACCACCAAAAGAAAGCTCTATTTGTGGGAAAAAAAGGACGCCAATTTTGTTTGGGAGCCACGTTGCACGACCGCGCAATTGTCAGTTAAAGCGACGCAGTGCCGAATCGCAAAAAGGGGCCTGGTCCTTATGCTGCGTATTGATCCGGGTCTTAAGTGGTTAAGCATACTCTGTCTAGATTCTAATTTCTATATTTGTATTTTGTAATATCTCTGACATATTTTTGTTTTCTCCTATTCTGACACATTATGTAAAATTACGAATTATGCCCCGATTACTAATCTACGAAAACAATGTTACGAAAGTACGAATAAATGAGCCAGTCAATCTCACGAAAGTACGAATTACAAAATTACGACGAGTAGTGTTTTGAATAAACAGGAAATGTATTCAAACGAAAGTACGAATGTATTTAAATCTACAAAAGTACGATTTTCCAATTAACGGAAATTATACACGAAAATACGAATTATTGCAAATCAATGAAAATATAGTTCTTATGAAAATACGAACGCGGCTGAATATAAAATATAACGTAAATATGAATTTCGAATCAACGAAAATTAGACTAATGGAAAAACGAATCAACAGAAAAATAACCCTTACGGAAATACGAAAGAGTCCAAATACGATTACCCATGTCTTACGAAATTACGAATCATTACGAATCAACGGAAATGCACAGAAACAAAACCAAACTAAACTAATTTTTATGTTGTGCACATGTCTAGCAAGAAGACAGCCATTGCTAAAAGAAAGCCATAAGAAGTCTCCTTTTGCCGTTTGCGAGAGGCCATGTGGGGGACACAGAAAACGTGGAAGAAAATGCTCTGGTCATGAGACCAAAATTTTACTTTTTGGCCTAAAAGCAAAAAGTGTGGTGAAAAACGAACACTGCACACCATCCCCACCGTGAAACATGGTGGTGGCAGCATCATGTAGTGGGGATGCTTTTCTTCAAAAGGAAGGAAATATAGCTTTCCTTTGGCGGTATTTGATCTTGCGGTTTTAATTTTTTGTGCTAGAAACAAAAAAGGACAGAACATTTTGAAAAAAAACAATATTTTTTACTGTATGCCATAAAACATACCCAATATAAAAAAGGTAAAAAATCGAATTTCTTCAATAATTTAGACCAGTATGTATTCTGCTGCAGTGCCTTGAAAATGTATTCATACCCCTTGAAATTTTCCACATTTTGTCATGTTACAACCAAAAACTTAAATAATGGGACTTTATGTGATAGACCAACACAAAGTGGCACATAATTGTGTAGTGGAAAGGAAAATGATAAATGATTTTCAATTTTTTTTACAAATAAATATGTGAAATGTGTATTTGTATTCAGCCCCAATGAGTCAATACTTTGTAGAACCACCTTTCGGTGCAATTACAGCTGCAAGTCTTTTTGGGTATGTCTCTACTAGGGATGAGCCAAACACCCCCCAGTTCGGTTCGCACCAGAACATGCGAACAGGCAATAAATTTGTTCGAACATCCGAACCCCGTTAACGTCTATGGGACACTAACATGAAAAATCAAAAGTGCTAATTTTAAAGGCTTATATGCAAGGTATTGTCATAAAAAGTGTTTGGGGACCCGGGTCCTGCCCTATCAATGCAAAAAAAAGTTTTTAAAACGGCCGTTTTTTTCGGGAGCAGTGATTTTAATAATGCTTAAAGTGAAACAATAAAAGTGAAATATTCCTTTAAATTTCGTACCTGGGGGTGTATATAGTATGCCTTTAAAGCAGCGCTTGTTTGCCGTGCTTAGAACAGTCTCAGCACTAGTGATGAGCCGAACACCCCCGGGTTCGGTTCGCACCAGAACCCGCGAACGGACCGGAAGTTCGAACGAACATTAGAACCCTATTAAATACAATGGATGCGAACGTTCGAATTCTAAAGTGCTAATTATAACAACTATTATGCATGTTATTGTCCTAAAAAGGGTTTGGGAACCCGGGTTCTGCACCAGGGGACATGTATCAATGCAAAAAGAAGTTTTAAAAACGGTCGTTTTTCGGGAGCAGTCATTTTAATGATGCATAAAGTGAAAAAAAAAAAGTCAAATATTCCTTTAAATATCGTACCTGGGGGGTGTCTAAAGTATGCCTGTGAAGTGCCACGTGTTTCCCGTGTTTAGAACTGTCCCTGCACAAAATGACACTTCTAAAGGAAAAAAAAGCCATTTAAAACTGCTTGCGGCTTTAATGTAATGTCTGGTCCCGGTAATATGGATGAAATTCTTTAAGAAAAATGGCATAGCTACCCCATGACCCCCCCCCCCCCCTACCCCAGCCCATTACCAGCCCCTTTGGGTCTTGTATGGATATTAAGGGGAACCCCGCACATAAAATAAAAAAGGCCCTATATACTCTGAACAGCCGTATACAGGCGGTGCATACAAGACAGGGACTGTAGGTTTGTTCTTATGTAGAATCTGTTTGTAATTTTGAACAGGTACATTGTTGAAGTGTAGCTCCAGCCCAAAAATCTATTTTTAAACTTTTTGGAAAACATAGGTAAGGGTTATCACCCCTGTAACATTTGTTTTGCTGTCTGTGCCCCTGTTCAGAACATTTCACCTCACTTTCCGTCCCAATGACAACTGTTTTTGAAATGTGGTGTTTTTCTTGAAACAAGGATTGCTGATAAAGCATCAGTACAGAGGAGACACCTTTCTCCCATATTTATTCTTACAGGAGAGAATTTTCCTTCCTAGTGGTAGATTTCCTCTCACTTCCTGTTGTCTTCTTGCGTTTGCAAGTAGGAGTCGTTTGTAAGTTGGATGTTTGAAAGTAGGGACCTGCCGTATATACTCTGCAGAAATAGGCCCCTTAGTTGTTGGTGTTGGCACAACACTGTAAGCACTCACAGTTACTCTTGGTTGGTGCTGGAACGCCCTGCTGTCAACTATTATATCAGGAATTTTAATTACATATAATTGTTGAACAGTGGTAGTAAAAATTGGGCCTTTGATGGTGGTGCTGGTGCCACAACACTGTAAGCCCTGACAGTTACTCTTGGTGGGTGCAGCAATGGGCCCTGCTGTGAATTATTAGATCAAGAATTGTAATTACATGCCCCTGTTGAACAGGGGCTGAAAAATTGGGCCTTAGGCACTGGTGGCACAACACTGCAACCCCTCACAGATACTGTACTTGGAGCACAGCAATGAGCCCTGTTGCAAAGTATTGCTTCAAAAATTGTAATGACACGCCCCTGTTAAACAGGGGCTGAAAAATTGGGCCTTAGGCACTGGTGGCACAACACTGCAACTCCTCACAGATACTGTACTTGGAGCACAGCAATGAGCCCTGTTGCAAAGTATTGCTTCAAAAATTGTAATTACACGCCCCTGTTAAACAGGGGCTGAAAAATTGGGCGTTAGGCACTGGTGGCGGCACCCATAAACAAAAATGATCTTCCAAGCTATCATCATCAATCGTATCATTGAGGACTCGGAGGAGGAGGATAGCCAGTCAACATAACAGCACAGGCACTCAGCATCAGCATCAGTCTTGAAGGGATGTGACATTTTAAAATCAATTAGTCTGTTATATCAGCATCAGGTGTGTGGTAGCTGGTGGTGATCCAAGACTGGTTCATCTTGATGAAAGTCAGTCGATCAACCGAGTCGGTGGACAGGCGCACCCTGTGATCCGTGACAAATCCTCCAGCAGCACTGAATGTGCGTTCCGAAAGAACGCTGGATGCAGGACAGGCCAGTAGCTCAATTGCATACTGTGCAAGCTCTGGCCAGTGATCCATCCTCAAGACCCAGTAAGCCAGAGGATTTTCGGTGGGGAAGGTGTCCAAGTCTGACCTTGCCCCTAGATATTCCTGCACCATGTTTATCAGACGCTGGCGATGGTTGCTGGAACCAATCATACTTTGGGGCTGCGGACTAAAGAATTGTCTGAACGCATCGGTCAGACGGCCACCTTCCCCACCGCTCCTTCTTTGACTGGCCGAAGCCTCAGCAACTCGTTGTCCAGGACCAGGAGTTTGCAACCTCCCAGTCTCTGGGAACGCGTTGCACAGACCTTTCTGCAAGGCCTCCCGGAGTTGTCTCATCCTCTGCTCCCTCTGCGACGGTAACATAAGGTCCGCAACCTTACCCTTGTACCGTGGATCAAGGAGAGTGGCCAGCCAGTAATGGTCCCTCTCCTTGATCCGAAGAATACGAGGATCCTTCCGCAGACTTTGCAGGATCAGGGAGGCCATGCAGCGTAGGTTTGCTGAGGCATTCGCTCCGGAGTCCTCTGGGTCACTAAGGACGACATGATCCGCAGCCACCTCCTCCCAGCCACGTACAAGTCCACTGGTTTCTTGGGACTGTAAATCATCCCTAAAAGACTGCTGCTGATGATGCTGAGTGCCAGCCTCCACCTCCATGCTGACACAATCCTCCTCCTCCTCCTCCTCCTCTTCCTGTGCGATGGGTGGGACAGAAGGAACACTGTCTGGGTAAAGGGGGCCTTGAGAGGCAAGGAAGTCCTCCTCTTCCTGCCTCTGTTCTGCCTCAAGTGCCCTGTCCATTATTCCACGCAGCGTGTGCTCCAACAGGTGGACAAGAGGTACAGTGTCACTGATGCATGCACTGTCACTGCTCACCATCCTCGTGGCCTCCTCAAATGGTGCCAGGACAGTGCATGCATCCCTGATCATGCCCCACTGGCGTGGAGAAAAAAAACCAAGCTCCCCTGACCCTGTCCTGGTGCCGTAGTCGCACAGGTACTCATTGATGGCCCTCTGCTGCGTGTGCAGCCGCTGCAGCATGGCCAACGTTGAGTTCCACCTGGTGGGCATGTCACATATAAGGCGGTTCTTGGGCAGGTTCAACTCCTTTTGCAGCTCAGCCAGGCGAGCACTGGCATTATAAGATCTGCGGAAATGCACACAGACTTTCCTGGCCTGCCTCAGGACATCCTGTAAGCCCGGGTACCTGCCCAAGAACCGCTGCACCACCAGGTTAAGGACGTGAGCCACACAGGGCACATGGGTCAGTTGTCCCTGTCGGAGGGCGGAGAGGAGGTTGGTGCCATTGTCGCAAACCACCATTCCTGGCTTAAGCTGGCGTGGCGTCAACCACCTCTCGGCCTGGCCCTGCAGAGCAGACAGGACCTCTGCCCCAGTGTGGCTTCTGTCCCCCAAACACACCAGCGCAAGCACGGCATGGCATCTTTTTGCCTGCGTACTTGCGTAGCCCCGTGAACGGCTACGGAGCACCGCTGGTTCATAGGACAAACCACAGGAAGAGGCCATGGAGGAAGAAGAAGAGGAGGGGGTGGAGGAGAGAGGTGTGTCACAACCAGTAGTAGCATTTTGGAGGCGTGGCGGTGGGACAACCTCCAACACTACTGCACCTTGTCCTGAATCCTTCCCAGCTGCCAAAAGAGTGACCCAATGGGCCGTGAAAGAAAGGTAACGTCCCTGTCCATGCCTGCTGGACCATGAGTCAGCGGTAATATGCACCTTACCGCTGACCGCCCTGTCCAGCGAGGCCAAGACATTGCCTTCCACATGCCGGTAGAGAGCCGGAATAGCCTTCCGTGAGAAAAAGTGGCGTTTGGGAACCTGCCACTGAGGAACCGCACATTGCACAAACTCACGGAAGGGGGCCGAGTCTACCAACTGAAAAGGCAGCAGTTGAAGCGCTAGCAATTTAGCCAAGCTAGCATTCAACCGCTGGGCATGTGGATGGCTGGGAGTGAACTTCTTTCGACGGTCCAGCAGCTGGGGCAGGGAAATTTGCCTGCTAGAATCGGACGTCGGTGTACTGCTAGCAGAGTGGGCGCAAGTACTTGGCTGTGACACACCTAATTCTACACCTTCATTCCTCTCAGTGCATGTTTCAGAGAGGACTGAAGTTATAGTGGGGTTGGAGATCCCAGCTGATGCGGTGCAAGGAGAGGTCCGCTTTGTTCTTTGGTGTGGGTCTTTGAGGTAGGCTTGCCAACGAGCTGCATGGCAGGTCAACATATGTCTGGTCAGGCATGTGGTACCCAAGCGGCTGATGTTTTGGCCACGCGATATACGCTTGAGACATATGTTGCAAACAGCAGCTGTGCGATCTGATGCACTAGCCTCAAAAAAGGCCCACACCAAAGAACTTTTTGAATGACGGGCAGAGGCAGCGCCCTGCACAGGCGGAGCTCTGCGGTGTGATTCCGTCGGTGTACTGCCCTTACGCTGGCCACCAAAGGGCATCCTGCCTCGTTGGAGATGTGCCTCCTCCTCATCCTCCTCCTCCTCCTCTCTCCTATTAGGCACCCACGTGGAGTCATTGACCTCATCATCCCCTCCCTCCTCATCACTGGAGCCAATCTGGCAGTATGCTGCAGCTGCTGGAACATGACTGCCAGATTGGTGTCCTTCTTGAGCATCCCCTCTGTCTGCTCTCACGCTACTGCCTTCCTCTAGCTGGGTTTCATCATCAGACCCTTCGAAACGCTGGGCATCCTCCTGGAGCATGTACCCAACACTGTGCTGAAACAGTTCGGGGGACTCCTCAGGAGGAGGACATGGTGGGTCTAGGGAAGGAGTGACTGATGATTTGTCTGACATTGATACCAGGGAAGACGACGCTTTGGCAGCTGCTTTTCCAGTACCCTGAGCCTGGGTGAGAGAGGATGAGGAGGAGGAGGAGGGCTTGGTCATCCACTCTACCAAGTCTTCGGCATGATGTGGCTCAACATGTCCAGCTGCCGAAAAGAAGGACAAGCGTGTCCCATGGCCATGTGCTGATGACAATGCACCGCGTCCACGACCAGCACTGTTGCCCCCAGACACAGAGCCTGCTTGCCCTCTTTTATTGCCTCCTGACTGTCTGCCTCTCCTTGTTTGCCTTCCAGACATTCTAATAGATGGCCTGCAGGGAGATGGGAAAAAAGCAATAAGGGCTACCTTCAGGTGTCCTTCTCTGTCCCTGGAAACAAGGACTTGCAGAGTGAAAGAAAAAAAACACTCTCCCTACCTAGAGTTTTCTGTCCCTAGAATAAATGTTTTTTTTAATCACAATATAGCACAAGGAAAATTAACTCACTGTCCTTACAGGTCCCTGGAAACAAGGACTTGCAGAGTGAAAGAAAAAAAACACTCTCCCTACCTACAGTTTTCTGTCCCTAGAAAAAAATGTTTTTTTTAATCACAATATAGCAAAAGGACAATTCACTCACTGTCCTTCCAGGTCCCTGGAAACAAGGACTTGCAGAGTGAAAGAAACTGACACTGTCCCTACCTAGAGTTTTCTGTCCCTGGAATAAATGTTTTTTTCAGCACAATATAGCACAAGGACAATTAACTCACTGTCCTTACAGGTCCCTGGAAACAAGGACTTGCAGAGTGAAAGAAAAAAAATACTCTCCCTACCTACAGTTTTCTGTCCCTAGAAAAAAATGTTTTTTTTAATCACAATATAGCAAAAGGACAATTCACTCACTGTCCTTCCAGGTCCCTGGAAACAAGGACTTGCAGAGTGAAAGAAACTGACACTGTCCCTACCTAGAGTTTTCTGTCCCTAGAATAAATGTTTTTTTTAATCACAATATAGCACAAGGAAAATTAACTCACTGTCCTTACAGGTCCCTGGAAACAAGGACTTGCAGAGTGAAAGAAAAAAAACACTCTCCCTACCTACAGTTTTCTGTCCCTAGAAAAAAATGTTTTTTTTAATCACAATATAGCAAAAGGACAATTCACTCACTGTCCTTCCAGGTCCCTGGAAACAAGGACTTGCAGAGTGAAAGAAACTGACACTGTCCCTACCTAGAGTTTTCTGTCCCTGGAATAAATGTTTTTTTCAGCACAATATAGCACAAGGACAATTAACTCACTGTCCTTACAGGTCCCTGGAAACAAGGACTTGCAGAGTGAAAGAAAAAAAATACTCTCCCTACCTACAGTTTTCTGTCCCTAGAAAAAAATGTTTTTTTTAATCACAATATAGCAAAAGGACAATTCACTCACTGTCCTTCCAGGTCCCTGGAAACAAGGACTTGCAGAGTGAAAGAAACTGACACTGTCCCTACCTAGAGTTTTCTGTCCCTAGAATAAATGTTTTTTTTAATCACAATATAGCAAAAGGACAATTCACTCACTGTCCTTCCAGGTCCCTGGAAACAAGGACTTGCAGAGTGAAAGAAACTGACACTGTCCCTACCTAGAGTTTTCTGTCCCTAGAATAAATTTTTTTTTTAATCACAATATAGCAAAAGGACAATTCACTCACTGTCCTTCCAGGTCCCTGGAAACAAGGACTTGCAGAGTGAAAGAAACTGACACTGTCCCTACCTAGAGTTTTCTGTCCCTAGAATAAATGTTTTTTTTAATCACAATATAGCAAAAGGACAATTCACTCACTGTCCTTCCAGGTCCCTGGAAACAAGGACTTGCAGAGTGAAAGAAACTGACACTGTCCCTACCTAGAGTTTTCTGTCCCTAGAATAAATGTTTTTTTTAATCACAATATAGCAAAAGGACAATTCACTCACTGTCCTTCCAGGTCCCTGGAAACAAGGACTTGCAGAGTGAGAGAAACTGACACTGTCCCTACCTAGAGTTTTCTGTCCCTAGAATAAATGTTTTTTTTAATCACAATATAGCAAAAGGACAATTCACTCACTGTCCTTCCAGGTCCCTGGAAACAAGGACTTGCAGAGTGAAAGAAACTGACACTGTCCCTACCTAGAGTTTTCTGTCCCTAGAATAAATGTTTTTTTTTAATCACAATATAGCACAAGGAAAATTAACTCACTGTCCTTACAGGTCCCTGGAAACAAGGACTTGCAGAGTGAAAGAAAAAAAACACTCTCCCTACCTACAGTTTTCTGTCCCTAGAAAAAAATGTTTTTTTTAATCACAATATAGCAAAAGGACAATTCACTCACTGTCCTTCCAGGTCCCTGGAAACAAGGACTTGCAGAGTGAAAGAAACTGACACTGTCCCTACCTAGAGTTTTCTGTCCCTGGAATAAATGTTTTTTTCAGCACAATATAGCACAAGGACAATTAACTCACTGTCCTTACAGGTCCCTGGAAACAAGGACTTGCAGAGTGAAAGAAAAAAAATACTCTCCCTACCTACAGTTTTCTGTCCCTAGAAAAAAATGTTTTTTTTAATCACAATATAGCAAAAGGACAATTCACTCACTGTCCTTCCAGGTCCCTGGAAACAAGGACTTGCAGAGTGAAAGAAACTGACACTGTCCCTACCTAGAGTTTTCTGTCCCTAGAATAAATGTTTTTTTTAATCACAATATAGCAAAAGGACAATTCACTCACTGTCCTTCCAGGTCCCTGGAAACAAGGACTTGCAGAGTGAAAGAAACTGACACTGTCCCTACCTAGAGTTTTCTGTCCCTAGAATAAATGTTTTTTTTAATCACAATATAGCAAAAGGACAATTCACTCACTGTCCTTCCAGGTCCCTGGAAACAAGGACTTGCAGAGTGAAAGAAACTGACACTGTCCCTACCTAGAGTTTTCTGTCCCTAGAATAAATGTTTTTTTTAATCACAATATAGCAAAAGGACAATTCACTCACTGTCCTTCCAGGTCCCTGGAAACAAGGACTTGCAGAGTGAAAGAAACTGACACTGTCCCTACCTAGAGTTTTCTGTCCCTAGAATAAATGTTTTTTTTAATCACAATATAGCAAAAGGACAATTCACTCACTGTCCTTCCAGGTCCCTGGAAACAAGGACTTGCAGAGTGAAAGAAACTGACACTGTCCCTACCTAGAGTTTTCTGTCCCTAGAATAAATGTTTTTTTTAATCACAATATAGCAAAAGGACAATTCACTCACTGTCCTTCCAGGTCCCTGGAAACAAGGACTTGCAGAGTGAAAGAAACTGACACTGTCCCTACCTAGAGTTTTCTGTCCCTAGAATAAATGTTTTTTTTAAGCACAATATAGCACAAGGAAAATTAACTCACTGTCCTTACAGGTCCCTGGAAACAAGGACTTGCAGAGTGAAAGAAAAAAAACACTCTCCCTACCTACAGTTTTCTGTCCCTAGAAAAAAATGTTTTTTTTAATCACAATATAGCAAAAGGACAATTCACTCACTGTCCTTCCAGGTCCCTGGAAACAAGGACTTGCAGAGTGAAAGAAACTGACACTGTCCCTACCTAGAGTTTTCTGTCCCTAGAATAAATGTTTTTTTTAATCACAATATAGCAAAAGGACAATTCACTCACTGTCCTTCCAGGTCCCTGGAAACAAGGACTTGCAGAGTGAAAGAAACTGACACTGTCCCTACCTAGAGTTTTCTGTCCCTAGAATAAATGTTTTTTTTAATCACAATATAGCAAAAGGACAATTCACTCACTGTCCTTCCAGGTCCCTGGAAACAAGGACTTGCAGAGTGAAAGAAACTGACACTGTCCCTACCTAGAGTTTTCTGTCCCTAGAATAAATGTTTTTTTTAATCACAATATAGCAAAAGGACAATTCACTCACTGTCCTTCCAGGTCCCTGGAAACAAGGACTTGCAGAGTGAAAGAAACTGACACTGTCCCTACCTAGAGTTTTCTGTCCCTAGAATAAATGTTTTTTTTAATCACAATATAGCAAAAGGACAATTCACTCACTGTCCTTCCAGGTCCCTGGAAACAAGGACTTGCAGAGTGAAAGAAACTGACACTGTCCCTACCTAGAGTTTTCTGTCCCTAGAATAAATGTTTTTTTTTAAGCACACTATAGCAGAAGCACAAAACACACTGACACTCTCCCTACCTATCCTTCTCTTTCCCTAAACTAAAGGAATCCAGGTTAAGCAAGAAAGAAATAACAGTCACTGTCCCTGCCTATGCTACTCTATCCCTGCTCCGGAACACACTACACTAGGCCGCCGTGCTGGCGGCCTTTTATAGTGTGGGGCGTGTACTAAACACCCTCAGCAATAATTGGCCACAGGCATCCTGCCTGTGGCCAATCATTGCTCTCCTCGCTGCCGGCGCTGTGATTGGCCAAGCATGCGGGGTCACAGTGCATGCTTGGCCAATCACAGCGCCTGGATGACACTGCGATGGCGTAGTGCATTGTGGGCCGTTCGCGTCACTCGAATTTGGCGCGAACGGCCCAAATCGTTCGATCTTCGTCGAACGATCGAACAGCCAATGTTCGAGTCGAACGTATGTTCGACTCGAACACGAAGCTCATCCCTACTCAGCACATAATGTCATTTCTGAAGGAAAAAAAGTAATTTAAAAGCACTCGCTCTGATGCAACGCAGGGAAACCTGCGTTGCATCAGACAGGGGCGGGGTCACCCGCACGTCACTGGGAAAGCCCGAGTTTCGCCTTGCGTCAGAGGGGGACGGGGTCACGTGACGGGTGGCCCCGCCCTCAGCTACATAAGAGCTGTCACTGGCTGAAGCCGCGTCATTCCCGGGGTGTCTCCGCTCCGGTGAAAAGAGGATTGTGTGCTGTTCCTCGTCGCTGGAGCCTGGAGAGATCATCCATCGCAGGATACCGACATCGCTAGAGTGGAGATCGAGAGTGGATTACCACCGCTGGAGTCTTTTTTTTTTTTTTAATAAAGGACTTATCCCAACTGTGTCTGTGTGGTTTTTTTTACAATTTTTTACACTTTCTTTGTGAAATGGTAGGGGTACAATGTACCCGTACCAATTCACATAAGGGGGGGGCGGAATCTGGGGGTCCCCTTTGTTAAAGGGGTCTTCAAGATTCTGATAAGCCCCCCGCCCGCAGACCCCCACAACCACTGGGCAAGGGTTGTGGGGATGAGGCCCTTGTCCCCATCAACATGGGGACATCCTCCCCATGTTGAGGGCATGTGGCCTGGTACAGTTCAGGAGGGGGGGCGCTCTCTCGTCCCCCCACTTTTCCTGCGGCCTGCCAGGTTGCGTGCTCGGATAAGGGTCTGGTATTAATTTTTTGGGGGAAACCCCACGCCATTTTTTTTTTTAATTTGGCGCGGAGTTGTACTTAAAATCCATACCAGACCTGAAGGGTCTGGTATGGATATTTGGGGGGAACCCCACGCCATTTTTTTTTATTTGCCGCAGGGTTCCCCTTAATATCCATACCAGACCTGAAGGGCCTGGTAATTGAATTTGGGGGGACCCCCACGCATTTTTTTTTTTTTATCAATGACTTTCAATGACTTTTCTCTGTATTGCCGGGAGCTGACAATTCATGATAGCCGCGAGTACTTTTAAATGACTTTTTTTCCTTCAGAAATTACATTTTGTGCAGAGACTATTCTAAGCACGGGAAACATGCGCTGCTTTACAGGCATACTATATACACCCACCAGGTATGAAATTTAAAGGAATATTTCACTTTTATTGTTTCACTTTAAGCATTATTAAAATCACTGCTCCCGAAAAAACTTTTGTTTTTAAAACTTTTTTTGCATTGTTACATGTCCCCTGGGGCAGGACCCGGGTCCCCAAAAACAGTTTTTATGACAATAACTTGCATAAAAGCCTTTAAAATTAGCACTTTAGATTTATGCCATAGACTTTTAGAGGGTGTTCCGAGGCTTTTAGAATTTGCCACGAACACCCCAAATTGTTCGCTGTTCGGCGAACAGGCAATGTTCGAGTCGAGCATGAGTTTGACTCGAACTCGAAGCTCATCCCTAGTCTCTACCAGTTTTGCACATCTAGAGAGTTTTGCCCATTCTTCTTTGCAAAATAGCTTACGCTCTGTCAGATTGGATGGAGAGCGTCTGTGAACAGCAATTTTCAAGTCTTGCCACAGATCCTCAATAGGATTTAGGTCTGGACTTTGACTGGGCCATTCTAACACATGAATATGCTTTGATCTAAACCATTCCATTGTAGCTCTGGCTGTATGTTTAGGGTCGGTATCCTACTGGAAAGTGAACCTCTACCGCAGTCTCAAGTCTTTTGCAGACTCTAACAGGTTTTCTTCTAAGAGTGCCCTGTATTTGGCTCCATCCATCTTCCCATCAACTCTGACCAGCTTCCCTGTCTCTGCTGAAGAAAAACATCCCCACAACATGATGCTGCCACCACCATGTTTCACAGAGATTATGGTGTGTTCAGGGTGATGAGTAGTGATGAGCCGAACACCCCCGGGTTCGGTTCGCACCAGAACCCGCAAACGGACCGAACGTTCGTACGAACATTAGAACCCTATTAAATAAAAATGGATGCGAACGTTCGAATTCTAAAGTGCTAATTATAACGACTATTATGCATGTTATTGTCCTAAAAAGGGTTTGGGAACCCGGGTTCTGCACCAGGGGACATGTATCAATGCAAAAAGAAGTTTTAAAAACTGTCGTTTTTCGGGAGCAGTCATTTTAATGATGCATAAAGTGAAAAAAAAAAAGTCAAATATTCCTTTAAATATCGTACCTGGGGGGTGTCTAAAGTATGCCTGTGAAGTGCCACGTGTTTCCCGTGTTTAGAACTGTCCCTGCACAAAATGACACTTCTAAAGGAAAAAAAAAACATTTAAAAATGCTTGCGGCTTTAATGTAATGTCTGGTCCCGGTAATATGGATGAAAATCTTTAAGAAAAATGGCATAGCTACCCCATGACCCCCCCCCCCTACCCCAGCCCATTACCAGCCCCTTTGGGTCTTGTATGGATATTAAGGGGAACACCGCACACAAAATAAAAAAGGCCCTATATACTCTGAACAGCCGTATACAGGCGGTGCATACAAGACAGGGACTGTAGGTTTGTTCTTATGTAGAATGTGTTTGTAATTTTGAACAGGTACATTGTTTAAGTGTAGCTCCAGCCCAAAAATCTATTTTTAAACTTTTTGGAAAACATAGGTAAGGGTTATCACCCCTGTAACATTTGTTTTGCTGTCTGTGCCCCTGTTCAGAACATTTCACCTCACTTTCCGTCCCAATGACAACTGTTTTTGAAATGTGGTGTTTTTCTTGAAACAAGGATTGGTGATAAAGCATCAGTACAGAGGAGACACCTTTCTCCCATATTAATTCTTACAGGAGAAAATTTTCCTTCCATGGGGTAGATTTCCTCTCACTTCCTGTTGTCTTCTTGCGTTTGCAAGTAGGAGTCGTTTGTAAGTTGGATGTTTGAAAGTAGGGACCTGCCGTATATACTCTGCAGAAATAGGCCCCTTAGTTGTTGGTGTTGGCACAACACTGTAAGCACTCACAGTTACTCTTGGTTGGTGCTGGAACGCCCTGCTGTCAACTATTATATCAGGAATTGTAATTACATATAATTGTTGAACAGTGGTAGTAAAAATTGGGCCTTTGATGGTGGTGCTGGTGCCACAACACTGTAAGCCCTGACAGTTACTCTTGGTGGGTGCAGCAATGGGCCCTGCTGTGAATTATTAGATCAAGAATTGTAATTGCATGCCCCTGTTGAACAGGGGCTGAAAAATTGGGCCTTTCGTGGTGGTGGTGGTGTTGCCACAACACTGTAAGCCCTCAGAGTTACTCTTGGTGGGTGCAGGAATGGGCCCTGCTGTGAATTATTAGATCAAGAATTGTAATTACATGCCCCTTTTGAACAGGGGCTGAAAAATTGGGCCTTTCGTGGTGGTGGTGGTGGTGGCGTTGCCACAACACTGTAAGCCCTCAGAGTTACTCTTGGTGGGTGCAGCAATGGGCCCTGCTGTGAATTATTAGATCAAGAATTGTAATTACATGCCCCTGTTGAACAGGGGCTGAAAAATTGGGCCTTAGGCACTGGTGGCACAACACTGCAACCCCTCACAGATACTGTACTTGGAGCACAGCAATGAGCCCTGTTGCAAAGTATTGCTTCAAAAATTGTAATGACACGCCCCTGTTAAACAGGGGCTGAAAAATTGGGCCTTAGGCACTGGTGGCACAACACTCCAACCCCTCACAGATACTGTACTTGGAGCACAGCAATGAGCCCTGTTGCAAAGTATTGCTTCAAAAATTGTAATTACACGCCCCTGTTAAACAGGGGCTGAAAAATTGGGCCTTAGCCACTGGTGGCGGCACCCATAAACAAAAATGATCTTCCAAGCTATCATCATCAATCGTATCATTGAGGACTCGGAGGAGGAGGATAGCCAGTCAACATAACAGCACAGGCACTCAGCATCAGCATCAGTCTTGAAGGGATGTGACATGTTAAAATCAATTAGTCTGTTATATCAGCATCAGGTGTGTGGTAGCTGGTGGTGATCCAAGACTGGTTCATCTTGATGAAAGTCAGTCGATCAACCGAGTCGGTGGACAGGCGCACCCTGTGATCCGTGACAAATCCTCCAGCAGCACTGAATGTGCGTTCCGAAAGAACGCTGGATGCAGGACAGGCCAGTAGCTCAATTGCATACTGTGCAAGCTCTGGCCAGTGATCCATCCTCAAGACCCAGTAAGCCAGAGGATTTTCGGTGGGGAAGGTGTCCAAGTCTGACCTTGCCCCTAGATATTCCTGCACCATGTTTATCAGACGCTGGCGATGGTTGCTGGAACCGATCATACTTTGGGGCTGCGGACTAAAGAATTGTCTGAACGCATCGGTCAGACGGCCACCTTCCCCACCGCTCCTTCTTTGACTGGCCGAAGCCTCAGCAACTCATTGTCCAGGACCAGGAGTTTGTAACCTCCCAGTCTCTGGGAACGCGTTGCACAGACCTTTCTGCAAGGCCTCCCGGAGTTGTCTCATCCTCTGCTCCCTCTGCGACGGTAACATAAGGTCCGCAACCTTACCCTTGTACCGTGGATCAAGGAGAGTGGCCAGCCAGTAATGGTCCCTCTCCTTGATCCGAAGAATACGAGGATCCTTCCGCAGACTTTGCAGGATCAGGGAGGCCATGCAGCGTAGGTTAGCTGAGGCATTCGGTCCAGAGTCCTCTGGGTCACTAAGGACGACATGATCCGCAGCCACCTCCTCCCAGCCACGTACAAGTCCACTGGTTTCTTGGGACTGTAAATCATCCCTAAAAGACTGCTGCTGATGATGCTGAGTGCCAGCCTCCACCTCCATGCTGACACAATCCTCCTCCTCTTCCTGTGCGATGGGTGGGACAGAAGGAACACTGTCTGGGTAAAGGGGGCCTTGAGAGGCAAGGAAGTCCTCCTCTTCCTGCCTCTGTTCTGCCTCAAGTGCCCTGTCCATTATTCCACGCAGCGTGTGCTCCAACAGGTGGACAAGAGGTACAGTGTCACTGATGCATGCACTGTCACTGCTCACCATCCTCGTGGCCTCCTCAAATGGTGCCAGGACAGTGCATGCATCCCTGATCATGCCCCACTGGCGTGGAGAAAAAAAACCAAGCTCCCCTGACCCTGTCCTGGTGCCGTAGTCGCACAGGTACTCATTGATGGCCCTTTGCTGCGTGTGCAGCCGCTGCAGCATGGCCAACGTTGAGTTCCACCTGGTGGGCATGTCACATATAAGGCGGTTCTTGGGCAGGTTCAACTCCTTTTGCAGCTCAGCCAGGCGAGCACTGGCATTATAAGATCTGCGGAAATGCACACAGACTTTCCTGGCCTGCCTCAGGACATCCTGTAAGCCCGGGTACCTGCCCAAGAACCGCTGCACCACCAGGTTAAGGACGTGAGCTACACAGGGCACATGGGTCAGTTGTCCCTGTCGGAGGGCGGAGAGGAGGTTGGTGCCATTGTCGCAAACCACCATTCCTGGCTTAAGCTGGCGTGGCGTCAACCACCTCTCGGCCTGGCCCTGCAGAGCAGACAGGACCTCTGCCCCAGTGTGGCTTCTGTCCCCCAAACACACCAGCGCAAGCACGGCATGGCATCTTTTTGCCTGCGTACTTGCGTAGCCCCTTGAACGGCTACGGAGCACCGCTGGTTCAGAGGACAAAGCACAGGAAGAGGCCATGGAGGAAGAAGAAGAGGAGGGGGTGGAGGAGAGAGGTGTGTCACAACCAGTAGTAGCATTTTGGAGGCGTGGCGGTGGAACAACCTCCAACACTACTGCACCTTGTCCTGCATCCTTCCCAGCTGCCAAAAGAGTGACCCAATGGGCCGTGAAAGAAAGGTAACGTCCCTGTCCATGCCTGCTGGACCATGAGTCAGCGGTAATATGCACCTTACCGCTGACCGCCCTGTCCAGCGAGGCCAAGACATTGCCTTCCACATGCCGGTAGAGAGCCGGAATAGCCTTCCGTGAGAAAAAGTGGCGTTTGGGAACCTGCCACTGAGGAACCGCACATTGCACAAACTCACGGAAGGGGGCCGAGTCTACCAACTGAAAAGGCAGCAGTTGAAGCGCTAGCAATTTAGCCAAGCTAGCATTCAACCGCTGGGCATGTGGATGGCTGGGAGTGAACTTCTTTCGACGGTCCAGCAGCTGGGGCAGGGAAATTTGCCTGCTAGAATCGGACGTCGGTGTACTGCTTGCAGAGTGGCCGCAAGTACTTGGCTGTGACACACCTAATTCTACACCTTCATTCCTCTCAGTGCATGTTTCAGAGAGGACTGAAGTTATAGTGGGGTTGGAGATCCCAGCTGATGCGGTGCAAGGAGAGGTCCGCTTTGTTCTTTGGTGTGGGTCTTTGAGGTAGGCTTGCCAACGAGCTGCATGGCAGGTCAACATATGTCTGGTCAGGCATGTGGTACCCAAGCGGCTGATGTTTTGGCCACGCGATATACGCTTGAGACATATGTTGCAAACAGCAGCTGTGCGATCTGATGCACTAGCCTCAAAAAAGGCCCACACCAAAGAACTTTTTGAATGACGGGCAGAGGCAGCGGCCTGCACAGGCGGAGCTCTGCGGTGTGATTCCGTCGGTGTACTGCCCTTACGCTGGCCACCAAAGGGCATCCTGCCTCGCTGGAGATGTGCCTCCTCCTCATCCTCCTCCTCCTCCTCTCTCCTATTAGGCACCCACGTGGAGTCAGTGACCTCATCATCCCCTCCCTCCTCATCACTGGAGCCAATCTGGCAGTATGCTGCAGCTGCTGGAACATGACTGCCAGATTGGTGTCCTTCTTGAGCATCCCCTCTGTCTGCTCTCACGCTACTGCCTTCCTGTAGCTGGGTTTCATCATCAGACCCTTCGAAACGCTGGACATCCTCCTGGAGCATGTACCCAACACTGTGCTCAAAAAGTTCGGGGGACTCCTCAGGAGGAGGACATGGTGGGTCTAGGGAAGGAGTGACTGATGATGAGTCTGACATTGATACCAGGGAAGAGGACGCTTTGGCAGCTGCTTTGCCAGTACCCTGAGCCTGGGTGAGAGAGGATGAGGAGGAGGAGGAGGGCTTGGTCATCCACTCTACCAAGTCTTCGGCATGATGTGGCTCAACATGTCCAGCTGCCGAAAAGAAGGACAAGCGTGTCCCATGGCCATGTGCTGATGACAATGCACCGCGTCCACGACCAGCACTGTTGCCCCCAGACACAGAGCCTGCTTGCCCTCTTTTATTGCCTCCTGACTGTCTGCCTCTCCTTGTTTGCCTTCCAGACATTCTAATGGATGGCCTGCAGGGAGATGGGAAAAAAGCAATAAGGTCTGCCTTCAGGTGTCCTTCTCTGTCCCTTTACTTAAGGATTTCTAAATATGGTTGAGGATGATTGCTTTCGCACAGAATAGCACAACGACAATTTCCCTGACTGTCCAAAAAACAAGGATTTCAAAGATGGTTGATGAGGAATGCTTTAGCACAGTATAGCACAAGGAGAATTTCCCTCACTGTCCTTCCCTGTCCCTACAAACAAGGATTAGCACAGTAAAACACACTGACACTCTCCCTACCTATAGTTTTCTGTCCCTATAAAAAATGTTTTTTTAAAGATGGTTGATGATCAATGCTTTAGCACACTATAGCACAAGGAGAATTTCCCTCACTGTCCTTCCCTGTCCCTACAAACAAGGATTAGCACAGTAAAACACACTGACACTCTCCCTACCTATAGTTTTCTGTCCCTATAAAAAATGTTTTTTTAAAGATGGTTGATGATCAATGCTTTAGCACAGTATAGCACAAGGAGAATTTCCCTCACTGTCCTTCCCTGTCCCTACAAACAAGGATTAGCACAGTAAAACACACTGACACTCTCCCTACCTATAGTTTTCTGTCCCTATAAAAAATGTTTTTTTAAAGATGGTTTATGATCAATGCTTTAGCACAGTATAGCACAAGGAGAATTTCCCTCACTGTCCTTCCCTGTCCCTACAAACAAGGATTAGCACAGTAAAACATACTGACACTCTCCCTACCTATAGTTTTCTGTCCCTATAAAAAATGTTTTTTTAAAGATGGTTGATGATCAATGCTTTAGCACACTATAGCACAAGGAGAATTTCCCTCACTGTCCTTCCCTGTCCCTACAAACAAGGATTAGCACAGTAAAACACACTGACACTCTCCCTACCTATAGTTTTCTGTCCCTATAAAAAATGTTTTTTTAAAGATGGTTGATGATCAATGCTTTAGCACAGTATAGCACAAGGAGAATTTCCCTCACTGTCCTTCCCTGTCCCTACAAACAAGGATTAGCACAGTAAAACACACTGACACTCTCCCTACCTATAGTTTTCTGTCCCTATAAAAAATGTTTTTTTAAAGGTGGTTGATGATCAATGCTTTAGCACACTATAGCACAAGGAGAATTTCCCTCACTGTCCTTCCCTGTCCCTACAAACAAGGATTAGCACAGTAAAACACACTGACACTCTCCCTGCCTATAGTTTTCTGTCCCTATAAAAAATGTTTTTTTAAAGATGGTTGATGATCAATGCTTTAGCACAGTATAGCACAAGGAGAATTTCCCTCACTGTCCTTCCCTGTCCCTACAAACAAGGATTAGCACAGTAAAACACACTGACACTCTCCCTACCTATAGTTTTCTGTCCCTATAAAAAATGTTTTTTTAAAGATGGTTGATGATCAATGCTTTAGCACAGTATAGCACAAGGAGAATTTCCCTCACTGTCCTTCCCTGTCCCTACAAACAAGGATTAGCACAGTAAAACACACTGACACTCTCCCTACCTATAGTTTTCTGTCCCTATAAAAAATGTTTTTTTAAAGATGGTTTATGATCAATGCTTTAGCACAGTATAGCACAAGGAGAATTTCCCTCACTGTCCTTCCCTGTCCCTACAAACAAGGATTAGCACAGTAAAACATACTGACACTCTCCCTACCTATAGTTTTCTGTCCCTATAAAAAATGTTTTTTTAAAGATGGTTGATGATCAATGCTTTAGCACACTATAGCACAAGGAGAATTTCCCTCACTGTCCTTCCCTGTCCCTACAAACAAGGATTAGCACAGTAAAACACACTGACACTCTCCCTACCTATAGTTTTCTGTCCCTATAAAAAATGTTTTTTTAAAGATGGTTGATGATCAATGCTTTAGCACAGTATAGCACAAGGAGAATTTCCCTCACTGTCCTTCCCTGTCCCTACAAACAAGGATTAGCACAGTAAAACACACTGACACTCTCCCTACCTATAGTTTTCTGTCCCTATAAAAAATGTTTTTTTAAAGGTGGTTGATGATCAATGCTTTAGCACACTATAGCACAAGGAGAATTTCCCTCACTGTCCTTCCCTGTCCCTACAAACAAGGATTAGCACAGTAAAACACACTGACACTCTCCCTACCTATAGTTTTCTGTCCCTATAAAAAATGTTTTTTTAAAGATGGTTGATGATCAATGCTTTAGCACAGTATAGCACAAGGAGAATTTCCCTCACTGTCCTTCCCTGTCCCTACAAACAAGGATTAGCACAGTAAAACACACTGACACTCTCCCTACCTATAGTTTTCTGTCCCTATAAAAAATGTTTTTTTAAAGATGGTTGATGATCAATGCTTTAGCACACTATAGCACAAGGAGAATTTCCCTCACTGTCCTTCCCTGTCCCTACAAACAAGGATTAGCACAGTAAAACACACTGACACTCTCCCTACCTATAGTTTTCTGTCCCTATGAAATTTTTTTTTTTAAAGATGGTTGATGATCAATGCTTTAGCACAGTATAGCACAAGGAGAATTTCCCTCACTGTCCTTCCCTGTCCCTAGAAACAAGGATTCGCACAGTAAAACACACTGACACTCTCCCTACCTATCCTTCTCTTTCCCTAAACTAAAGGAATCCAGGTTAAGCAAGAAAAAAAAAATGTCACTGTCCCTGCCTATGCTTCTCTTTCCCTGCTCCGGAACACACTACACTAGGCCGCCGTGCTGGCGGCCTTTTATAGTGTGGGGCGTGTACTAAACACCCTCAGCAATAATTGGCCACAGGCATCCTGCCTGTGGCCAATCATTGCTCTCCTCGCTGCCGGCGCTGTGATTGGCCAAGCATGCGGGGTCACAGTGCATGCTTGGCCAATCACAGCGCCTGGATGACACTGCGATGGCGTAGTGCATTGTGGGCCGTTCGCGTCACTCGAATTAGGCGCGAACGGCCCAAATCGTTCGATCTTCGTCGAACGATCGAACAGCCGATGTTCGAGTCGAACGTATGTTCGACTCGAACACCGAGCTCATCCCTAGTGATGAGCAGTGTTAGTTTTCCACCACACATAGCGTTTTGCTTTTAGGCCAAAAAGGAAAATTTTGTTCTCATCTGACCAGAGCACCTTCTTTCACGTGTAGCACTACCCCCATAGGAGCTGCTGGTTATTATTTTGGGTCTTTGCCGTCACCTCTTCCCACAGTTCACCAGGTCAGAAGCTTTGAGTCTATACTGGGCCTTGCGCCTACGGATGTATGCACCAGTCACTTAGTTATTTTTTCAATACTTTTTATTAAACAACTTGAGCAGTAGAAGGATGGAGGGTTAGGGGAAAGTTCAGATACCTTGTGTAGATCACTGAGGAACTTGAGATCCGGAAGACAAATACAACTCCTTGTCAGCGGATCTTGCTCACCCGGATAGGCCTCTCTCACCAGCCTAGCAGCCGGAATGATGCACGGACAAAAGTCTCTGCCACAGACTTGATGATAGCAATAACTTTTTGTACAATACTCTGCCACAGGATTTGATGATCAGCAATAGACAAGCAAACACAGCTACACACTACCTAAAGTTCCTTTAAGCCATCCGGCAGTACTGTGAGGTAGATTTGGTTAGGGTGCATCCTCCAATTGAGTCACCAGGCTCCTCTTGAGATACCAGCCTTTCGCTCAGTCCTCTCCAAGATGAGTCCTCCCCCCGGATCTTTCAATTGCGCTGCTTCTTCCCGCAGGACAGACAGCACAGGACCACCTCTGAACCAGTAGGCCCCAGACAGCTTCTGGGCCTACTTGCAATCACGTAGCCTCGGGCCAACAGGGCCAAGAGGCAGAAGAGGAGTTGTCACATACCTTGGGCCAGGCAGGCCATGAGATGAGAGAGAGAGAAAAATGGCATCTTCCCCTTAAGAATCCTCTCCTCTCCCAGAATGCACAGCGGTTCACCACTCCCACTGGGCTGCTTCTGGAGAAAAGGACACCCAATACACCTTAGCATGTTGCCCTTCCATCACTGGCCTGTGGTGACACCACCTTCAGGCGACAGTGTGGAACTGCACGCAACACAGCCAATGCTGGAGCAGAGGCTAATTTAACCACAATATTGAATCTGAACTATGTACAGAACAGATAACCCACTAAATTTACATGCGAGCGCCTGATCAACAGGAGCAGGGCGCTACACACGTTTGCTGTGTCCCCCACATGGCTTCTCGCAAAAAGCAAACAGAACTTATGGCTTTCTTTCAACAATTGCTTTCTTTTTGCCACACTTCCATAAAAGCCAGATTTGTGGAGAGCACAACTAATAGTTATCCTGTGGACAGATTCTCCCACCTGAGCTGTGGATCTCTGCAGCTCCTCCAGAATTACCATGGGCCTCTTGGCTGCTTCTCTGATGAACGCTCTCCTTGCCCAGCCTTTCCGTTTAGGTGGGCGGCCATGTCTTGGTAGGTTTGCAGTTGTGCCATACTCTTTCCATTTTCTAATGATGGATTGAACAGTGCTCTGTGAGATGTTTAAAGCAGGGTTAGGTTATAAGAAAATATCCCAAGCTTTAAAGTTCTCCACAACTTTATCCCTGATCTGTCTGGTGTGTTCCTTGGCCTTCATGATGCTGTTTGTTCACTAAGGTTCTCTAACAAACCTCTGAGGGCATCACAGAACAGGTAGTATGATGTGTGAAGAAAATTACCGCTCTGAAGCTTCTGAGTCCATGAAACACTCCCGCCCCACTTTAACCACTTCAATACAGGGCTTTTTGTACCTATTCAATACCGGGCCTATTCTAGCACTTCTCTCCTACATGTACAAATCATCATTCTTTTGCTCGAAAATTACTCAGAACCCCCAAATATTATATATGTTTTTTTAGCAGACACCCTAGGGAATAAAATGACGGTCATTGCAACATTTTTTCTTGCACGATATTTGCGCAATAATTTTTTAAACGCCTTTTTAAAAAAAAAAAATGGTTTCATGAATTAAAAAATAACAAAACAGTAAAGTTAGCCCAATTTTTGGGGAAAATATGAAAGATAATGTTACGCCGAGTAAATAGATACCTAACATGTCACGCTTTAAAATTGCGCACACTCATGGAATGGCGCCAAACTTCGGTACTTAAAAATCTCCATAGGCGACGCTTTAATTTTTTTTACAGGTTACCAGGTTAGAATTACAGAGGAGGTCTAGTGCTAGAATTGTTGCACGTGCTCTAACGCACGCGGCGATACCTCACATGCGTGGTTTGAACGGCGTTTACATATGTGGGCGACTTGCGTGTGCATTCGCTTTTGATCGCGAGCTACCGGGGACAGGGGCGTTTTATTTATTTATTTTTTTTTTTTATTTATTTATTTTACTTATTTATTTATTTTTTTACAATGATTTTACTTTTTTTTTTTTATCACTTTTATTCCTATTACAAGGAATGTAAACATCCCTTGTAATAGGAATGTGTGTGACAGGTTCTCTTTATTGAGAGATGCGGGGTCAATAAGACCCCACATCTCTCCTCCAGGCTGGAAAGCATGAGATCAGTGAAAAATTTTTCACTGATCTCATACTTACAGCCGCAATGGCGGCTTTGTTTACATTTGAGGCCCGGGCGTGACGTCATCACATCGCGCCCGGGCCTCCGACGATCATAGAGATGACTGGTGACCATCTGGTCACCAGTCATCTCTATGCTCATCACGTGACCCCACCAACGATGCCGGAAGATTCACTCCGGGTCCCCGATCGCACGGGAGCCCGAAGAAGCACCGGATGGCGGCGGGAGGGGGGGATGTCCCCTTCCGCCGTCTGTAAGAATGATCAAGCGACAGAATCGCCGGCACTTCAAAAGGATATCTGAATGATGCCTCTAGCTGCAGGCATCATTCAGATATCCCCCTACAAAGCCGAGGACGTCATATGACGTCTACCCAGGATGGGAGATCCCATCTGTGGACGTCATTTGACTATGGCTGGGTAGGGAAGTGGTTAAGCACACGGAGGTGCTGGCTCTGCACAATATAGGCAAATGAAAGGAAGATCCTGGACTGCCGCACTCTGTAGAAGATGCTTCTTTATTTGATAAAATCCATCACAATGCAGCAAATACACCCAAAAAAATGAAAACAGGAACAGGCTAACACGTTTCACATCATAAGATGGTTACTCATAGCTGTGGATCTTCCTTTCATTTGGCATCACAGAACAGCTGTATTTATACTGAGATTAAATTACACACAGGTGGACTCTATTTACTAATTAGGTGACTTCTGAAGGCAATTGGTTCCACTAGATTTTAGTTATGGGTATCAGAGTAAAGGTGGCTGAATACAAATATACGCCACGGTTTTAACATATTTTTTTGTAAAGAAAACCATTTATCATTTTCCTTCCACTTCACAATTATGTGTCATTTTGTGTTGGTCTATCACATAAAATCCCAATAAAATACATTTACATTTTTGGTTGTAACATGACAAAATGTGGAAAATTTCAAGGGGTATGAATATTTTTTCAAGGCACTGTAGCTATTTGACCAAGGAACCACAAATTGCCTAATAGCAGAAATAATTATTTTAAATATTACCCATTGCACGGCGTCTTGCTTTTTTTTAGGTTGAATGTAGAGCTGCACCATCTACAGCACTGGAAATGAGTGATGGCGTTCTCCGCTAAAATAAACTCTCCCTTTTACAAATCCTAATTTGTGTTAGTCCGAACATGTGAGTTTCCTTCATTGCAGAATGTTGTTAAATTTAAATTTTCAGTTCCAGAGTGATGAATATCTAGCGGATGGGAACTTGGACAGTGAACACTGTTTAATTGGCTCCTCTTCCCAGAAGCCACATAGGTGACACCTCGAGCTCTGTACTATGTTCAAAAAGAGCATCTCTATTCCTTCCCTAAATATTATGAAAGTGCAGACCTTCCAGCGGAATTTATATGAATTTTTGTTTATTTAATGGGAGCAGGCTGCTTCTTCTAAACTTCAGCACAGACAGTGTGAGCAGGAACGGCTCCTACTTAAATCAAAAGTCAGAGCCATAACGCCATAGCCTATGCGGTCTGTATAAATAGAGTGAAAATCCCTTTACATACTACTAAGCATATGCTGGGTGAACAGATGGCACTAAAATAAGCTGCACTCGTACAAGCCCACCCAGCGCCCCCTCCTATTTTAGGCAAACAGCGTACAATTTGTTACCACCCGCAGTCAGGGCTCATTTAATTTCTAGGTTACAAATATTTTATTGAATTTTCTGAAATTGTAAATATTTGATTAAATAATATTCGTAGAAAGACCCTGGAAACGAAAAAACGCACAAGCCAACTTACTGTTTGAAATAGAATGAGAAAGCAAACACACAGAGGGGAATGGAAATAATGGATACTTGTATTAAGTGATTTTACACTGGCTTGCCATAATTGGCTGCTGCTGCTGGACCTCACAGTTTTAATTTAGGTTTAGCCCTGGCAAAGAAAGCAGTAAGGGAGATGTTATGCCATTCTATAGACTACGATGAAACTAGACTTTTTCTGGATCTGTATGTAGTTAAGTGCTGCTAACAAAGCAAACAGAATATCGGCATGCATTAAAAAGGGGATCAAGGATGGGTAGAATAGCGCCCGTCAAGATGACGGTCCTCCCCCACATACTATATTATTTTAGATCTCTTTCGATACCAGTCCCTTCTGTTTTCCTCCGACAGTTACAGTCCCTGATATATAAATTTATCTGGAATAAGGGTGGTTGCCGGGTGGCCCGTTCTACCCTATACAGGTCCAAATGGCGAGGGGGGCTGGGAGTCCCACATTTCTTGAGATATTACAGGGCAGCACAACTGGTCCAATTATATAAAATTTTTGTTGAAGGATACAGACCCGATTGGGTCCAACTAGAGGCACAAGCCAGTCAGACCATTCCACTGGATCTTCTAATGTGGCTTCCCGCGAAGGAGCGTCGGGCAGTGTTGAGCCCGTATTTATCCCACTCTTTGCGTCTGTGGGACACAGCGTGCTGGATACATCCTTAAAAATCCCCCCATCTACCAGCAGCCCCACTTTTCAATAACGCTCACTTCCTACCAGGCCAACAGACCGCTCAATTCACGTGGTGGATCAACAAGGGCCTTTACAGAATTGCTCACTTTATAGATAACTGGGGGATCAGACGACCCAACTATTTTAAGGAAACCTTACAAATGCCTTACAAATGCCAACAACACTTTGGAGTGTATTTATTAAAAAAATAAAAATAAATGCAGAGCCATTAATCCTATGAAACTGCATATAGATTTGTTCCTTGCAAATGGGGGCAAAATAGGATCTTATTAGGCTATTTTCTCTCCACGTCAGCTGTTCTTCATTCAAATACAATAGAGTGAACCAGGAAAATACTGCATTATGGATGCTAGATGGTACTAATAATCATAGGAAAAAAATACTTACTTTCCCATAGACACACTCCTATACCTTGTGTACAGCCTTCCCAGAAGAGTTGAAGCTGTTATAGCCGCAAAGTGTGGGCCAAACTCAATATTGAACCCTACAGGCTAAAACTGGGATGCCCTTAAAGTTCATGTGTGTGTAAAGGCAGGTGGAAGAGCCTTGGGGCCATTCTAAAATCCTTATGCAGCTGAGAGCAGAGATTATGTGATCACTAGTAAAAAGCATTAGGCTAAATGCCCACGGACGTTTTAAAAAATGGGCTGTAAAGCTAGTACAGACGCCAGGAAAAAAGCAGCGTTTTTAACGTGATTTTTTCCGCGTTTTGCATTGAATTCAATGCACGTTTCACCGCGCTAGCTTTCAGATAATTTTTTCTTTCTCTATTCAAAATCAATGGTTCCCTATGGGAGCCCATTGATTTTAATAGAGGTTGCACCAGAAGTCGGATCAGGATGATCCGACTTGCCGGGCGACTTGTGTGCTGAGAATCTTGAAGTGTAACCCAGCGAAAATGATTATTTTTTTTCTTGCGTGAGGTTCCCCCCAAGATGATACCAGGCCCTTCGGTCTGGTATGGATCTTAAGGGGAACCCCCACACCAAATAAATTGGTGTGGGGTCCCCCCCAAGATCCATATCAGACCCTTATCCGAGCACGCAGCCCGGCAGGTAAGGAAAGGGGGGCGAGCGAGCGCCCCCCCTCCTATACCATACCAAGCCACATGCCCTCAACATAAGGGGGTTAGTGCTTTGGGGCAGGGGGGGCACTGCGCCCCCCACCCCAAAGCACCTTGTCCCCATGTTGATGAGGACAAGGGCCTCTTCCCGACAACCCTGGCCGTTGGTTGTCGGGGTCTGCGGGCGGGGGGCTTATCGGAATCTGGGAGCCCCCTTTAACCCTACCCATTCACCTGGGGGGGAAAAAGTGTCAATAAAAAACACTACTACACAGGTTTTTAAAGTAATTTATTAGGCAGCTCCGGGGGTCTCTTCCGACTTTGGGGGTCTCTTCCGACTTCTCTGCTCACTACGACCTCTTCTCCCGCTCTTTGGTTCTTCTCCAGCTTCTGCCGGGCTCTTCCGCTATCTTCTGCTCTTTTGCCTGCTCTTTTGCTAGCGGGTGCCCGGTCTTTGTTGTCTTCTTCCCTCTTCTCTTCTTCCGATGTTGACACAACGCTCTCTCCCGCTGTAATACCGTGTGCGTGGTGCGCAATGACTTATATAGGCATGGGGCGGAGTCATCGGGTGATGTCACCTGGTGACCCCGCCCCTTATGACGTCACAGTCCCGGGCATGATGGGACTGTGACGTCATAAGTGGCGGGGTCACCGGCTGACATCACCCAATGACTCTGCCCCATGCCTATATAAGTTGTTGCACACCGCACACACGGCATTACAGCGGGAGAGAGCGTTGTGTCAACATCGGAAGAAGAGAAGAGGGAAGAAGACAACGGAGAAGACCGGGAACCCGCTAGCTAAAGAGCAGGCAAAAGAGCAGAAAATAGCGGAGGAGCCCGCCAAAAGCTGGAGGAGAACCGAAGAGCGGGAGAAGAACCGAAGAGCGGGAGAAGAGGTCGGAGAGAGCGGAGAAGTCGGAAGAGACCCCCTGAGCTGCCTAATAAATTACTTTAAAAACCTGTGAATGGTGAATGGGTAGGGGTACGATGTACCCCATACTTATTCACATAGGGTGGGGGGCCGGGATCTGGTGGCCCCCTTATTAAAGGGGGCTCCCAGATTCGATAAGCCCCCCGCCCGAAGACCCCAACGGCCAGGGTTGTCGGGAAGAGGCCCTTGTTCTCATCAACATGGGGACAGGATGCTTTGGGGTGGGGGGCGCAGTGCCCCCCTGCCCCAAAGCACCAACCCCCCCATGTTGAGGGCATGTGGCTTGGTATGGTATAGGAGGGGGGGTGAGCGTGCTCGGATAAGGGTCTGGTATGGATCTTGGGGGGAACCCCCATGCCATTTTTTTTGGTGTGGGGGGGTTCCCCTTAAGATCCATACCAGACCGAAGGGTCTGGTATCGTCTTGGGGGGAACCTCACGCAAAAAATGTTTTTTCCATTTTCGCGGGGTTCCCCTTCAAGATTCTCAGAACACAAGTCGCACCGCAAGTCGGATCATCTTGATCCGACTTCTGGTGCGACCTCTATTCAAATCAATGGGCTCTCATAGGGAACCATTAATTTTGAATAGAGAAAGAAGCGCCGGACAAGGCTTAACACAGCGTTAAGCCTCGTTAAATCGCGTTTAACACTTTTTGCCGGTGTCTGACGTCTTTACAGCTCTAACGCCGGAGCTTCAGAACGCACTGGTCCGGGTTTTTTTTTGCAGCATTAAAACGGCTATGCCATTTACAGCTCAAAAACATCATGGTGGGCATGAGGCCATAGGCTAACATAGATATGTGTTTTTAAGCTGCAAAAAACGCTCATAAAAGTGGCTGTAAAAACGTCCGTGGGCATGAGACCTTATAGATAAAAAAAATGTTCCTGTTTTATTTGTATACACAAATGTTTTGCCTTTCTTAAAAACCAGGCTATAGCCGATAAACGGCTACAGTGCGACTCTCCAGTCATGCGTTGGGCATGCGGTTCACAGGTCAGGGTAAAGGACCAATCACAGTGGCCCTTTACCATGTGTCCAATCACAGCTGTCACAATATAAACAGACTTGCAAGTTCTGTGTGTAAACAGAGCCGATCTGTGGGGGGGCACAGTGAGTACATTGTTTACATCGGTAATCAGTGCCCTGATTATCAGTGCAGCCCTTTCAGTTCAGCCTATCAGTGCCCACTAGTGCTGCCTTTCAGTGCCCATCAGTGCATCCTCCTCAGAGCCTCCTCATCAGTATCTATCAGTGCCCATTAGTGCAGTTTATCAGTGCCGCCCCATCAGTGCAGCCTCATCAGTGAAAAATAAAAATTACTTATTTGCAAAATTTGCAAAACCCAAATCTGTCTTTTTCCATTTATTTAGCAAAAAATATAAACCCCAGTGGTGATTAAATACCACCAAAAGAAAGCTCTATTTGTCTTGAAAAAATTATTTTAAAAAAGCTGAAAATTGGCCTGGTCAGGAAGAGGGTGAAAATGCCAGATATTAAGGTTGTTAAATTGAATGAGTTTTAAAAGGTGAGGATTCACACATACTTTAAAAGTGTTTGTAACCTTTAAAAAAAATGCACTGCCAGCCCCTCTTTTTTATCTAGCTATAACACACAGGGGATGATTTACTAAAATTGGAGAGTGTAAAATCTGGTGCAGCTGTGCATGGTAGCCAATCAGCTTCTAACTTCAGCTTGTTCAATTAAGCTTTAACAATAAAACATGGAAGCTGATTGGTTTCTGTGTAGAGCTGCACCAGATTTTTCACCCTCCAGTTTTAGTAAGTCAACCCCACAGTGTAAGTATTTGTTGAAAACAAAGTCTCCAAATACCTTTTTTTTTCAGATCTCTTCAGGCCGGTCACTTGACTCCCGACCACTCTCCTTATCCATCTATGGGCTACAGTGGGAGGGACAGAGATCTCCCTCTGGTGTCAGCTGGGAAGTTCACGTGACTGCTGTGCTGTCCGCTCAGCCCCTCCCACTGTAGCCCTTAGATGGGAAGAAGAGTGGCCAGGAGTCATGTGACCGGCCTCAAGAGATCTGGAAAAAAAGGTATTTAGAGGTCTAAAGGCTAAAAAAAAACTGGCGGATCCTGCCAACACACAGTGTATGTGTTTGTTGAAAACTAAGCCTCTAAATACCTTTTTTCAGATCTCTTCAGGCTGGTCACTTGACTCCTGGCTGCTCTCCTCCCCCATTTAAAGCCTATAGCGGGAGGGGTTGAGTGGCCAGCACAGCAGTCATGTGACCTCCCCAGCTGACGTCAGAGGGAGATCTTGGTCCCTCCCACTGTAACCCATAGATGGATAAGGAGAGAGCCAGGGAGTCACGTGACCGACAAGAAGAGATCTGAAAAAAATGTATTTAGAAGCTTTGTTTTCAACAAACACTTACACTGTGTGTTATGGTTGGATAGAATAGAGGGGCTGACAGTGTTTTTTTTTACAGTTTACTTTGCAACTAGTAGCAGCAGGAGGGGGCAGAAGATCAGTGGATGAGCAGCTATGATTACCATGGTCGGTACACCAAGGGGGACTCAGGAACAGGCATGATTTTTAGCCTTTAGTCCATTAACCACTTAACGACCGCTCACTGTATATATACGTCGGCAGAATGGCACCGACAGGCACAATCACGTACAGTGTACGTGATCGCCTTTGTACAGTTGGGGGGTCCGATCGGACCCCCCTCCTATACAGTGAGTGGCCGTTTATCGTTAGGGAGCGATCAGAGATGAGGGGGTGACCATTCGATTTCGGCCACCCCCTCGCGATCGCTCCCGGCGAATGAAAATGCTTCCTCCGCCATGTGATGTAAACACAGGCAGGAGGAAGTGATGTCATCTCCCTCGCGGCGGTCTTTTCGATTCCGGCGCCGAGGAGAGAAGAAGCAGGTTAGTGCACCAACAGTCCACTGACACTTAGGTACACATAGGCACACATTTCACCCCCCAGTCACCCCCAGATCACCCCCCAGGTCACCCCCCAGCCCCCAATCACAGTGTCACTGATTGCAGTGATCATTTATTTTACTGATCACTGCATTTAGTGTCATCTGTGATAGTAAAAAGTTGCAGGGCAGTTAGCTTTAGGCCCCTTTAGGTCCAGGGTAGCCCCCTAACCCCCCCTAATAAAGGTTTAACCCCTTGATCGCCCCCCAGGTAACCCTTTCACCCCCTAACGCCAGCGTCACTAAGCGATCGTATTTTCGATCGCTGTATTTAGTGCCGGTGGTGCCCTAGATAGCCAGTTATTTATTTTTAGTTTCGCCACAGGTTTTTAGAGCGTCAGGTACCCCCATATATTATTTTAACCCCCTGATTGCCCCTAGAGTTAACCCTTTCACCAGTGATCACCGTATAAGCGTCACTGGTGACACTGGTTACCCAGTTAGTTTTTTAGGTAACCCGTCAGGTTTTTATATAGCGTCGGGTACCCCCATATTTAACCTAATAAAGGTTTTAACCCCCTGATTGCCCCTAGTTAACCCTTTCACCAGTGATCACCATATAAAGGTTACGGGTGACGCTGGTTGGTTAGTTTGCTTTTTATAGCATCAGGGCACCCGCCGTATATAACCCAATAAAGGTTTAACCCCCTGATCGCCCGGCGGGTGAGATCAATTAGGTTTTAGCGCCAGAGAGGGACTGCGTCGCCCCAGGCAGTGTTAGGTTAGTGCCAGTAACGCTAACACCCACGCGCAAAGCATACACCTCCCTTAGTGGTATAGTATCTGATCAGATCTATACTAGCGTCCCCAGCGGTTTAGGGTTCCCAAAAACGCAGTGTTAGCGGGATCAGCCCAGATACCTGCTAGCACCTGCGTTTAGCCCCTCCGCCCAGCCCAGCCCAGCCCACCCAAGTGCAGTATCGATCGATCACTGTCACTTACCAAACACAAAACACATAACTGCAGCGTTCGCAGAGACAGTCCTGATCCCTGCGACCGCTAACAGTTTTTTTTGTAGCGTTTGATACATTTGCTGACGACAGTCGGGTGCTTTATTTCCTGTGAATCTTACTAGTGTACCCCTAAATTTAGAGCCCAAAATGGCAAGCAGAAGGTACACTGGTAAAGAGGCCTACGAGATTCTGAGCATGACAGATAGTGAAGAGGAGGTCACGTATCTGTCAGATTCAGGCTCAGAATATCTTCCCGTAGAAGACAGTGACATCAGCGGCCCCACGTCAGATAGCTCTGACGACGAAGTTGAGGTCCCTGCTAAGGTCAGGCGTACCCGATCCCGATCTTCTGAGGTTGTTGAGGAGCAAGAACCGCAGGGCTCTCGTATCATGGAGCAGAGTAGTAGTAGCGCCGCTATTCCTTCTGGTGAATTGGCAAGCACCAGCGGCCTAGTACAGCCTGGGCGTACATTCAGCACTGCAGTATCACTTGGTGACGTGGCGAGTCCCATAAGTGCAGTTCAAGCTGGCGAGGTGGCAAGCACAAGTAGTGTCCCGCTGCCACCAATAAGAAGACAAAGGCAGGCCCGTCGTACCCATAGTGCTCTTCCTGCAGAATTTGCCTATCCTGATTGGGCCCCCACCACTTCTGCAGAACCCGTACTTCCCCCATTCACTGCCCAACCCGGTATTCAGGTGGAAACAGCTGATATTATGCCAATTGATTATTATTCGCTGTTTTTCACGGAAGATCTCTATAGATCTATTGTGGACCAGAGTAATTTATATGCTGGTCAATTCATCGATGCTAATCCCCAGTTGCCTTCCATTGCCAAAGATTGGAAACCAATTACGGTTTCCGAATTTAAGACCTTTCTGGGCCTTTCCCTCAACATGGGCACACATAAATTCCCGCCATTGCGTGCTTATTGGTCCACGCACCCAATTGACCACATGCCCGTGTTCTCTGCCTCCATGCCCAGGAAACGATACGAGCAGATTTTGCGGTTCATGCACTTCAATGACAATGAACTTTGTCGTCCACGTGGGGACCCTGAAAACAACCGGCTCTATAAAATTCGGCCCCTCATAAACCACTTCAACAAACGTTTTGCAGCCTTGTTTATTCCTGATCAAGCTGTCTGCAATGATGAGTCCCTGATTAAATTTTCTGGCCGCTTGGCTTTCAAGCAGTACCTTCCCAGCAAGCGTGCCAGATACGGGGTCAAGCTCTATAAGTGCTGTGACAGGGCAACAGGCTATGTATGGAGCTTTATGGTTTATGAGGGAAAAGATAGTCAGGTTGAGCCGGACAACTGCCCGGATTACATAGGGAGCGCTGGCAAGATAGTGTGGAAATTGGTGTCACCCTTATTCGGAAAGGGGTACCACTTGTATGTGGACAATTATAACACGAGCGTGCCACTGTTTAGTCACTTGTTTGATCATCAGATTGGAGCATGTGGCACCGTGCGACCTAATCGCCGGGGCTTTCCCCAGCGGCTTGTAGATGCCCGTCTTAGGCTGGGGGAGAGAGCCTGCGTAAAGTGTAATAACTTGCTCGCTATGAAGTGGAGGGACAATAAGAATGTTTTCCTTCTTACCTCCCTTCATGCAGACACGACAGTCCAAATTCGTACGGCGACTGGTGTTGTGGAGAAACCCCTCTGTGTCCACGAATATAACAAAAATATGGGAGGGGTGGACCTCAATGACCAGTTGTTGGCGCCGTATCTAATTGACCGTAAGGCGAGACGCAGGTACAAAAAAGTGTCTCTACCCTTATTTCAATTGGCTTTGCTGAACGCTCATGTGCTATACAGAGCTTCAGGCGGGACATTATCTCTTCTAAAATTCCAGAATGAGATAGTCACAGAACTCCTGTATCCAGGCGGTTCTGCACCTCACCATCCCCTACCAAATGCAGTAAGCCGGCTGCATGAGAGGCATTATACGCATGTCCTCCCGAGTACCCCTACCCAACGAGCCCCCCAAAAAAGATGTCGTGTCTGTAGCAAGCGTGGATTTAGGCGTGACACCCATCATTATTGTCCACTCTGTCCTGACAAACCTGGTCTTTGCCTTGGTGAATGTTTTGAACGCCACCACTCAAAAGTGAAGTTTTAGCGTAGGGTACAGCATTTCACAGACTAGGACACACTTACACAGGGTCTCCCAAGATGCCATTACATTTTGAGAGACCCGAACCATTACAGTTGTTAAAGTTACAAAAAAAAAGTCTAAAAAAAAAAAAAAAAAAACGTAAAAAACAAAAACACAAAAAAATATAAAAGAAAAAAACCAAAAATAGTTGTCGTTTTATTGTTCTCTCTCTCTCTCTCTATTTTCTCTCTATTGTTCTGCTCTTTTTTACTGTATTCCATTCTGCAATGTTTTATCATGCTTGCTTTTCAAGTATGTATTTTTTTGTTTTCAGGTGCGCCATTCAACTGCAGCGTGGAATTATTTATCTTGACAGCAACAGCGTTTGCTCCCACGATACATAAAGCCGTGACTCCAGTGCTGTAGGAGGTGATTTCACCACCACAGTTAAAAAAAAAAGAGCATATATGCCGAAGCATGGGGGCAGCAGGGGCGGAGGAGCGATTTTGCTCCTAATGCCGCGTACATACGGTCGAAATTTCGACGAAGGCTTGCCTGTGGAAAAGTCCGACCGTGTGTACGCGGCATAACTTTTTTGCGGGAGGATGCCCCCATGCTTCAGCATATATATATTTTAGGCACAGGTTGCGTTAAAAAAATGTTTTATTTTTTACTAGGTTTTGTTTTGGTATTTGCTTTGCAGGTATGGCATGGTAAGGTCTTACTGTTGTACTGTAATGTTACTTTGTTTTAATGTTAACCATCATTTGCTTAGCAGGTACGCCATTCAGTTGCATCGTGGATTTATTTATCTTGACAGCAACAGCGTTTGCTCCCACGATACATAAAGCCGTGACTCCAACGCTGTAGGAGGTGATTTCACCACCACAGTTAAAAAAAGAGCATAGATGCCGAAGCATGGGGGCAGCAGGGGCGGAGGAGCGATTTTGCTCCTAATGCCGCGTATATACGGTCGAAATTCCGCCGGAGGCTTGCCCGTGGAAAAGTTTGACTGTGTGTACGCGGCATAACCTTTTATGCCGCGTACATACGGTCGAAATTTCGACAAAGGCTTGCCCGTGGAAAAGTCCGACCGTGTGTACGCGGGAGGATGCCCCCATGCTTCGGCATATATGCCCATCATTAGAAGTGGGTGGATGAAGGGAGGTATTCTAATGGTGGGCATACCCACCGATCAATCTCTTTTTTTCGTTCAGCCAACCGGCTGCATGAAAAAAAAGATTACAATACATGTCCAACAAGGACCAGCAACGTACTGGTATGTTGCTGGACTTTGAATGTTTATACCAGAATGATGCCTGCAGGTTTAGGTATCATCTTGGTATCATTCTTTTCAGCCAGTGGCCGGCTTTCATGTAAAAGCAATTCTAGCAGATAATTAGCCTCTAGACTGCTTTTACAAGCAGTGGGAGGGAATGCCCCTCCCCCCGGATATAAACAGCGCCATTGGGAAATTTGGAAAGCATTTTATCACACCGATCTTGGTGTGGTCAGATGCTTTGAGGGCAGAGGAAAGATCTAGGGTCTAACCCCCCAATTTTTTTCAAAAAAAGAGTACCTGTCACTACTTATTGCTATCATAGGGGACATTCCCTGAGATAACAATAAAAATGATAAATTGTTATAAAAAAATATATGAGGGGAACAGTTTAAAAAAAAAAAAAAAAGCAAAATAAATAATAAAAAAAAAAAAAAAGCACCGCTTGCGCAAAGGCGAACGCAAGCGTCGGTCTAGCGTCATATGTAAACAGCAATTGCATCATGCATGTGAGGTATCACCGCGAAGGTCAGATTGAGGGCAGTAATTTTAGCAGTAGACCTCCTCTGTAAATCTAACGTGGTAACCTGTAAAGGCTTTTAAATGCTTTTAAAAATGAATGTAGTTTCTCACCGCTGCGCGTTTGTGCGCAATTTTAAAGCATGTCGTGTTTGGTATCCATGTACTCGGCCTAAGATCATCTTTTTTATTTCATCAAACATTTGGGCAATATAGTGTTTTTTAGTGCATTAAAAATAAAAAAAGTGTGTTTTTCCCCCAAAAAATGCGTTTGAAAAATCGCTGCGCAAATACTGTGTGGAAAAAAAAATGCAACACCCACTATTTTAATCTGTAGGGCCTTTGCTTTAAAAATATATACAGGTCCTTCTCAAAAAATTAGCATATTGTGATAAAGTTCATTATTTTCTGTAATGTACTGATAAACATTAGACTTTCATATATTTTAGATTCATTACACACAACTGAAGTAGTTCAAGCCTTTTCTTGTTTTAATATTGATGATTTTGGCATACAGCTCATGAAAACCCAAAAATCCTATCTCAAAAAATTAGCATATTTCATCCGACCAATAAAAGAAAAGTGTTTTTAATACAAAAAAAGTCAACCTTCAAATAATTATGTTCAGTTATGCACTCAATACTTGGTCGGGAATCCTTTTGCAGAAATGACTGCTTCAATGCGGCGTGGCATGGAGGCAACCAGCCTGTGGCACTGCTGAGGTGTTATGGAGGCCCAGGATGCTTCGATAGCGGCCTTAAGCTCATCCAGAGTGTTGGGTCTTGCGTCTCTCAACTTTCTCTTCCCAATATCCCACAGATTCTCTATGGGGTTCAGGTCAGGAGAGTTGGCAGGCCAATTGAGCAGAGTAATACCATGGTCAGTAAACCATTTACCAGTGGTTTTGGCACTGTGAGCAGGTGCCAGGTCGTGCTGAAAAATTAAATCTTCATCTCCATAAAGCTTTTCAGCAGATGGAAGCATGAAGTGCTCCAAAATCTCCTGATAGCTAGCTGCATTGACCCTGCCCTTGATAAAACACAGTGGACCAACACCAGCAGCTGACATGGCACCCCAGACCATCACTGACTGTGGGTACTTGACACTGGACTTCAGGCATTTTGGCATTTCCCTCTCCCCAGTCTTCCTCCAGACTCTGGCACCTTGATTTCCGAATGACATGCAAAATTTGCTTTCATCCGAAAAAAGTACTTTGGACCACTGAGCAACAGTCCAGTGCTGCTTCTCTGTAGCCCAGGTCAGGCGCTTCTGCCGCTGTTTCTGGTTCAAAAGTGGCTTGACCTGGGGAATGCGGCACCTGTAGCCCATTTCCTGCACACGCCTGTTCACGGTGGCTCTGGATGTTTCTACTCCAGACTCAGTCCACTGCTTCCGCAGGTCCTCCAAGGTCTGGAATCGGTCCTTCTCCACAATCTTCTTCAGGGTCCGGTCACCTCTTCTCGTTGTGCAGCGTTTTCTGCCACACTTTTTCCCTCCCACAGACTTCCCACTGAGGTGCCTTGATACAGAACTCTGGGAACAGCCTATTCGTTCAGAAATTTCTTTCTGTGTCTTACCCTCTTGCTTGAGGGTGTCAATGATGGCCTTCTGGACAGCAGTCAGGTCGGCAGTCTTACCCATGATTGCGGTTTTGAGTAATGAACCAGGCTGGGAGTTTTTAAAAGCCTCAGGAATCTTTTGCAGGTGTTTAGAGTTAATTAGTTGATTCGGATGATTAGGTTAATAGCTCGTTTAGAGAACCTTTTCATGATATGCTAATTTTTTGAGATAGGAATTTTGGGTTGTCATGAGCTGTATGCCAAAATCATCAATATTAAAACAAGAAAAGGCTTGAACTACTTCAGTTGTGTGTAATGAATCTAAAATATATGAAAGTCTAATGTTTATCAGTACATTACAGAAAATAATGAACTTTATCACAATATGCTAATTTTTTGAGAAGGACCTGTATAATGTTTGGCGGTTCAACATAATTTTCTTGCAAAAAAAAAAATTTTTTCATGTAAACAAAAAGTGTCAGAAAGGGCTTTGTCTTCAAGTGGTTAGAAGAGTGGATGATGTGTGACATAAGATTCCTAATGTTGTGCATAAAATGCCAGGACAGTTCATAACCCCCCCAAATGACCCCATTTTGGAAAGTAGACACCTCAAGCTATTTGCTGAGAGGCATGTTGAGCCCATTGAATATTTTTTTTGTCCCAAGTGATTGAATAATGACAAAAAGAAAAAAAAAAAATGTACAAAAAGTTGTCACTAAATTATATATTGCTCAAACATGCCATGGTTATATGTGGAATTGCACCCCAAAATACATTCTGTTTCTTCTCCTGAGTACGGGGATAACACATGTGTGAGACATTTTGGGAGCCTAGCCGCGTACAGGACCCCGAAAACCAAGCACCGCCTTCAGGATTTCTATGGGTGTAAATTTTTGATTTCACTCCTCACTGCCTATCACAGTTTCGGAGGCCATGGAATGCCCAGATGGCACAAAACCCCCCCAAATGACCCCATTTTGGAAAGTAGACACCCCAAGCTATTTGCTGAGAGGTATGTTGAGTATTTTGCAGATCTCGCTTTTTGTCACAAAGTTTTAAAAATTGAAAAAAGAAAAAAAAAATATGTCTTTCTTCATTTTCAAAAACAAATGAGAGCTGTAAAATACTCACCATGCCTCTCGGCAAATAGCTTGGGGTGTCTACTTTCCAAAATGGGGTCATTTGTGGGGGTTTTGGGCTATCTTGGCATTTTATGGCCTTCAAAACTGTGATAGGTAGTGAGGAGTGAAATCAAAAATTTGTGCCCTTAGAAATCCTGAAGGCGATGCTTGGTTTTCGGGGGCCCGTACGCGGCTAGGCTCTCAAAAAGTCCCACACATGTGGTATCCCCGTACTCAGGATAAGTAGCCAAATGTATTTTGGGGTGCAATTCCGCATATAACCATGGCATGTTTGAGCAATATATCATTTAGTGACAACTTTTTGTACATTTTTTTTTTCTTTTTGTCATTATTCAATCACTTGGGACAAAAAAAAAAAATATTCAATGGGCTCAACATGCCTCTCAGCAATTTCCTTGGGGTGTCTACTTTCCAAAATGGGGTCATTTTGGGGCAGTTTTGTGCTATCTTGGCATTTTATGGCCTTCAAAACTGTGATAGGTAGTGAGGAGTGAAATCAAAAATGTATGCCCTTAGAAACCTTGAAGGCGGTGCTTGGTTTTTGGGGTCATGTACGCGGCTAGGCTCCCAAAAAGTCCCACACATGTGGTATGCCCGTACTCAGGAGAAGCAGCAGAATGTATTTTAGGGTGTAATTTCACATATGCCCATGGCATGTGTGAGCAATATATCATTTAGTGACAACTTTGTGCAAAAAAAACAAAGTTTGTCATATTCCCGCAACTTGTGGCAAAATATAAAATATTCCATGGACTGAACATGCCTCTCAGTAAATAGCTTGGGGTGTCTACTTTCCAAAATGGGGTCATTTGGGGGGGTTTTGTGCTATTTTGGCATTTTATGGCCTTCAAAACTGTGATAGGTAGTGAGGAGTGAAATCAAAAATTTACGCCCTTAGAAATCCTGAAGGCGGTGCTTGGTTTTTGGGGCCCCGTACCCAGCTAGGCTCCCAAAAAGTCCCACACATGTGATATCCCTGTACTCAGGAGAAGAAGCAGAATGTATTTTGGGGTGCAATTCCACATATAACCATGGCATGTGTGAGCAATATATCATTTAGTGACAACTTTTTGTACATTCTTTCTTTTTTTTTTCTTTTTGTCATTATTAAATCATTTGGGACAAAAAATAAAAAATATTCAATGGGCTCAACATGCCTCTCAGCAAATAGCTTGGGGTGTCTACTTTCCAAAATGGGGTCATTTGGGGGGGTTTTGTGCCATCTTGGCATTTTATGGCCTTCAAAACTGTGATAGGTAGTGATAGGTAGTGAGGAGTGAAATCAAAAATTTATGCCCTTAGAAACCTTGAAGGCGGTGCTTGGTTTTTGGGGTCCCGTACACGACTAGGCTCCCAAAAAGTCCCACACATGTGGTATCCCCGTACTCAGGAGAAGCAGCAGAATGTATTTTGGGGTGTAATTTCACATATGCCCA